>OY019134.1:42669248-43269248 GCA_955652365.1 Eristalinus aeneus | reverse complement strand
CAGCGAACAAAACCATTTGGATGTCGTTTAACTGCCACATTGGTCATTACTCGCTGAAAAAAAAAACAAATTATTAATTAAAATATTATTTACAGCATCAAAAACGGAAATATGTTGCTATTTTAAATCGGCGCTGGTACGTCCATAGCACTTCAATGTTAGATAAATAACTTTCAGAAGTTAACCTACATATTAGGTGTGTTCTAGTACTTTCTGTACTAAATTCTGAAGTCTGTCATTTGTTGATGAGTGGGAGAAAATTTCTCTACTCTACGAAAGAGGGAAAGTACGGGAATGCTTCTAAACCAAATGGGTAAAGTATGTCATTAAGGAATGTCAAATTCACTTTTGCTATACAGAAAACAAAAACAACAGCCAAATTTAAGGCAGATATACAGAGATAATCGGTCAACGCTTACGTATTTCTGTACGCACATCAATTAGTTTGACAAAAAACCAGCAACCTACCCACAAAAGGTCTGTTCCAATTGCTCTGAAGTCCTATGAATGCCTACGAAATTCGTCGAAAAACTGTCAAAATGCGTTCCATTTGCTGAATTTTTCGTAGATGAGAGAGCTCATGAGAGTAAATTATTTTCCCTCCCTACGAATTTCTGTCGAAGAAAAATTTGTGGGTAGCAAATGACTGTCATATAAAAAAATCTCTGACATTTGATACATCTGATAGCTATTAACGGGTGGGCATGGGCCTATGCACGCGAGGTAACGTCGTTGATTGCGCTCAACATGGCGAGCTGCCAAGGCAATCCTCTATAGTGCACAGGTCAAGTTGACATACAGCCTCCAAGTGGCGCCCCCTGGATAGCCATCACAACACCCGTTGTATGGTGAACTAATGTATGCAGCGACCCCCTCTGCCCGAGGATTTAAATAATGGGCCTGGCCTACCAGTCCGTGGGTTGTGCGTGAGGGTAACTACCTCACCACGTAAAAAAATGGAAGTTCAGAGACAACAACATGCCTCGGATAAGGACGGATCAACTGTTGACGACCCCTGCAAACGTTTTAAGGACAAAGATTTTCGGTTTTGCACGTGGAATGTGAGGTCCCTTAACAGGCCACGTGCAGCCGAACAACTTGCGGAGGCCCTTGACAGCTACAAAGCTGACATAACCGCCATCCAGGAAGTGCGATGGGATGGGCCTGGCATAAAAACGATGAAGAACTGCGATATCTACTACAGCAATTGCTATAGAGAGAGAAGGCAGCGCTTATTCGGATGCGGATTTGTTGTTCGAGGCAGACTTAGGCAAAAAGTCTTGAGCTACGACCCAGTCAGCGAACGCCTCATGACAATCCGCATCAAGGCTAAATTTGGGAACATCAGCCTAATATGCGCTCACGCCCTGACAGAGGAGAAGGATGACAACATCAAGGATGACTTCTATGATCTCCTAGAAAGAACATACGATCGATGCCCCAGCTATGACACCAAGATCGTTCTAGGAGATTTCAACGCTCAGCTGGGAAAGGAGGACATCTTTGCTGGAGTCATCGGTAAACACAGCCTGTACGACAACACATCCGGAAACGGACTCAGGCTGTTGGACTTCGCCTCGGGGCGAAACCTCTCTGTGGCTAGCACGCGGTTCCCACACCTGAACATTCACAAAGGAACCTGGCGATCTCCTGATCAATCAACCGTCAACCAGATTGATCACGTTGCGATCGACGTCAGACACTCCTCCAGTATTCTCGATGTCCGAACCTTCCGAGGTGCAAACATTGACTCGGATCATCACCTTGTTGTAGCCAAGGTAAGAACCCGGATATCGAGAGAGCAACGGAGTCGAGAAAGGCCAAAACGGTTTGACGTCGAAAAGCTACAATCGCAGCTGATTGCTGGGAACTTTGCCGACCGAGTCTCCCGGAAACTCGCCCAGAGTTCGACGCTTCCTGCACTAAGAATAGAAGAAGAATGGAAACGTTGTCAAGAAGCCATCAAAGATGCTGCCACTGATGTGCTGGGTTTCACGTCACCACCCAGAAGGAACCCATGGTTTGATGACGAGTGCAGACAGGCGCACGCAGCTAAACAAGACGCCTATAAAGCGACGCTGCATCGAACAACGCGAGCTGTTCGTGAACTCTACGAACAGAGAAGAAGGGAAGAGCACCGGCTTCTCAGAAAAAAGAAGAAGGAGCATGAGAAGCGCGCGGTCGAGGAAATGGAAAGGTGCTTTAACAGGAATGAAGTCCGAAAGTTTTACCGAAAGGTAAAACAGCTATCCGGAGAATACAAGGTTCGGACCAAGGCCTGCCGGGACCAAAATGGACAACTAGTAGTAGAGTCGCAGTCTGTGCTGAGAATTTGGAAGGATCATTTCTGCAGACTCCTAAACGGCGATGACGACCCAAATCCCGCTGTTAGGCAGAATGTTCCACTCAATTTGGACGATGATAGACAAGCATTCCGTCCCCCCGACTTAGACGAGGTGAGGATAGCAATATCCAAGCTAAAGTCGAACAAAGCTGCTGGAGCGGACGGACTGTCCGCAGAACTATTTAAAGCAGCTGGAGACGACCTGGATGGGCGCATGCACCAGCTCATCTGTAAGATATGGTCGGAGGAAAGCATGCCCGATGAGTGGAATCTCAGCGCCGTTTGCCCTGTCCACAAGAAAGGAGACCCCTTTGACTGCGCCAACTACAGAGGGATTAGTCTTCTGAACATCGCATACAAGATCCTCTCTGCCGTATTGTGTGAGCGTCTGAAACCATTTGTCCATGACCTGATAGGTCCCTATCAGTGTGGTTTCAGACGAGGGAAGTCCACAATAGACCAGATCTTCACATTACGGCAGATCCTGGAAAAGACCCAAGTAATGCAAATTGACACTCACCACCTATTCGTCGATTTCAAGGCTGCATATGACAGTGTGCATAGAGACGAGCTATACAGTGCCATGTCTAGTTTTGGCATTCCTACCAAACTCGTCAGATTGTGTAGGATGACGATGGAGAACTCTCGCTGCTCCGTCAAGGTCGGTACCGAACTCACCGAGACCTTCAATGTCAAAAAAGGTTTTAGACAAGGCGACGCACTGTCATGTGACTTCTTTAACATCATCCTCGAGAAGATCGTGCGTAACTCACAAGTCAACACCAGAGGCACGATCTTCCAGAAGTCAGTTCAACTGTTAGCTTACGCTGATGACATTGACGTGATTGGACGAACACAGCGAGCCGTCAATGAGGCGTTTGCTGGCATTGAAGCGGAAGCGGCTAAAATGGGTCTTGCGGTAAATGAGGGCAAAACGAAGTACATGCTGTTATCAAGGAAGGACACACAACATCGACGTCTCGGACGGAGCGTCACGCTAGGCAGCAGAAACTTCGAGGTAGTTAAGGACTTCGTCTACCTCGGCTCCGCGGTAAATAGGGACAACAACATCAGTACCGAAATCAAACGCAGAATCACTCTTGCCAACCGCTGTTTCTTTGGGCTCAAGAGGCAATTGAGTAATAAAGCCCTCTCTAGAAGGACTAAACTAGCTTTATATAACAGCTTGATCATCCCCGTCCTACTATATGGCGCAGAATCTTGGACGTTAGCAAAGGCGGATGAGGAAGCCCTTAGTCTTTTCGAGAGAAAAGTTTTGCGTGCGATTTTTGGTCCTGTTTGCGTTGATGGCATCTGGAGGAGAAGATTCAATGACGAAATCTATAGGCTGTACAGCGACATGCGCCTGGTTAAGCGTCTACGGATACAACGCTTAAGATGGCTAGGCCATGTAGAGCGTATGGACACCACAGCTCCGGCCCGAAAAGTCTTTGAATCCGAGCCATTGGGACAACGCAACAGAGGACGACCTAGACTAAAGTGGCGTACACAAGTGGAGAAGGACCTCAACCAACTTGGAGTGCGCAACTGGAGACAGCTGGCGAAAGATCGTGCTGGCTGGAGAGGCATGTTGGTTGAGGCCCAGGTCCACCCCGGACTGTAGCGCCACAAGAAAAAGAAGAAGATAGCTATTAACATATAATTTTTGGGCGGTTCGTTAATTCTGAGAATTTCTACGAAAAGTCGTTTCAGAAGTTTTGGCAGAGTTATTCTCTCCAAGAGAGATTTTTATCTAAACTACTCAGCTACGAATTTCTGTGCACAAATTATTTGGAACAGACCCAAAAATGTCTTGTTGTTAAAATGGGCAAGGTGGGAAATATTTTACTCTCTCGAAAGAACCCTCATTTGACGTAAAACCAATTTTTTCGGTATACGGGAACGGACATTGTGTTGGTTTGTGTTGTTTTGTACTGTTTTGTGTTATTTGCATCGGGTACGGGAACACGCCAATTATCCAGAAAAGGTTTGTCAAGATACACAAATTTTGCAGACGCCGTAAATTAAACTACAATAAAAGCTTAGAAGATAGATAGATAGATAGATACTTTTATTGTACATAGATTGATACAGAGTTTACAATAATAAAGCACAGCTTGCACAGAGATATAATAATTTACTATCTTACTACTGAAAATAGAATCACTTAATTTCAACGTGCAATTTTTATTTATACAAGTGTAGAAATGTCAGAGGAAAACCTATGAGTTAAAACCTCTATATGACAATTAAAAAAAAAGAAAAAAGAAAAAAAGTTTAACATATATGATATATATATAAGCAGCGCGTATTTCACAAAAAGGTTTGTGTAAAGTAAAAGCAAACAATATGAGACAGAGAGTAATGATATATATGTAATAATGATATCATTGATTACATACAACTCAAGAACAGATATAAATAACAAATAAATAAATAAAGAGTTTAATAAATAAATAAATGAGTAAATCAGAAAATAAATAAAAAAAATAATAAATAAATAAACATATAAATAACTAAATAAATAAAAATTGTGCAGATAAATAAATAAATAAATAAATAAGCAGAGCATTAAAATATATATCGAAATAAATTAAGTATAAACATTTTACAGTACATTAACAAAAATTCCAATAACAAAATTAAAGCGGTGTGAGCTCAGTAACTAGTGAGTTTTCAACTGATCGACATTTCGAAAAAAAGTTCTCATTAAGAATTTCAATTCTTCTGGCAACTTTAAGTATAACAGTTTGTTCATGTAGCTTAAGAGTAGACAAATCCCAAGGAAGATTTAACATCATTTTGAGAATTTTGTTCTGAGCAATCTGAAGCTTCTTGATATGTGTTTTTGCGCATTTTTATGGCAATATTCACTTTACTAAATGTATTTTGTATGTGTGTACTGAAGGTTAATTTCGGGTCCAAGTACACCCCAAGGTACTTAACGGAATTAGTCCATGGTATATCACAGGTGTTAATTTTTAGATTGGCCGAAGGAAAATGACAAGACGATCTTTTTCTGGTAAAAAAGATTGATTGACATTTCTCAGCATTAATTTTGATTTTCCAATGCTTAAAGTATTAATAAAAGGTATGAACTCCATTTTGTAAGTTGCTTGTAATGACAAAGGCATTGGTATGAACCGTATACAAGGCCAAGTCGTCAGCATATAGAGCTACATTACAGTTTGGGACCACAGAAATATCACAGGTAAAAATGTTAAATAAAGTTGGTGCTAAAACAGACCCTTGCGGAACTCTAGCAGGCACAACTTTAAGGGATGAAGTGACGCCATTAAGTGAAACAACGAATTTTCTGTCTTTTAGATAGTTTTGGATTATCTTATCTAAGTATGCAGGACAACCATACTTTATAAGCTTGTAAATTAGAGCATTGTGCCAGACAGAATCGAAGGCTTTTTCAACGTCTAATAGTACTAGACCTGTTGACTTCTTCTCATTTAAGCTCTTTTTAATTTCTGAACAAATTCTTAAGACTTGGTGAGAGGTGTTGTGCCCCTCGCGAAAACCGAATTGTTCTTGTGGGATAAGTTGACTATTTTTCAGGAATATCTCCAATTTCATTTTAATAAGCTTTTCTAAAATTTTGCTGCATCCGTTGAGTAGACTTATGGGCCTGTAGCTATGTGCATTGCTAGGATCCTAAAAGCTTACAACTTTCAATGAATATGCTAAGGACTTTATTTCGAGTGTTAACTTATGCCTGCCTGGAACACCTCGCATTTTGCACGGCATCAAGTCGTTCGAGCTCCTAACAACACTTAAAAGAGTAATTACTGCCTTAGAAAAGGCTTTTCAAACTTCGCCGTTCGGAGTCGGCAAAAAACTGAAGGTCCCCTTCTTTAGTAGTGCGCACAACATGAGTAGTTGATGAGCAAGGTAGGCCCTGGTCCTGTGGACTGTCGCGCCACCCAATAATTACTAATAATTAACTTACGCCTGTTTAAAATAAGCTGTTTCATGCAAAGTCTGAGTAAATCTTCCAAGAAATATGATTTGAATATCATAAAAGCAAACAAATCTGAATGCTGATGAAAGCACTAAGAAAACACAGTGAATCGTAATCCATTCGTTCAAGGTTTTTGCTGACAAGGAAATCATAACTGAAATGTTTGAGCCAATCAGACAAGCATCCAAATATCTTGCGAATATTGTACATCCAACATGTATGCGTTAAGTCGGCTTAAAACAAAAACGAATTCCCTCTGAGAATCTAGAGTTCAAATCGAAGATCTGAGAATCAAATAAAACCATCGTTTCTATTCTTTTGTTTACAGAAAAGTTACTGTTAGCACTACAAATGCATTTTCATGTACACCTCTGCGCCGAAGGACGTGTTCGAACCGCCTGGGAGACAAGGCTATGTTCATGAACCGAATATTATGATTGACGGGTTGCTTATTTTAACATGTTACTCCTTATTGTGTTTGAGCTTTTGGAATTTGGTGGTAGAGATATACTTTTCGTTTTTTCTTTCCCTTAGAAATAATTACCAAAGTACAAGTCTTAGAGAGCAACTGATGCCAAAGTAAGTATTGCAATGCAAATATATTTATAAAACAAATCTGGAATTGATCACAAATGGAATTGATCACAGCAGGGCAAGTTAAAGTTACCGAAAGCGTGTTAAGCATCAATTGACACAAAGGGAAAATAGATTAGAATTCTAAATAATAATAATTGTTGGCGCGACAGTCCACAGGTGATCAGGGCCTAGCTTGCTCATCAACTACTCGTGTTGTTCGTGCTACTGTCCTCTCACGAGTAGAAGGGACCCACAGTTTTTTGCCGACTCCGAACGGCGAAGATTGAGAAGATTTCTTAGACAGTTATTACTCTTTGAGTGTTGTCAGCAGCTCGAAATAGGTGGTGCCGTGAAAAATTCGAAAAATTGGTGTTGAGCTGGGAGTCGAACCTACACCCTTCGGCGTGTGAGCGTCGCACTCTACCCACTACGCCACGGCGACCACACTCTTTGAGTGTGGTGCCCTGAAAAATTTGAGGTGTTTAGCCGGGAATCGAAGCTAGACCCTTTGGCGTGTGAGCGTCGCACTCTACTTACTACGCGACGGCGGCCACAGAATTCCAAATATGTCTCAAAATAAACCTCGAAAGACATTAAAGAATTGGAGAACAAAGAAACAATGTTGCGAGTTCCATTTCTTGTTAAAACGAATGATGTACGCTGAATATCAACACTTTTGTATGCATTTATTTCTAAAATTTCATTTAATAATTTTCAGAGTTCAATTCTGCAATTTAACAGCAACTTCTTTAAGTACACACACAAGTAAAAATTACAGAATTGTTGCATAAGATTTTTTTTTTTCAAAATAACTCCCTTCAAGCATTAAAAAGCATCCTATTAACTTTACGTAACGTCGACCTGAATAGGGCATAAACTATTACACAAGAAGAAAATTACAATCACCTTGCACACCGCACTCTAATTTGACAAAATCGTTTACAGTTTGGAAACGAGAGCGTGTAGAAAAAAAACAGTAACTTCCATCCCTGCCTTATGGCTCACTGTAATTGGCCATGTGACGCTCGGATTGCAATTGCACAAGCACCAAGGGAGTTATTACCGTTAAATACGTTAAAGCAGTTTATGCTTTTGCGACTGGAGGGTATTTAAAAAGAAACAAGAAAGATTTGAACCTGTCAAAGGGAAATAAAATTTCAGTCTTAACTGAATATGTTGGTGAAACGAATATCTAAACAAACAATTTAACTTTATACAAGTAGTTTTAAGAACTACAGAGGAATCACATTTTTAAACACTTCTGCCAAGCTGTTTGCTTCATTAATTTACAAAAGATTGCATGAATGGGTTCAAGAACATAACATCCGTAAAGAATTTCAAGCTGAATTTAGTTATTCTAAAATCGACCAGATATTCTGCTTAACAAACATTGCTGAAGCATATAAGAGAAAGAAACAAAAGTTGTACGCCTTTTTTTGCAGATTTTCAAGCAGCGTTTGATTCAATACCACGTGAAGCACTCTTTTACAAGCGTTCCAAATTCGGCGTATCAAGCAAAGTTATAAGGATTCTGAGAGCCTTGTATAAGAACAACACTGCACATGTATGGGATGGAGACTTAATTTCTGAGGAGTTTGAAACTTCAATGGGTGTTAAACAAGGCTGTATTCTAAGTGCACTACTTTTTATACTATACATCAATGATATAACAGATGATGTCAAAGGTGGAAAAAGATTCAACAATGTATCCATTCCCGCGCTAATGTATGCTGATGATATCGTCTTTCTGCGTGACACTATCCACGGTATGCAATTAATGATAAACAGGATTAACGATTTCTGTAAAAGTTGGAATCTGACTATAAACCTTGGTAAATCAAAAATGGGGGGGGGGGGGATGCGTCTCATCTTTGGAAAAGTGGAAGTTCGACGGGGAAGAGATCGAGGTAGTATCCAGATACAAATACCTAGGTATCCTTATATCGTCCTCTTTAAATTTGAAACCACACTTTGAGGAAAAATTAGCTGTTGCCAGAAGAGTTATCTGTTCGATTTGAGAATGTTGCTTCAGAAATAAATATGTATCGAAAAGTGCAAAACAAACTTTATTCCATTCAACCGCAGCTTCTATAATGCTCTATGGAGCTCAGGTATGGGGTTACAAAGGCTATGATGCTGTGGAAAAATTCCTTCGCTACTTTTTGAAGAAGATCTTTCGGTTACAAAAAAATACACCCAACTATATGCTACATATTGAAACGGGAACTCATCCGTTGCTCTTCTATACCCTCAAAATGTACTTCAGCTATATTTTAAAAATACTCCAGAGCGAATTCGGATTACCGAACGTAGTTTTAAGAAGTATAATTAGAACAAACGGATACATTTGCGAGGAATGGAAAAAAAACAGCTTCTGAATGCGGTTTAAATCTGTTTATTGAGGCGGACGAGTCTCCCCATCTTTTAAGAAAAAAACTTAACTCAGTTTTGGAGAATTTCGGTAGACATACATATGTCAAATATGTCGAAGAAGCTGAATCTTCACTGTTGAACTACTACAGCAAACTAAACCATTTTTTAAATGAAAAAACATACTTCTTTGACAGTCACTCAATCGACAAAATAAGCACAATTTTTTACGCTGAGAAAGGAATTCGTTCAGTTAAACTTTATCCCCCACAGACCAGATTTACCAATTCTTTGTAACCTATGTAACATGAGGAAGAGAGAAGGCATCTTACATTTTATTGGTGTTTGTACGATTCTAAAGGAATTTCGACTACCAATTTTCGAAAAACATGTTTTAGACGAATATAAAGTAACATGCATTTTAAATGGAGAAAAAGGATGGAAGGCCTTATACGATTATTCAGTAGCAGCACTTTGTTATAGAAAACGTATCATAGATGGAGATTTTTTATGTAAAACTTAAGTATGTATTTTGTCAACCTGGTAGACGGCCATAGGCCAAACCATAAATTACTTGGGTTAAATTTTACATTGTAAAACATTTATTGAAAATAAAAGTCGAACTAACTAACTAACTACAAGTATTATTAGAGGGATTTCGAAGGAAAAGAAAGACTTGATTTAATTTGAATTCATCTGGTAATAGAAGAAGTGAGTTTTAAAATTAATATTAGAAAGTTAAAGGCGCGATTATATACAGCAGACAGAAATTTTTTTATCAATGGTGGCATTTACCAAAAAGACTTCAGATGAGAAAAATCGCAGTCAACAATTAGTGCAAAGCAGAGACCATTGGTTTCTTATTGGTTTCTGGTGCAAAGCAACCCTCAGAATCAGGAATTTAAATACCGCGAAAAGTAAACGTATTTTGAAATGTTATATGAATTAAAATGATTTATTCTCATTTTTGAAATAAAAGTTACCTTTGACTTCAGTTCCATACAATTTACGGAAACAAAGAAGAATTGATCCATGATAAAAAAATGGGCACGGTTTGTTTCTGTGTGGAAAATATGATTAAATTAAAATGATGGAAAGCTTATTTTCCAGAGTTATAGACGGAGTAACTAAATTTTTCTCATTTTTCTCCCACTTGTCAATAGTCCAAAATGTTAGTATTACGACTGATTTGCAACAAACCCCGGGATATATAGGGGGCGCCACTAAGAAAAAAAATTGTAATCGACGGAACTAAAGACTCCGGCACGGAAACGGAGAAGAATTGATCCATGATAAAAAAATGGGCACGGTTTGTTTCTGTGTGGAAAATATGATTAAATTAAAATGATGGAAAGCTTATTTTCCAGAGTTATAGACGGAGTAACTAAATTTTTCTCATTTTTCTCCCACTTGTCAATAGTCCAAAATGTTAGTATTACGACTGATTTGCAACAAACCCCGGGATATATAGGGGGCGCCACTAAGAAAAAAAAATTGTAATCGACGGCACTAAAGACTCCGGCACATAGAATACTTTACTGGTGTAGCAGGAAACTATCCGTTGACGGTGAAGTACGTGAATGAAGGGGGTGACACAATGAATACTCAGTTGATTTCATTGAATAGTAGATTTAAGAGCGGTCTGATATTTATTTTGCAAAAAATGATGATGATGAAAAAATGATGCTGCTCAAACTTGAAGAATATAATATATATTATATATATACAGTGAGTGTCAAAAGTGAGTAAACATAGCATATAACTTTTCTAAAAATATTCCAAATTGAAAAAAAAACAACAAAAATTAAATTCCTTCGATTCAAAATACAGTTTTATTCAATATGAAGAAAAAAAGAAGAAAAAAAAGTATGATTAAAATAAATAAAAAAAAGAATTAATGAAAACTAACAATACTTCATATATTACGCGTCAAAAGTAAGTAAACAATGTGATTTTTTCTAAATAGGTGCGTTTGTTTAATATTTAAAAATAAAATTTAGTATTTAGTTGGATCACGCTAAGATTAGATAAGTTGTTTACGTCTACGTGACATAGACATAACGAGTTTCGAGGTAACGTCGCTGGAAATGTTTGACCATTCCTCTATTATGGCTTTTTTCAGATCTTCCTTGCTCGTTATAGAACGTTGGCAAATTCTCCTGTCCAAATGATTCTATAAATTTTCTATAGGGTTAAAGTCCGGTGTTTGTGGAGGATGATCGAGCTATTTTGAGCATCTATAAAGCAACCATTCTTTGACTATGCTTAGGATCATTGTCTTGCTGGAAGATACAATGCCTAGCTAAACCTAATTTGTCAACGCTCGGTTGCATGTTGTTCTTGAGAATGTTTAGATAATCTTGCTTATTCATTGTACTATCAATGAAGACAAGATTACCAACACCAGATGCTATGCGGTCGTCCTTATATTTTGCTCACTAAATTCTTTATTTTTTCTCCCCAAATTTTTTTTATTTGTATGGTTCTTAAAAACTTCGAATTTACTTTCATCACTAAAAAGTATTGTATTCCAAAAGGAAATGTCATTGTTTAAGTATTTTTTGAGAAATTTAAACGTTTCTTTTTATTTATTTTAGATATCATTGGTTTTCTGCCATGAAAGCCTGCTTTATGCAATGCTCGTCGCACAGTACTCGCACTAATAGACTTTTTTGATATTACTGAAATATTTTGAGAAATTTTAACGATTTATTTACAATTTTCCAATTTCCTGAAACGTTTTTCACTTTTTCCTTAAGTCCTCAATAATTTTTCTCGTCTCCAAAGAAATTTCACTTCGCATTTTGGAAAATATCAATTACACTTCTTTAAAACATCTACACACTACCAGCACACTTTGTAGAGTAATGTAAGAACAAAGGCTTGCCATCACAAGAATATTAATCAAAAATATTTGCGGTAAAAGAAACGGGTTCGTATTAAAGGTGGGACGATTCCATGTTGTTTACTTACTTTTGACGCGTAATATATGAAGTATTGTTAGTTTTCATTAATTCTCTTTTTATTTATTTAAATCATACTTTTTTTTCTTCTTCTTTTTTTCATATTGAATAAAACTGTTATTTTGAATCGAAGGAATTTAATTTTTGTTGTTTTTTTACCGATTCGGAATATTATATATATATATATATATATATATATATATATATATATATATATATATATAAATTATTAATAGCCCAAAAAGCAACTGTCGATTTCAAGTCAAGACTTTATAAATAGATCGAGATGTGCATGGTTTTTCTTGCGTTAAACTTTGAAAAACCGTACAATGACGAAACGGAATAACTTTTTACGCCTTTGAGAACAAAAAAAAAAGAAATGTTTGATTAGCTATTCAATATTCCGTCAACATAACAAACAAATTTAAAATTCAAAAAAAATGTTCTTCAAATGTCACAATGTGTCGATTGTCAATGCTGACGGAGAGAGAAAAGTTAAAAGTTGAGCTACTAGATCCATTGCGTGAGTGACACCGTTGGTCTATGCGCCACCTTCCATAAGAACACATGTATTTCTATGTATCTGTCAAAGTATTGCTGACGCTGACGCAAGTAAAGTATTGTATGTGCCGGAGCCTTTATTGAGTGATGTGTTTAATATTTACCCTCAAAGGTCTTTTACAATGATTAGTTAAATACAACACGTCAATTCCTTTTTTTTGTTGGTTTCTGATAACTTTCAATCCTGTGTGTTGCGAGGGCTCAAGCGCATTGGATATTAGCATATTGGAACTTCCACAAAGAAATGATGCGGCAAAGTGAATGCTGGTCTCTGATTATGAGAGAATTTGTGAGATGTATTGAGAATAAGAATTTCAAAAAGTGATAACGGAAATATTTTTGTCAAACCAAAACATGCGCCTTAAGAAACATAAAGAAAAGAAATGTAACAACAGGTGTGTTTCCGTACTCGAAAAAACAACACTAAGCACAAAACACAAACACAATGTGCGTTCCCGTATTCCGAAAAAATGAGTTTAACGTCAATCAAGCGCTCTCTCGAAAGAGTAAAATATTTTCCCACCCTTCCCATTTTAACACAAGAAATTTTTGTGGGTAGGTCGTTGGTTTTCTGTCAAATATATGAACATTGGTTTGCCACGCATACGTTATAAACTGATATGGAGAGAAATAACAAAAAAAGTTTGTAATTGGAGTGTTCTCCACAAACAGTTCACCGTTTAGAAACAGGTATTTCAATTTAAATTTTCAATTAATAAATAAATATATAACAAAATACATTTGTTTGTAGATGAGGAATACCGGGACTTGTTCACACAACAAGTTATGATATCCGAGAACATTGATTTTACACCTAATATTATAATAAGACCCACAAATGAAGCAGTGGTTGAACCACAGTAAGATGTTTGGTTGGAGGCACCAACAAAATTGCTTCTGTCGCTAATGGAAAATTTATGGAATGGATTGTTATGTTCTGTTTTTATATATTATGTATATTTACAACACAAAAACTAAGTTAAAAACCCAATGAATTCCTTAAGCAGTTTTTTTAATTTCAATTTAAATATTCTGCTGTCGGAAAATGGCAACTCTAACAGCATTTCCTTTAGCAGTTTCGCCAAATTTTACAAATTCCAGACTACTGCTTACATTACTCTCCTCTATAAAATCTATATCATCTTCGTTTGCAATGTTATGTAGAACGCAACAAGCTCTTACAAAATGGCTTATCTTTTTCATCCCTCTCAGCTTGCAGTAATATAATTGACGGAATCGTTGTTTGAGGATCCCAAATGAATGCTCTATTGTCACACGACAAGAACTTTGTGTAATGTTGAAATTTTTCTGAGCAATAGTTGGATGTCCGTTATCTCTGTAAGGAGTAACTATTTGGCTGGAACATGAATATGCTGAGTATATCCACCTATATATAAACAAAAAATATAAAATAATTATAAAAGTTTAATCTTTTTCAACTGATATTAAAAAACTTTCCCTCCACATGGTTCGCTTAACTTTTCGTAAATTGGAGAATTTTGTAAAACCCAACTATCGCGGCAAGAACCAGGATATCCGGCAAAAATGTTCATGAATTTCTTCTTTTCCTTGCAGATTGCCTGGAGACAAATGCTCACATTTCCCTTACGATCAATATATTCGTCTTAGAATCAGCAGTTGCTATAATTCAATCTTACGTATTTGCTGTATTAAGAACACTATACTCTAGTCAATTTGGTGGGTCAATTTCAATGTGTGTTCCATCGATACATCTTAATTTATATATACTGTGAGCGTCAAAATGGACTAAGCAAATATCTGATTTCTGTATAAAGATGAAAATTGGGTCAAAACAACAACAAAACTCAAATTTTATTGATACACAAAAACAGCTTTATTCAATGTGATCAATTATTTAAAAAATAAAGTACGGTAAAAACAAAAACAAATACATTTTTTTAATGAAAATTATAACTACTTCATGCCATATATTACGAGTCAAAAGTGAATAAACAACATGCAATCATTTTTCCTTACTTGTGGATCAGTTATTTTTACCGCTAAAACTTGTGAGTAATATTTTTACGATGACAAGCCTTTGCATTTGCCTTTCTTCAGAGAGGACACTAATTAAATACAAAAGTGTTAAAGTTGAAAAATATAATTATTTTAAAATGCGAAGTGAAAGTGCTTCGGAAACTAGGAAAATTATCGTGGATTTGAGAAAAAAAAAGGAAAAACGTTTCGGGAAATCGGAGAAACTGTGAACAGGCATTACGCGTCGTGTGAAAAAATTATTGACAAATTTTAAAAATTTAAAACATTGGGAAATTTTCCACGGAAAGGGAGACCAAACAAATTAACACAAAGAGAAACAAGATAAATTGTGAATGAAGTAAAAAATAATCCAAGTTAAAGCGCCGTCAAAATTGCAGAAAACATTTCAATAACGTCTCAAAAAAGTGTAAGCGCGAGTACCGTTCGTCGCGTATTAAATAAAGCAGCCTTACATGGCAGAAGTGCAAGAAAGTAGCCAATGCTTTCAAAAATTAATAAACAAAAACGTTTAAAATTTCCAAAAAATATATAAACAATAACATTTCGTTTTGGAAATACATTTTATTTATTGATGAAAGCAAATTCGAAATTTTTAAGAGCCATATGAAAAAAAAAAAATTGGGAGAGCAAAAAATGAATAATTTACTGAAAAAAATATTATATGGGGTGTGTAGCAGCATCTGAGGTCAGAATTCTTGCCTTCATTGATAGTACAATGAGGAAGGAAGATTATCTAAATATTCTCAGGACCAACTTGCAACCGAGCGTAGACAAATTACGTTTAGCTAGGAATTGGATCTTTCAGCAGGACAATGCTCCTAAGCATAAATCACAGCTTTTTAAGGAATGGTTGCTTTATAGGACCCCAAACAGCTTGATCATCCCCCGCAATCACCGGACCTTTACCCAATAGAACACTTATGGGAGCATTTAGAAAGCAAAATTGTTGCGCTTGTTATTTCAAAGGCATTTGACAGGGTCTGGCAACAGGCTCTCTTGTCGAAAATGCGTGCTTTTGGGATCGATGAGTCTCTTCTTCAATGGATTGGAAATTACCTTTCGAATGCAATACAAGTCGTTTTGTATGGATTCAAGTCTGATATTCACCATATTAATGCTGGTGTTCCCCAGGGCTCTGTTTTGTCTCCGACACTCTTTCTCGTTTTTATAAATGATCTCTTGTCTGCCACTTCTAATCCTATTCATTCTTTCGCTGATGACAGTACCCTCAGCTTTTCATATTCGTTCCTTGGCTCACTCCACTTCGGCCTTAGACTCGGAACGGCAGCGTATGTTAAGCGCATTATATTCCGGCCTTGACAGCATAATCGATAGGGGAAATAAGAATAGAGTGGAATTTAATGCTTCCAAAACACAGTGCTGTCTACTGTCGTTAAAGCGATTACAAAATAATCAGCCGTTATCCATGAATGGCACTTGTGTTGTTGAAACCGAAAGACTTTCCATCCTCGGTATATGTATCAACCCAACAATTAGTTGGAACGATCACATATTTGAGGTCGCCAAAGATGCTGCGAAATGTCTAGGCTTCCATAAACGATGCAAGAAGTACTTCACCCCTTTTGATCTGGCTACAATATACAAGGCATACATACGCCCAAAACTTGAGTATAACGTTCCTATTTGGTCAGGTGCTTCTAAGACCTCCTTGCACCTGCTGGATAGAATTCAAAAGCGAGCGATAAAACTTATAGGTGACAGTAATATTGCGAAGTCGATTGACTCGTTAGAACACCGACGTAACGTCGCATCGTTGTCACTCTTTTATCGCTATTTTAACAAGAAATGCTCAAGTGAATTAGCCAGTTGCATTCCTCCTCTTCAAGAATTCACCCGTAATACACGCCTCGCTAGGTATGCCCACCAATTCACCCTCAAGCCCTCTTTCGGACATACAGTCAAATTCAGAGACTCGTTCTTTTTTAATTTTCATTAAAAAAATGTATTTGTTTTTGTTTTTACCGTACTTTATTTTTTGAATAATTGATCACATTAAATAAGGCTGTTTTTGTGTATCAATGGAATTTGAGTTTTGTTGTTGTTTTGACCCAACTTTCATCTTTAAACAGTAATCAGATATTTGTTTACTCACATGATTGAAATTTATATACTGTGAGCATATAAATTACAAACGTGTGTGAAATATATGTACGCTTTGACTATTGCTCTCGAGAATCCTTTATTTTTGAAAAAAATACTTGTTTCCTTTTTTTTCACCTGCACCTTTTATCGTACCGTAGGTCAGCATAGAAAGCCGATGCTTTCCCGACAGGCTTTCAAACAAAGATCATTTTATACGAAAGTGTGTTATGGATTCCTTTTCGGAATAGGGTGGAACAACCGTGTCTAAATAATTCCTCATGCATGTTCGTTTCGATTTAGATGAAGGTACGACCGCGAGCAACAATTTTTCCTCAGTGTTCGGTTCGTTAATAATTAATTCTATTACGTCGTCTTCGTCTGCTATCCTATTAAACAATAATCTTTTTGTAATATTTTTTAAATTTTCCATTGTTTTCACAACACTCTAAAACTCGAAATTGAAATAATTCAAAGGAATGTATATGACATTTCAGATTTGACATTTTGTTTATGACATACTTTACACATTTAGTTTAGATGCGTTCCCGTACTTTTCCATTTTTTGAGAGAGATTTATCCCCACTCCTGAACAAATGACAGACTTCAGAATTTAGTACAGAAAGTACGGGAACACACCTAACTAATGAACTCTGCCCATTAACGGATATTTCTCACCTCCTTTAGGTAACCTATGTATACCGTAACGTACAGACAGACAGAAACTCAGTGAAAAAAGTGTGGAACTATCACACTGTCCAGTTTTCAACGTTGTTTTTAAACAACTGCGGCAGTTAGCCGGTATAGTGCGTCTTAGCTTAATCTTACTTAAGTTTCGTGGCCGCCGTGGCATAGTGGGTAGAGTGCGACGCTCACACGCCGAAGGGTCTACATTCGATTCCCGGCTGAATCCCTCGAATTTTTCACGGCACCACCTCGTTCGAGCTGCTGACAACACTCAAAGAGTAATAACTGTCTAAAGAAGCTTGTCAAACTTCGCCGTTCGGAGTCGGCAAAAAAACTATAGGTCCCTTCTACTCGTGAGAGAACATTCGCTCGCACAACATGAGTACACACTGTCCCACATACTGACTGTCGCGCAAACAATTACTAACTTAACCTTCAAAAAACAAATATTGGTGGAGTTATTGAATGTAAACAAATGCACATGTAAATACACCTAATTCTGTTTTTGCACGATAGATTGTTTCCAGAAAAAAAAACATGTAAAATAAAACGTGTAAAAAAAGACATTGATCGTATGCAAAACTAGGCGATTGGTTCCTAATCTCTGAAACATATTAAAATTAGTGGGAACCAAGGATTTCATCAATCACCAGTTCATAAATGTCATCGAATATCAAGTCATCAAAACCCTCCCCACCAACTGCGTGTGCCAGAGCAATTACAGTAAACTCTTTTTTTGCACGGTAGATACGTTCCTAAGAAATTCGTGTATATCAAAATCGTGTAAAAAAGCACACTGTTCATAGGTAAACTTTTAAATATGTTCCACAACCATAAAAAAAACGTGTAAAATAAAAAAAATCAAATATTTCCTTAAAAAAAGTGATAGCAAACTCCATTAGTAAAACAAAACAATTCATGTTTATTACAAGAAAATAAATTGTACAGTTCCAATTCAATCCATAAGTATAAAAGAAAATATACATCAAAAAAATTAGGAAACAAAAGTTCAGCTACTCATCGCTGGTTGATAACAATCGTGGACGTTTATAGGTTCTATGCCTAACATAATAGCGTTTGCCGATGATCTAATCGCGTACAGATCAGGTCCGAAGGTAGAAGAAATAAACGGTTTGTTGCAGAGTGACTTCGATACGATTCAACGATTTTGCGACGACTGGAAGTTGAAAATCAACTACCAGAAGTGTGAAACTATCCTTTTCAGAACCCCGCTGTCCAGAGCCTCAAGGTATACGAAATTAAACTGGCGCAAGTTCGGCATAGTTGACCCACTGGTGGGCCAGTGACCGTTAAAAATGTAGTAAGATATCCAGGCATCTGGTTGGACCAGTTTCTATATGGTGGTATCCATGCAGATACAGCTCTGACCAGGGCTAAGAAAGCTTTCACTATGGCAAGAGGACTGGTTTACAGCAGTCTTGACTCCAGAGTGAAGGAAATCTGCTACATGGCCCTCATGCGGCCAATAATGGTATATAGTTGTCCTGTGTGGTTAAACGTGAGTCCTTCCCAAATGGAAAAGATGAGGGTGTTCGAGAGGCGGTGCTTTCGGGCCTGTCTTCGTTTATATCGAACACCAGAATCTCAGTACAAGATCTAATTCTACCCCAATGAGGTTCTGTACAACGAGGCAAACCTTATAAGGATAAATAATTTTATTATTAAGTTGATTCGGAGTCACACTGCTCATGCCATGGCTTTAACCAACAGTTTGATCTTTGGGGCTTGATTTGGGTAGTAAGCGCCGTATACTGTGGTCGCCGTGGCGTAGTGGGTAGAGTGTGACGTTCACACGCCGAAGGGTCTAGATTCGACTCCCAGCTCAACACCAATTTTTCGAATTTTTCACGGCACCACCTCTTTCGAGCTGCTGACAACACTCAGAGAGTTATAACTGTCTAAGAAAGCTTCTCAAATTTCGCCGTTCGGAGTCGGCAAAAAACTGTAGGTCCCTTCTACTCGTGAGAGAACAGTAGCGCGCACAACACGAGTAGTTGATGAGCAAGCTAGGCCCTGGCCCTCCTTTGGACTGTAGCGCCAACAATTATTATTATGCGACGTTTTGTTCGATAATCTGTTTTCATCTAAACGGCACCTTCATAATACTCCTCTCGTAGAAGCCCCCCTTCTTATTTGCGAAGAAATTGGACAGTCACTTTTCACAACCCTCTTCTGAGTTCAACTTTACAGCACCAAGGGTATTCGCCATGGACAGGAACAGCTGGTAATCACTTGGCGCTATGTCTGGGCTATATGGAGAATGCGATAAAACCTCCCATCCAAGCTCCCGTAGCTTCTGACGAGTCATCAACGAAGTGTAAGGTCTTCTGTTGTCCTGGTGGAACACTACACAATTCCTTTTGGACAAATCTGGACGCTTCTGGTCGATCGCTTTCTTCAAGCGGTCCAGTTGTTCGCAGTAGATGGTAGAATTAAGCGTCTGGCCATATGGGAGCAGCTCATAGTAGATGATTCCCTTCCAATCCCACCAAACACATAGCAAAACCTTCCTGGCCGTCAATCCCGGCTTGGCCACTGTTTGGGATGTTTCACAGGCCTTCAACCATGACCGTTTCCGCTTGATATTGTCGTATGTGATCCATTTTTCGTCACCAGTCACCATCCGCTTCAAAAATGGGCCGAGTTTGTACCGTTTCAGCAGCGTATCGCAGGCGTTGAATCGGTCCAGAAGGATGATGATTTTTGCGTCAAATCATGCGGCACCCAATCGGCTTTTTTTGTATCCAGCTTTCTGCAGATGGTTTAAAATGGTTTGGTGACTAACTCCCATCTCCTGGGCGATGTCACAAGATGCCACATGCCGATCTAACTCGATGATTTCCATGATTCGATCGGTATTCGTCATCACAGGTCGTCCGCCGGCTGGCTTATCCATGGTTTTGTTTTCTCCGGCTCTGAATCGTCGAAACCATTCCACTGCGGTTCGAAGTGAAAGAGTACCATCCCCCCAAAACACCATTAATCTCACGAAACGTTTCTCTAGCGGATTTGCCTTTAACGAAGGAAAACTTTAAAATAAGTGAACACCATGTTTACACGTCTATAACTGATGAACGCAATATCTAAACTAATCATAGCATAGCATAGTCGTTTTGTAGGCTATGTTCAAATGATGTATAGTATTGCCAGATACGAGCTCTGCAGCGCTTTGTACACAACCAGAAAATTCAAAAGACAAACAGGTGGATGGGAGATATTTGATAACCTTATATTATGAGTTTTTCCATTTTTAATTTAGCAGCATATCTAGTGTATGATGAAGACTTAACAGATAGTTTCGTTAAAGAAATCGTCGATTGCCTAATTGCAATTTCATTTCTTCATAGTTCTTATTTTGGCCTCATTTAAACCAAACCTTTTGTCAAAAATGTTAAGCCTTCTCCATTTCGAAGGCTATCTAAAATTTCAATTTTGATGTCCCAAGAAATTGCTTTACGTTTATGTATTTGACATTTTCTTTTAGGGATACATAAAATATTTAAAAAAATTGAAAAATATAAGTAGCCGAATAAATATAAAATATTACTGTTGGCTTACCTTTCATCTCAATGCATTAAATTTAATGTAATGTTGGAAAAAACAAATTCGTCAAGAAAAAATTTCTTCACCAAACACGTCTGATGGCATTGATAATTCTCAAAATATTAATACATTTCAATTGCTCAAACCAGTAAATTTACTTGTATGCACAAAAAGGGAATTTCCCTAAATTTGTGACATGAACATAATTCGCAGAAATTAAATTAACAAAAAAAATGTAAGCACAAGAAATTTTAAATCGTGCTAAATGAAATAAAATCGTATAAGATAAATAAAAAATATTTTATTTTTAAACCCTGTTATATCAAAACCGTATAAAAAAGGCCGTGTAAGAACAGAATTAGGTGCATCGACTTTTAAAGGGCGTTATCCTTAGCCTTATATTCTCAGCGCACCTTATGTTACACACCAACGGAAAAAACTAATTCCAAATTGTCCTTCCCAATCGGGAGCTCACTTTGCAATCACTTGAATTGATGAACATAGCAGATATCAAAAATAACTCAATCAACTGAGATATAAAATTAAAGGCAAAATAATTTTCATATTAAGCACGCCAGTGAACTGTTGTCTATGCTTTGTTCTTCTAGCAGCCACTAGGCGGCCATGTAAATTGTGGTGGTTGTCTAAGATGTTGTTGATTGTTGTGAAAATTTAGATACGAATGAGCCAGACAATCATATACAGATGTCTCTCCGCCATAGAAATGTGGAGCAGCTAATAAATTCTTCAAAGCGAAATAGCGCCATCATCCAGGCAAAAGCTACAACTAAGTTTAAATACAATTCTTTCCTGTGAACAGCGTCTCGCTGCGACAACATAACTCCGCAATAAAATATATTTCATTAAAGTGCAATTCTGCATTTCATTAACTATCATCGTTGTTTTAATTAAATTCCTTTTCTTTACAATAGTTTGCGACAGTAGAAGGTAAACGTCAGTGGGAAATACAACAATTCCCACAAAACAGACTGACATATGAAACTAAAATATCCCGTTTTTATAGCGATTATTAATACTGAAGAATGTTGTCTCCTAAATACTGTAGGAAGCAAATCGCTTTCAATGGAAGGTGGTCTCTTTTTAGGATCTTCGTCACTAAAGCAACCAAAAAACCATATCACGTAGAAAGTCTAGCTGTACATATATGGTACAAACACATTCAAATGGGTATCACCAAAAAAAAATTTGTTTCTGACTTGTTATAAATTTTATGGCAAGATATGCTTGATCACCTTGCTGAAATGATAGTTTTCTTCAATTTAGAACGGATGAGTTCAAATTTGAATGCAAAGAAATTAGTTGAGAGATAAGGTCGGAAATTATGTATGTACAGTGAGCAAATTAAGTTTACGTATATGTATTTATTTTTAGTTTTTACTTAATAAAAACTTGTGTAAATAAGACAAGGGCCCTTGTTCTTTTACATACTTCTTGACCTAGGTGTACGATCTTTGTTTGTCCAAAATTTGATTCAGTTTAGGAGTTTACAAAACTTTGAGAAGAAGACAAAAACAGCATAAAATAACACCGAATAAAGGAAACGTACAGTTCCCTTTTTTTTTTCTTAGTCATGTTTAGTTTGGGGGTGCATTCTAACAACTGGAGTAGAGAATCTTGTTAGGGTGATGGACAAGTAATTGTATTTAATCTTTTTTAAACAAATTCTGAAGCAGAGTGTGGAAAACTGGGACTTGATGTGGAAACGTTCTCGTTTCAGCAGGACAACGATCTCCAGCACAGCAGAGTTGGGCATAAAAAAACATTAAGACGTGACTAAACGTTAGTCACGTTAGTCATGAATAATTTATTTGCCGGATTTATTAATGACTAACACTGATTCATAAATTTTCGTTATTCGCACATATGATTGACGGTTATTCATAGTAGATTCATATGTAGTCATGACTAACTCTGTATCATGATCACCAGTCGCGGGCATGTCGGAATTTACGCATACATTTGCATTTCCGGTAACAATACCTTTTTTAATGACAAGATCAATTTTTTAATGTCTTGTTTATGGGTTTTATGACTGTTGTAATATTTTTTGTGCAATAAATGCCTGACCATGGGAAAAAGTAATTAGCCTAAAAGTGACAAAGTCGGTCATGGTGTATATATACTGTATATTTACGCGGCCAAACTTCGAATGCATTTAATCTATAAATGATAATAGTAAAGTTCATTGCCTCTTCACAAAAGATCGCATAATGTCACTAATGTACTACATCCGACTTTTCTGGCTTTACTTTAGTATTGTCTCGCGATTGAAAAATATCAAATTACATTAATTATACTAAGCTTATTTTTGAATTTTTTTTATCTCTGAAGTATAATTACTTTGCTTTGAAAATAAAAAAATCATTTGAAATAACTCAATACTCCGTCTAATTTTTTTTCATGAACAGATATATGGCTTGAATAAATGCTCTTATTTAGTGATTAATGACTATGGATTAACTTACTTGAATAACTTATGAATAATGATTGATTTAGTCATGAGTAATTTTTGCAAACAATGAATAATTTATTGGCCAATCATTATTTTCATGAATAATGAATTAGTCATTAGTCGATTGAATCCGGCAACTAACTACTAATTAAGTCATTAATCATTTTTCGACTTAAATTTGCCCAACCTGTAGCACACACCATGTACACATCACAAAAGTATTCGCACAAGATTTATTTTAACAATCGGGAAAAATTCATTCGGAAAAAGTAAAAAAAAATTATAATTGGTAAAAAATTAAAAATATATACAAAGAAATAAAGTATTAATAGATCTAAGTAGGCATTAACAAAAAAATAAACAAACTTACTTCAATAAAACGTAACGCAAAATTATTCGCACAAAAATAAGAATACGAGGGTTGCCGTTTATATTTGGCAGCAAGAGCGTCATTGACGGTTTTCTGCGTTACCCAGACATGTCTAGCTGAACGGATTTTAGGACGATCATACCTTTTTATGTGTATTCGTAAGTAAGAGTTCTTCATATTCAGGACTCTCTCTGTCCTACTAGGGCTGCTTTTTATATTTCGGGATTAGAGAACAAAAACAAATATTTATCATCGTAAATAGCTTTATTGTTTCTCAAAGTATTTACCATTAAGATCTATACATTTTGCATGCGAATTATTAATTGAGTCTCTAGTTGAGTTTTTTAAAAAATATTTTATTCATCGAAACGAAAACGTCGTTGAGGATTGTTTATCTCAAGTGCTCATGGGAACGGATGCCTTTGATTTGTTTATATTCCGAGTTTGTTTACTTCACTCGTCTCATATTTCGAGTGATGGTGCATTCCTCTGGAGTGCTAAATCAGCATTTTCTGGATAAGTGTCCAGCGTTAAGTGGTGTATTGACTTGCGTTTGAACCAATTGTCGAAGCAGTTTTGCCACTCTGATTGAGGTATCACGTGTCGAAAAACGTTGACCTCTCATTTTATTTATTACGTACGGGAATAAAAAGAAGTCATTCAGTGGCAAGTCATTACTATACAGCGCATGACTCATCAAATCGATGTTTTGAGTGCTCAAAAATGCAGTTGTTGGACCCGATGTGTGAAAGCTCGCATTGTCGTGGTGAAGAGTGATCCGCCTTCAGCGGTTAGTTTTCCTGATTTCTTGGAAGACAATTGGCAAACAAATGACAGAACAGAATTGACTGTTCTGCGTTGCTCTAGTGGTACGGTTGCGACATGTCCAGTTTTTCCGAAAAACATGCGACCATTTGCTTGGATGTGCTTCGTGCGCGAGCAACTTATGTTGAATTGGGTCAATTTGAAACATCCATACAGTCGACTGCTGTTTACTTTCGGGCTCATACGCGTAAATCCACGATTCATCACCTGTCACAATGTCATAGACGTGTTTTGGAGCACCGCGATCGTATTTCTGGAGCATTTCTTTCGACCAATCGACACAATTTTTTTTGAGCGATTGACAAATTGTGTGGGATCCAACGCAAACAAATTTTTTTGATGGTCAAATGTTCATGCAATATTTAATGTATGCTGGTTCCATTAATGCCTAACTCTTACTATAGGTCACATGACGGTCTTGCAATATCAGTTGGCGCACAGCATCAATTGTTTCCGGAACAACAACAGATCTTGGACGACCTTCACGAAATTCGTCTTGGAGTGAACTACGACCTCGGTTGAATTCACCATACCATCGCCATCGCGAAAAATTAATTAATCCACGTAGAAAATTGTAAAATATAATCGCATGAAAATTTTCACGATTTATTTCCATTTTTTGAGCGAGATGAATCTGTTAAGTTACTGTAAGCAACACAAATAGTGCTCGTATGTCAAAATGTTCTGAGTACGTATCAAACGTGTCAAACTTTACGATAGAGCTGGCAGTTGCCAGATTGCAACACTAGGGTTGCCCAATCCCGAAATATAAGAGGTTACCTTCGCATCAAAAAATACATAAAATAAAGTGGGTAAGTGGTAGATTAGTATCTAGTTGAACCACCCTTTGCAACAATTACGGCTCTTAGTCGTTTTCACATATTATCCTCAAGTTATTTGCAAAAATCTGAGCTTAAAAGTCCTCATTCTCGTGTAGAGCTTCGTTAAGAGAAACTTTTCTAAATATTAATATTTCTTACATTCTTTGTTACCATTCTGGAACTCTCTGATTTTGCTTTATTGTCTTCCTTCCAAAAAGAAGAATCCAATCAGTTACAGATATTGTTCTTTTCCATCTCCCGACTGAACATGCCGTCAAACAAACACCGATCCGATTCACCGACAGCAAATTTTTCTTGCCATAGATTTTCAACAATTTTTTTTATTTCTGATTATCAGACCGCGGTTGTAGTTTTTGTTCTGAGTGAATATAAAAGACCAAAGGAGGTAGGTCCATAAATCGTCAAGAATTTACGTATATCCATGTTTCCGATTCGTCACTCAGTTGCGGCTGACCCTTAGAGAAATCCTGCAAAGGGAAACATGGCCATTGCAAGATTGGTAGCAGCACTATCAAGTATTTCCCTTGCAATATTGAAGGTCCCTGCAGAAAGGGTATTTCAGAGTTACTTTAACCCGTTGCATACATAGTACCCCTGAGGAGCTATCGGCTTGTAGAGAGTGGGTTCGGGCTTCGGTTCATCTCGCAAACAGACATTGTTTCAGATAAACGCTGTAAGCGCGTTTACAAGTCGAAATTCCAGAGAATTTCCAAGTATGCTTTGTTTCTCTTCTCCTCAACTTTAAGCCGGTTTGAATGGTTTTTGGACTGAGAACAGTCTGTGCAAATGTGTAGTGGAATTTAAGACGTCCATCGGTAAATTTGCAGCTAACAATGTATTGAATCTGTGCACAATCGTATTAATTTTGGCTTTGCTTGGGAAGTGTTATTAATTTCACTCAGCACACATTCAAAATCTATGCCTGCTTGGGTTTAGATTCGCAGAAGAAGCAATTGTATTTGGCTTGTGGAAGTTGAATTCACTTGCTCTAGCGTCAACAAAGCATTTGATTTTGATTAAGTTACGGATGTGCACTTCAATTGGTGGACTATCGGAGGCAATCAGATATCTGTATGCTTCGCAATATTAAATTAACCGGAAATGCAAATTAGTCACGGAGAGGTGTGATTAATTCCCTTTAGTTCTGCGAATGCCCATTTTGATCCCAACTGATTTGTCTTAGCTTTAAGATTTGTTTTTGATTAGTCCTTTCTTTCGATGGGCTTAATTGATTTAGGTTTTGGGCAGCAGTTTGGCAGCAGTACTCTATGCGCTGAATGCTGTGTTTGAGGCAGTGACGTAAGTGAACAAATTGGTTTTCGGAAATTGAAATTGGCAAAAAACAAAGACTAAAGAAACTCAAGACAGATTTTGCATTTGTTAGGAATGTGGTTGTTAGTCTATAGCTGCTTTAATGCCATTTAATAACCGACCCAAATGGACTCTTTGTGAGTGTAGTCCTTGAGCACGAATTCTTTCGTTCACCACTGTAAAATAAACACTTGTCGTAATGAACAGTTGTCATTACCGAATGTGTATATCAGCTTTGTAAGGTCTGATATCTGATTTAAAAGAAGCGCCATAGTATGTAACAGGGACAGACTGAGAGTATTAATAAAAGGTCTGTTCCAATTGCTCTGAAATGCCGCGAATGCCTACGTAATTCGCTGAAAAACTGTCAAAAGGAGTTCCATTTGCTGATTTTTCGTAGAAGAGAGAGC
Source organism: Eristalinus aeneus (assembly GCA_955652365.1). Classification (NCBI taxonomy): domain Eukaryota; kingdom Metazoa; phylum Arthropoda; class Insecta; order Diptera; family Syrphidae; genus Eristalinus; species Eristalinus aeneus. The sequence goes on along the minus strand of OY019134.1, from coordinate 43,241,863 downwards.
TCATGAGAAAGTAAAATATTTCCACTCGCTACGAATTTCCGCCGAAGAAAAATCTGTGGGCAGCAGATGACTGTCAAAGTGAAAATAAAATAACCTCCGACATTTCATATATCTGATAGCTGTTTACGATTTTCCACAAAAAATTAAGGTGGCTGATGAATACACAAAGTCCCATACAGGACCATTGTGCTACCACACCATGTGGGAAGAACCTAAAACCAGCTGGAGCCGATGATAAAGTTTAAAATTTCGGTGGGAGGGGTTTTATTGAGGTCATGTAGGCCGTTGAGGAAATAGCTTCCAAAGTGTTTGTGTCTGAGGCGCAAGAGCGCCATGCATGTGCATAACAGGTGTAGAAGAGTTTCTGATTCTTCCTCATCCCTGCAGCTTCTGCAAAAATCGTTTGAGGGAGGCCCTAGCCTGCTAGCATGCTCACCGATTAGACAGTGCCCGGTTATGGCTCCCATGACCAGGCTTATGTCTGATCTTTTGCGCGATAGTAGCAGTCTGGAGCATTTGGGTTCAAGAGGGGGCGACACCTCCTTGGAGACTCGACAAAGGTTATGGTAAGACCACCTTTGATTAGTCTGATGGATCGCGTTCAAGTGCAGTACTAACTTTCATGTGGCGAGAGGGATACCGAGGTGTTCGTGTTCCTTAAGTAGTGGTTGCGTTGTGGCAAGTCTGGCCAATTCGTCTACTTGGCAGTTGCCCGGAATGTCTCTGTTACCTGGCACCCAGCACAGGCGTATGTTGAACTGCTCGGCCATCTCTTCTAAGGCTGTGCGGCAGTTCATGACCGTCTTGGAGTTTGTTCAGACAGATTCCAGGACTAGGATATACTATTCCTCTTCAGCCAAGACAGTGCTTCGCGAATGGCAATTACTTCAGCTTGGAACACGCTACAGTGATTGGGAAGCCTAAATTTTAGACTAAGGTTCAGATCCTCAGAGTAGACTCCGCAACCCAAGCCTTCGTTTGTTTTTGATCCGTTGATGTAGATGCACGTAGCGTCAGCAACCCATTGTGGGTTCTCCGACCACGCGTCAGAAATTTTGTGTCAGAAAGGCCTTCGGCGCCGCATAGTCAAAGTTTTGGTATACAAAGTTTACTCTTTGAAGGATTCTTGAGTGTTCGTGGGACACGTTCCATTGTGATCAGGAGATCAGTCTTATGGCTGTACTAGCCGCCGCCTGTTGGGCAAACAGCAAAAGGTTGAGAATGACGTCAAACACATCTGTTGGGGTGGCTCTTAGAGCACCGCAGATACATATGGAGGCCAGTCGCTGGACTTTTCTGATAGTGTTATAGTGGAAGGATGTGTCTAGTGCAGGCCACCAAACTGCAACGCCATATAGTAGAACAGGGCGCACCACAGCCGTGTAGATCCAGGCCATCATATGAGGTTGGATACCCCATATAGACCCAATAGCCCTTCTGCACATGTAGAGTGCAGTCGTGGCTTTGCGGGTGCGCTCGGCAATATTTGCCTTCCAGTTGAGTTTCCTGCCAAGCGTAAGACCTAGGAACTTGGCTGTCTCGGAGAAAGAGCATTGCTGGCCGCTGATGGTCGGTGGGTCAACATGGGGAACTTTGTATTTCCTGGTGAAGAGGACTAGTTCTGTTTTTTTGGCATTGACGCTTAGTCCATTTTTGCTCGTCCACTTTGAAAGGAGCGAAAGAGCATTTTGCCTAAGGTCCCTATGTCCGAAAGATATTTGCCAGAGAGCCCAATGGCATAGAAGAGGGAAGAGGACTCCACCTTGGGGAGTGCCTCTGCTAACGAATCTGGAAGTAGTGGTGGAGCGCAATTTGGCCGTGATACGCCTGCTAACGAGTAGCTTTTGTATCAAGGAGCTGAGCAGCACGTCCACGCCCAAATCTGTCAGTGCATTAGATATCGAATGCGGAAAGACATTATTAAAAGCGCCTTCTATATCCACGAAGGCTACTAAGGAGTAGTCCTTGTGGAAGAGAGATTTCTCAATATGATGCACAAGTGAGTGTAGGGCTGTATCCACGGACTTGCCCTTACAGTATGCATGTTCGGAGGTTGCCAGCCAACGACGGTAGAGTCCCTCTCTGCAAAAGAGATTTTTACCCAAACTACTCAACTTCGAATTTATGTACAAAAATGAATTGGAACAGATTGAATGTTGTCAAAATCGTTCACAGTTCGAACTGTTTGTTTTGATATTTCTTCGCGTATTTCTTTACATAAGGTTTGTTAGTATAGTTTTGGGGTGGAGTTCCGAATAGTACTCACCCCCGATTTCCTTTAAATTTTAAGATCAAAGATATTAAGTCCTGAATACCGAAACTAAAAATGTCCTTTCCGTCCTTTCCCGTAATTTGCGGGAAAAAACCATTCGGACTTGGGCTTCCTATGTTCGAGGCTACCTATAAAAAAAAATTCAATGAAATCGGGGGTGAGTACTATTCGGAACTTTATCCTAGTTTTGCGCTGCCATTGACGAATATTAATCAATTAGGTATCATAATATTTATTGAATGTTATCTATTTAAGAAAGTTAATTTTTTTTTAAAAAGATATAGAACACCAAGTTGGCCAAACAATTTTTACTGAACAAGTAATTGTTAAATTACACCATGAGAGGAAATCAATTATTAAATAGGCAGAACAAATCAATGTTTCGCAGTTAGCTGTTGCGAGGCTAAGTAACGCACAACAACAAGGACGGCCCAAGAAACTCACTAATCAGGTTGAGCGAAGTTTAGTGAGGCTTATGCTTTCTGAAAGGATGGCAAAGAGTACAACAGCAGCAGCAAAAGTACAACAGACAGCTTATACTAATAAGTAAATAAGTCCATTTACGGTGAAGAGCACAATGTGATACCTATCGAAGAGCCAAACGAAACCAGCCCATCCACAGAAGTATATTAAGGCAAGACTAAGAGTCGCCAAAAAGTGCGAAAATTGGTCCGAATGTGATTGGAGTAAGGTACTGTATTGATGAAAGATCATTTGCTTGGATAAGACAAGGCGAAACTTTGAAGACTCAAAACTACTGTTTGCACGTTGGTGATTGGATAATGCGGGCTGCTGCATTATCGACACTCACCAGCTATTCGTCGCTTTTATGGCTGCATATGACAGTGTGCATGTTTAGTTTTGACATTCCTACCAAACTCGTCAGAATGTGTAGGATGACGATGGAGAACTATTGCTGCTCCGTCAAGGTCGGTAACTAACTCACCGAGACCTTCAATGTCAAAAAAGGTTTTAGACAAGGCGCCGCACTGTCATGTGACTTCTTTAAAACCATCCCACCACCAGTCAACACTAGAGGCACGATCTTTCTGAAGTCAGTTCAATTGCTAGCTTACGCTGATGTCATTGACGTGATTGGACGACGACAGCGATGAGGCGTTTTCTGGCATTGAAGCTGAAGTGGCTAGAATGGGTCTATCGCTAAATGAGGATAACACGAAGTACATGCTGCCATCAAGGAAAAGGAGGGACACATAACGTCGAAGTCTCGGACAGAGCGTCACACTAGGTGGCAGAAACTTCGAGGTAGTCAAGGACTTCGTCTACCTCGGATTCGAGGTAAACAGGAAATAGGCTCCACAGAACCACTCTTGCCAATCGCTGTTTTTTCGGCTCAAGAGACTCAATTGCCATCTCTTAAAGGACTAAACTTGCTTTATATAAGAGCTTGGTCATCCCGGTCGTACTTTATAGCGCGAAAACCTGGACTTACTAAAAGCTGATGAGGAAGCCCTTAGTCTTTTCGAGAGAAAAGTTTAGCGTGCGATCTTCAATCCTGTTTGCGTTGGATATACAAATTTACCGACGAACTCTAACGAGCAGCGCTTAAGATGGCTAGGCCACGTAGAGCGTATAGGCATTTCTGTTGCAACCCGTTTTCGAATCTCAACCATTGGGACAACAGAACAGAGGACGGCCCAGGCTAAGGTGGCGTATACAAGTAGAAAAGGGCCTCAGCCAACTTGGAGTCCGCAGCTGGAGGCAGCTGGCAGGAGATAGTGCTGTCTGGACAGGCATGTTTTTTGGGACACCATCTTTAACTGAACGCAAAGTAATAGAACAAATCACATGCAGCTATTGTCCTCCAATACACAACAGGGCGTTTAAATGACTCAATCAAATTAAGAAAGGAAAAGGTCTGTGGACGAAGTATTAGCCACCATATTTCGACCTTGAGTAATATTGAATCATGGCACTTTACGTAATATCGTTACAAAAAGAATTGTTGTTTTTTAAGTTTCTTGATTAGCTTTATTAGATGTTTTTTTTATAAATTATACATTGCTTTTTAGGTAAACTTTTCTATTGTTTTTTTGATTATAAACCGTGCTGCAGATAATCTAAGTTCATCTAACAGATCACTTAACAAGTCCCGGGACATATAGGTGGCGCCACTAACAAAAAATATTAATTTAATATTCATTTCTTTTGTTAGTGGCGCCCCCTATGTTTCCCAGAACTTATTGAGTGTTGTGTTATATTTCGCATTCGCAAGAATTATCCGCATAATAATAATAATAATTGTTGGCGCTACAGTCCAAAGGGGGACCAGGGCCTAGCTTGCTCATCAACTACTCGTGTTGTGCGCGCTACTGTTCTCTCACGAGTAGAAGGGACCTACAGTTTTTTGCCGACTCCGAACGGCGAAATTTGCGAAGCTTTCTTAGACAGTTATTACTCTCTGAGTGTTGTCAGCAGCTCGAAAGAGCCGTGAAATATTAGAAAAATTGGTGTTGAACTGGGAGTCGAACCTAGACCCTTCGCCGTGTGAGTGTCGTACTCTACCCACTACGCCACGGCGACCACATTATCCGCATAGTTCTTCTTAATTTGAAGATTTTGGGATTTGGACTTCCATCTTTGTCTTTGGAGATACACTTTTTGGGTTTTGGAACAACATTTACCGAATTTTCGAGCAAGATTTTTTTCCAATGATGTGTCTCATCTCGCTCGGTGAGAATGTAAACAAACGTAGTCGGAGATAGGGGAATTCTCACCGTAGCGCAGTATGTAAGAGCCAAGGGTCCGCGATTCGAATAAAAGGCACATCGATTTAGTACAGCATCGCCTAGTTCGTACAGTTTGTGCTTCTTAAATTTCACCGTTTGGAGTCCATAAAATACTGTTAGTTCGTTCTATTCATAAGACATGACAAGATAAGATGTAACACGCTGAAGCAGCTGTGCTCTAACTAAGTGCTGTTGCGCTATTCAAGAACTATTAATAGGGGGCAGAAGAGGCGTTGTTGCATACAGACAAAGTTAATGTAAAGTGTGCTTTATGGTCGAAATGTGTCATTGTCAATGAGAGACCTTATGACAACCGATTTTTTGGCCGCTTTTTAGATCAGCACTTGTATGAGATGTGGTCGCCGTGGCGTAGTGGGTAGAGTGCGACGCTCACACGCCTAAGGGTCTAGGTTCGACTCCCAGTTCAACACCAATTTTTCTAATATTTCACGGCACCACATCTTTCGAGCTGCCGACAACACTCAAAGAGTAATAACTGTCTAAGAAAGCTTCTCAAATTTCGCCGTTCGGAGTCGGCAAAAAACTGTAGGTCCCTTCTACTCGTGAGAGAACAGTAGCGCGCACAACACGAGTAGTTGATGAGCAAGCTAGACCCTGGTCCCCCTTTGGACTGTAGCGCCAACAATTATTATTATTATTACTTGTATGAGATGTGCTTCTAATAGAAAGGGACTCTAATAGAAGGACAATAAGCCACAAAACATTTGATATTTGGAGAACGTCTATCGCAAGTCGTTGAACGGATAATTATTGTCACTGAAACGCAAGCTCCGTAGAATAAAGTGCGTCTTGCTATGGTTGCTCGTAGCAGTGTTTGAAGCCAAAAATTATTCGTACCCTACAGAAACACTCTCAGTAAAAAAATAAATATGTAAATTAATAAATAAAGCAAAACTGAAATGCGCACTGTGGACCTACACCCCGAAAGTTAAAAGTTTGCGTCCATAGTGCACCTAATGCCAACAGAACTTCACGTAGGAGGAGCATGGTCAGTAAGGCAAAAGAAAAATTCAACTGAAAGAGGAAAATAGATTTCAAATAAAAAAAATGGTAAAAAATGGTTTCCAAGAAAGCAAATTGAACTGCCGACACTTCTCCGCAAATATTTGCTTCCTCCTAAAGTTAATTGATTCCTTCATACCGTTTTACAAATGAGGCAGGAGGTCCTCATGAAATGTTGAAAACAAATCCACCCATTTTTGGAATTTATGAGATGTAAGTATGCTACGTTTACGACAGAACCGCCATAAAACACTGCTCCCATATGTACAACTCAACCCTTACTCGTCCTCGGCAATCGATACATCATGCCTGGGCAACCTTTCCATGCCTGCTCATTGTCTATACATTCCCTAGGACTGTAAGCCATAAAGTTTACATTTGAAGAAAGGCTTACAGATGTTGGATCCATGTGTACAGCCATGCACACGGCCGTTCATATTTTGTTTGTCATTTCAGATCCAGTCGCATATCTGTTTTGAAATTAAAATAATTACACTTGAAGCCAATCGTGCTCCCCGTCATGTGAAGCACATTGGTAGCTCGTAATTAGATTTTATAATTCCACAAGGACTAGCAGCGGATCCGATGATTGTGTACACATGTTCCGTGTGTAGATGCTCTCAAGACGGTTATGCTGGGATTTGCAGTGCACAGTTCGCTGTCAAACTTTTCTCTTGCTCGGCAATTAATTTTAATATCCTGTGAGATTCTTTTTTATCATTAAAGAGGAAAGAGTGTGCTGCTGTCGCTCTCCTTTTCTTGAGCTTACTTCCGTGTATTTCAGCTTGCCTGTCCGTGTGCGCTTTGGGAATCCTGGTGCGCGGCGCCTTGCACGAAGGGTATTCCAAGTTAGTACGTTGATTTATTATGACAGCTTATCTGGGGGAGAGCATAATTTTTTTTTTCGTGTGCCCTAAGAGTGCGTGCATTCATTTGGTAATTTTAAGGGCAAACCCTTGAGGTTCCTATTTTTGTTTGTTTTCTTTTTCGTTTGCCGCTGTACCTTTATGTGTGGCGGCCGAAAAAGCTTTTAGCTGGATACCTATCGGTTCTTAGATTTATGGACCAAAGTTTAACATCATTAGGGGTTAGATATGTTTTGCGTCTGTTGGGCAATGTTGATGGTAGTAAATCATAACTTTCTGCTAAGTTATTGCGAAAGCAAGCCTACGATCTGCAGAAGATATGGTGAATAAAGGGGTGTCTGGGTTGTGGAAAGAGTTTAATATTCGATGCGAGAAAACAATTTAACACTTCTCTGTGGCTTATCTCCAGAAAGATGAGATGAGCAATCACTGTATTGAATATTTGTTCCAGGATACATTAGCCAAGGTTTATTATTTATTCTTAATTGAATGCTTATTTAGGAGATTTCAGAAAATAAGTTTACGATTGTTATTAGGTTGGCAGCTAAGCAACCGCGGAAAATAAAAGTCTTTTTTTTTTTTTCATAGAACGGAATAACTTTATTCTGTAATGTATTGCCCATTTTTTGTGCACTGGCCATTTGCCATCTTTCAGGCAGAATCATAATTCCACCCTCATAAAACGTCTGCTTCTTACAGCAAAAAACTGAACAGAGATTATTTGACATCAGCATCATTATTGAAATTTTTACCATTCAAGGAGTTTTGCAAAAATCGAAATAAAGAGTAATCAGATGGCGCAAGGTCTGGACTGTATGGCGGATGTGGCAATACATCCCAATCCAGCACCAATTACTTTTGCCGAGTGACCGAAGATTTGTGTGGCCTTGCATTGTCAGGATTGAATACAACACCTTTCGATTTGTCAATTCAGTTCTCTTTTCTTCAACTGCATTGTTCAATTTTGTTAGTTGTTCTATACATATGGACATCTGAATTGATCGTTCGGTTTGGGTGGTCAAAGTTCAAAGACAGCAATTCCTTTGTAATCCCAACAAACTGATCACATAACTTCCTCTTGATAAACATCAGCTTCTGATGTTGCTTGAGCTGGAGTTCTCCGATCTTTTCCGATTGACATTGTTGTAAACAACCCAGTTTTCATAATCACTTGTCAATTAAAATGGATCACATTTCTTCAACAATCCGCAGACGCTAATGCGTTGTGTTAAATAAATTTCTTTCAGTTCATAAGAGTCTCATAACTGGAGTTTTTCTACAAAGTCGTTTGAAGCAATTCTTTATGCATGCACAGTTAATAATTAATAATTGTTGGCGCTACAGTCCAAAGGGGGACCAGGACCTAGCTTGCTCATCAACAACAGTCCAAAGGGGGACCAGAACCTAGCTTGCTCATCAACTCCTGGTGTTGTGCGCGCTACTGTTCTCTCACGAGTAGAAGGGACCTACAGTTTTTTGCCGACTCCGAACGGAAAAATTTGAGCAGCTTTCTTAGACAGTTATTACTCTTTGAGTGTTATCAGCAGCTCGAAAGCGGTGGTGCAGTGAATAATTCGAAAAATTGGTGTTGAGCTGGGAATCGAACCTACACCTTTCGGCGTGTGAGCGTCGCACTCTACCCACTACGCCACGGCGGCCACGCACACAGTTGTACAGTTGTGTTCATAAAGATAGCAGTGCTCCTCAAAAAAGACAAATAATTTTATATTAATTCAAATTGTTTTATTATTTTTTCAAAAAACGTTTACAAAAGTAAAGTATTTCAGTCATAACAGGTATACACCTCGGTAACCCTCTCGCCACATGCAAGTTAGTACTGCACTTGAACGCGATCCATCAGGTGGTCTAACCATAACCTTTGTCGCCAAGGAGGTGTGGCCCTCTCTTGAACCCAAACGTCCCAGACTGCTACTATAGCTCAAAAGATTAGAGATAAGCCTGGTCATGGGAGCCATAACCGGGCACTGTCTAATCGGTGAACATGCTATCAGGCTAGGGGCTCCCTGAAATGATTTTTGCAGAACCTGCAGGGATGAGGAAGAATCAGAAACTCTCCTACACCTGTTATGCACATGACCGGCGCTCTCGCGCCTCAGACACAAGCACTTTGGAAGCTATTTCCTCAACGGCCTACATGATCTCAATAAAACCCCTCCCGCCGACATTTTAAACTTTATTATCGGCTCCAGCTGGTTTTAGGTTCTTCCCACATGGTGTGGTAGCACAATGGTCCTGTATGGGACTGAAACGTTGCTCATAACTTGTAACTTTTTTTTTGGTTGCAGTAGGTCGCAGTTGTTCAAAAAAATAGCAGTGTTTCGAATTATGTTGTGCCTAGAACACAGAAACAAATGAAGCAATATGAAATCATTATTATGTACAGCTTTTGTTTTTTTTTTGTTGGAGGTTGGGATCAACTACACTGGAGCGCTCAGACTCAAATACTGGTCCATTGTACTACCAGGCAGTAACCTTCATTTAATGTAATTTCTTGGTTTTCCGAAGAAAACCAAGATGCGCTTCTGTGATATAGAACTTAGATTTTCAGTTCAAACCACATCAGCGCCAAAAAGGCGCCACCTGATACGAGCGAAAGCAGGACACTGACAGAGAAAGTGCTCTGAAGTGTCTTCACCTTCTCCACAGGCGTCGCAGAGTGTGACATCACTAAGCCCAAGCCGACTTAGGTGCATAGCGAAGATAAAGTGTCCCGTTAATACGCCAACAAGTCTTCTGCACTCGTTTCTGTCTAGAGATAGCAGAAAAGAAGCGGATTTCTTGCAGATGTTTGGAAGCATACTCTTGGTCACCCTGCATCCTGGAGAGTCACGCCATCTCTGGTTGTACTGTATGGAGACCCAACCATCGACGGAGGCCCTGACCAGGGACGCGGGTAATCCCAAGGTGGGTTCGGGCCCTACGAATGCCTCTGCTGAACCTAGCCTAGCTAGTTCATCGGCAGTTTCGTTTCCCAGGATACCGTGATGACCCGAGACCCAGACAAGTCTCAGCGAATTCAGCCTGCCGACCAATTTAAGGGAAGACTTGCATTCTTGAACTATCTTGGAAGTGGTTAAAGGGTTGAGTAACCACATTGTAGTTGGTGGCTATTAGGATCGCGAAGGCTTCCGCCTGGAAGACCGACACGAAATTACCTAAGGAGGCGTGGAGTCTAATGTTGTCGTTTTCCACGAAGGCCCCAGCTCCAGAACCCTCCGTTGTCTTAGAGCCGTCCGTGAAAATCCGACTACATTCCTTTCCCGGTTCAGTTTCTGGCCACAGCCAGTCCAGGACACGTGGAAAGTTGACTTTGTGAAAGCGTCGTCACTGTATTATTGGCGACCTCGCGTCAGACGGCATGTCCATGAGAGTAGTATCATAGGAGATGCGGTGTGCGAGGTCATCAAAGCTCCAGTGCGAGTGGAACCAAAGACCATTCCTTTTTAGTCGAGAGATGGCCTTGAGTGTACATCCCATGATGTGGAGATCAAGGGGGGTGGGGGGTAGATTAATCAGAGTATCAAGAGCAGAGCCAGGCGTGCTGGGGAAAGCCCCTGTGCAGCCGAGACAAACTGTTCTTTGAAACTTGGTGACAGCGGCAGTCACGTATTTGCGCAAAAGCTTGTTCCACCAAACGACTGATGCAGCTTACCATTAGTACTTTGTAGCAAAGCCTTTGGTTTTTATCACTGCGCTGCATCTTCGTGGCATTGAGTCCACCAGACTCCGACATCTATCAACTGGTATAGCTTCCCATGAGTCTCGCACTACCTCCCACAATTCCTTGGCGTTTTTTGGTTTGGCCTCATGGGCAGAATTTTTAACATCGCCGCACAAGTTCTCAATGGGGCGTAGGTCAGGGGACATAACGGTTATTCTTTTTTCATCAAACTAAGATTTTTGACGTATGTTTTGGGTCATTATCTTGTTGATATACCCAAACTCGTAGAATTTCATGCTCGGCATATGGCAGCATAACCACTTCCAAAATTTTAAAGTACTCAGCACCCTCCATTATACCCTTGATAGTATATATAGGCCCAACCCTATTATATGAGAAACAGGCCAAAATCATTAGCTTTGCTCCTCCGTGTTTAACAGTTTTAACAGTTTTAACTGTATAACGGGGATTATTTTCTTCATTCTTTGGTCTTCTTACATATTCCCGACGACCCTTGGACCCAAATAAGACTATTTTGCTTTCATTGCTCCACAGAATATTTCTCCATTTCTCCTTAGGCCAATCTTTGTAAAACTTTGGGAATGACAATCTTTTTTGTATATGATACATGAACCTTCTCTGCAATCTCACGTGTTGTACTGTGACGATCCGAATCGATTATTGCTTTGATTTGATCGTCATTGACTTCAGCTGGGCGTTTTAGCGTTTTCATCTTAGAGCAGAAAATCACCAGAATGAATTTTGGCAAACCAATTTTAACACTGCTGTTCTAATAAAACTTTGTCACCATAAACAGTCCATAACTTTGTGTGAGCTGGCGATGCGTTCTTTCCTTTCCGAAAAAAAGCAAAATATAACGAAAATGTTCGTTATGATTTTTCATGTTTCAACAGAAGCTAAAAAAAAAACTACACAACCGATTAAATAAATTCGTTTTACTGGTTGACAATTAAAAAACAAAATGTATTTGACATTAGATGTGTTCCAGTACTTTCTATACTAAATTCTGAAGTCTGTCATTTGTTAAGAAGTTGGCTTAAAACTCTTTCAGAGAGAGGCAAAGTACGGGAACGCAGTTAAACCAAATGTGTAAGCATGTCATTAAGAAATGTCAAATTCACTTTATCGCTACAAAAAACAAAAACAACAACAAAATTTGAGACATATACTCCACGATAATGGGTCAATACTTACTTATCTCTGTACGCACACCAATAATTTTACATAAAAATTATAACCTACTCACAAAACTTTCTTATGTTAATATGGGCAGGGTGCGGAAATATTTCACTCTCTCTTGAAAGAGTGCTCATTTGACGTAAAACCTATGTTTTTGGTATACAGGAACAGACTTTGAGTTAGTTTGTGGTGCTTTGCACTGTTTTGTGTTGTTTGTTTCGAGTAGGGGAACACTCCTATTTCGATAGGAGCAAACCTAAAACTTCAAGTAAAGCCATCCATGAGTAAAATCCGCAATTACTTAATTGCACACCCAACATATGTTTCTATAAAGGCTTTTCGTAAGTAGATTGTGCTTACGCAAGAAAGAAAAAAAAAATATTAAATATTAAAAAAAAATTATACAAATATTATAAAAATATTATTATATTTGAAAACATTGACTTTAGTTTATAGAATTATTAAGAAAAAAATTCGGAAGACGGGATTTTCTTGTTTTTATATTTGCAAAGTTTTAAAATATTGTGGTAGTGTATTAACGACTTCTGGTACGCTGCATTTCAACTGTTTCTTGGGGTGGTTGTTATGAAACCGGCGTTCATGAAACATACCTTGAGCTGGCCTTCTGGTATTAAGCCCGTGTTGAATTGATATGATAAGACGTTTGCCATCATAGCACTCCAGAATCAGAGTCTTCTTAAAATTGTCGTCTACCCAAAAAAAAAAAAAATGTAAAATATGTTTGCCCTGGAGTGTTGCGCCGGTGGTATGGATATATCTTTTCAGTTTTGCATTTGAAGTTTTTTGGCTTTATAGCACATTATTCAATAGCCCCCGGGACTGATATATAGGGGGCGCCACTAACAAAAAAAAATCCATATTAGTTTTAGGAAGTACAATCATTCAAATGAAACCCTTTCAAATTTTTAGTACAATATGATTATTGGGTTAAAAGTTACATAACTTCAAGTGACCGTACTTTTGAGATTTTTAAAACAATGGAAAAAATAGGATTCCGTGTGTTGATTAAACACTCCTTTGTGGCGCCTCCTATATGCCAGTCTCAGCACTTATTGATTGATGTGTTATATAAGTGTGGCAGATGCACTGCCGCATGCAAGAACACCATACCTCAGTAACGATTCCACCAAGGCATAAAAAACTTGTCTTAACACTGAGGTGGTGGCATGGAATATCAAATGCGTAAGTGGCCGCCATGGTGTAGTGGGTAGAACGCGACGCTCATACGCCAAAGGTCTCGGTTCGATTCCTGGATGAACACCTCGAATTTTTCACAGCATCACCTCTTTCGAGCTGCTGACAACACTCAAAGATTAAAAACTGTCGAAGACAGCTGCTCAAACTTCGCCGCTCGGAGTCGGCAAAAAACTGAAGGTCCCTTCTACTCGTGAGAGAACAGTAGCGCCCACGACACGAGTAGTTGATGAGCAAGCTAGGTCCTGGTCCCCTGTGGACTGTCGTGCCATACAATTATAATAATTAGATGCGTACAAGACTTTTTTTGAGGCTCGGAACAAGTCGATAAAATTGTATCAATTGTGATGACAATGTTGCAGGATTTGTTGCTATATAGTATTCGATTTTGGGTTGCCATGAATTGCGGGATTCGGATGTACCTCATCTTGGTTTTTGATGCGTTAATCACAAGTCCGTGATCCTTATACTATTTAACTGAATTGTCATACTCCTCCTGAATTATTGCTGTTGCCGTGTGTAGAGACCTATGACGTACCAGTATCGCTGTTTGATCTGCATAAGCAAATGACACCGCCTCTTCGAACACTCGTGAGAGCTCGTTGATGTATAATTTGATTTATTTGTATAAATTTTTTTCTAAACTAATTTGCTACGAATCCTCTTATTCTGGCAAGCTCTTGTGTTTCACATAACTTGTCGTAATTAAGAGATCAAAAGAATTACTGAACTATAAAACTTTTGTTTAACTTTTCATTGAAGCAGTTTGCAACCTCCCCTAGGAGCTTACTGGTGCTTTCATTTTTCTGGAACCCCTACTGACCTATAGAGTTCTTAGTAACTAGTAAAATATTGTAGTCTGTTTCTTATGAACTCTCCAAGGCATTTTTCGATTACAGGCAATATTGATTTTGATTTATAATTGCTGCTTTTGTTTTTCATCTCCCTGGTTACTGTCCCAGGACACATTTTGCCAGAGAAATTCTTTGAAATAATTTCTTCAACTCTAGGTCAGTGTGTTAAATGCACAGGGGAGTTGGCTTCCATTCCAACTTTAGGGGCACCAATTATTTAACAGAATCTTTGCTTCTTTACTTTTTTTTTTCAATATTCATTAACATTGAAAGATTGAGATAAGGTTGGATCTGTTAGTACTTCACTAGCGTGGCGTTATGTTCAAGAGTGCATTTATGTCTAAACAAATGTGCCTCAGACGCTGATAAGCTGTCTCACTTAAAAAAATATGCTTAAAAATTTAGACCGCATGTCTGTGTCACCTACCCATTCTAAGCTTTTCGTTTTATTAAAGATGACCAGGAACATTTTGCCCTATACCTGGTACAGTTCATCGCTTAAACGTGTCCCCCGGGTACCAAAAACGCAAATTGGATTTCTGGAAAGAGGAAGAGCTCTTCAGCTGTTTCTTAGAACGTTTATATTTGTGTCAGAGAGAGAAGTCATTATATGCTCAAACGGTCAAATAAACCGATTTTCGAAAGTAATGCTTGAGGTTTTCCCCATTTACCGCGAAGCATATGATTGTGGGGGATATTCCGAAAAAAAAAGTGCACTGGCGCGACACTCAAGGCGAATAAACAGAGTTCATTGAAGTAAACACCCTGCCTTTAAAGACATTTATAAGCCACTTTAGTGGAGAGTGCCAACCACTAGTTCACACAAAAACCAATGACATTGCGTGAAAGTCCAGTGGGCCATAACGTTAGGGACAGAGAATTCAAAATTAAATTGGCCTACAGTATAATAATAATAATAATTGTTGGCGCTACAGTCCTAAGGGGGACCAGGGCCTAGCTTGCTCATCAACTGCTCGTGTTGTGCGTGCTACTGTTCTCTCACGAGGAGATGGGACATACAGATTTTTGCCGACTCCGAACGGCGAAGTTTGAGAAGCTTTCTTAGACAGTTATTATTCTTTGAGTGTTGTCAGCAGCTCGAAAGAGGTGGTGCCGTGAAAAATTGGAAAAATTGGTGTTGTGCTGGGAATTGAACCTAGACCCTTCGGCGTGTGAGCGTCGCACTCTACCCACTACGCAACGGCGGCCACGGCCTACAGTATAGCCTTCTTAAATATGTTTATTACTTACTTCAGTGTCAGTCGTCGTTTTGGTCATCGCCAAATCGATTAATTCTGCAATCGTTTCTATGGCAGCAAGAGCGTCATTGACGGTTTTCTGCGTTACCCAGACAGGTTATGCTGAACGGTTTTTTGGAAGATCATATCTTCAGTGTTAATCTGAGAGTGGTGCACGATTTTATGTTGCCACCGATTTTGATGTGTACTCGTATGTAAGAGTTCTTCATATTCAGGACTTTCTATAAATTGTCCTACTAGGGTTGCTTCTTATATTTCGGAATTAGAGAACAATATCAAATATTGGTCATCAAAAATAGCTTTATTGTTTTTCAAAACTATTCCTCATTGAGATCTATACACATTTGCATGCGTTTGAACCAATTATCGAAGCACCTTTGCCACTCTGATTGAGGTATTTCCAAAATATGCATTCTGAACGCATCAACCGCTTCTTCAGGTTTCCTGATTCCTTGGAAGACAACTGGTAAGCAAATGGTTGTGTACCACTCAGAGTTGACTGTTCTGCGTTTTTCTAGTGGTACGGTTGCGACATGTCCAGTTTTTCCGAAAAAACAGGCGACCATTTGCCTGGAAGTGCTTCGTGCGCGAGCAACTTTTGTTGGATTTGGCTCAATTTGAAACACCCATACAGTCGACTGCTGTTTACTTTGGGGCTCATACGCGTAAATCCACGATTCATCACCTGTCACGATGTCATAGACGTGTTTGGAAGCACCGCGATCTTACTTTTGGAGCATTTCTTTCGACCAATCGACAGGAGCCTTTTGTTGAGCGATTGACAAATTGTGTGGGATCCAACGCGAACAAATTTTTTTGACGATCAAATGTTCATGCAATATTGAATGTATGCTGGTCCTACTAATGCCTAGGGTTGTCTCAATCTCACGATAGGTCACATGATGATGAACAACAACTGATTTAACGAAATTCGTCTTGGAGTGAACTACGACCTCGGTTGAATTCACTATACCATCGATAAACACTGGTCCTTCATGGAGCTTCATCAACAAAAATTGAATTAGGTTCATCGATGCACTGTTGTTGGGTTAGTCCACGTCGAAGGTAGTAAAAATAATCGCACGAACATTTTCACGATTTAATCTCGTTTTTTGGGCGGGATAAATCTGTTAAGTTACTGTAAGCAACACAAATAGCGCTCGTATGTCAAAACGTTCTGAGTACGTATCAAACGTGTCAAACTTTACGATATATAGTTGCCAGATGGCAACACTAGGGTTGCCCGATCCGGGGGTTGAGAACCGAGGAACGAATATGAAAAGCTGTACTGTCATTAGCGAATTAGTGAATTGGATTAGAAGCTACAGACAGCAGATCATTTATAAAAATGGGGAATATTCATAGTGTCGAAGACAAAACAGAGCCCTGGGGAACTTCTTCCTCTTCTTCTTATGGCGCTACCGTCCGTGGTGGACCTGGGCCTCAACCAACATGCCTTTCCAGCTAGCACGGTCTTTCGGTTGCTGCCCCCAATTGCGCACTCCAAGTTATTTGAGGTCCTTCTTCACTTGTGTGCGCCACCTTAGCCTAGGCCGTCCTCTGTTGCGTTGGCTCTGATTCGAAAACTTTTCAGGCCGGAGCAGTGGTGTCCAAACATTCTACATGGCCTAGCTCTGGGGAGCACAAGCATTAATATGGCGAATATCAGACTTGAATCCATCCAATACAACTTGTACTCAACGATTCGAAAGGTAATTTGTAATCCATTGAAGAAGAAATTTATCGACGCCAAAAGCACGCAGGAACAGCCTGTTATCAGACTCTGTCAAATGCTTTTGGAATATCAAGCGCAGCGATCTTGTTTTCTCTTATTTTTTGGTGAGTTAAGCCGTCAAATCACCAGTGGATCTGTTGCTGCGGAAGCTGTCGTTCATTTCGCAGCTTCCGGGTTTCAATATATTTCATAAGCTGATTTATCAGCGTTTCCATGACCTAAGAAAGTAGGAACGTAAGTGCTGTGGGTCGGTAGGAGGTGGGAAATGACGGTTCGCCGTTTTTAGGGGCGGACTGGACAAATGCTGTTTTCCACTTGTTTGTGCTTGCTAGCAAAGATTTCTTCCTTTCCCACTACAAGAGTGAATCCTCCCAAACGTTTTTTGTTTGAAAACTGCAACAGTGGTTGTCATGTTTTTCTAGAAAGTCGCAGAAGTCATTATAATACTTTCAGTCTGTAGCGGGGCTGTGACTAAAAAGTCGTTTGTATTTAGCTGTGAACGCATTGCCTAAGCCTTAAATAGGTAGAAGGCTGAATTACTGCGTTTTAAATTTGCCTGATCCTTTTCATAAATTTTCTATTTAGGTGCAGATTTTACTTTGTAAAAATTAAATGATTTCTTCGATCTTCTGATTTGAAAATAATTCAGAATCCGCTACATTAGTGCTTTGAAATTTTACATATTTTATATTTTTCCAACAGATTTTTACCAAATACACTGTCTGACGGCATTTTGTTAGAGAAACTTGTTCCGAAACCAAGTACAGTTCAATAGTCTTAGAAAATTGCTTGTTGAAAAAACCGAGCCTTCTATGTATACGAATTGAATGACTTGAACTTAAGCCACGTTGGAATAAGTTAAAATAAGCCTATAGTTCAAATTTGGAATAATTTCAATTTTTTTTCCACATGGAATATAAACTTTCTTTACAAACAGAGTAAAATCTGATATTCTTTGTGGCACAACCTGCAATCTGGAGTGCAGGTAGCCTCATCTCTCTCTCTCAGAAGTGTCTGCCATAGACCAAAGTCATCCGTAAGCCGATGTTTACCTGTTACATTTCTGGGGCTACATACACCACCAACGACCAAGCCCACGGAGCCTCGTCGCCAGAAGGTATGGAGTTTCGAGACGAAGACATAGTTTGCACAAATCAAACAGTCAAAAGTTCACAGCGCCGTGTCAATTATCTTTTCTCCTTCATACTCCTTCACTCTGCGAGTTCAAGCAGGCATTGTTGACCCATTCTTTGGATAATACCAAAGTCAATGCACAGGGTCTGAAAAACTTGACCGTGTAGATGTCATTGGAAGAATCAATATTTGCTTGAAGTAGTTCAGTCGTTTCACAGTTTTTGATTTTTTTCCTGCTCACTTCTTTCCCACAAATCACATTGGTGTTAATTTAACTTGGCAGGTCTTCGCCCGCTCTTGCCTCAGACACTTTCGCTTTGTCATCTTCAGTTTGCGTTTGCCCTAGAGGGGTAGTCACTTATAAGCTTCTACCTCCACAGTGACGGCCAGACAGTCTGCTAACAAGGAAGTCAGTGACACTACGCTACGTCGCTGTGGTAAAAATACGAAAAGGCAAGGAAAACAACAAAATAATTTCATCTTCTGTTGTTTTTGCTTAGACACATTCTTCGCAAAGAAAGACAGGGGAAAAAAAAACGACGAGACGAGCAAAACACGTCGTGTGATGAAAGTAAAAACTGCTACCGAAGCGGCGCGACGCAGTTAGAAATGATAGACGAGGCGATTGCCCCATTAGGGCTGAATACAGAGCACAGCAGTGAGGGGGAAATGTCTCATAAACGGAAGGCAGTTAGCCTTTCGCCAGTAGTCTGCCAGCATTGGGCTGATGGGGGCTATTAATAGGGTGGATTGGATTCACCACCGTCATCATTTTATCCTTCTCCATTGAAGACATGCCTAGGTCATGCTGGCAGCCGTTGTAACTAGGTCAATTTATTTTTTATAATATTTTCTACATCGTTTGTGTTTTGTATACCAACTTGTGCCATGCCATTCCAACTGGGTATACCTCCCTCGTCGTTGTCTTGAAGAATTTAAGATTGAGCTAAAAAATGCTTGTCAGGCATCCCATGACACGAACAATCTTTACATATCTCTGAGCTTGAGCATGACAAATATCGGTTTGGTCGTCGTAAAGGATTCAAATTATGGGAAGGGAAAGGTGGCAGGTTCGTAAGTGCGCAAGAGCATGTGCTTTTGCATTGAGTGGCGCTGAAAGATTGTCCTGCAAGTAGTTTAGTGGTTAGTTAATAAGTTCGGTACTGAGAGGCTTGGTATGGTTGACTGGGTGGTGTAAGTGCCGGAGATTGGACAGCATAAAACTTCTTCCTTTCATCAATTAGAGAAGGCCATTTGGGTTTTTCTTCCTGTTTGGGGTGATGGTTCCCGGTATGCGAAGGACGTGTTTTTATCGAGCAGCTCAAGAAGGGTTGTCTTCCTTTGAGCGCACTACTCAGCTGCACCCTTTAATAAAGCTAGACATCCTTTGTCAGGTGATGAACAGCCCAGAAAATCCTCTTACTCCCTTTGAAGACATTTTCCATTTTGCTGTCCAGAATATACTCTTTGATTGTTCCCCCTTTTCAATAGTTTCTTTTAAAATTGTGATCAATAAGCTAGTTAATGGAAGCGTTATAGTGGACGCCCTTCACTACCTCGGAGACGATGTAATCTTCTTCAGTCACCCCTGCCAAATGGCCACCATCAGTCTACTGTGTGCAGTCGAAAATAATAGCAACGAAAGCTATTCGCGGTACTTACTATGTACTTCCTTTTGTCAAGTGAAGTAGTTGGCTACAGTTTTCGTATTTATCATTTTAGAGTATTTTGTACCGGTGTACGATGTTTTTTAATGACTGGTTATTTTGTTACATATAGGAGTTCTCTGTCCGAAATCTTGCCCAAATTGAGTGCAGTGTAGGTAAAAAGCATGGCTGCGGCTGCTGTAGTCTTGCTTGAGCAAAAAATTCGTGGGAATTGTTGAAGGTAGGCTGCTTCCGTGGCTGCCGTAGTCACAATTTGCTACGGATTGTGGAGTGGTGGCATCATTTGATCATTTGTCTGGTGCATCAAAATTGGTAATATATCGCTTAAAATTTTTAATAGAAATCCGAAAACTGAGCATTGCTCCCAAACCTTACACTGCTGTGTTAAGAACCTTGTTTATGAAAGAATGTTGAATTTGCCACAAAGTAAACACAATATGTTGCCTCATCGCAGTTTGCGTCACCCCACCCAATTTAACAGTGAAGATTCAAATAAAGTTGGAGGTCTTATACCCGTGTATACTTCAATTTGAATAAGACAATTTTTCTTCTTCTTCTTGTGGCGCTACCGTCCGCGGTGGACCTGGGCCTCAACCAACATGCCTCTTCAGCCAGCACGATCTTTCGCCAGCTGTCTCCAGTTGCGCACTCCAAGTTCGCTCAGGTCCTTCTCCTTGGTTGAGCGCCCCCTTCGTCTAGCCGTCCTCTCTTGTGGCGCTACAGTCCGCGGAGGACCTGGGCCTCAACCAACATGTCTCTCCAGCCAGCACGATCTTTCGGCAGCTGTCTCCAGTTGTGCACTCAAAGGTGGTTGAGGTCCTTCTTCACTTGTGTGCGCCACCTTTGCCTAGGTCATCCTCTGTTGCGTTGTCCCAATTGCTCGGATGCAAAGACTTTTCGGGCCGGAGTAGTGGTGTCCATACGCTCTACATGGCCCAGCCATCTTAAGCGTTGTATCCGTAGACGCTTGACCAGGCGCATGTCGCTGTACAGCCCATAGAGTTCGTCACTAAATCTTCTCCTCCAGATGCCATCAACGCAAACAGGACCAAAAATCGCACGCAAAACTTTTCTTTTGAAGAGACTAAGGGCTTCCTCATCCGCCTTTGCTAAAGTCCAAGATTCCGCGCCATAAAGTAGGACTGGGATGATCAGGTTGTTATATAAAGCGAGCTTAGTCCTTCGAGAAAGGGCTTTATTACTCGATTGCCTCTTGAGTTCAAAGAAACAGCGATTGGCAAGACTGATTCTGCGTTTGATTTCGGAACTGATGTTGTTGTCCCTGTTTACCGCGGAGCCGAGGTAGACGAAGTCCTTGACTACCTCGAAGTTTCTGCTGCCTAGTGCAACGCTCTATCCGAGATGTAGATATTGTGTGACCTTTCTTGATGACAGCATGTACTTTGTGTTGCTCTCATTACCGCCAGATCCAAGTTAGCCAATTCCGCTTCAATGCCAACAAACGCCTCATTGACGGCTGGCTGTGTTCGTCCAATCACGTCAATGTCATCAGCGTAAACTAGCAATCGAATTGACTTTTGGAAGATCGTGCCTCTGGTGTTGACTTGTGAGTTTCGCACGATCTTCTCGAGGATGATGTTAAAGAAGTCACATGACAGTGCGTCGCCTTGTCTAAAACCGTTTTTGACATTGGAGGTCTCGGTGAGTTCGTTACCGACTTTGAGGGAGCAGCGAGAGTTTTCCGTCCACACCCTAAACGATCACACAAGTTTGGTAGGAATGCCAAAACTAGACATGACACTGTATAGCTCGTATCTAAGCACTCTGTTATATGCGGCCTTTAAATCGACGAATAGTAGGTGAGTGTCCATTTGTACTTCTTGGGTCGTTTTCAGGATCTGCCGTAAAATGAAAAAGAGAGTTCTTAAGTAAAATTTCATCTTCTTTAGGGTGCATTGTGCTAGATTGGATTTTCCTTATAGACGAAAATCAAACTCTTTTTTAGAGACAAACATGCCCTTGAATATCGACAGGCAGTTGAAAAACAGTTAAATGACGATTAGTTGACAGTCAGATAAATAGTGGGATGCTTGCCTAATAAAAGTCGGCTTACAGTGGTGGTCGCCGTGGCGTAGTGGGTAGAGTGCGGCACTCACACGTTACAGGTCTAGGTTCGATTCCCGGCTGAACATTTGGAACTTTCCATGGAACCACCTCATTCGAGCTGCTGACAATACTCAAAGAAGAGTAATAACTGTCCAAGAAAGAGCTTCTCAAACTTCGTCGTTCGGAGTCGGCGAAATAACTATAGGTCCCCTCTACTCGTGAGAGAACAGTAGCGCGCACAACACTAGTAGTTGATGAGCAAGCTTGGCCCTGGTCCCCCTTTGGACTGTCGCACCAACAATTATTATTATTACAGTAGGATAATAGACGAACGGCAGTTGTATGATGGATGACAGTCGAGTGATAGTCGGATGAAAGAAGGATGAAAGTCGGATGACAGTTGGATTACAGTAGAATGAGCAGTTGGAAGACAATGGAATATGCATAGGATGAATACTCGGCTACCTGTCGTTAGTCTACGATAACGAACGATAACGAAAAACTTGGGTGGCGTGACAGTCCAGAGGGAGACCAGGGCCTGGCTTGCTCATCATCTGTTGTGCGCTTTACTGTTCTCTCACGAGTAGAAGGGAAATACAGTTTTTTTCCGACTCGGAAAGGCGAAGTTTGAGAAGCTTTTTTTTAGACAATCATTACTCTTTGAGTGTTGTCAGCAGCTCGAAAAAGGTGGTGACGTGAAATATTTGAGGTGTTGAGCTGGGAATTGAACCCGGACCTTCGGCGTCTGAGTGTCGCACTCTACCCACTACGCCACGTCGCAGCATTTCTTAATGTCAATTTTATATAAACCTCACACATAATATGGCATAGATCCAAATAAAAAAATTTCTCAGAAGTTAACGTTTAGGTCAGGATATCCAAGACATTATCTCTATTATAGCTTATCTTCCAAACCCAAATTCTCCGGTCAATAGTCACGCAATGGTCGATGTGCCTGCGCGGTAATGTTTGCATTGACGATATTTACACTGACTGGAAAAATTAATATGTGGATAACCGTGGCTAGAATAGCACGCAAAAATCAACAAAAAGTGTAAAGTGATAATATTTGGGGATGGTCAGCCCGAGGTACTACATTCGGACAAACTCTGATTATGGAGCGGTTTTAATCAAATTGTTCATATCGCTTTAATTGAAATATATAATATACAATAATAATAATAATTGTTGGCGCGACAGTCCGATGGGGGACCAGGGCCTAGCTTGCTCATCAACTGCTCGTGTTGTGCGCGCTACTGTTCTCTCACGAGTAGAAGGGACCTACAGTTTTTTGCCGACTCCGAACGGTGAAGATTGAGAAGCTTTCTTAGACAGTTATTACTCTTTGAGTGTTGTCAGCAACTCGAAAGAGGTGATGCCGTGAAAAATTCGAAAAATTCTTGCTGAGGTGGAAATCGAACCTACCTGCACTCCGTGCAAAATTGTTTCACTACAACTTTATTCTGTAATGTATTACACATTTTGAGCAATGACCATTTGGTATCATTCAGGCAGCATCATAATTCCACTTTTATAAAACTTCTGGTTTTTATCAGCAAAAAACTGAAATCATTATTGAAATTTTTTACCATTTTGCAAAACAAAGATCAAAATATAAGGTTGCGAAATATCTCCCTTCCGCTTTTTTGCTCTTTACTCAATGCTTCATAAAAAGTGGACGGCAACTTTATAATACTCCCCTCGTAGAAGCCACCCTCCTTATTTGTGAAGAACTCGGACAGCCACTTTTCACAAGCCTCTGTTGAGCTCAACTTCACACCACCAAGGGCTTTCGCCATGGACAGGAATAGCTGGTAATCACTTGGCGCTAAGCTATATGGTGGATGCGATAAAACCTCCCATTCGAGCTCCCGTAGCTTCTGACAAGTCATCAACGAAGTGTGTGGTCTGGTGTTGTCCTGGTGGAACACTACATCCTTCCTGTTGACCAATTCTGGACGCTTCTGGTCGATCGCCTGCTTCAAGCGCTCCAGTTGTTCGCAGTAGATGGTAGAACTAAGCGTCTGGCCATATGGGAGCAGCTCATAGTGGATGATTCCCTTCCAATCCCACCAAACACACAGCAAAACCTTCCTGAACGTCAATACCAGCTTTGCCACTGTTTGGGATGATTCACCGACCTTCAACCACGACCGTTTGCGCTTGATATTGTCATATGTGATCCATTTTTCGCCGCCAGTCACCATCCGGTTCAAAAATGGGTCGAGTTCGTTCCGTTTCAGCAGCATATCGGAGGCGTTGATTCGGCCCAGACGGTTTTTTTGTGTCAAATCATGCGGCACGTAAACATCAAGCATTTTTTTGTATCCAGCCTTCTGCAGATGGTTTAAAATGCCTTGGTGACAAACTCTCATCTCCTGGGCACTGGCACGAGATGCCCCATGCCGTTCTAACTCGATGATTTTCATGATTCGATCGGTATTCGTTGTCAGAGGTCTTCCGCCGGCTGGCTTATCCATGGTGTCGTTTTCACCGGCTTTGAATCGTCAAAACCATTCCACCGCGGTTCGAAGTGATAGAGTACTATCCACCCAAAACACCATTAATCTTACGGAACGTTTCTCCAGCGGATTTGCCTTTAACGAAGGAAAACGTTAAAATAGCAAGAATTTCGGCGTTAGTGAATGTTTACATGTTTACACGTTTATAACTGTTGAACGCAATATTAAAACTAATCGTGCATAGCGTCCTTTTGTAGGTTATGTCAACACATCATTCAAATGATGTATAGTATTGCCACATACGAGCTCTGTAGCCTTTTGTACATAGCCGGAAGACAAAAAGGCGGAGGGGAGACATTTAACAACTGTAGGGACTTTAGAACAAAAAAAAAAAAACAACACAGAAAATCAACATTGCGATGTTTCGCACACAAACTCATTATTGCAACTAACTTATGAAGAAAAGCGTAACAAAGCTTTTATGCGAGAGTAACATAACTGAAATACATGATAAAATAAGGTTGTCTGAACGAAGCATTGTCATTCGATTCTTAAACTGTTTGCTAAGTGAAAAAAGAATAACCGATCATGAAATTGCATAGGGTGGACAATACTAGGGATCACATTTCAATGCGATTTATCGAAAATATGCTATAATGTGTGAACCTTACACAACCTTATAAAAAGTAAGCACATGGTGCAACGTCAGAAGTATATGGTGAATGTGACAAAACAGCCCAATAAAGTTCCAATCATTTTTGCGGACTGACCAAAGATGTAGGTGGTCTTATATTGTCATGTTCGGTCCGCTTTTCTTCAACTGATAATAATAATAATTGTTGGCGCTACAGTCCAAAGGGGGACTAGGGTCTAGCTTGCTCATCAACTACTCGTGTTGTGCGCGATACTGTTCTCTCACGAGTAGGAGGGACCTACAGTTTTTTACCGACTCCGAACGGCGAAGTTTGAGAAGATTTCTTAGACAGTTGTTACTCTTTGAGTGTTGTCAGCAGCTCGACAGAGGTGGTGCCGTGAAATATTAGAAAAATTGGTGTTGAACTGGGAGTCGAACATAGACTCTTCGGCGTGTGAGCGTCGCACTCTACCCACTACGCCACGGCGACCACTTCTTCACTTCACTTCTTTCTTTAACTGCATTGTTTAATTTTGCTAATTGTTCAATGCAGATATCAGAATTGGTCGTTCGGTTGGGTGGTAAAAGTTCAAAGTAGACAATTCGTTTGTAATCAAACCAAACTGATCACATAACTTTCTTTTGTGGAATATCAGCTTTTGATGTTTGAGCTGGTTTATTTGGGGTCTAATCACGGATGACGACTATCGTGCGACGATATCGTTGAAACGAAAGTTTTGCATCGCGTAAGCAAAAAAAACGATATCGGCGAAACGATACAATTTTCAATCACTATCGTCCTAACGATCGGTTTTTGACGACAGCTATTTCACACTCGTTTTTCATTGCGCTGGCATACAAGTAATGAAAATTTGAAGAAACAGGAAGGAAAAAAAATGTGACTAGCAATAACAAAATGTTTAGATACAATCCTCAGCCTACGGAAATATGAATTCAAAATTATTTGAAAAAAAAATATTCCCTGAAATCAAACCTCATGCATTTTATGAGTCCACTCGCACAGTCGTTCGTTCATTCGTAATGTGTACACATACCAAAAAAACAATTGTTGTTTTGTTGTGTGTGTATAAGGACGATTGTCGCTTGAAAAGTTATGCGTTAATCTAACACAGCCATAGAACGATCATGTGACATGACACCTGTTTGCACTTAATCGTATTTGTTCAGTAGGTTCCCACGGGTAGCAACTGCACATATTTGCTGACATGGCACAAGCGCCGCACACTGTGGATACGCACGCTGAGAACTCGGGAACATTTAGCTAATGCAGCAGAGTAGGCGGAAACATCTCCGGCTTCTTGGAGAAAATCTTGCTTATGTTAAGCTAGTCTTAAGACGAACCTCAACCTGTGAGGATAATAAAAACTATTATTTAAGTGAACGAGTTTTTCGATTAGAAAGTCGGGCCGTTGTGGGATGCTCAGACTCCAACGTGTGTTGTTAGGATTCCCGCAAGGGAAATCCTTAAGTTATGTGATTAAACCACAATCCTTTCCAATTGACAATTCCAATTCCAATTACAATAAGTAAGGAACCCATTGCTTTTGTTTTTAATGCATTTGTATTTGCTATCCTTTGTTCTCGTATATGCAAGAAAAAAATACTTAAAAATAGTTTAATATCTAATCTGCAGATCTTAATTCTAATTTACTGACTCTTAGCAAGTGCTCTGAGTTAACGTAGTGCTAACTTTATTTGCATTTGGGCTTCTTAATAATTTGTCGTTTTTTTTAATCGTTCTTAATTTAATGTACTCCCAAGAAAACTTGAAAAACTTGGTTAATGTGAGCAGCCCATTTTTCATCATCAGTTACCAATCGTTTTTAAAGTGGATCATTTTCACTACGTTTCTTTAACAAATCGCAGATTGAATGATTTCGGTTCATGAGAAAACCATATGTAGAGTTTTCCTACATAGCAAAGTAATTTTAACCGATTTTTAATGCATGTATATGATACATGGTCGCCGTGGCGTAGTGGGTAGAGTGCGACGCTCACACGCCGAAGGGTCTAGGTACGACTCCCAGTTCAACACCAATTTTTCTAATATTTCACGGCACCACCTCTTTCGAGCTGCTGACAACACTCAAAGAGTAATAGTAAGAAAGCTTCTTAAATTTCGCCGTTCGGAGTCGGCAAAATAACTATAGGTCCCTTCTACTCGTGAGAGAACAGTGGCGCGCACAACACGAGTAGTTGATGAGAAAGCTAGGCCCTGGTCCCCCTTTGGACTGTAGCGCCAACAATTATTATTATTATATGATACATGAAGCTTCTCTGCAATCTCACGTGTTGTACTATGACGATCCGAATCGATTATTAGTTTGATTTGGTCGTCCTGATCTTCAGTTGAACGATTAGAGAGTTTTGTATCTGATTGAAAAAATACCAGAAAGAAAATTTCCAAAACAATTTTGACATTGTCGTTCTTTTAAAACTTCGTCATTGTAAAAAGCACATAACTTTTTATGAGTCTGCAATGCGTTTTTCCCTTTTTGAAAATACAAAAAATTGACGAAAATGTTCCTTTTGATTTTTTATGTTTCAACAGACGTCAAACAAAAACTACACACCAGAAATGTTTTTTTTTACTGATTAACAATTGAAGTACCAACTATCAAATAAGAAAATGTGTTTTACATATCGATAACGCCAGTAAACCTAAACATTCAACTTAACCTATCATCGAGTAAAATCCGGAATTATTTAGTTGCCACCTCAATATGTGGCATTCCGCGTGATGCTATACGAAGGTTGCTTTTAATATTTCGGGATTGGGCAACCCCAGTCTTAAAGTCTGGCAACTGCCAGTTCTATTGTAAAGTTCGACATTTTTGAGGTTATACGTACTCAGAACGTTTTGACATACGAGCGCTATTCGTGTTGTTTACAGTAACTTAAAAGATTCATCTCGCCCAAAAAATGGAAATAAATCGGGAAAATTTTCGTGCGATTATTTTTTACAACTTTCGACGTGGATTAACTCAACAACTGTACATCGATGAACTTAATTCAATTTTTGGCAATGAAGCTCCCTCAAGGATCAGTGTTTATCGATGGTATGGTGAATTCAATTAAGGTCGTAGTTCACTCCAAGACGAATTTTGTGAAGTTCGTCCAAAATCAGTTGTTTTTCCGGAAACCATGATGCTGTGCGCCAACTGATATTGCAAGATCCTCATGTGACCTATCGTGAAATTGAGACAACCTTAGGCATTTGATCGTCAAAAAAATTTGTTTGCGTTGGATCCCACACAATTTGTCAATCAAATCGCTCAAAACTAGGCTCGTGTCGATTGGTCAAAAGAAATGCTCCAAAACTACGTTGGCGATGACGATCAGGTGATGAATCGTGGACTTACACGTATGAGCCCGAAAGTAAACAGCAGTCGACTGTATGGGTGTTTCAAATTGAGCCAAATCCAACAAAAGTTGCTCGCGCACAGAGCACTTCCAAGCAAATGGTTGCCTGTTTTTCGGAAAAACTGGACATTTCGCAACTGTATCACAAGAACAACGCAGAACAGTCAATTCTGAGTGGCACACAACCATTCGTTTGGCAGTTGTCTTCTAAGAAATCAGGAAAACCAACCGCCGAAGACGGATCACTCTTCACCACGACAATGCGAGCTCTCACACATCGGCTCAACCAACTGCATTTTTGAGCACTGAAAACATCGATTTGATGAGTTATCCGCCATATAGCCCCGACTTGGCACCGAATGACTTCTTTTTATTCCCGTTCGTAAAAAATAAAATGAGGGGTCAAAGTTTTTCGACACCTGAAGAAGCGGTTGATTCGTTCAGAATGCATGTTTTGGAGATACCTCAATCAGAGTGGAAAAGTGCTTCGACAATTGGTTCAGACGCATGCAAAAGTGAATAGATCTTAGTGGGGAATATTTTGAAAAACAATAAAGCTATTTTCGATGATTAATATTTGTTTTTGTTCCAAAATATAAAAGGCAACTCTCGTAATAGGTCTGTTCCAATTCATTTATGCATATTAATTTGTAGTTGAATAGTCTGAAACTGGTGAAACCACTTTTCGTAGAAATTCGCAGAATTAGATGTAAAAAGCTATCAGATATATGAAATGTCAAAGGTTTTTTTATTTTCACTTTGACAGTCATCTAGTGCCCACAGAATTTTCATCGGCAGAAATTTGTAGGGAACGGAAATATTTTACTCCTTCATGAGCCATCTTGTCTACGAAAATATCAGCAAATAAAAAGCCTTTTGACGGTTTTTCGGCGAATTTCATAGGCACTTGCAGCAATTCAGAGCAATTGGAACAGACCTAATGCTTTGGAATGTGTCTCAATTTTAGATTGAACTGGACCTTAACTAGACAGCAAATCTCACTGACGTGGTCGAATATTCTCCTTCCTTGGACTGAGACACAATCTTTTCACACAATCACTCATCAGTCTCACACAATCACTCATCAGACTCACACAATGATTTTGATTCAATTTCTGCGGACGTATAAATTCAATCCTAAGCTCCACAAACTTTGTACACATTTTACGCAAACTTCAAAAATTATGAACTATATTTTTAACATGTTCGTTTAGTATTTAAAAAGTTTATCTGTATTCAACATCGTTTGCACGTTTTTAAAGGGTGATTTTTTAGCTATTATCTTTTTGGCAACACTGATTTAAACAGCTGACGCACGTTTCGTGTTTTGTTTGACTGTTAAAACATCTTCAGTTTGGTCTATAATTTGACCATGAATCGTCTTACAAACGAACAACGCTTGCAAATTATTGAATTTTATTATCAAAATGCGTGCTCTGTTAAGAAAGTTCATCGCGCGCTTCTTCAATTTTATGGTCAAAAATGGACAAAGCTCATTTTTGGCTCAATGGGTACGTAAATAAGCAGAATTGTTGATTTTGGAGTGAATATCAGCCAGAAGCATTGCAAGAGCTACAAATGCATCTATAATGAGTCACAGTTTGGTGCGGTGTATGGGCTGGTGTCATCATTGGACCGTACTTTTTCAAAGATGATACGAATCGTAACGTAACTGTGAATGGTGGCGATACCGTGAGATGATATCCAACTTTTTTTTTTGCTCAAAATGCAAGAGCTTGACTTGCATGACATGTGGTTTCAAGAAGACGGTGCCATATGCCACACAGGACGTGCAACAATGGACTTATTGACAGGCGAGTTCGGTGAAAAATTAATTTCACGTTCGGAATCGGTATATTGGCCGCCTAGATCGTGCGATTTAACGCCTTTAGACTATTTTTCAGGGGCTATTTTAAAGCTCATGTCTATACAGACAATCCCGCTTCAATTGACGCATTTGAAGACAACATTGAAGCATTTATTCGTGAGATACCGGCCGAAATGTTGGAAAGAGTATGCCAAAATTGGACTAAAATGATGAACCATTTGAGGCGCAGTCAAGGTCAACATTTGCATGAAATAATCTTCAAACATTAAATTATATGGACGGTACTTTCGATTCAAATAAAGATTTCATGCATTTTTCTGAATTTTATGTGTCTTGTTGTGAAAAACTTTCGTATAGCTTTTCAAAAATTACCCTTAACAAAGCGATTAAAAAAAATCTGTCAGCCAAAGACACGTCTAAACGCGTTTAAAGATTGAAAAAAAAGTAAGGCCGTGATCCACAAGCAACTTGAGTTTCACAAACCACGCTTTAACAATTGAATAATGATCTCAAAATACAGTAAATGTATTCTGTGTGTTGCCAAAAATGAAGCCGTGAAAAATACAAAGTCTAATAGCCCAATTAATTAATTAAATTATTGGGATAGCTACCGCCCATAAAAATTAAAACAAAGCTACATGAATCTCTTTTGATTACAACAGACATCAGAGGATTTGGTGTTTTCTCAAGATCTTATTCTTAACACGGCAAGAACATCATCCTACAGCAAATATAACAAATGTCTGTATAGAATTCAACAAATTGTTACCTGTTGGCACTTTCGGTTTGTCTTAAACAACATTTCTTTTGTACTGCATTTCACTTCTTGAAATCAAAGGAAATCGGTACATCCTTCGACTTTTTTTATTTTGCTTATTCTACGTCCCATCCTTCCACGTATTCCATTTGTTTGGTGTAGGTTCCGACAGGAAACACAGGAAACACAGGAAACACTTGGGAGGGTCTGTAGAAAAGTGCCAAACCCTTAGGCTTGAAATTTTCTAATCAAACAACAACAGCCACTCTCGTAAAGTTGTAAATGTACACATATATACATTTTGCATCATTTTTTGGCATATATATGTACCTTTCATCCTGTCCCATCTGTATGAAGTTTCAAATGAGCTTGTGCGACGTTGTTGTCTGCCGGAAAACCTGCCCTTACTGAGCTTCCCATGTTCCAACAAAGAAGTGTAGCATTCTCCTTTCAGACTTTTACAAAGGATCATCGCGGTTTTGTTAAAAGACCTTGTGCTCGCCAAGTGTGCAGAGGATAAAGGCATCCGTTTCGTTTTTACTTTCCCCCTAATGTGCCATCCCAACAGATTTGCTCATTTGTCTGCCGCACCAACTCTTACCGCACGATAAGAGCCGGAACCACGAAACAGAAGCATCCGCATGTGGGGGTGTTTTGCCGTCTCGCACAGCCGCTCGCTTAATAATGGAGCCCACTGAAAGGTTGGTCCAGGAAATCCCGTATTCAGACATCAAGGAGAAATTGTTGTCTAGAAAAGCGAATTCCAAAGTATATACATTTTTGGGGAATTATGCCCGTGTGCGTGTTTGCTGTAGAATCCTACGTCGACCGCCGGAATGACTATTTGTTGATTCTGCCGGTGGAAAGATGTCGTGTACATAGCTGTAGGGGCTAATAGGATACATTAGGTCAAGCGACACTTGTTCTCTAATTCCTCCATGGCCGTGGTTGTCACGTGGAAAGCGTGTATGCAAACAATTTCCAGTCAAAAGAAAAAAAGAAAACAATAAAACGAGCGTGACGGAGCAGTCTACTTGCGGGATAACACAGTATGCCGTGTGTTTTGAAACACTTAACAGCCATGAATGTGCAATCATTCGGTTGGATTGCATGCTGTTTTGGTTGTGCGTGCAAATGGAGATTGTCGCACCGAAAGATTTTTCCTGCAATAACAAACACACTCTTCAATTTCATCTGCTTTAACTCCGAATGTGTATAAATTTGCAGATGCGAATATTCATCATTTTAAAGACACACATAATAGGCCATCAGTTAAGAGGATAATAAAAATTGAAGACACCATAATGCCGTCACGAGGTGGTCAAGAGTAATCGGGTATTTTGATATTTGTATGGCTGCTACACGCGTTGCGAATTTAGATCAACACAAATTGCAAAACAGGATTAAATGGTCATTATTCAATATATATGTACATAAGTATGGAAATCTGTGCTCATCTGAAGCTAGCGCATAACGATTGCCGACTACTCTCATGCTGTGTTTGCTTTCATTCTTTGAATGGACAATCGATGCTTTGGCTACTCCGTGAAAATCGTACGCATGTATGTGTAATTTCCGCATTTATTCCCTATGGGTGCTAACCATTTTCGATGAAATGGGATTTTTTATGGGGCGGCATTTTAATTTTTGTATATGGACGAGCTTTTGAAGTTTTCTGTAGGTCTTGGTTCTGGTTGTAGATCCGTGTTCAAACTGATTCGTTGCTTAAATCGCGGTTCATTAAATGTTGCATTCTTTTGACGCTTTTGCAACGCAATTCATAAGGTGTGTTCCCGTACTCGAACAAACAACACAAAACAGTACAAACCAACACAAACTAACACAAAGTCCCTTCTCGTATACTGAAAAAATGGGTTCTACGTCAAATGTGCGCTCTCTCGAGGGAGTTAAATACTTCTTCATCCTGCCTATTTTAACACAACAAATTTTTGTGGGTAGAATTTTGGTTTTCTGTCAAATTAATTGGGGTGCGAACAGAGATAAGTGAGCATAGACCCATTATCTTTGTGTATATGTCTCAAATTTTGTTGTTGGTTTTGTTTACTGTAGCGAAAAAGTGATTTTGACATTTCTTAATGACATACTTTACACATTTGGTGTAAATGCGTTCCCGTACATTACCCTCGCTCACTAACAAATGACAGAACTCAGAATTTGGTACAGAAAGTACTGGTCACTAGTACACTACTGGTACACCTATAAGATATATAAATATATAGATATCTAAGATATCTAAAGGATTGATTGTCTGCCATTGTCAGGCTTATTTTTCACCTCGACTTTGATCCGTTCGCTCTGGTACGTCGTGGAAGGTGAATAGCTCTTCATGGAAGCTTAAAGTTGAAAGGCAAATCCCCTGTAGGATGTTCCAAATATAAAGGCGCTTCTTTGTAGATGAAACAAATCACTCCATAAGTACCGGGACTGACATATAGGTGGCGCTACTAACAAAAATTTCATATTAGGTCCGTTCCAATTGCTCTGAATTGCTATGAATATCTACGAATTTGCCCGAAAAACTCCCAAAATGCGTTCCATTATCTAATTGTTTCGAAGAAGAAAAAGCTCAAGAGAGAGCAACATATTTCCCCCATCTACGAATTTTTGCAGAAGAAAAAACTGTGGGTAGCAGGTGGCTGTCAAATCGAAAATGGAATGGAACAGACTTACAAACATTCAAATGATGCTTCTAGAATTTTCATGACAATCTGATTACGAGGATTACCTTTTTCGGGATTAAAGAACAAAAACAAATATAAGTCATCGAAAATAGCTTTATTGTTTTTAAAAATATTCCGCATTAAGATCTATACACTTTTGCATGTGTTTGAACCAATGGTCGATGCACTTTTGCCACTCTAATTGAGGTATCTCCAAAATATGCATTCTGAACGCATCAATCGCTTCTTCAGGTGACGAAAAACGTTGACCTCTTATTTTATTTTTTACGTACGGGAATAAAAAGAAGTCATTAGGTGCCAAGTCAGGACTATACTGCGGATGAGTCATCGAATCGATGTTTTGAGTGCTCAAAAATGCAGTTGTTTGAGCCGATGTGTGAGAGCTCGCATTGTCGTGGTGAAGAGTGAGCCGTCTTTGACGGTTGGTTTTCCTGATCTCTTGGAAGACAACTGGCAAACAAGTGGTTGTGTACCACTCATTGGTACTGTTCTGCGTTGTTCTAGTGGTACGGTTTGGACGTGTCCAGTTTTTTCCGAAAAAAAGGCGACCATTTGCTTGGAAGTGCTTAGTACGCCAGCAACATTTGTTGGATTTGGCTTCATTTGAAACACCCATACAGTCGACTGCTGTTTACTTTTGAGGTCATACGCGTAAATCAACGATTCATCACCTGTCACGATGTCATAGACGTGTTTCGAAGCACCGCGATCGTACTTTTGTAGCATTTCTTTCGACCAATCGACACGAGCCTTTTTTTGAGCGATTGACAAATTGTGTGGGATCCAACGCGAACAAACTTTTTTGACGGTCAAATGTTCATGCAATATTGAATGTATGCTGATCCCACTAATGTCTAAGGTTGTCTCAATCTCACACATGACGATCTTGCAATATCATTTTGCGCACAGCATCAATGGTTTCCGGAACAACAACTGACTTTGGACGACCTTCACGAAATTCGTCTTGGAGTGAACTACGACCTCGAATGAATGCACCATACCATCGATAAACACTGGTCCTCGATGGAGCTTCATCGTCAAAAATTGAATTCAGTTCATCGATGCACTGTTGTTGAGTTAATCCACGTCGAAAGTTGTAAAAAATAATCGCACGAAAATTTCCACGATTTAATTTTTGTGGTTGTTGTAGAGTAGTGGGTAGAGTGCGACACTCACACGCCGAAGGGTCTAGGTTCGATTCCCAGCTCAACACCAATTTTTCGAATTTTTCACGGCACCACCTCTTTCGAGTTGCTGACAACACTCAAAGAGTAATTACTGTCTAAGAAAAAGGCTTCTCAAACTTCGCTGTTCGGAGTCGGCAAAAAACTGTAGGTCCCTTCTACTCGTGAGAGAACAGTGGCGGGCCTTCTTGGCCGTTAATCCTGGTTTGGCCACTGTTTGGGACGATTCATCGGCCTTCAACCGCAACCGTTTTCGCTTGATATTGTCGTATGTGATCCATTTTTCGTCGCCAGCTACCATCTGCTTCAAAAATGGGTCACGTTCGTTCCGTTTCAGCAGTATATCGCAGGCGTTGAATTGGTCCAGAAGGATGATGATTTTTGCGTCAAATCATGCGGCACCCAAACGGATTTTTTTGGTACCCAGCCTTCTGCAGAAGGTCTAAAATGGCTTGGTGACTAACTCCTATCTCCTGGGCGATGTCAAAAGATGCTACATGCGGATCTTACTCGATGGTTTCCATGATTCGATCGGTATTCGTCGTCACAGGTCTTCCGCGGGCTGGCTTATCCATGGTGTCGTTTTCACCAGCTCTGAATCGTCGAAACCATTCCACTGCGGTTCGAAGTGATAGAGTACCATCCCCCCAAAACACCATTAATCTCACGGAACGTTTCTTCAGCGCATTTGCCTTTAACGAAGGAAAACTTAAAAATAGCAAGAATTTCGGCGTTAGTGAATGTTTACATGATTAGACTATAACTGTTGAACGCAATGTCCAAACTAATCATGCATAGCGTCGTTTTGTAGGTTATATCAAGACTTTTCAAATGATTTATAGTATTGCCAGATACGAGCTCTGTAGCGCTTTGTAGGGGGGATATTTGACAACATTATATTTAAGTGGAAGAAAGTGACAATTGATAAAAAAATAAATAGTTTTTGAGAAAAATTCAAGTTCACCTTACTTTTTGAACAGAGCACGAATGTACATTTGTCTAAATGAATTCCAATTTGAATGATGTCGTTTCAGTTCAGTGTGTCTGTGTGCCCGAAATTTTGCAACAAGATGCATTTCTCTTCGTAATTAAGCTTGATATTCGAACGCCTAAGGTAGAAAAAAATCAGGTATTTTGAAAAACATTGCAATAAGTTTCAAATTTAAAAAAATACTTTTCTTTTCCAAGGAGGTCTTCAAAGGAAACCTTAAGATTCTCCGAGAAGGTCAGTTTAATAGGCCACTAACGGCCAAGCATCAAGATGAAAACCTTAAACCGCAGTTTTAAACGGCCTTTTATGGAATGTTTTATCCAATGAACCGAAAAAATTAATGTTCATCTTTTATGCTGCTTGACGTCGCAACACATTTTCTGTATTCATGAACTCCAACATGAAATATTGTGTGTCTACTTTACACGCATGCAATTCTTAAGGCACGCTTCATCTTTCATTAATATGCCTCTTGAAAGACTCATGTCCCAGGTGACGGAAGCCCGAGAGCAAGATGAGCAGAGAATTACTATCCGATTGCAGAGATCTGAAGTTACTTTGCATACATACGTGTATATTAGCAAATATTCATGGCTGACTGTGTAAGGATGCTCTCAGGAAGTGAGGACGATTTATTATGTTCGATTTTCTTCCACTTTACGAGTTCGAATGCCCCGAGCTATCCGTTGCCAAATTTGACATTGATGAATTCGAAACTCCGAAGAATTGAATTCATCCTGGCGCGCGACAAAACGTAAATTAGATCCAAGGGGAATCCATTTCCGTCCTTGATCTCCAATGACAAAGCTTCCCTCAGGCTGGCTTTCCTCACCACCTGGGAGCGAGGATTTAAATTCAGCGAAAACTTGTTCCATTTTTTTTTTTTTTTTTTGTGGAGGCAATTTCAAACTGAATCCCATTGTCGTGGAACAGTGTTTACTGCTGCCAGAGAGAAATCCTTTCAAGATATCTGAATTCACAGGAAAGTGCACAAAAAGTATCTGCATACGTAATGCAAGAGACGAGATAAATCTACGAATAGATATTTCACTTCGTGGGCTCTAATTTACATACTTCCACGACCATGTTGCCGAATGGGATGGGCCGACGCGACCGTCGGCGCGCCGTTCGTCAAGGAAAAAGCATGGCGCGTTGTGCTTAAGGCATTTATGCTTTTATTATATTTGGGTAATAAATTATGCATGCCAACGGATGGTTTGTGTGCGGAAGTTCAAGGTTTTCATCGTTTTCATTTTTCTCTTGTTTTCCTTATTTGTTTTTTTTTGTCGTTTTCCTCTGGCAGGTAGTGTTGCCGGTGCTCAGTGGGCCGTGCTAAGAAAGTTGAACGACGTTCACTTTGTGTTATCTTTTATGTCCTCGAAAGTTTGCGCTGTTATTCAGGGCAATGATGAAATGATGCGTAATCACTGTTAATGAATTAGTTTTCGTAATTGTTCTTGTGAAACGGTAGTCGATGGCAATTAAGGTTAGTTACGCAAGATTGAACATAATGCGTTGCGTCTTTTGCAATTATTTTGTTTTCTTTGCTGGTTTACAACACTAACTGTGTATGCAACAAGGCAAATTGAGACGTTTGAACATAGAACCTGAAGAATTTTCTTTCTTAATTCTCAAGCAGGGACGCGTTTAGAAATTACATCCTCATTTTTAAGGCTTGCGGAGTTCTTCTTTTGGAGATTTCCACCATCGAGAATGTGATTGTGTGGCCGCCGTGGTGACGTGGGTATAGTGCGATGCTCACACGCCCAAGGGCCTAGATTCGATTCCCGGCTGAACACGTCGAATGTTTTCACGGCATCACCTCTTTCGAGTTGCTGACAACACTCAAGGAGTATTAACTGTCCAAGAAAGTTTCTTAATCTTCGCCGTTCAGAGTCGGCGAAAAACTGTAGGTCATTTATACTCGTGAGAGAACATCAGCGTGCACAACATGAGATGTCAAATGAGCAGGTCATCTCCAGGTCTGCTTTAGATAGTTCTGCGGGCAGTCCGTCTGCTCCAGCGGCTTTCTTTGGTTTCAGTTTCTCAATAAGGCCTAGACGCAGGGAGCCTAGATAAGGAACACTCCCGTAGAAGAGGAGTAAAGAAACAATTCGTCTGCCGCCATCCTTCAGCAATATGTAAATTTTGCAAAAAATTTAGTAAATTTTGGCAACAAATTTGGCCGCCGTGACGTAGTGGGCAGAGTGCGATGCTCACACGCCGAATGATCTAGGTTCGATTCCCGGATGAACACCTCGAATTTTTCACGGCACCACCTCTTTCGAGCTGTTGGCACACAACAGTAATAGCTGCCTAAGAAAGCTTCTCAAACTTCACCGTTCGGAGTCGGCAAAAAAAAACTGTAGGTCTCTTCTGCTCATGAGAGAATATTAGTGTGAACAACATGAAATGTTGATGAACAAGGTATACCCTGGTCCCCCTGTGGTCTGTAGTGCCACACAATTATTGTTATTACTATTAATTTGCAATGAAAAGAAGATATTCTGGTTTCGAATATCCTGGTTAGCCTGGATATACTGCTTCTTGCCACGATAGTTGGGTTTTTCAAAATCCCCCAATTTATGTTAAGTTAAGCGAAGCATATGGAGGTAAAGTTTTTTGATTTCTTCTTCTTCTTCTCCTTATTTTTTTTCTTCTTCTTCTTCTTCTTTTCTTCTTCTTTTTCTTCTTCTTCTTCTTTTTCTACTCTTCTTCTTCTTCTTGTGGCGCGACAGTCCGAAGTGGACCTGGGCCTCAACAAACACATGCCTCTCCAGCCAACACCGTCCTTCACCAGCTGCCTCCAGTTCCGCACTCCAAGTTGTTTGAGGTCCTTGATCACTTGTGCCACCTTAGGCTAGGTCGTCCTCTGTTGCGTTGTCCCAATGGTTCGAATGCAAAGACTTTTCGGGCCGGAGCAGTGGTGTACATACGCTCTACATGGCCCAGCCATCTTAAGCGTTGTATCCGTAGACGCTTGGCCCAGCGCATGTCGCTGTACAGCCCATAGAATTCGTCATTAAATCTTCTCCTCCAGATGGCATCAACGCAAACAGGACCAAAAATTGCACGGAAAACTTTTCTCTCTAAGAGACCAAGGGCTTCCTCATCCGCCTTTGTTAACGTCCAAGATTCCGCGCCATATAGTACGACGGGGATTATCAAGCTGTTATATAAAGCAAGCTAAGTCCTTCGAGAGAGAGCTTTATTACTCAATTGCCTCTTGAGCCCAAAGGAACAGCGATTGGTAAGAGTGATTCTGCGTTTGGTTTCGGTACTGATGTTGTTGTCCCTGTTTACCGCGGAGCCGAGTAGACGAAGTCCTCGACAATCTCGAAGTTTCTGCTGGCTAGTGTGACGTTCTGTTCGAGACATCGATGTTGTGTGTCCTTGCTTGACAACAGAATGTACTTTGTCTTGCCCTGATTAACCACCGCCGCTTCCGCTTCAATGCCAGCAAATGCGTCATTAACGGCTCGCTGTGTTCGTCCAATCACGTCAACGTCATCAGCGTAATAATTGTATGGCGCGATAGTACACAGGGGGACCGGGGCCTAGCTTTCTCATCATCTACTCCTGCGAAGTTTGAGAAGCTTTTTCTTAGACAATCATTAGTCTTTGAGTGTTGTCAGCAGCTCGAATAAGCTGGTGCCGTGAAAAGTTTGAGGTGTTCAGTTGGAAATCGAACCCAGACCTTCGGCGTCTGAGTGTCGCACTCTACTCACGCACTCGCCACGGCGACGAACGACACATTTAGTCAATTTAATATTAAGCTCACACATCATATGGCATAAATCTAAATAAAGAGATTTCTCACAAGTTGACGTTTTATTAATATGTGGCGCTATATTCAATAGAAAGTGAAAAGTGATAATATTTGGGGATGGTCAGCCCGAAGTACTACATTCGGGCATGGAAGTACTACATTCTGAAGGGATATCTTTTGCTGATTATGAAGCGGTTTTTATCAAATTGTTCTCGCTTTAATTGAAATATATAATATATAATAATAATAATTGTTGGCGCGACAGTCCACAGGGAGACCAGAGTCCAGCTTGCTCATCAACCACTCGTGTTGTACGCGCTACTGTTGTTCTCTTACAAGTAGAAAGGACCTATAGTTTTTTGCTTAGTTTAGCTTAGACAGTGTTGTCAGAAGCTCGAAAGAGGTGGTGCGGTGGAAAATTTGAAAATTTCTTGCTCAGGTGCAAATACTTTTGGTATTTGCAGAGTTCATCTTTACACCACCAAGGGCGTTCGCCATGGACAGGAACAGGTGGTAAACACTTTGCGCTATGTCCGAGCTATATGGTGGATGCGATAAAACCTCCCATTCGAGCTCTCCTGAAACACTACATCCTTCCTGTTGACCAATTCTGGACGCTTCTGGTCGATCGCCTGCTTCGAGGGGTCCACTTCTTCTCAGTTCGCTCTGGTCCTTCTGCTTGGTTGCGCGCCCCCTTCGTCTAGCCGTCCTCTGTTGCGGCTCAAATTCAAGGACTTTTCGGGCCGGAGCAGTGGTGTCCATACGCTCTACATGGCCTTGCCGTCTTAAGCATTGTATCCGTAGACGCTTGACCAGGCGCATGTCGCTGTACAGCCCATAGAGTTCGTCATTAAATCTTCTCCTCCAGATGCCATCAACGCAAAGAGGACCAAAAATCGCACGCAAAACTTTTCTCTCGAAGAGACTAAGCGCTTCCTCATCCGCCTTTGCTAACGTCCAGGTTTCCGCGCCATTAAGTAGGACTGGGATGATCAAGCTATAATATAAAGTGAGCTAAGTCTTTCAAGAGAGGTCTTTAATACTCAATTGCCTCTTGAGCCCAAAGAAACAGACATTGGCAAGAGTGATTCTGCGTTTGATTTCGGTACTAATGTTGTTGTCCCTATTTACCGAGTAGCAGAGATAGACGAAGTCCTTGACTACCTCGAAGTTTCTGGTGCCTGGTGCAACGCTCTATCCGAGATGTAGATATTGTGTGTCCTTTCTTGATGACAGTATGCACTTTGCCTTGCCCTGATTAACCACCAGACCAATTTTAGTCGTTTCCGCTTCAATGCCAGCAAACGCCTCATTGATGGCTGGCTGTGTTCGTCCAATCATGTCAACGTCATCAGCGTAAGCTTGCAATTGAACTGACTTTTGGAAGATCACGTCTCTGGTGTTGACTTGTGAGTTTCGCACGATCTTCTCGAAGATCATGTTGAAGGAGTCACATGACAGTGCGTCGAATTGTCTAAAAACTTTTTTGACATTGAAGGTCTCGGTGAGTTCGTTACCGACCTTGACGGAGCAGCGAGAGTTCTCTATCGTCATCCTACACAATCTGGCGAGTTTGGTATTAATGCCAAAGCCAGATATGACACTGTATTGCTCGTCCCAAAGTACACTGTCATATGCGGCCTTAAAATTGAAGAATAGGTTGTGAGTGTCGATTTGTACTTCTGGGGTCCTCTGCCGTAAAGTGAAGATCTGGTCTATCGTGGACTTATCTGGTCTAAAACCACACTGATAGGGACTTATTAGGTTATGGACAAACGTTTTCAGACGCGCACACAATTTGGCAGAGAGGATCTTGTAGGCTATGTTAAGAAGATTGATCCCTCGATAATTGGCGCAGCCAAAGGGGGTCCGAATCAAAAAACCGACGATGTATTTTGTTCCGATAAATTTTCATCGTCCAGTTGGTCTTCTCTCGTCAAACCGTCCTGGGCTTCATTATCTAAAATATATTCCGTTGCCCTTTGTTGGAGAGAACTTTATCCGACTCACTGCAACATACACTTTCATATAAAATAATTCCAAAAAGATTACCTTTTGAAGGGATAACTGTCTCTATTTCTTTTGTTGTTTTTTGTTAAGAATTTTTGTTATTTTGTGTCGCCGTTCCAAACTCCGACACTTTCGTTTGACTTGTGCCACAGGAAAAGTATGCCCATCATCGAAACGTTTCTTCTGAATATGCGTCCACATTTCTTTTTTGTTAATTTTGTAATTCACTTTTGGACGGAGACTATTTTCAGAGATTACAAGCGCACAGCAAAACAATTCAAAACAGGAAACCAACAACCTACCCACAAAAGTTTCTTGTGTTATATTGGACAGGGTGGGCAAATATTTTACTCTCTCGCTCATTTAAGCCCTCATTTAACGTAAAACCCATTTTTTCGGTATTCGGGAACGGGCTTTGTGTTAGTTTGTGTTCTTTTGTACAATTTTGTGTTGTTTCTTTGATAACGGGAACACACCTAAGATGCTTGTGAAATCAACCGTACACTACCAGTGATTGCTATCTGTTTCTTAAAGTCTGAATTCAAACACTAATCCTCAAATAAGCACAAAAAAGTATTCAATTCGAAGTTCATTTCTTTGAAATTTTGAAGAGCACATCACCCTCCAACACTAAATGGGACATTTGCCACGTCAATCAACGGGACTAAGCCTTGTGTGCGCTACTAGCACAAAGAACCCGTGACCATTTCGGGTATCGATTATTCCCCACATCCAGCACCCGGACAGTGATTCAATGAAGGGCAGGATCTATCTTAATTGCGTTTCGGAAGTGTCAACTTTTTATTGACATCGCATTGGAAACTGGTTCCACTGAGCCATGTCATTGCATGACTAACCAGTCGCACGCATCATACGCCGACATCGAGCGGTGTCCGGCGTGCATGGAATGCGCCAAATACTGACAATCATTCTGTTGAATTTCACCTTTTGTTTGCTTTCACAATGGGAATAAATCCGCACCAAGCAACAACATGACGGGGCCAAGGATATGAGTGTCCTCTGCGTTCACAGGAAAATATTGTTCCGCCCCATGGACAGATGGGATGGCAAGTGTGCACAAAGCCACACACACACATACCGCGTAGAGAGTCACTTTGATTTCCTCTTTTGTCCGCTCGATGCTGGACTTGGATGAGGCAGCATTAAATTTCTGTCACTTTATCGCCGCACGAATCAATTATCATCCAAGGGCAAAGCAAATACAGGCGGCAATAAAAACCCATTGCTTCGCCTGATTAATAACCGGTGAGCATGGGGAGTATAGTTACCCGTTGATGGCGAGCGGCTACTGCCCGTGCCTCTCTGCACCTTTGTGACTGTCAGACCACTTCAAGGCGAAGCAATTAAACATTAACGACATCCTTAATGTTGCGCCGCCTGGGTAATCAAGATCAATAAAAATGGAGATAATTCACGACGGGGTAACTCAGTCGAAGGGTCCTTTTATTGGACTAAGTCAGTCCTTCCGATGGATAGTGCCCCCCGCATGAATATGGTAATGTGCAGTCTGATCCACATCTCGTATTGAA
Organism: Eristalinus aeneus; assembly: GCA_955652365.1. Taxonomy (NCBI): domain Eukaryota; kingdom Metazoa; phylum Arthropoda; class Insecta; order Diptera; family Syrphidae; genus Eristalinus; species Eristalinus aeneus. The sequence goes on along the minus strand of OY019134.1, from coordinate 43,198,868 downwards.
AATCATGTGCTTTGTTCTGAAGGACCTGGACACGTTTACGAGCCATCATCCTCTGTGTGTACAGCCCATACAGCATTGTGCAGTTCAGCGATTACTTTTGAGCCGGGGCGCGGTGTACAAAGACGTGTAGCACGCTTTAAGCCTCTTGAAGTGGTTTTCACTTTCACTGAATGTGTTTTTCATTGGCAGTGGGCGGTGGGGGCTCGATGGTAAGACAACGGAATGGATGGAGCTTCGCTGGGCTTATTACCCTTGCTGGCAGAGACGTTGAATAAATTACAGAACGTAAGGGGCGCCAGCGAAGACATCCGCCAACAGTCAACTGGAATAGACGCTCCCTGGGGACACAAAAAAAGCACTGAAAACGAGACGATAAGTAATGATTTCCACGAGCTCGCAACCATGCACTGTTGTTTGCCGCTTAATGGCTGGCGGTGTCTTTCAGACTTCTACGATCTGGTGGATGCCTAATTGAAGCAGAAGCCTTTCAGAGGAGGCGTGTAATGTGCGCGGTGGGCAGAATTTCAAGTGTATGTATACGACAGTTAATCGCTTGTTACTCGTATTCAAAGCCGCTGCTTTTGGATTCAGTTTAAGTGGCTGATTAATGGGTGGCTTTTAAATTTTTATTGCCGTCAGGATTGCGGAAGGTGTGTCGAAAGACAATTTACTTCAAATTGCCGAATAAATATATGATAGGGCGATGAAGTGAGGGTGGGCGTAAGGCGTGTGAAGGCGGGGTGAAAATATTGTTTGCGTGTTCATTGTGGTTGTTCAGTTCGAAGCCGAAACATTGGATTTGTTGTTCGTGTCTTGAAGTGGTCGTTTTAAGCGAAAGCATCCAACAATTAAATATGTCATATCCTGCAGCAGGGATGTCCATAGATCAGTACTAGGTTCTGCACTTGAAATATTTAACATCTAAAATTGGGCTAACCGTGAATAAATGAGTACCCGGTCATTTTCATTCACAGCGGGGCCATCCTGAACACAAGACGGCATATCGATGTTCTAGAGCATTACAGATTGCGAAAGAATTGGGGATAGCCACGGACTTGTGTTTGGGCTTGCCCTAGTAAGTGTAAGAGTTATTCAGCTGTGTCACTGTCAGGTAAACCATTTCATGCTAGTTGTTTGTTTAACTTGTTTAACGCGGCTTCATATCGCGGAACAGCTGATATAGAAGAATCAACGAGTGAACCACATTCGAAGTAACAAGAATAATTCATTCATATCACGTGTCTATAAAATATTAAAAATAAGTGATACCAGGGTTCTCTTTTATATTTTGAGATTAGAGAACAAAAAAAAAAAACATTAATCATCGAAAATAGCTTTATTGTTTTTCAAAATATTCCCCATTAAGATCTACACACTTTTGCATGCGTTTGAACCAATTGTCGAAGCACTTTTCCACTCTGATTAAGGTATCTCCAAAACATGCATTCTGAACGCATCAACCGCTTCTTCAGGTGTCGAAAAACTTTGACCTCTCATTTTATTTCTTACGAAAGGGAATAAAAAGAAGTCATTCGGTGCCGGGCCTCTATGGCGGATAACTCATCAAATCGATGCAGTTGTTTGAGCCGATGTGTGAGACCTCGCATTGTCGTGGTGAAGAGTGATCCGTCTTCGGCGGTTGGTTTTCCTGATTTCTTGGAAGACAACTGCCAAACGAATGGCTGTGTACCACTCAGAATTGACTGTTCTGCGTTGTTCTAGTGGTACAAACAGGCGACTATTTGTTTGGAAGTGCTTCGTGAGCGAGCAACTTTTGTTGGATTTGGCTCAATTTGAAACACCCATACAGTCGACTGCTGTTTACTTTCGGGCTCATACGCGTAAATTCACGATTCATCGCCTGTCACGATGTCATAGACGTGTTTCGAAGTACCGCGATCGTACTTTTGAAGCATTTCTTTCGACCAATCAACACGAGCCTTTTGTTGAGCGATTGACAAATTGTTTAGGATCCAACGCGAACAAAATTTTTTGACGGTCAAATCTTCATGCAATATTGAATGTATGCCGGTCCCACTAATGCCTAAGGTTGTCTCAATTTCGCGATAGGTCACATGATGATCTTGCAATATCAGTTGGCGCACAGCGTCAATGGTTTACGGAATAACAACTGATTTTGGACGACCTTCACGAAATTCGTCTTGGAGTAAAAGACCTCGATTAAATTCACCGTACCATGGATAAACACTGATCCTTGATGGAGCTTTATCGCCAAAAATTGAATTAAGTTTATCGTTGCACTGCTGTTGAGTTTATCCACGTCGAAAGTTGTTAAAAATAATCGCACGAAAATTTTCACGATGTAATTTCATTTTTTGGGCGGATAAATCTTTTAAGTTACTGTAAACAACACGAATAACGCAAGTATGTCAAAACGTTCGGAGTTCGTATAACCTGAAATATGTTTTTTTTTTTTTTATAATTGACGCGTGCAAAAAGGGTTGCGAGTACCCTTAAGTGACCGGATCAAGTCACAGCACGGGCCGAAGGTATAGAGGAAGAGAGGGAGAGGAGGTACCGATGCACATTGGTTTTAAATGCCTGTGGATTGTAATGAGGAGGAAAAATCGAGCTGGGAAGAGCATTCCAGATTCGTGTAGTGCGGCTAAAGAACGAGTCTCTGAATTTGACTGTACGTCCGAAAGAGGGCTTGAGGGTGAATTGGTGGGCATTCCTAGTGAGGCGTGTATTGCGGGTGAATTCTTGAAGGGGAGGAATGCAACTGGCTAATTCATCTGAGCATTTCTTGTTAAAATAGCGATAAAAGAGTGACAGCGACGCGACATTATGTCGGTGTTCTAAAGAGTCAATCGACTTCGAAATATTACTGTCACCTATAAGTTTTATCGCTCGCTTTTGAATTCTATCCAGCAGGTGCAGGGAGGTCTTAGGAGCACCTGACCAAATAGGAGCGTTATGCTCAAGTTTTGGGCGTATGTAGGCCTTGTATATTGTAGCCAGATCAGAAGGGGTGAAGTACTTCTTGCATCGTTTATGGAAGCCTAGACATTTCGCAGCATTTTTGGCGACCTCAAATATGTGATCTTTCCAACTAATTGTTGGGTTGATACACATACCGAGGATGGAAAGTCTTTCGGTTTCAACAACACAAGTGCCGTCCATGGATAACGGCTGATTATTTTGTGATCGCTTTAACGACAGTAGACAGCACTGTGTTTTGGAAGCATTAAATTCCACTCTATTCTTATTTCCCCAATCGATTATGCTGTCAAGGTCGGAATTTAATGTGCTTAACATACGCTGCCGTTAAGAGTCTAAGGCCGAAGTGGAGGGACGTGAGCCAAGGAACGAATATGAAAAGCTGATGGTACTGTCATCAGCGAAGGAATGAATGGGATTAGAAGTAGCAGACAAGAGATCATTTATAAAAATGAGAAAGAGTGTCGGAGACAAAACAGTGAAACTTTACGATAGAGCTGGCAATTGAAAGGGTTGCCCAATCCCGAAATATAAAAGGCAACCTTCGTAACGAAATAAGTGCCGCAATCGATGGAAATGATGAATTTAATGTCTTTCCAGTCGCCGGGCCCAAGAGGTAAAGGAGTCTCTGTCGAAAGGACATAGATTAGATTATACACTGTTCACAGTCTGCGATAGTTCCCTTGGTTTTTTTTTAGTTTTAGTTTAGTTAGCTAGTGTTTTTGTTTGCTTCGTTGGCATCTGTGGTCGCCGTAGTAGTGGGTAGAGTGCGACGCTCACACGCCGAAGGGTATAGGTTCGACTCCCAGCTCGAATTTTTCACGGCACCACCTCTTTCGAGCTGCTGACAACACTCAAAGAGCAATAACTGTCTAAGAAAGCTTCTCAAATTTCCCCGCTCGGAGTCGGCAAAAAACTGTAGGTCCCTTCTACTCGTGAAAGAACAGTAGCGCGCACAACGCGAGTAGTTGATGAGCAAGCTAGGCCCTGGTCCCCCTTTGGATTCTAGCGCCAATAATTGTTATTATTGGCATCTCAACAAGAAGATACAACAATGAGCTCTATCGAGCGTATACACATAAAAAAACTTTTGATGGCTAGGTTATGCAGCTGTATAGGCAACACATCTCTAAAACACAGAGTCTTCGACATACTGCATACTCTGACATTTCGTCAGTTTATAGCAGCTATGGCTTAGTTTGAACTTTCTAGTTCCTTTTCTTTGTGTGATACAAAACTTCGCGGTGGACTTGGATTTGAACTAGCATGCTCGTTCGATCTTTAGCCAGCTGCTTCCAATTTCGCACTCGAAGTTGGTTGAAGTCCTTCCCCCGGGATACTTTGGCTTCTTTTTTGTATGGCGCAAAAGAAGTTTAGGGTGGATCTGTTTCAACATGCTTCATAAATCACTCTCTAATCAGCTACCCAATTGCGCAGCTCAAGTTTCTTGAGGTTTTTTTTGTGTGGGCCATCTCAGCTTGCGTCGTTCTCTGTTGCGTTGTCCCATTTTCTTGGGTTTGAACACTTTTCGTGCCGGAGCAGTGGTGTCCATACGCTCTACATGGCATAGCTGTCTTAAGTGCTGTTTCTGAAGACGCTTGGCCAAATCTATGCCACTTCGCGCACTGCCTAGAAAGTTTGTCATCGAATCTTCTCTTCCAAATGCCACCAAGGCTAAAAACATTACAAATTGCGAACAGAACGGTTCTCTCGAAAAGATAAAGGGCTTCCTAATCCGTTCTTAGTAAAGGTCAACTTTCGTCGCCGTAAAATAGGCTTGAGCTGTCATACATAAAAGGCGAGGTAAGTCCCTCAACAGAGGTCTCTATTATTTGACTCTGCGTTTGATTTCGGTACTGACGTTGTTGGCCCTATTTACCTTTTTTTTTATTTATTATTGTGGAAAATAAGAATTTGTTGTTGTGTTGGCCCTATTTACCGCTTTTTTATTTATTGTTGTGAAAAATAAGAACTTGTTTACCTCATCAAATAAAGAAAAAAATCATATTTTCTAAAGTAACGGTGAAAAAACGGTTTTGAAGATAGAACGGTGGGAGAAGGGACTAAATCAGAGTGAAGAGAAGAGGAGCCAACGTGGTAATCTATGTGTGATTTCCCTTTAAATTATAGAGTCTAAACTTTGAAAATGTGTGTCGTTTGGTGAGATAAACAGAAAATGATATAACTTTTGATAACAGAAGAATAGTTCGTCACAGAAAAGGATTCTCCTTTTGGTGATGGCGAATCGAATAATATTGAGAGCTCTAAGACAGTGCAGCTTTAGTTTTTCAGCATTTGAGGCCTAACAGCATTCACTTAATCTAAGTGTTGGAATTTTAAATTGAGAGATAACATATAAAAGTATTGCTGTCAATATGCCAGTCAACACATGAGTGGGTCTAGAAATTCTATCCTAATGAGGTCTTGTATAACGAAGCGAACGTGTAAAGGGTTCATATTTTTATTAGTAAGCTGAGTCGGAGGCATGTTGCACTAGCCATGACCTCTGAGAACGATCTCATATTTGGGGCCTACCACCCAAATGACGAGTACCATAAGAACGCTCGCCGAAGGGGTTTCATTCCGCCGGAAGCGTTCTTGTATCTTGACCGCATTAGACTGATACAGGATGCGGAGGCATGTCCACTTATTTACCACGTGGTGAGAAGGACAGTGGACAGGCGACTGATGTACGACGCCAACGTCGCAAGGCCTACTACCCAAATGACAAGTACCACAAGAACGCTCGCCGAAGGAGTTTCATTCCGCCGGAAGCGTTCTTGTATCTTGACCGCATTAGACTGATACAGGATGCGGAGGCATGTCCACTTATTTACCACGTGGTGAGAAGGACAGTGGACAGGCGACTGATGTACGACGCCAACGTCGCAAGGCCTACTACCCAAATGACAAGTACCACAAGAACGCTCGCCGAAGGAGTTTCATTCCGCCGGAAGTGTTTCTTTATCTTGACCGCATTAGACTGATTCAGAATGCGGAGGCATGTCCACATATTTACCACGTGGTGAGAAGGACAGTGGACAGGCGACGGATGTACGACGCCAACGTCGCAAGGCCTACTACCCAAATGACGAGTACCACAAGAACGCTCGCCGAAGGGGTTTCATTCCGCCGGAAGTGTTCTTGTATCTTGACCGCATAAGACTGATCCAGGATGCGGAGGCATGTCTACTTATTTACCACGTGGTGAGAAGGACAGTGGACAGGCGACTGATGTACGACGCCAACGTCGCAAGTGTTAGTCGGGATGCTCTCCGGTTCAGCACATCCGTCTCCATCCGCGATAGGATGGACACGGATAAGGACCGAGGGTTCTATTGGTGGTTAGAGCCAAAACAGGAGTCCTAGCTGTCGTTAGCCTAATTAGGTTAAGGTTGGTCCCCCACAGCCAACTCACATCTAGTACAAGTTAGGTTAAGTTAGCAATTAAGATTAAACCAAAATGTATATGAAATAAAAAAAAAACAACAAAAAAACACAAGAACCCAAAAAAAAACAATAAAATCAAAAAATGTAAAAAAAATGTTAGTCATTAGTGTATTTAAGTTAGAATAGGGTATATTGAGTTATATTAAGTTTTTATAGAAATAATTTCTAGACATTTAAGTTTTTTTTATTTATTTTCTTAGTTTTAAATAAATAAATTTAAAAAAAAAATAAAAAAAGTATGTACGCTGAAAGCCAAATAAATAAATAAATAATTAGTTTAGCTTAGAGCGCCCTCATATGGTCAGTAGACTTAAGATTTCATATCAGTTGTACATAGGTTAAGCACTTTGTTCCTAGCTTTAAGTTATCATTTGTTGCATTTCAAACTTAAAAACTAAAATATTTGTGGGTCTTGTATTGCTTGTTAAGTTAGTAATTGCGTACTTCACTTATATATAGCTTTAGTTGAATTTTTAGGTTTGCTGACGTAATCGAAATGTTAAATACACTTTGTTATCTGATAGTTGGTACTTCAACTGTAAATCAGTTAAAAACTTTTCTGATCGATTGTGTGGTTTTTGTTTGGCATCAGTTAAAACTTGGAAAGTTAAAACAAACATTTCCTTCATATTTTGCTTTTTTATTTCCGGAAAGGAATAATCGCATCGCAAGGTTAAAAAAAATTATGTGCTGCTTATGGTAACGAAGTTTTATCAGAACAGCGGTAATGAAATTAGTTTGTCAAATTTCGTCCTGGTGTTTTTTTTACTCAAAGATGATAAACGCTCTGGTCGTCCAGTAGAAGTCGATGACGACCAAATCAAAGCAATAATCGATTCGAATCGTCACAGTGAGATTGCAGAGAAGCTTCACACACATGCCTTGAATATCGCTTAAAACAACAACTCATGAACTGAAAAAAAATCATTTAACACATCTGCGATTTGTTGAAGAAATCTCATGAAAAGAATCCATTTTTAAACTGATGAAAAATGAGTTGCTTGCAACAATGTCAATCCGAAAAGATTGCCGAGCTTCAGCTCAAAAGCTGATATTCATCAAAAGTGTAGAATTCCCTCGGGGATGTTCGTAATTTTTGTCGATTTCACTTTGATCACAGAAAAATAACTCATTACCGGTCGGCAGTCACAGAAAAAGAATAAGTTTATTTTCAGTAAAATTACAAACGTCCAAAAAAGGACGTCAAAGTGCGCGCCCAAACGCAATCGTTTAGGCTACCAATGCGATCGCTCAAGTGAGCAGGATCGTTCAACAAACTTCTACGCTAAATTTTTTATTTGGGCGAGTAACATAGTTTACAAAAGAAAGTTATTTTATCAGTTTTGTGGAATTACAAGGGAATTGCCTACTTTGAAGTTTTAGCACCCAACCGAACAATCAATTCGGATGTCTACATTGAACAACTAACAAAATTGAATAACGCAGTTGAAGAAAAGCGGGCCGAATTGACAAATCGAAAGGGTCTTGTATTCCATCATGACAATGCAAGGCCATATAAAAATAATTGGAGATTGGTTGGGACGTTTTGCCACATCCACTCTATAGTCCAGACCTTGCATATACCCTTCAAGCATCGAATGTTATTCAAGCTACTCCGCACATACGCACGTCAATATATTCTCGGTATCGGGGTGAAGCTGTGATTTTATATATAAATTCACTTATTTATCAAGTAATACAATTATTTTAGTGCATTCATGTAAAAATATAAAATTTCATATAAATTTTACATATTAATTCGCGTTTTATCTCCAGTTAAACAAAATCATAATGGCAACTGAAACGATGATGGTGAAAATTGAGCATCGCATTGTAATTTAGTTTCTCACTAAGCAAGGAAAAAGTCAAAAAAACTATTCACGCAGAGATGGTGGCTGTTTACCAGGGTTCCCCACCTTCATTATCAACTGTGCAAAAGTCGTCAAGTGAGTTCAAGAGAGGCAGAGAGAGCATTGAAGACGACCCCCGCTCCGGCGCCCGTCTGCTACTTGTGCGGGAGACAGCATCAAAGAAGTGGATAAACTTGTTCTTGAGGACGCACGAATAAAGGTGAAAATTATGGCAGAGATCATCAAGCTTTAAAATGGTACCATTCACACCATTCTTCGTGACCATCTTAACCTTTCAAAGGCCAGTGCAAGGTGGGTGCCACGAATGCTCACAGCGCCTCAGAAAAAAGTCAGAATCGCATACTGCGGAGAGTTTTGGAGATATGTAGTGAGAACGCGGACGGTGTTATGGATCGAATTGTTAATAATAATAATTGTTGGCGCCACAGTCCAAAGGTGGACCAGGGCCTAGCTTGCTCATCAACTTATCGTGTTATACACGCTACTGTTCCCTCACGAGTAGAAGCGACCTACAGTTTTTTGCCGACTCCGAACGGCGAAATTTGAGAAGCTTTCTTAGACAGTTGTTACTCTTTGAGTGTTGTCAGCAGCTCGAAAGAGGTGGTGCCGTGAAATATTCGAAAAATTGATGTTGAACTGGGGGACGAACCGATCGATCGAATTGTTACTGGGGACAAAACATGGGTTCACCACTATAACCCTGAAAGCAAACAAGAGTCCATGCAGTGTCATGAAAAAGGAACAGACTCCCCGAAGAAGTTCAAAGTCACTTCATCTGCGGGGAAGCTGATGGCCACAGTTTTTTTTGAACTCAAAGGCAATCTTGCTTATTGAGTACACAAAAAAAAAGGTGAAATCATCAACGCCACATCCTACGCTTACACTTTGCATAATTTGCGGAAGGAAATTAAAAATAAAAGACGGGATGAACTCCCAGCGGGTGTGTTGCTTCTTAATGACAACGCTCCTGTTCACACGGCGCGAGTTTCTAAGGCTGCTGCTCGATATTGTGGTTTCGAAGAAATCCAACATCCACCCTTTAGTTTAGGCCTTGCCCCTAGTGATTATTTCATGTTTCCGGAGTTGAAAAATTGTCTTCGTGGAAAAAGATTTTCGGATGATGAAGAACTCAAGTAGGCAATACCAGGTATACCGGTATGAAATTTTTTTTGAAAATAAAACACTAATTATAAATGGGAAAGTAAAAACATTTTATTCAAAGTATTGACCATTGCTTTCTACACTTTTTGACTACCTTTCTGGCAATTTGTGAATACCACGCCAATTAAATTGTTCGTCTTTTAAAGCAAACCAATCAGACACCCAATTTTCGACTTCCTCGTAGGAATTAAAGTGCTGCTCAGCCAATGCGTGTCCCATCGATGAAAACAAATGGTAGTCGGAAGGAGACAAGTCTGATGAATACGGCGGGTGGGGTAGCTGCTCCCAGCCAAGTGTTTTGATTGTATCCTGAACCGTGTGCAGGTGCATTGTCATGGAGCAAAATTACCTTGCCGTGTCTTCTGGCCCATTCTGGTCGTTTCTCGATCAATGCATGGTTCAAATTGATCATTTGTTGTCGGTAGCGATCAGAATGAACGGTTTCGCCAGGTTTTTGAAGCTCGTGGTACAGCACACCTTTCTGGTCCCACCAAACACATAGCATTGTTTTCTTGCCGAATCGATCCGGTTTTGCAGATGTTGATGGTTGTCCCAGATTAACCCATGATTTTTTCCGTTTAGGATTCTTCAAATAAATCCATTTTTCATCGGCAGTAACAATCCGATGCAAAACCGATTTTCTTTCGTGTCTTTGAAGCAAAATTTCTAAAGTGTTTTTTCGGTTTTCCATCTGTCTTTCATTCAATTTAGTGGCACCCATTTCCCACACTTTTGGACCTTTCCCATAGCTTTTAAACGGTCAGAAATTGTTTGTTGTGGAACATTTGACATTGCTGCCATTTGCTTTTGACTCAAAGTGTCATCTCCATCCAATATCGTTTGCAATTCAGCGTCTTCAAATTTTTTGGTGGTCTTCCACGTTCTTCATTTCTCACATCAAAATCATTATTTCTGAACCGTTGAAACCATCTTTTGCATGTTGCTTCTGATAGAGCATGATCACCATATGCCTCGACAAGCATTCGATGCGACTCTGCAGCACTTTCCTTCAAATGAAAGCAAAAAATTAATGCTTTCCGCAAATCATCAGTTTCTGGTACAAAATTCGACATTCTTAACACGATGAAAATATATGATGTTGTCTGTTCAATGACTTGATGTGAACTAAATATTTGTGAAAGATGTCATAGCAAACAAAAAAAAAAAAAATAAATAAATAAATAAGAGCTCGTTCACAACAAATGTTCCCTATCGAGACATTTGCATCTTGACGTTCACTTCATACTGGTATACCTGGCAAATGGGTAGTTTGCAGAGAAAGAGGAAATATATTTTTTGAGGGTTTAAAAAAGCTTATCTCAAGATGCAGCAAATGCATTGATGTTAGGGAAGATTATATTGAAAAATAAAAACAATTTCAATTGAATTCGCATTTTCCTTCATATCGATACAGGGAATATACTGAACGGCGCGTTAGTCGTATGTACATATTTTTGGAATACATATAATTTGAAATTTAAACCGCCCAATGCCAATATATATAGAGGGAATCAAATCCAAATTACGTATGCATTAAAATCAGATGACACGTGGCTGTAGCCGCCGACTTCCCACACGCATAATTAAGTCGACATAATTCGATGTTATATTTCGTTGGTCGTCCATCATCCACGTCTCACATATGATGAATTTGACCAGTGCTGCAGCATATATTTGATGATTCTTATTAGCACACATCTCCTCCACGGGGACCGTACACCCCCACAAAGTGTATGCATGTGTACGTGCTTGCAAAGGCGTTGCGAGGGTCACTACAGAATCCTGTAGTCTGTTGAGAGTGGACTTATCAAACCTCTTCAATATCATGTCGGACAACATGTTCAGCTAACCAAATACACAACCTCATCAATATTTACTACCACATTTTATAGATTAGGATATTTTCGGTTATTTACTGAATAACGATGACCTCGGATGGACAAAGAAAAAAGTGGGCCATCACACCCATCCTGAACCCAATGAAACATCCATCAATTTCTTTCAATATTTATCCTTTTCACCTTCTCCTCCTTTTGCTCCATTTCTTTTTCCAATCGCCGCGGTATCTTCATAGCTGTTGGTCTTTTTGTGTTCGCTTCTCTCGCCTTCACAAATTATAATGTCATCAACACAAATAACGAACGAAGATGGATAGAGAGGTGGTCGTCTTGCCCCGGTTCTTCTGATGGTTCTTAAGGACAACCACGTATAAAGTTCTTCGTTGTACGGTCAATGGTTCGAGTTCAAGGGAAACATGAAAAAAGTAAATACCTTCACATTAGATTTTAAGGCCACCGCAGGACATTGCCGCAACACCCCACAAAGGACTCGGGGTCAATCAATACTTGAAGTACGTCTGGAATACAGTATTGATTGAGTTTAAACTGATTGATTGTTCCACGCCTAAGGGATGGTATGGACGTTTCGTAAAAAATCGTAAAACCTGCGACTCGGCGAAAAACATCATCCCTTCTTGCAAGCTCTCAGCTCCTGAATTCTGGTTGGAAAAGTAAAATTACGTTCCGACATTTAGCTTGTGCTTTCAGCGTCGAATAATGTAGTCTCTACATTGGAATACTTTACGTAGGATACTGTGGACAATTGGACTGCCAAAACATATGAAGGAGTGTATACTGTAGACGAGAATTTTAAGTTGCAGTGATAGGGAAAACGGAGGTTGATTATTGAAACTTTACACCTTTTCTATGTATTCTAGAGGAATGCTTGCCTGCTGGAATCCAAAATCCAAAAATGTTCATGCTTTCATTATTTTAACGTAATTTTAAATCAATTTTAACACATCACTCAATATGTCGCGGGACTAACCAATAAAATACATTTCCTAGAAAATGTTAAACTATTATTTACAAACATAGTTTCCTTCGAGAGTGGTACAATCAGTCCAAAGCCGCTCCAACATTTCGATAACTTTTTTTATAAAAGGCTATCAAATATCTCCCAATTTTTGGCTCATCATTCAATGCTTCATAAAAAGTTTTACAGTGATCGGATTTAATTCAAATATGCCGTTTTGTTCGATAAACTGATTCCATCGAGACGGCAACTTAATAATACTCCCTCGTAGAAGCCCTCTCCTTATTTGCAAAGAACTCGGACAGCCACTTTTCACAAGCCTGTTTTGAGTTTAACTTTACACCACCAAGGGGGTTCGCCATGGACAGGAACAGATGGTAATCGCTTGGCACTATGTCCGGGCTTAGTGGTGGATGCGATAAAACCTCCCATCTGAGCTCCCGTAGCTTCTGACAAGTCATCAACGAAGTACGTGGTCTGGCATCGTCCTGGTGGAACACTACACCCTTCCTGTTGGCCAATTCTGGACACTTCTGGTCGATCGTCTGCTTCAAGCGGTCCAGATGGTAGAATTAAGCGTCTGGCCATATGTGAGCAGCTTATAGTGGATGATTCCCTTCCAATCCCACCAAACACACAGCAAAACCTTCCTGGCCGTCAATCCCGGCTTGGCCACTGTTTGGGACGATTCACCGGCCTTCAACCACGACCGCTTTCGCTTGATATTGCCGTATGTGATCCATTTTTCGTCGCCAGTCACCATCTGCTTCAAAAATGAGTAGAGTTCGTTCCATTTCAGCAGCATCTCGCAGGCATGATTCGGTCCAGAAGGTTTTCTTGCGTCAAATCATGCGGAACCCAAACATCGAGCTTTTTTTTGTATCCAGCCTTCTGCAGATGGTTTAAAATGGTTTGTTGGCTAACTCCCATCTCCTGGGCCATTTCAAATGCTGGTCTAACTCGATGATTTCCATGATTCGATCGGTCTTCCGCCGGCTGGCTTATCCATGGTGTCGTTTTCACCGACTCTGAATCGTCGAAACCATTCCTCCGCGGTTCGAAGTGATAGAATATCATCCCCCAAAATAACATTTATTTGACGGAACGTTTCTCTAGCGGATTTGCCTTTAACGAACGAAAACTTCAAAATACCGCGTATTTCTGCGTTAGTAAACTCCATGTTTACATATCTATAACTGTTGAACGCAATATCCAAACTAATCATGCATAGCGTCATTTTGTGGGTTATGTAAAGACCTTTCAAATGATGTATAGTATTCCTGATATGAGCTCTGTAGCGCTTTGTACATTTGAATTACAAAATTCAAAAGACAAAAAGGCGGCAAGCATCTTTTTCAGGTCTGAAAAGAGGTAAAACTGGTAGATCTGGAGAAAACGATGGGTGCGGTGGCAATTCAAAGCCCAATTCGTGCAATTTGGCTATTGTGACACCATGCATTGTCTTGGTGGAAGAGAATTTGTTTCTTCTTCATATGGGACCGTGTGTTTGCAAAGCCTTTCTTCGAATGCAGGCCATGTAGTATGCGCGGCTGATCCCTTTGCCTTCTCGAATGAATACAATTCCGTGCGCATCCCCAAATACGGATGCCATAACCTTGCAGCCGTTGAACGCTTTTGGCGTTGTTTTGACTGTCGATTTGACTCTGGAGTGTAGTGGTGGTCCATGTTTGTAACATACCGATGCAAAAGTCCTGTTTTTCTGGCGACATAGCTCCAAAGAGCTCTCAGAATTATCGATACGTTGTTGTTTACGGTCCATTGTGTGCAAACACGACACCCATTTTGAAAAGAGCTTTCTGGCTCATAGACAAATGTTCCTGCAAAATAGTGTACACACTGTCTTTTGATATTTTTAAGGTATCAACTATCTCACTAACGTTTTCCAAACGAATTTGTGTACATTTTTGACGTTTTCAGGTGTAAATTCCTCCAGAGCGTGGCCTTCCAGAGCGTTCAGCATCGTTAATGTCTGAAGAGCCACGTTTGAATTCAGCATCATCATCAGCAAAAGGCTTATTCGATGGGACACATCCATTATTCCGGAATCTAAGACTGAGACGCAACTTCAAATGGAGAGCACAAATGCAGCTGAACGTTCATGTTCATTCACTTGTAAAGATGCAAATTTGTTGAGACTCACTGAACGGAACGACTTGCAAAGAGACCCTTACCCAGTTAATCTAATAGTACACGTTTGAATCCATTAATAATAATAATAATATAAGTGTTGTGGTGCGACAGTCCACAGGGGGCCCAGGGCCTAGCTTGCTCATCAACTACTCGTGTTGTGCGCGCTACTGTTTCCCGACTCCAAACGGCGAATTTTGAGAAGCTTTCTTAGACAATTATTACTCGTTGAGTGTTGTCAGCAGCTCGAAAGAGGGGGTGCCGTGAACAATTCAAGGTGTTCAGTCGGGAATCGAACATAGACCCTTCGGCATGTGAGCGTCTCACTCTACCCACTACTCCACGGCGGCCACTTGAAGTGCACCACCGACAAATAGTTGTTTCTCATGGAGCAGAGTTCCTGTAACACTTTTCAAGCCATTGCTGAGCTTGCACGGTAGTTTTTGCCATCAAAAAGCAGTGTTCACACTCGAAATTCAGTTTTTTTCCACAAAATCGCAAAAGTAGTTTCACTTATAATTCCTACAATTATGTATTTGTTGTTAGTGGCGCCCCCTTTATGTCAGTCTATCGACTTGTTGAGTGATAAGTTAATTTAGTTGAGATCGATCGGGTCTCGGGACGTGTTCTCTTGCTTGGTTAGTTCGGAGTTGAAGCCGGTTGGGGCAGGGCGTGTTATTTCTGCACTCTACACCTCTTAAGCACTGGATCCGCTGACAAATAAATGAGTTCACATCGCTGCAGTCTGTGACCATATTTTCATTTTGCTCCTACAACGATAAATGGTAACAGATGACGGACGCAGATTTTTGCAAGATTTCTTCCTTCTCTTTTGAAATTATGCAGGTCTTTTGTCAAAAGCAGGAAAAGGATGATGAAGGTGAACTTATATCCAATTGTTTCATGAATACAAAGAAATTCCTCTCGTTCGGTTTATTTGGGATCCGTAGTAGGGAAAGTGCTCCACTACTACCATTACGTTGTTCATAGTTCCTATAAATAACTATTAGTGTGGTTTTATTTACTTTTGAGAGCAAACACAAAGAAATTTTACAAAAAGAAAACAAATGTTTAATGCTGTTCACATCACGAAATGCAATACTTACCTCCTACTTATCCATGAAATGAGTCTGAGTTCTTATAAAGCGCTTGATGCCCGAAAAAATTTAGTTTACGAATTTTTCTTCCTGTTCTATTCTAACACGTTCCGGGCGCCACTAATAAAAAAAATACTATTAAATTGATAATTTTGGTAAGTCCCAGGGCTTACCAGGTATACCAGTATGAAATGAGCGTTGTTCTGCAAATAAAACACTAATTATTAACGGGAAAGTAAAAACATTTTATTCAAATATTGGTCATTGTTTTCTACACTTTTTGACTACCTTTCTGGCACTTTGTGAATACCACGCAAAAAAAATTGTTCGATTCGCAAACCAATCAGACACCCAATTTTCGACCTCCTCGTAGGAATCAAAGTGCTGCTCAGCCAATGCGTGTCCCATCGATGAAAACAAATGGTAGCCGGAAGGAGCCAAGTCTGGTGAATACGGCGGATGGGGTAGCTGCTCCCAGTCAAGTGTTTTGATTGTATCCTAAACCGGTTGTGCTTTGTGTGCAGGTGCATTGTCATGAAGCAAAATTACCTCGCCGTGTCTTCTGGCCCATTCTAATCGTTTCTCGATCAATGCTTGCTTCAAATTGATCATTTGTTGTCGATAGCGATCAGTATTAACAGTTTCACCAGGTTTTAGGAGCTCGTGGTACAGCACACCTTTCTGGTCCCAACAAACACACATCATTGTCTTCTTGCCGAATCGATCCGGTTTTGCAGTCGATGTTGATGGTTGTCCCAGATTAACCCATGATTTTTTTCGTTTAGGATTCCTAAAATAAATCCATTTTTCATCGGCAGTAACAATCCGATGCAAAACCGATTTTCTTTCGTGTCTTTGAAGCAAAACTTCTCAAGTGTTTTTTCGGTTTTCCGTCCGTCTTTCATTCAATTCATGTGGCACCCATTTTCCACACTTTTGGTTATTTCCCATAGCTTTTAACCGGTCAGAAATTGTTTGTTGTGCAACATTTAACATTGCTGCTATTTGCTTTTGACTCAAAGTGTCATCTCCATCCAATATCGTTTGCAATTCGGCGTCTTCAAACTTTTTTGGTTGTCTTCCACGTTTCTTTCATTTCTCACATCAAAATTCTAAACCATTGAAATCATCTTTTGCATGTTGCTTCTGATAGAACATGATCACCATATACCTCGACAGTCATTCGACGCGACTCTGCAGCACCTTTTTTCAAATGAAAAACCAAATTAATGCTTTCCGGAAATCATCACTTTCTGGTATAAAATTCGACATTTTCAACACGATGAAAAAATAGGAGGTTGTCTTTTCAATGACTTGATGTACACTAAATATTTTTCACAGATGTCATAGCAAACAAAAAAGAAAAATAAATAAGGGCTTGTTTACAACAAATGTTCCCTATCGAGACATTTGTATCTTGACGCTCTCTTATACCGGTATATCTGGTATTGAGTGATTTGTTACGCTGACAATCTATTATGTCTGCTCCTCTTTTCGCCTTCCTCTCACACTTTACAATGAATCTGATTAGAATCTTTTCTCTAAAGCACCAGTTTGCACTATTTTCCAGCCTAAATCTCTGTAAAACAGAATTGACGAAATAAGTGTCTGAAGAGATTGATTTCGGTTCTTCATGTAGGGCGGTTTTACTTCAGTTTTTTGACGGACGGAGGAAACATTGGTTGTCAAGGTGGTCTTCACTTAAATGTCGCTTGTGGAATTCATGTTTGTCCAGATGGACAGCCAAATTAAGGCTGTGATCCCTTTTTCTAGAATGTCTGTTGCGGTACGGTTTTAGCTTGAGGACATATTTTGTCTTTTTCTCATTAAGACAACACGAACTGGCCTTCTGACCAGCTCTTGTTGTCTTTCCGTCAATTACCGTAAACGCATCCACTATGGCGCGCTTGACGAAAAGCATATCCGAACACAGACTTAAATGAAAAATGCAAACGAATTACAAACAAATATTTCAAAATTTAAACAAAGCACAATCTCAGCGCTAATTTGACGCAATTATCATTTGGTCCAGTGTGAAACAAACGAAACAACTCAACGTCCAATAATATCTTTTCCGTTGTTTCTTACTTCAATTATTTTTTATTTTCCTTAATGCACCTCACTGCATCGCTTGCTAACGACTACTTGAACTTACGAGCATTGAACTCAATCAAAAACCAGAATTAAAATTGCTCTCAAGCAGAGGGTTCTTTATTTCTTCATTCCCCTTGACAGTGGTAAATGTTTCTGATTTTTGTACCTGCAGAAAACTGCTTTCAAATTAAACATTCCCCAAGTTCTCGTTCGTCTTTCGATTTCCAGTAGCATCATTCAAGCGTCGTTATCCTACTTTCGACGTAATTAAGGCATAAAGCAAACAGCGACCACGGAACACGTTTTAACCCCATGCAGAGGGCCATTGGCTGGTAACACGAGTTGTAAAGCCTGGCTTTCATAAAACTCAACATCACATGCTGGATTGCTATAGGCAACCGGCCACTTACACGCGTTTTATACTTCCTTGTATTCAACAAAATCAGAGCCCTTAACACTCCCGCAGGACAATAAATCACGATAAATGCATTTCTCGACCCCCAACCAGCGGCGGCGTGGGGTTAGCGTACACGAAAAACATTTCCCATAAATAAAATATAAACAAACCATGAAAACCAATTTATCAAGAGTGAAGATCATATGTGTGGGTGGGTCCGCAGCAGGTTTGATTTATCGCTCTCTTTTGACTGGCCCCATCAAGGAGCCGCGCCAGCGTTCATTTGGTTTTGTCCGGGGTATACCCGTGGTCATCATCATCATCATAGTCGATGGGTTCGTCGATTTGTCTGCCATTCGCATCGCAAATAAAAAAGGAATAAAACTGAAATCCTAATCCTCGGGACCAACAAATTTCAATCAATTTTTTTTTATCTCTGCCTGCCTTGGCTTATTTTTGTTGGCTTGGTTTTTGTGTTGTTTTCTGTTGCTGTTAAAAACGGCGTCCCGATCAAACGCACAGCCTGATGGGTATTCATCGTGCTATCAGGAGAAGCAACACTCTGCACCTAAGAAGCGCTTTGAATTCAGAACAAAGGAACATGCGAATCGTTTTATGGGGCTCTGATTTAATAGGCAATTACCGCAGTCTCGCGCTTTCATCAAATTTCGCCTGCGGCGTGTTATCTTTGAGGATATCCGCGCCCGTTGTTTCGCATCGCTTCGCCACTGCTACTGCTCTCTGTTGGGTCCTGAAAAAAGCTCGTCTGTGGCCTCCGTTGTGAAAGTCAATTGAGCTATGCCTAAATGGCGGGAAATTGGCTAAGGAATTAGATTGTGGGCATTTAAATAATCACAAATTAGAAGGCTCCGTCACCAACTGCGGATGCCAAGACTTCTCCCTGCACTAGTGCTCCCGAGACAAGTTTCCGTCGGCTGGTTCTCGAGTGGATTCATGTAATCGGCGCCATATAATGGAAATTGTTTTGACAGCTGCCAATTAGGCGAAGGTACGTGCCGGGTTAATGTAGTACAGCGTTGACTACACATGCTATTGTTACCGTAAATGCTTACACACAACTAAACGCTGTCAATAGACCGTTTGACGGGCGTTTGTCCACTCGGTAAATTGATATCCTTTTACTGTGGTTGGTGGCAATTCTCGGCCTACAGTTTTTTTTTGCTTTTCCTGCCGATGGAAGTTAAACAGCCGTTGGCTTAATGGATGTGTTGTTCGCTTAATTGATTGTGTGACTATTAAGCACCATTGGCTCTCGCAAATATTTAACTGCGTTTAGTGTTGTAACACCAATGACGGTGTACTTCCTTAAATATACATATATAAGCGATTATTTAGCAGTGTTCAGATATTTCACTCGGCCGAGTTTCTGGTTGTTGGCGAAATTAGGTACAAGTGACTTGATTGTTCTGCGTGAACCAGCATGGTGCAGAGGACTTGTGGTTGTGTCACATGAGTTCAAGTCCTCCTACAACAAAGTCACTTCTATATCGCTAGTTAGCTTTCTGATGCAGGTTTCATTAAGTTCACCACTTTCCCAAACAAACGGGAGTGAGCTTAATGGACAGACCGTAGAGTGTACATGTTAAGGACTTTAATTTATTGATTCACCAATGCTATCGGCGGAGTGTTACGTATGGAACATCAATAAAATCTGCAGTATGTTTGTATGCAATGTGCGCGAGGAAAAAAAAACTTCCTGGAAAAAGGAATTTTAAATTTTTATAGAGCTTTTAAAGTCTTCCATACAACGAGTTGTGCAGCATCACGAATTTATTGAAAACACTTGACGATTACAACTACAAAAGATCTGTGTTGTAAAAGTAATACCCACGAGAACGTTGTAGAGAGTGATGGTCGACACTAAAGGGTGATTTTTTAAAAGCTATAAAAAAGTTTTTCAAAAAAAAAAAAAAAAAAAACACATAAAATTCAGAAAAATGCATGAAATCTTTATTTAAATCGATAGTACGGTCCATATAAGTTAATGTCTGAAAACTATTTTATGCAAATGTAGCCCTGGGCTGCGCCTCAAATGGTACATTCCCTTAGTCCAATTTCCAACATTTCAGCCGGTCTTTCGAGAATAAAAGCTTTAATGTTGTTTCCAATGCGTCAATTAAGGCGGGGTTGTCTGTATAGACATGAGCTTTAAAAAAAAAAAAGTCTAAGGACCATAAATCGCACGATCTAGGCGGCCAATTGACCGGGTCTCGAACATGAAATAAAATGTCAACCGAACTTGCCTCTCAAAAGGTCCATTATTGCGTGTGCCGTGTGGCATGTAGCATGTGGCACCGTCTTGTTGAAACCACATGTCATGCAAGTCAAGCTCTTGTATTTTGAGCAGAAAAAAAAGTTGGATATCATCTCACGGTAGCGCCACCATTCACAGTTACGTTACGATTCGCATCATCTTTAAAGAAGTACGGTCCAATGATGCCACCAGCCCATAAAACGCACCAAACTGTGACTTAATATGAATGCATTTGAAGCTCTTGCAATGCTTCTGGCTGATGTTCGGTCTAAAATCGACAATTCTGCTTATTTACGTACCCATTGAGCCAAAAATGAGCTTCGTCCATTTTTGACCATAAAATGGAAAAAGCGCGCGATGAACTTTCTTAACAGAGCATGCAATTTGATAATAAAATTCAATAATTTGCAAGCGTTGTTCGTTTGTAAGACGATTCATGGTTAAATTACAGACCAAACTGAAGATGTTTGACAGTCAAACAAAACACGAAACGTGCGTCAGCTGTTTAAACCAGTGTTACCAAGAAGATAAAAGCTAAAAAAAAATCGCCCTTTATAAAAGGCCGATTTATCAATTGCCAAAAAACAGTCTGATTCCTAACAAATAAATTTATTCCACTTTTTATCTACTAGATACTAGATTAAGGATAACTGGAAAAAATGACTCAATTTTGAAAAAGCTCACGTAAATTGTGGTCCAGCTTTCTGGAATAAAGTCATATTTTCAGGTAAAAGCAAATTCAACGTTCATGGATGCGATGGACGTGCTAAAGTGTGACGTAAGACGAAGGCTCCTTAATGGTATGGAGGAGTATGACGGCAAATGGTGTCGGTAATTTAGTTTTTATTGATGGCATAATGAACAAATATGCATATTTGGACATATTGAAAACGAATTTACTTCAAAGCGTCAGAAGGTTTCGTCTAGAAGGGTCATTTATCTTTCAACAAGGTAATGACCCAAAACATACATATCATATAGCAATGGTTATTATATAATGTTGGAAACCAGCTAAGAACATCCCCCAATGGGAACATGGGAACATTTAAGACGAGAACTTCAGAAACATGGTGTCAAAAAAAAAAAAAAAAAAAAAATTGAAAAGAGTGCTCCAGGAAGAGTAGCCTAGAATAAGCCAAAGAGTAACATAAAAATTGGTTAAATCGATGCCAAATCAAATGCAAGCTATTACGCGGGTTGCCTTTTATATTTCGGGATTAGAGAACAAAAACAAATATTAATCATCGAGAATAGTTTTATTGTTTTTCAAAATATTCCCCATTAAGATCTATTCAGTTTTGCATGCGTCTGAACCAATTGTCGAAGCACTTTTGCCACTCCGATTGAGGTATCTCCAAAACATGCATTCTGAACGCATCAACCGCTTCTTCAGGTGTCGAAAAACGTTGACCTCTCATTTTATTTTTTACGTACGGGAATAAAACGAAGTCATTTGGTGCCAAGTCAGGACTATTCGACGGATGACTCATCAAATCGATGTTTTGAGTGCTCAAAAATGCAGTTGCTTGAGACGACGTGTGAGAGCTCGCATTGTCGTGGTGAACTGTAATCCGTCTTCGGCGGTTGGTATTCCTGATTTCTTGGAAGACAACTGGCAAGCAAATGGTGTACCACTCAGAATTGACTGTTCTGCGTTGTTCTAGTGGTACGGTTACGACATGTCCAGTTTTTCCGGAAAAACAGGCGACCATTTGCTTGGTAGTGCTCCGTACGCGAGCAACTTTTGTTGGATTTGGCCCAATTTGTAACAACCATACAGTCGACTGTTGTTTACTTTCGAGCTCATACGCATAAATCCACGATTCTTCACCTGTCACGATGTCATGAACGTGTTTCGAAGCACCGCGATCGTATTTTTGGAGCATTTTTTTCGACCAGTCGACGCGAGCTTTTTTTCTTAGAGCGATTGACAAATTGTGCGGGATCCAACGCTAACAAATTTTTTTGACGGTCAAATGTACATGCAATATTATGTACTATGGACAATGTGCCTTGAGATAAGCTATACAGTGCCACATATAGCATTGGCATTCCTACCGAACTAGTCAGATTGTCTAGGATCACGACGGAGAACTCTCGCTACTCCGTCAAGGTCGGTAACGAACTCACCGAAACCTTCAATATCAAAAAATTGTTCAGACAAGGCGACACACTCGACATCATCTTCGAGAAGATCGTGCACCACAAGTCAACACCAGAGGCACGATCTTCTAAAAGTCAGTACAATTGCAAGCTTACGCGGATGACATTGAAGTGATTGGACGAACATAGCGAGCCGTCAATGAGGCGTTTGCTGGCATTTAAGCGGAAGCAGGTGAACGGTGTCTGACAGTATATGAGAGCAAAATAAAGCACATGCTGTCATCAAGAAATGAAATACAACGTCGACATATCGGACAGAGCGTCACACTAGGCAGCATAAACTTAGAGGTAGTCCAGGACTTAGTCTATCTCAGCTCCGCGGTAAATAGGCACAACAACATCAGTACCAAAATCAAACGCAGAATTTTTCTTGCCAATCGCTGCGTCCTTGGGCTCAAGAGGCAATTGAGTCCTCTCTCGAAGGACTCAGCTTGCTTTATATAACAGTTTGAGCATGCCGCAAGAGAGTCATGGTTGATGTCCAGGTCCACCCGGACTGTACCGTCACAAAAAGAAGAAGATGGAGGTTTCCATGAACCATATTTTGTAATATTAGACCCCATTCCAGGACGTTGGTAAGTTCACAGTGAAGATTTGTTCACGCTCGACTGCCAAAGAAACGTGTTGCGTGTGTCTGTGTTATTATCAAGGCAGTTTAGTTTACAGTATAAAACAGACCCCCATTACACCCATCACTCGATCTTTTGCATTTGATTTGTTTTTTATTTTTTCACTTTATTTTGGCATTAAGTTAACAATTACTGCAGTTACGATTTAGATCTTAAAGGCAGGGACAATGCAGTTTGTGCGGTGAATAATCTCAAATTTATTATGCTCCAATCTGAGTCACAGGGATTCCAGAATTTCGACTTTCTCAGAGAATCTTAGGGGACTGAGACCTTTCACCCTTGAAGAACGATGGTGTGGGGATTTCGGTGTAATTTCGGAACCTAAGCCTCCATCCCTTTATCTCCCTTCCTGGAACAATCAATTATCGTCTGCATACAGCCAGACAGTAATTTTATCCCTTAGAGGTCACAGCATTCATTAAAACACAGCCTTTAGGTGCCTTTAACCCTTCAACGACATGTTCAATTTATCAATATTTACCTGTTGTGAGAGAAATTCGGGCACTCAGTGACTCTAATTAGATTGCACGCGCGATACGAAATCCTCAATCTTGCCTCAAGGTATGCGCACGCTTGCCAATCTCTTTATTACTGTGAAGCATGTTATTAAATTACACAAGCAATTTGATCACAGTTTAGTTCCAGACGCTCTCTGCTTCGTGGGGTTGGGTAAAACGCGTCTACTCACAGCAGTATGTGTTATAAGAGGTTACTTTGCTATTGGATCTCAGTAACCAATAGCAAAGTAACCTCTTATCAGCCTTCAGGTCCGTCTTCCTCACAACGACTTTAACGGAAGCAGCAGGCACAGATAGTGGGGTTGAGTCCAGCTCTCACATCTTCTGCCTCCTAAGCTCATGCAAAGAAAAAGGAAGAAGTAGGAAAGTTGCCCAGGTGAACTCAGAGGGATAAGAAAAGGACATCAATTGCTGTAAAGTCATTGAGGATAGGACCCACACGACAATATATGCGGCCAAATTTTGCGTAATCGAGGTTGACAATCGATAACCAGCGGCTTCAACATAAACTAACCAGGTTGCAGAATCTCAAATCAGCCACTTACAAAATTGCAAAGTGCATTGTTTGATACTCTATCTTCGTTAATGATCATCCCACTCCTTTTCACGGATTAGTGGATAACAACAAATTCCATAACCCTCTGAAGAACATTTAACGTGGTTGGAATTGGTGTCCACGTCTCGTTGAGGATAAGTGCATCGCTCACATGCAGATAGTCCCAGGATCCTAAGGACTGAAAACCTCGCATATTGCAGAGCACCGCCGCTTTGGAGTTATTGACAACATTCAAGAGGGAATAAATAGGTATGAAAAAGCTCCTCAAACAAGGCCGTTTGCAGTCGGCATAACACTGCAGATCCTTTCTCCTCATGAAAGGACCTGTTTTTTGCTGAAGAAGTTTGAAAGTTCTTTCAGGATTAACCATATTATCAGATTGATTAGAACCATATTATCAGCTTTCTTGGCCGCTATGATTGTTTAAGTTTCTAGTGGTTTGCTTGCACAGCAAATTGATCTTCAAAAGATAGTCAAAAATTGTGCGAATTAGAGCGTAGACATTTGTTGGCAGGGGCTAAAAAGCATTGACCCTCAAAAATATCCACTAACGTATATATACAATACAATTGTTTACCTAAAAAGTATGTTAAGCGCTTTATTTCAAGAAACGAACCCGTCATATGGTCGCCTCCTTCATGTGATTTAACGTCTGTAGGCTATGTGTAATCACTGGTAAATACCCACAAGCGAACGACGAAAGATGAGTTCCGATTTCAAGATTAAATATGAAATAATTAAACTATCAACCATTTTGTGTGAAAAATTTGACAAAGTCTAATTCGTGTAATTTGACCGTGATAGCCAACGACTTGAGTGGTCTAGGTTCGACTCGCAGCTCAACACCAATTTTTCGAATTTTTCACGGCACCACCTCTTTCGAGCTGCTGACAACAGTCAACGAGTGGAAACTGTCTAAGAAAAACTTTCTCAGACTTCGCAGTTCGGAGTCGGCAAAAAACCGTAGGTCCCTTCCAATTGTGAGAAGACAAAAGCGCATACAACACGAGTATTTGATGAGCACGTTAGGCCCTGGTCCCCTATGGGCTGTCGCGCCATCCAATAATTTTTAATACAAAAGAAGTACCATTCGTTTTCCCAACTTACAATTCACTCACTGCCCTCAAACCATAGCTCTTATGGTTCATTTGCATTTTGTCAGAAATTTGCATCAAAGTCCGAATAGAATTTTAAGTTGAATTTTGTTTACTTTCTTACGCAGAGATAACTTAATGTCCTTGGCCACGGATCCATTTATTTGGCAACCGCACAAACGAGTTGCCCCCAGCAAATGGTCAAAATGATTTGAAAAAAAGAAGAAGCAAAACCACCATTAAATGTATACGCTGCTGTCTTGCACAGACCCAATCGATTTGGATTACGACCGAAAAATAGACTCTTTTGGGAAATTGCACAGTTAGCTATTTGAAATTCCTTTTGGATGTGAGACCGAAAGCAGCTTTGATACATCAAACATGCCTTAACCCAAAATATCAAAATTTAATGTGGGCATCAACAAGGCTTTCCGCAACTCCAACCCGGCTAATTTACGTCCCATTTGTCCTGGGTACGACTCATCCTAATTCATATCCTATTCAGAATAGAACTGTAGGTCCCTTATACTCGTGAGAAAACAGTAGCGCGCACAACACAACTAGTTGATGAGCAAGCTAGGCCCTGGTTCCCCTGAGGACTGTAGCGCCAACAATTGTATTATTACTATTATTAGCCAATGACTTGTGACACGGTGCGTTGTCTTGCTGGAAGAGAATTTTTTTCTTCTTCATATGGGACCGTTTTTGTGCAATTTCTTTTTTCAAAAGCACCAATAATGCTATGTAGTATTCAATATTGTTCCTTTTGTCTTTCTTAAGATTGTAGATGAATAAACTTAAGTACGCACCCCAAAATCTACAAGTCAGTCCAGACATTATCGCGCGGTCCCAACGTGCCGTAGTGGAGGCTTTCACGCAATTGAGGAACAGGCGAAACGATCTTGTCCAAAGGTCAACAAGGACGAAATCAAGTATATGCTGTCGAGCAAACAAAGATCCGCCACACGCCACATAGGCAAAAACGAAACAATTGACAGGCACAATTTCGGGGTAGTAAAGGAGTTTGTATACCTCGGGGCAAACGTAAACTAAACGAATGACATCGTAGTGGAGATCCGACGTAGAATCAACCTTGGCAACCGATGCTACTTCGGTCTGTCAACACAACTGGGCTCGAAACTCCTGACTCGAAGGACCAAAGTCATGCTCCACAAAACCATTATTCAACCTATTCTGCCTTATGGAGCTGAATGCTAGACATTAAGTAAGGCTGCAGAGCTGATTCTTGGTGCCTTCGAAAGAAAAATTCTACGTCGCATACTCGTATATGGTTCCGTCTGCGAGGAAGGCCAATGGAGGAGAAAACACAACCGCCAACTCTACGAGCTGTAAAAGTATGTTGATATAGTCCGGAAGGCAAAAATCCGTCGACTTCATTGACTCGGTCACATCGAGGGAATGGACAACAACGATTCAGCAAAAAGGGTCTTCAAATCCGAGCTTCCTGGTTCGAGAAGGAGTGGAAGACAGAACCTCCGGTACAGAGATCAAGTGATCACAGATGTAAGACTACTTGGCCTTGATGACTGGAAGCAGCGTGCCCAGGACCGTCACCGAAGGAAGGCACCAATTGTTCAGGATCAGACCCGCCATGGTTCGTCTTCCAGAGGTAGGTAGGTAAGCTGCCATAACCTTGCAAGCCGATCTTTGTGTTTTTGGACGCTTTGGGCGTGGTTCACCGGTTAACTGTCGATTTGTGGTGAATTCATGTTTTATCCATTGTGACATATCCATTGTTACACTCTTGCCAATCACTGTTTCTTTGGGCTCAAGAGGCAATTGAGTAATAAAGCCCTCTCTCGAAGCACTAAGCTCGCTTTATATAACAGCTTGATCATCCCCGTCCTACTTTATGGCGCGGAATCTTGGACGTTAGCAAAGGCGGATGAGGAAGCCCTTAGTCTTTTCGAGAGAAAAGTTTTGCGTGCGATTTTTGGTCCTGTTTGCGTTGATGGCATCTGGAGGAGAAGATTTAATGACGAACTCTATAGGCTGTACAGTGACATGCGTCTGGTCAAGCCTCTACGGATACAACGCTTAAGATGGCTTAGCCATGTAGACCGTATGGACACCACTGCTCCGGCCCGAAAAGTCTTTGCATCCGAGCCATTGGGACAACGCAACAGAGGATGACGTAGACAAAGGTGGCGCACACAAGTGAAGAAGCACCTCAACCAACTTGGAGTGCGCAACTGGAGACAGCTGGCGAAAGATCGTGCTGGCTGGAGAGGCATGTTGGTTGAGGCCCAGGTCCACCCCGGAGTGTAGCGCAACAAGAAGAAGAAGAAGACATACCGACGCTAAAAGTCCTGTTTGTTCTGGCGAAATGGATCCAAACCACTCTCAGATCATCGACACATTGTTCTTTTCGGTCCATTGTGAGCAAACTTGGCAGCCATTTCGAAAACAGGTTTCTCATGAACAAATAGGGGAGACACACACAATCCCCATATATATCCTAAAGGTGTCAGCTATCTCACGCAATTTAACTTTGCGGTTTTCCAAAAGGATTTTTTATGGACAAATAGTGTACACACTGCTTTCTGATATCTCTAAGATGTCAGCTATCTCAAGGTTTCCAACATATTTTGTGGGCTTTCTTGACGTTTCCTGGTGTAACCACCTCAATTGGGCTTACAGAGCGTATAGCACCGTTGATGTCTGTATGGCCATGTTTAAAGTCAGCATACCACCGACAAATAGTTGTTTCTGATGGAGCAGAGTCTCTGAATACTTTTCATGCTATTACTGAGCTTGCACAGTATTTTTTCCCATCAAAAAGTAGTTTTAATCAACACAAGAAATTCTGTTTTTTCCATTGCTTTAAAAATCGCAAAAGGAGCGTCACATGAAGCACTGTATCTTGTAACCTAATAATCAGATTCCTAAAAATAATAAAGATTTGTTGTTATATTTCGGGATTAGGCAACCCTTGTGTTGCAATCTTGCAACTGCCAGCAATACCGGAAAATCTGACATTTTTGAGGCTATACGTACCCAGAACGTTGTGACATACGTGCGCTATTTGTGTTGTTTACAGTTATTTAAAAGATTCATCTCGCCCAAAAAATGGAATTAATAATAATAATTGTTGGCGCTACAGTCCAAAGGGAGACCAGGGCCTAGCTTGCTCATCAACTACTCGTGTTGTGCGCGCCACTGTTCTCTCATGAGTAGAAGGGACCTACAGTTTTTTGGCGACTCCGAACATCGAAGTTTGAGAAGCCTTTTTCTTAGAAAGTAATTACTCTTTGAGTGTTGTCAGCAATTCGAAAGAGGTGGTGCCATGAAAAATTCGAAAAATTAGTGTTGAGCTGGGAATCGAACCTAGACCCTTCGGCGTGTGAGCGTCGCACTCTACCCACTACTCTACAACGACCACAAAAAAAAAATGGAAAAAATGGAATTAAATCGTGAAAGTTTTCGTGCGATTATTCTTTACAATTTTCAACGTGAATTAACTCAACAACAGTGCATCAATGAACTTAATTCAATTTTTGGCGATGAAGCTTCATCAAGGACCAGTGTTTATCGATGGTATGGTGAATTCAAACGAGGTCGTAGTTCACTCCAAGAAGAATTTCGTGAAGGTCGTCCAAAATCACCTTCACGAAAAGACGAATTTCGTGAAGATCGTCCAAAATCACTTGTTGTTCCGGAAACCATTGATGCTGTGGGCCAACTGATATTGCAAGACCGTCATGTGATCTATCGTGAGATTGAGACAGCCTTAGGCATTAGTGGCACCGGCTTACATTCAATATTGCATGAAGATTTGACCGTCAAAAAATTTTGTTCGCGTTGGATCCCACACAATTTGTCAATCGCTCAACAAAAGGCTCGTGTCTATGGTCGCAAGAAATGCTTCAAAAATACGACCACGGTGCTTCGAAACACGTCTATGACATCGTGACAGGTGATGAATCATTGATTTACGCGTATGAGCTCAAAAGTAAACAGCAGTCGACTGTATGGGTGTTACAAATTGAGCCAAATCCAACAAAAGTTGCTCGCGTACGGAGCACTTCCAAGCAAATCGTCGCCTGTTTTTTGAGCACTCAAGACATCTCCGCCGAATAGTCCTGACTTGGCATCGAATGACTTCTTTTTATTCCCGTACGTAAAAAATAAAATGACAGGTCAACGTTTTTCGACACCTGAAGAAGCGGCTGATGCGTTCAGAATGCATGTTTTGGAGATACCTCAATCAGAGTGATAAAAGTGCTTCGACAGTTGGTTCATACGCATGCAAAAGTGTATAGATCTCAATGGGGAATATGTTTGAAAAACAATAAAGCTATTTTCGATGACTAATATTTGTTTTTGTTTTCTAATCCCGAAATATAAAATGCAACCCTCGTATCTCAGTCCTGGGACATATTGAGTGATGTGTTAGTAACTTCTACAAACATGTCTCCGTTGGTCATGCGAAGGAAGTTTGAATGTCATACATTAACGCTACTTAATGTTTGTGAACACGGTATCAAGTTTTTTTCGACAGCTAAATTTGTTTTTATTCTGCTTAGCTATAAAATTTAAGCGTCCTTAGTGCTAAACTCTTTAAAATCATAGAGAATTCAGCTGCGAAACCTTCCAGTTGTCAAGTTGTAAAACACAATTCGTATCAATGGTGAGCTTCGGGCACTTACTTTCTTCCAAAGTAATTACTCCTCGGTGGCTCTTAAAACAGCTTTGGGCGATATTAAAATCCCAAACTCCATATCAGTTTCTGTAAAGGAAAAGTCCCTTCCCGCGGTGAGTATTCAAAATTCATCCCTCTCAACCTTAAGTTGTTTTCAATTTAATGCCATTGAATTCAATTTGATTGTTGGGCAAGCGTAGGCGTTCTTTAACCGAAATGTCTCTTGTATCAAGGAATACTTCAATTCAAATTTTGTCGGCGATTGTGGGCGACAAATTACATTAGCTACGAAACTGAGTTCTTACAAAATGTTAAAATAACTTTTGGATAGATAACTCCAGTCCCTTTCAAAAGGAGCGATTTCTTTTCATTGCCGTCACAACGCAATCATATCAAAAAGTGGACGAGGTCTGCAATGCCACTGAACTGGACCTTGAAAGGATTTCTCAAATCAAAATTCTGCTGCGTCCCGATTTACGTGTTTCTTCATTGAGAGTTAACCTTAGGGGTGTGAAAAGAAGTGTCAGACTGTGAGTTGGACAATAATTAAGAAAAAATCTTCCACTCCGACAACAGCGCGCCGGAGGTGGTGAAAAATATTTTACATCCAAGGCATTTGCATATCTTTCCTCTCTCAAAATGTGCTCTCAGAAACTTTCAACTGGCATCTCAGTATAAATTTGTAATTTGTACACGAAAAACTTTGTCCTCCTGCAGATGGTTAGGTTGTTTCCACAAACTATTAATCAAGACCCCAGAAGCGAACCGAGGGCGCATCAGAGCACATCAGTGCGCAGCACTACGGGCAGTTACGTCATAGCAAACGCCACCAACATACTTGTCTCCTGACGTTTTAGGTGAAAAAATGAAAAATGACTGGGGGTCCTCTTGTTCTCTTATTTTTGTTGCATTTGATAAGGCATGCGGTTGAAACTTCAAACGATTCGTAGTCATAGCGTTACGGCAACGAACAAGTGAAACCTTACATGCTCGTGAAAAATGATTCCCTCCCACCCACTCTGACATCACACCGCACGCTTCAAATAAAACTTTTAAGTTTTTCTCTTATCTGGCTAGAACAAACTTCAAGAAACTGCATGTACCCCCATCATTTGCTGCCAACGTGAGGCTTTATCGAAACCTTTAAGAGTTTTAATGCATTTTTAAGTAAGTGCTTGAGGAGATGTAAGTTCTTCCTTCAACGGATATGACTTTTTGTTTCAAACGGCTTTGTTACCTGTGGGTTAGCCATTGATGATTAGGTCCGCCATGTCTTGAAGTTAAGTTCTAAAGTTCTTATATCCGAGGCGAATGAGTTGCAATCGATGAACTGGGAATGACGAATTGGATTCAGGTCCGTGTAATATGAGTGCGTTACCACCCAACAAAAGTTTCTATGTACATCTCTTGCAGTTGGAAATTTGAGAGGAAGTACACCCTTATGTGTTTGTTAAGGGAGACGAAATAAGGGCCCCCAAACTAAATTTGCGAAAAAACTCAAAATATTGAAATACCTAACACATCCGTAACCATTTCTATCCATCCATTGTCGACTATGAATTTTTGTTGGTGGCGCCCTTTATATGTTTATGATCTGTGATTGATCTGTTATATTGTAAACTCATACAACCTAAGCATATTGGAAGGATTCAGCACCCATTCCGAGTTCGATTTCTTGCATTTGCATTGCTGGGAGGCCTTCAATACTCCTAAAAAAACGTTTCTGAGTTTCCGGGAAATCATGTTCATTACTTTTGTTTTCGGAATTAAGGCATTTTGAGCATTAGAAGACATTGTCTTTGTTTCGTAATATTAAAAGATCGATTTGTTAATCTTAAGCTCAGAATTTTAGCCATTTCGGAATTTTAAGTTTTTCATAATTGCTTGCTTTTTTGTAGTTTTGACTTTTTGAGCAATTGATTTTTTGTCATTTAGATCATTTCGCGATGTCGAAAATTTGAAATTCAAGAAGATTTTGGAATTTTTGACAATTAAAAATTTGGGGCATTTTGAACCTGATTTTTTTTTCTGAATTTTGGGATTTTTGTCAAAATTCCGGCTTTTGTGAATTTTTGACTTTTTGAGCTTTAGTGCATGTTTACTTCCTGCTTCGTAAATTTTTCAGGTCGACTTATCAGTTGCCAAAGTTGTGGGCTTTTCGAAATTTTCGGAAATGTTTGGCATTTTTGGAACCTTGACACTTTATGATTGTTGCCCTTTGAAAATTAGATTTGTTCGTAATGTTTATATTTCGGAATTTAAGATGACTTCAGAAGTCTGGGCAATTTGAAGTCTAGGACTTTGTATGTTTTGTTTTTAAATTTTGGGTTATTCGAAAATTTTAGCTTTTAGGATTTTTTTACTTTTTGGGTAAGAGCATCTTTTTGGCTTAGGAAATACCAGGTATACTGATATTAAATGAGCGTTTCTTTAAAACAAAACACTAAATTTATATTAATGGGAAAGTAAAAACATTTTATTCAAAGTATTGGCCATTGTTTTCTACACATTTTGACCACCTTTCTGGCAATTTGTGAATACCACGCCAATAAAATTGTTTGTCTTTAAAAGCAAACCAATCAGACACCCAATTTTCGACCTCCTCGTAGGAATCAAAGTGCTGCTCAGCCAATGCGTGTCCCATCGATGAAAACAAATGGTAGTCGGAAGGAGACAAGTCTGGTGAATACGGAAGGTGGGGTAGCTGCTCCCAGCCAAGTGTTTTGATTGTATCCTGAACCGTGTGCAGGTGCATTGTCATGGATCAAAATTACCTTGTCTGTGTCTTCTGGCCCATTCTGGTAGTTTCTCGATCAATTCATGGTTCAAAGTGACAAATGATCACTTTGGTTGGTAGCGATCAGTATTAACCGTTTCACCAGGTTTTAGGAGCTCGTGGTACAGCACACTGGAGACAGCTGGCGAAAGATCGTGCTGGCTGGAGAGGCATGTTGGTTGAGGCCCAGGTCCACTCCGGACTGTAGCGCCACAAGAAGAAGAAGAAGAAGGTACAGCACACCTTTCTGGTCCCACCAAACACACAGCATTGTTTTCTTGCCGAATCGATCTGGTTTTGCAGTCGATGTTGATGGTTGTCCCAGATTAACCTATGATTTTTTCCTTTTGGGATTCCTTAAATAAATCCATTTTTCATCGGCAGTAACAATCCGATGCAAAACCGACTTTCTTTCGTGTCTTTGAAGCAAAATTTCACAAGTGTTTTCTTGGTTTTCCATCTGTCTTTCATTCAATTCATGTGGCACCCATTTCCCACACTTTTGGATCTTTCCCATAGCTTTTAAATGGTCAGAAATTGTTTGTGATGCAACATTTGACATTGCTGCCATTTGCTTTTGACTCAAAGTGTCATCTCCATCCAATATCGTTTGCAATTCGGCGTCTTCAAATTTTTTTGGTGGTCTTCCACGTTCTTCATTTCTCACATCAAAATCATTATTTCTGAACCGTTGAAACTATCTTTTGCATATTGCTTCTGATAAAGCATGATCACCATATGACTCAACAAGCATTCGTTGTGACTCGGCAGCACTTTTCTTCAAGTGAAAACAAAAAATTAATGCTTTCCGCATATCATCACATTCTGGTACAAAATTCGACATTTTTAACACGATGAAAAAATATGATGTTGTCTTGATGTATACTAAATTTTTTTTCACAGATTTCATAGCAAACAAACAAACAAAAATAAAATAAGGGCTCGTCCACAACAAATGTTTCCTATCGAGACGTTTGTGTCTTGATGCTCACTTTATACCGGTATATCATATCGTAATGCAGATATTTCGGAATGACTTCAGTATTTTGGGCAATTTGGAATTTAGGGCTTTTTGGAATTTTTGGCTTTTCGAAATGTGGTTTTTTTCCGAAAATGTTGGTTTTTTATGAATTCTTGGTTAACTGAGCTTTAGAGCATATTGCCGTTCAGGACTTAGTTGCTTTGGTACTTTTGACATATCAGAATGCTTTTATTTGTAATTCTGTTTTTCCATAAATTTTGGCTCTGGGGAATTCGTGACTTTTTCAGTTTAAGACTCATTCGTTTTTTTGGACTTCGACAATTACGTAATTTTCAAGAATTTTCAATTTCGGAGTCCTTAGATTTTATAGAATTTTCGCTTTTCGGAATTTCGGACATTGCGGATTTTTTCGGCCTTTCTGAAGTTTCACCTTTCTGAAATTTTGATACTTTTCGTAAATTTTGTTTCTCAAAAATGTTGGGCTCTTTTGAATTAGGCTTTTCTTTAAGGACAAGGATTTCCCTCCTCTTATACGGTGTTAGCTAATCTTGACTTAATTCCTGTAGTAATCTTCACGTTGTTCGAATCAGCCAAAACACTTTGATTTCTTGAGCACGGAGTTTATTATTTTTATGTGAAGTTGAAGTTGAAGTTTATTGAGACAAATATTTACAACTGAAATTTAATTATAATGCAAAGTATAATTATTATAGCTGACTTAAGATATGTCTAGCTGTATCCAACATACAAACATGATATATCTTTATATCTAAATCAAGATTAATACAGTTAATTTACATTTTTAATCATTGTGTACACTTGCTCCCGCCATACATACTCAGTGTCGCTCCTTAGGCTTTCTTAAAATTAATGACTAGAGTTAACCTTAAGTTTAGGGAATATATATATATATATATATATATATATATATATATATTTATTTTCAACTACATGATACACGGCATCTCCACAAGCTTTTCGGGAAATTGATAAAATTACTGGGCGAACATTTTTTGGCACAGATTCATCAAGGGATACCTTGATTTACGATGGTCAATTGCTGACTAGCATACCTGAGAAGTTAAATGATTTTAAAAATGTTTACACAGTAGTTTATACGGAGTCAGAAAATGATTTGCAACCATTAATCAATTAAGAGAAATTCATACTAATCAACCAATCACGACATTTTCTCGAAATATCATTGCCTCTAACCCGCGAATTTTTCCTTTTACATCACCAGAAAAAGTTTACAGTCTCAGATTAAATTTAAATAATAAAAGATCTTCGGGATATGATAATATTTCCAATTTCATTATGACAAAATTCTCCTACTCTCTAGATGTAGGGTTATCAATAATCTTTAACCACTGCATTAATAATGGATGCTTTCCGAGAATATGGAAAAGATCTAAGTTAATGCTGATAGCAAAGAAAAAGTCTGCAAAGGATGTTATTAATTTCCGCCCGATTTCTATGCTCTCTAATATCGGAAAATTGTTTAAGAGAGTATTAGCTGAACACCTGGTCAAATACTGCGAGGAAGTGCAAGTTATGCCTGAAAATCAATTCGGTTTTAGAAAAGGTTATTCTCCAGAACACCCAATCCTTATGCTTCAGAATGTAGTAATCCAAGATCTGCGAAAAAAAGCATGTACAGTTAGCTTAGATCTCGACCTCGAAGAAGCTTTTTATTCAGTCTGGCATAACGGTCTCATATTCAAGCTCATCAAATTGAATATGTCTTCTTGGTTTATAAGAGTGATGCTTAGTTATTTAACGAACCAATCAGCTTCGGTTAGTATAGGCTCTGAGCATTCAGATACATTTAGGATAGGATCAGGTGTTCCGCAAGGTTCTATACTTGGACCGTTCCTATTCAATATATATATTCATGACTTCCCTCTCTCTCTCTGACCCCATGTCGAATGTTCCAGGCTCCATCGACTACGCTGACTACACTGTTATAGTAGCAAGTGATTTACGCCCTGGTTTAGCTCTCAACAAAATTAAATATAAATTGCCCGAAATAGAAAATTATTTCAACAAATGTAGACTTAAAATCAATGAAAGTAAATGCGGTTTTACTTGTTTTAGGAATGCTAGCGGAAAAGGACATTACCTTGCTGTGAAAGACAGTAAAACCTTGTCTTTAAATATAAATAATAATCCAATTCCTCTGCGTTCAGAATCGAAATATCTAGAAATTTATTTTCACAACCGTTTCCTCTTCAACACGCTCGAGATATATACTAAGTAAAACAAAAATGACAGCTGCCATTCTTAAACGGCTACTAAATTCTAAACTAGTGTCAGGGAAGGCAAAGCTAATGATGTACAAAACGTTTATTAGACCAATTCTCACGTATGGGTTCGCTTGCTGGTTCACTATTTCTTTCACGGTAGCTAATGAATTAGAAAACTTTGAGAGAAAGATTTTAAGATTTTGCTGTGGTAAATTCAGAAAACCGGACAAAAAATGTTTTTCTAATAAAACGTTGTATGATGCAACTAACATAAACCCCTTAATGAGATATCAAATTGATTTTCTTTTCAAAAAATTAAATCGAATAAGTTCGCACAAAAATCCGCTAATTAGATCTTTAATGGACTTAAATATTACCAGTGGTGTCCAGGAAAATTACTACCTTTCACCATTCAATCTTATGAATACAAGTTCACTTCCTCTAGTGACTCCCATTGATGATAATCTCTTGGTTCCATTTTATGAGAAAGCCTCACCCTTAACCTTAAGGGGATAACATAACATACACATAATAATATGAGCAAAGCTATTTGAACCTTTGTTTAACTCAGTAAACCTGGAAATGCCTTTTGAATATATAGAATATACATATATAAATCATTAAGGCATCTCCAGCGTTACTGAAAACTTGATCTGATTATTTTTATGTATTAACCCCTTTTCCCCTTTGGGCTCAAGAGGCAATTGAGTAATAAAGCCCTCTCTCGAAGGACTAAACTAGCTTTATATAACAGCTTGATCATCCCCGTCCTACTATATGGCGCAGAATCTTGGACGTTAGCAAAGGCGGATGAGGAAGCCCTTAGTCTTTTCGAGAGAAAAGTTTTGCGTGCGATTTTTGGTCCTGTTTGCGTTGATGGCATTTGGAGGAGAAGATTTAAAGACGAACTCTATAGGCTGTACAGCGACATGCGCCTGGTTAAGCGTCTACGGGTACAACGCTTAAGATGGCTAGGCCATGTAGAGCGTATGGACACCACTGCTCCGGTCCGAAAAGTCTTTGAATCCGAGCCATTGGGACAACGCAACAGAGGACGGCCTAGACTGAAGTGGCGCACACAAGTGGAGAAGGACCTCAACCAACTTGGAGTGCGCAACTGGAGACAGCTGGCGAAAGATCGTGCTGGCTGGAGAGGCATGTTGGTTGAGGCCCAGGTCCACCCCGGACTGTAGCGCCACAAGAAGAAGAAGAAGAACTTCTTTTCAATCCTCATTGATTTTTTTGTAGAATTTCTTTGTGCTGGGTACTACGTGCAGAAGTAAACAATTTTAAATTGTCTAGTTAATTCGTTGACGAATTATTTAAGGCAGAATATTTTCAGTAGATCCTGTTTAATTTTATAGTGAGCATTTGAAACTAAACATACAGTGGCTCCAACGAATAATCGGACAAATATTCTGATTACTTTTCAAGCAATGCAGTTAATAAAATAAGTTAAAAGCGCTATTCCTTTTTACACATATTTATTCTTTGATACATCTTCTTTAGAAACAAGAAGAAACACTTTGAGAAAACCTCAACATAGCGGTTAAAAGCATGACAATCGAAACAAAACTCATTTTTTAGGGCGCAACAAATAATCGGACAACTTAACAAATATTTCAAAAACTACCGTTATCGTTCAAAACATGTGCCTCTTGGCAATATTTGTTTCACATTCACTTCATACTGGTATTGAGTAATAAGCTTCCGTGGTTAAACTCCTTTTTTTGAAAATGGATCCACGTGGTAAGCAAGCATCTCTTGAAGTTAGACAGTTGATTGTGAAATTAAACAGTGAAGAAAAAACAGTAAGAGAAATTGCTGAAATAGTCAGGAAAAGCAAATCTACTGTCCACGCCATCATAACAAGGTACAGCAAAGAGTCCAGATTGCCTCATAAAAGTAGAGTGGGGCAAGGAAAAATACTCGATGAGAGAGAGGAACATTCAATTTTAAAAGAAATACAAAAATATCCATTTAAAACAGCTAAAGACCTACAAATTTTGTTAAAAGAAAGAAGTGGAAAAGATGTTTGCTTAAATACCGTTCGAA
This sequence comes from Eristalinus aeneus, assembly GCA_955652365.1. Classification (NCBI taxonomy): domain Eukaryota; kingdom Metazoa; phylum Arthropoda; class Insecta; order Diptera; family Syrphidae; genus Eristalinus; species Eristalinus aeneus. Next base: position 43,160,918 of record OY019134.1, on the reverse strand, counting down.
ATACCCTACACAAATATAATTACTATGGAAGAGTGGCAAGGAAGAAGCCCTTTATAAGCCAGAAAAACAAAAGTGCAAGAGTGAAATTTGCGAAAGAATATTTATTGAAAACTCATGATTTCTGGAACACAGTTAATAATTTATTAGATATCTTAAAAACATTTCAGACTATTATTTTTTTTAATTTGAAGGTCCTTTTCACTGATGAAAGCAAATTTAATTTGCATGGATCAGATGGCAAAGTGTATGTTTGGCGGCGACCAAATGAAGAGTTTTTGCACAAGAATACCAAAGCCACCGTCAAACATGCAGGAGCTTCTGTAATGGTTTGGGGCTGCATGTCCAGTGCTGGGGTAGGCAATCTGCATTTTATAGGCGGTAAAAAGGACAAATTTGTCTACCTCAACATCTTAAAAGAAAATGTGAAGCAAAGTGCAGAAAAGTTGAGAATTTTAAATGACTTTGCGTTTTACCAGGACAATGACCCCAAACATACTTCACAAGTAGCAAAACTCTGGTTGATCCACAACTGTTCCAAATTGTTGCAGACACCTGCACAGAGTCCAGACCTCAATGTTATTGAACATCATTGGGAAGAACTTGGTAGACGAGTATACGAGAGAAAGTTCAACTCATTGACAGAGTCAAAAAACAGTTTGATAGAGGCATGGCATTCTATTCAGCCCGAAACATGCAAAAAACTGGTAGATACGATGCCAACACGATTACAGGCAGTTTTGCAAGCCAAAGGATATGCAACTAAATATTAATATTGAATTTTGGGTTATTTTTCGTTCTTTGTCCGATTATTTGTTGCGCACTAAGAAATGAGTTTTGTTTCGATTGTCATGTTTTTAACCGCTATGTTGATGTTTTCTTAAAGTGTTTCTTCTTGTTTCTAAAGAAGATGTATCAAAGAATAAATATGTGTAAAAAGGAATAGCGCTTTAAACTTATTTTATTAGCTGTATTACTTGAAAATTAATCAGAACCTTTGTCCGATTATTCGTTGGAGCCACTGTATATCAGCTTTTTCGCTTTTGTGGATACATCAGCATTTTCAAATTGTTAATATTTCTTGTCACTAAACTTCTTAATGTGGTCGCCGTGGCGTAGTGGATAGAGTGCGACGCTCACATGCCGAAGGGTCTAGGTTCGACTCCCAGTTTAACACCAATTTTTCTAATATTTCACGGCACCACCTCTTTCGAGCTACTGACAACACTCAAAGAGTAATAACTGTCTAAGAAAGCTTCTCAAATTTCGACGTTCGGAGTCGGCAAAAAACTGTAGGTCCCTTCTACTCGTGAGAGAACAGTAGCGCGCACAACACGAGTAGTTGATGAGCAAGCTAGGCCCTGGTCCCCCTTTGGACTGTAGCGCCAACAATTATTATTAAACTTCTTAATTATTTTGACCGTAAAGAAAGGTTACAAACTAACATTATTTTTTTGTATAAGAAATTTAGATTAATTCCCTGCTTAGCAACAGAATTCTTTAACAACTTCATCTTGTCACCGACTACTGTACAATCGGTGCTTACACATGGCAGGAGTGAAAATTTGTTATCTGAATAAGTTATTCCATTTCATTCTTTTCAGATTTAATTGGGCATTCAGAAACACAACCAACACCATACATTTTTTTTTTCAACTCGCAAACACACATGGCACGGCCATCAATTAAAAACCCTAACCAGAGGTGCCTGCCACAATGAGTCTTTTGATGCGCAACTGCTTTCTATGGAAATTATTTATTTAATTTGCTTTTGAAAATACTCACACATCCACGCTCATATGAACATGTTTGTTTATGGTAATTTTGTTTACCAACCGATAATTTGTTAAAACAGGCAACTCATGGATAAAGAGAAAAAACTCCGGAAAAAAGGGATAACCAGACTAAATGGAGGGCAAACTGTATTTTGTTTATTAATTGAATTAATTACCGTTGAATAAATCACCGGCCTGAAAATGTGTATTTAAGTGTAAAAATAGCTAAGTGCAAATGAGACTTTTAATTGTTGCATGATATTCATGTTCCAAGTCTAAAACCTTTTAATGCGTGGTTAGGTCTTTTTTATATTTTTGCTTGTACTGACAAGTTTTGCTTTTAAAATATCATTTAGCTTTCTTCCAGTGCAGGATGGAGCTGGGTCCAGAAGTATTCAATTTGGTTGAGGTCCATCTGCACTCGAATGCTTCATCTGTGTTGTTGTTCGATTGGTATGCTGGAGAAGTCTCTTTCAATTTGGTTGAGGTCCATTTCCACTCGAATGCTTTATCTGTGCCGTGGTCACATTGGTTTGCTGGAGAAGTCTGTTTAGTTCACACTACATGAGCTAGCCACTTAACCGGACGATGATGACGCGGCGGTACAGTAAATAAAATCCGTAAATGGTGCCACAGCTGTAGGCGAATTAATTTATTACACTAATATTGGTGTTGTCGTTCTTGCCCAACACACTGTTCATAAAAGTAAATAGATACAATAGTAAATAGCGTAGTCGTTCTTTTCCATGATCGGGTGATCTTCCTGCTAGCATATTGTGTACATAATGTTTGTGGCTATAAATATGCCTTACGCTCAATATAAACGCTCTCTTGCAAATAAACTGTACTAAAGTAAGTGTCGCGTCTTATTTTCTCTCTGTCCAATACCCTAAGTTATCCGCCCTCCACTCGAACTCCGAAGAAACCCTCTACACAGCCAATCTGTGATTTAATTAAAGAAGGGCGACTTCAAAGCCTACAGTTTACTGCCAACCTCGAATCGCGACGTTTGAAAGGAATTTCTTCAAAAATCGACAAATTTTTAATACTTGTATTGTCAGCAGCTCCTACGAGATGAATGTTGGGTTTAGTTCATAGAAACTGATTTTAGGAAAGCTAAGTGGGAGAGAAAGTTAAAAAATGAATACCATTAGAGCCACCAATTTATTTCAAACACGTCGCCATGCATACAACTCGCCAAATATCCACATTCCACTGATAACTGGCGAATACGAAGAACCTTCGTTTCGCTTTTACATTTTTGTCTCAGTTAAACACAAACGGAGACCCCAGGCTGTTCTTTGGCACTCTTTTCCAGTAGGCCAAGGCAACAGTCTTTCCACACACAAAACATAACAACTGCATCAAAAATAAATATTTGGAGACTGAAATATGATTTTTTGTCGATAAATATGGCAATGGAGCCAATATAATCTCCCTACTTACTTGCGTGACACAGCCTTCCATCCTTTTTATGGTTCCAGACGCATTGCTTCTCGTCCGGAAGACGAAATTATCTTGCATCCGCAATGAGTTGGTCCCGAAAGGTTTAGGTACTGTTTTTCTTTGGGAATGTGTAGCTTGGGATTCCATTGGCTGCAACTTTTGTTATTCATTATATGAATCTCGTCACAGCATCTGTATTATAAAACAGCTGGTAAAGTTCGACTTTGTGTAGTTTTCTCCGTATAATTGTATTTGAAGCGTAGGCGTCCTGTGGAGCATGATTTTGGTTTTCTCACCTGATAGTTCTGATGTTGTACAGCCCACAGAGTTCGTTATTAAATCTTCTCCTCCAGATGCCATCAACGCAAATAGGACCAAAAATCGCACGCAAAACTTTTCTCTCGAAAAGACTAAGGGTTCCTCATTCGTCCAGGTCCAGGCATCCGCGCCATAGAGTAGGACTGGGCTGATCAAGCTGTTATATAAAGCGAGCTTAGTTCTTCCAGAGTCTTACTCAATTGCCTCTTGACCGCAAAGAAGCAGCGATTAGCAAGAGTGATTCTACGTTTGATTTCGGTACTGGTGTTTTTGTCCCTATTTACCGCCGAGCCGAGGTAGACGAAGTCCTTGACGAACTAGAAGTTTCTGCTGCCTAGTGTGATGCTCCGTCCGAGACGTCGATGCTGTGTGTCCTTCCTTGATGACAGCATGTACTTAGTTTTGCCCTCATTTACCGACAAACCCATTTTAGCTGCTACCGCTTCAATGCCAGCAAACGCCTCATTGATGGCTCGCTGTGTTCGTAAAATCACGTCAATGTCGTCCGCGTAAGCGAGTGATAGAGCTGACTTCTGGAAGATCGTGCGTCTGATTTTAACTTGTGGTGCACGAACTTCTCGAAGATAGTGTTAAGTGCATCGCCTTGTCTGAAACCTTTTTTGACATTGAAGGTTTCGGTGAGGTCATTACCGACCTTGATGGAGCAGCGAGAGTTCTCCATCGTCATTCTCCACAATCTGACGAGTTCGGTAGGAATGCAAAATCTATACATGGCACTGTCACTGGCTCGTCTTAATGCACACTGTCATATCTTCTTCTTCTTCGGATGGCGCTACAGTCCGGGGTGGACCTGGGCCTCAACCAATATGCCTCTCCAGCTGGCACGATCTCTTGCCAGCTGTCTTCAATTGCGCACTCCAAGATGGTTGAGGTCCTTTTCCACTTGTGTGCGCCATCTCAGTCTAGGACGTCCTCTGTTACGTTGTCCCTGTGGTTCGGATTCGAAAACTCTTCGGGCCGGAGCAGTGCTGTCCATGCGCTCTACATGGCCTAGCCACCTTAAGCGTTGTATCCGTAGACGCTTGACTAGGCTCATGCCGCCGTACAGCCCATACAGTTCGTGGTTGAATCTTCTCCTCCAGATGCCATCAACGCAAACAGGACCAAAAATCGCACGCAGAACTTTTCTCTCGAAGAGACCAATGGCTTCCTCATCCGCTTTTAGTAGCGTCCAGGTTTCTGCGCCGTAAAGCAGGACTGGGATGATCAAGGTGTTGTACAAAGTCACTTTGGTCGTTCGGGAGAGGGCTTTATTACTCAATTGCCTCTTGAGCCCAAAGAAACAGCGATTGGCAAGAGTGATTCTGCGCTTGATTTCGGTACTGATGTTGTTGTCCCTATTCACCGCGGAGCCGAGATAGACGAAGTCCTTCACTACCTCGAAGTGTCTGCTGCCCATAGTGACGCACTGTCCGAGACGTCGATGTTCTGCGTCCTTCTTCGATGACAGCATATACTTCGTTTTGCCCTCGTTTACCACCAGTCCCACTTTAGCCGCTTCCGTTTCAATGCTATCAAACGCCTCATTGACGGCTCGCTGAGTTCGGCTGATCACGTCAATGTCATCCGCATAAGCTAGCAATTGAACGGACTTGTGGAAGATCGTGCCTCTGGTGTTGACGTGTGAGTTCCGCACGATCCCCTCAAGGATGATGTTAAAGAAGTCGCATGACAGCGCGTCGCCTTGTCTAAATCCTTTTTTGACATCGAAGGTATCGGTGAGTTCGCTACCGACCTTGACGGAGCAGCGAGAGTTCTCCATCGTCATCCTACACAATCTGACGAGTTTGGTAGGGATGCCAAAACTAGACATGGCACTGTATAGCTCGTCTCTATGCACGCTGTCATACGCGGCCTTGAAATCGACAAATAGATGGTGGGTGTCGATTTGTACTTCTTGGGACTTCTCCAGGATCTGCCGCAGTGTGAAGATCTGGTCGATTGTGGACTTCCCTGGTCTGAAACCACACTGATAAGGACCTATCAGGTTGTTGACGAACGGTTTCAGGCGCTCACACAGTACGGCAGAGAAAATCTTATATGCAATGTTAAGAAGACTGATCCCTCGGTAGTTGGCGCAGTCGAAGGGGTCTCCTTTCTTGTGGACCGGACAAACGATGCTGAGATTCCACTCGTCGGGCATGCTTTCCTCCGACCATATCTCACAGATGAGCTGGTGCATGCACCCAACCAGCTCATCCCCAGCCACATTGAACAGCTCTGCGGATAGTAAGTCCGCGCCAGCAGCTATGTTCGATTTCAGTCTCGATATTGCTATCTTGACCTCGTCGAAGTCGGGGGGACGGAATTCTTGTCCATCGTCGTCCAAATTGAGTGGAACATTCTGCCTAACACCGCGATTTGGTCCGTCAACGCCGTTAAGGAGTTTGCAGAAGTGATGCTTCCAGATTCTCAGCACAGACTTCGACTCTACCGCAAGTTGTCCAGTTTAATCCTGACAGGCTTGTTTCCGCCGGATGGCTGCTTGTATCCGCTGAACCTTGTATCCGCCGGATAGCTGCTCTGCCTTTTGGTAAAACTTTCGGACTTCATTCCTGCCATAACCTCCTCCTCGACCGCGCGCTTCTCATGCTCCTTCTTTTTCCTTCTGAGAAGCCGGTGCTCTTCCCTTCTTCTCTGTTGTAGAGTTCACGAACAGCCCTCATTGTTCGATGCAGCGTTGTCTTATAGGCGTCTTGCTTGGCTGCATGTGCTTGCCTGCATGTGCTTGCCTGAACTCATCGTCAAACCATGGGTTTCTTCTGGGTGGTGACGTGAAACCCAGCACATCAGTGGCAGCTACTTTGATAGCTTCTTGACAACGTTTCCATTCTTCTTCTATGCTTAGTGTAGGCAGCGTCGAACTCTGAGCGAGTTTCAGGGAGACTCGGTCGGCAAAGTTCCCAACAATCGGCTGCGATTGTAGCTTTTCGACGTCAAACCCTTTTTGTCTTTCTCGACTCCGTTGCTCCCTCGATAACCAGGTTCTTACCTTGGCTACTACAAGGTGATGATCCGAGTCGATGTTTGCACCTCGGAAGGTTCGGACATCGAGAATGCTGAAGGAGTGTCTGACGTCGATCGCAACGTGATCAATCTGGTTGACGGTTAATTGATCAGGAGATCGCCAGGTTCCTTTGTGAATGTGCAGGTGTGGGAACCGCGTGCTAGCCACAGAGAGGTCCCGCCCCGAGGCTTGGTCCAACAGCCTGAGTCCGTTTCCGGATGTGTTGTCGTGCAGGCTGTGTTTACCGATGACTCCAGCAAAGATATCCTCCTTTCCCAGCTGAGCGTTGACATCTCCTAGAACGATCTTGGTGTCGTAGCTGGGGCATCGATCGTATGTTCTTTCTAGGAGATCATAGAAGTCATCCTTGATGTTGTCATCCTTCTCCTCTGTCGGGGCGTGAGCGCAAATTAGGCTGATGTTCCCGAATTTAGCCTTGATGCGGATTGTCATGAGGCGTTTGCTGACAGGGTCGTAGCTCAAGACATTTTGCATAAGACTGCCTCGAACAACAAATCCGTATCCGAGTAAGCGCCGCCTTCTCTCTCTCTATAGCAATTGCTGTAGTAGATATCGCAGATCTTCATCGTTTTTGTGCCGAGGCCATCCCATCGCACTTCCTGGATGGCGGTAATGTCTGCCTTGTAGCAATTAAGGGCCTCCGCAAGTTGTTCGGCTGCACTTGGTCTGTTAAGGGAGCTCACATTCCACTTGCAAAACCGAAAATCGTTGTCCTTATAACGTTTGGTGGGGTCGTCAACAGTTGGTCCTACATTATCCGAGGCTTTTCAGCGTTTCTCAACTAAAGGTGTTTTTTTACGTGGTGGGGAAGTTACCCTCACGCACAACTCACAGCCTGGTAGGCGAGGCCCATGATTTACACCCTCGGGCAGAGGGGCCATTCAACGGGTGCGGTGATGGCTATCCAGGGGGCGCCGCAAGGAGACTGTATGTCAACGTGACCTGTGCACTAACTACGATAGCCTTGGCAGCTCGCCATGTTGAGCGCAATCAACGACGTGCACGCGAGGTGCACAGCCCATGCCAGCCGAAACATTGTAACAGGTAAACTAATAATCAGACTGTCATAAAAATTCGACAGGTATCATTTGAATGATTTTACTTCTTAAAATGATGCAAATATTTTGTTAGAGGCGTCACGGGACTTATTGAGTGATTTGTTGAGTCTAAAAATTTTGGAAGTTGAGCCGTTTTCGTGTGCCGGCAATCCATTGATTTTTGGTACTTCATAATCGGGACATTTTTTAATTTTAATTTTTTTTTTTTAAATTTTGAATAGGAAATTTTAAAAATTCCACGAAAATAAATTGAAGATTATGAATAGTTAAAAACCGCACATTGTTTCTTTCGTGTTTACCTCAAAGAATCAAATCTTACTATTTTTGTAATTTTCATAATTTGATTTTGTTTTAATTTTCATTCCTGTAGAATTATTTTTGCTACAGAATGTGACGCTCAAGATCTTGCACTGCAAAAAGAGCGATCTCTAATTCATAAGCCCCTTGACGATGGTCAAACACTTAAAGGAATTGAAAACTATTGACTGTCTCGCAAAATGGAATTCTTATCTCTGAATCCATATGAAGAGAATCCCAAAACTTGAAGTGGAAAATCATTCTAATTCTTAGAATAGTGAATAGCTACAGAGATATAACACAGAATTTGTCTAAGCAAAAAATAGGAAATAATTTACATGCTCGTAATCCAAGAATAATTTCATTGCAAAAACGACAATACCTCTTAAAAAGACTTGATTTTGCTAAACTCCATAATGGCTGTGGACAATTTGTGGACAGATCAAAATTGTGTGGGTCATGGGAATTTGAATGATGTCCACCAAACAAACAGCACACCCCAAATACACGGAAAAAACCTCAAAACACGTAGAAAACAATATTATGGTTTGAGTATGCTTCTCGTATAACGACGGAGGCCCAGTATTATTCGAATATGGTGAAAATGGGTCAACTTTTATATGTCGAAATCTAAAAGCATTCTGTGCCTACTTTCGCTGAATTTAAATGGTTGTTTAAACAGGATAATGATCCTGAAACACAATCGTGGGAGCAGAAAATTGAATTAAGGCAAACAAATTGAGGTCATGAATTGCCCTGCTTAATGTCCTGACCTCAACTTAATTATAAACTTTTATATAAGGTTGTCAAATATGTCACTTCCGCTTTTTTGCTCTTCATTCAATGCTTCATACAAAGTGTTACAGTGATCGGATTTAATTCAAATATGCGCCATTTTGTTCGACAATTTGTTTGAATTTAGACGGCAGCTTCGTAATACCCCCCTCGTAGAAGCCCCCCTCGTAGAAGCCCCCCTCGTAGAAGCCCCCCTCGTAGAAGCCCCCTCGTAGAAGCCCCCTCGTAGAAGCCCCCCTCGTAGAAGCCCCCCTCCTTATTTGCGAAGAACTCGGACAGCCACCTTTCACATGCCTCTTTTGAGTTCAACTTCACATCACCAAGGGCGTTCGCTATGGACAGAAACAGATGGTAATCACTTGGCGCTATGTCCGGGCTATATGGTGGATGCGATAAAACCTCCCATCTGAGCTCCCGTAGCTTCTGACGAGTCATCAACGAAGTGTGTGGTCTGGTGTTGTCCTGGTGGAACACAACACCCTTCCTGTTGGATGTTTCTGGTCGATCGCCGGCTTCAAGCGGTCCAGTTGTTCGCAGTAGATGGTAGAATTAAGCGTCTGGCCATATGGGAGCAGCTCATAGTGGATGATTAGCTTCCAATCCCACCAAACACACAGCAAAACCTTCCTGGCCATCAATCCCGGCTTGGACACTGTTTGGGACGATTCACCGGCCTTCAACCACGACCGTTTTCGCTTGATATTGTCGTATGTGATCAATTTTTCGTCGTCAGTCACCATCCGCTTCAAAAATGGGTAGAGTTCGTTTCGTTTCAGCAGCATATCGCAGGCGTTGATTCGGTCCAGAAGGTTTTCTTGTGTCAAATCATGCGGCACATAAACATCAAGCTTTTTTTTATCCAGCCATCTGCAGATAGTTTAAAATGGTTTGGTGACTAACTTCTATCTCCTGGGCGATGTCACGAGATGCCACATGCCGGTCTAACTCGATGATTTCCATGATTCGATCGGTATTCGTCGTTACAGGTCTTCCGCCGGCTGAATCGTCGAAATTATTCCTCTGCGGTTCGAATTAATAGAGTACCATCCCCCAAAACACCTTCAATCTCACTGAATTTGCCTTTGCCTTTGCCTCTCTAGCGAATTTGCCTTTAACGTAGGAAAACTTTAAAATAGCACGAGTTTCAGCGTTAGTGAACTCCATGTTTACACGTCTATAACTGTTGAACGCAATACCAAACTAATCATGCATAGCGTCATTTTGTAGGTTATGTGAAGTCCTTTCAATGTATATATTGCGGCCAGAATTATTAACCTTTAGAGGGATTAAAAGAAAGCTGTTCATGTTGTTAATGAGATACATGTACATGGTTCTCAGGTGGCAACCGTGGCGTAGTGGATAGAGTGTGACTCTAATAAGTTGAAGATCAGAGGTTCAATTTCCGGACTGAACACCTTGCATATTTTATGGGACAACATTTAAAGAATAATAATTGCTTATAGAAAGAAATCTAATCAAACATCGCCGTTCGGAGTCGGCAATCAATTCCAGATTCCTTTTGCTCTTGGAAGAGTGGTAGTTTTAGTGAACTCATTTAAGAGGAGATTTCAGGCTGTCATACGGAATAAAGACTTGGCAACAATACAACTTGCACTTGAACTTTTGTTTTTTTAGCATGTTGCAATATTTTGCATTTTAATTTTAGGATAATAATAATTGTTGACGCTACAGTCCAAAGGGGGACCAGGGCCTAGCTTGCTCATCAACTACTCGTGCTGTGCGCGCTACTGTTCTCTCACGAGTAGAAGGGACATACAGTTTTTTGCCGACTCCGAACGGCGATATTCGAGAAGCTTTCTTAGACAGTAATTCCCCTTTGAGTGTTGTCAGCAGTTCGAAAGAGGTGGTGCCGTGAAAAATTCGAAAAATTGGTATTGAGCTGGGAGTCGAACCTAGACCCTTCGGCGTGTGAGCGTCGCACTCTACCCACTACGCCATGCCGACCACATTTTAGGATAATGTTATTTTATAAACATGCTTGGAAGCTAAAATAAAAAATTGCTTTCATCGAAATTCTTTTTTTTGAACGCAACTGTATACCTTCCTTCCAATCTCAAAAATGAACGAATGTTTCTTGCCTGTAGACAAAAATTTTATAAACGAAACCTTCCTCATGTGAGGCATACTCACTCACTTCCAATTAAAGCCTAAAATATTATATAAGTTCAATCCGTTAAGGGATTCGCATTAAAAATGCATCGCTGTTATTCCCATCATTCCTTTGGGAGTTCCCATCTGTTAAACCTCCGGGAGAAACAGTCGCTGGGTCGCTTTCGAAATTCGCTTAACTCTCCGGGGATAATTGCGACTCGTTTCAATTAACGTTGAGCCCAATTCCGCAACGTATGTATATCAAATCTGAAGTCTTCAAACGAGAACTTTTGCACTGCAGAAGTGGCAGTAAAATATTCGCAAAGTGCAGTAAGTTTCAGTTTAAATTCGAAAAGTAAGCAAAACAAATAAAATCCTATCACATGCTGTCGCTCGTTCAAATTCAGTCACAGAACCCATCACATCGAAATCCACATCCTGTCAGCAGCCAAAAGCAATGTGTTAATGAATATTGCTCCACCCATGGCAGCACCAGTCCCTGCTGATTGGGTTCCCCGTCGAATTGGACGCAAACGATAAGGTAACCCTGAGAGACAGAGAGACAGTCGTACTGAACTTTTGCAGGTCCCACAGCCCATCCGACGCGAACAAATTAAATGTAATAAATTGCCAGCGTAGAGAGTAAAAATTCTACCAAGGACACCGCTGCCGCTACCGCCGTCGAGTTTCATAAATCTGCATCCCTGAACTTTTGTATGTATTTATGGAGAGTTTTACGCGTTTTTTTTTTAAGACGGACCCATCGTCCATAAATATTGTTGGATATCCTATGATGTACACGGGTGTTGAAATGAATGTTCTCGATATTCCGTTTGCTCGACTTAACGTCATGGGAATGCTTCCCTCCCACTCGGGCGTGCAGGTCGAATGAGTTATCTACTTTGGCGGTGGAAATGATGGTGTTGCTGTCAGTCCTTTTTCTGCTTAATCTAGACAGGCGAAGTCATAGTTAAAATTTATTATAAATTCCGCTTGCGAAATAAAATAAAACGGAAGCAAAGAATTGGAATTTCTATGACCGTGGCTTTTTTCCTCCCTCACCGAAGGTGGCCCGCGCTTCCTGCTGCTTTGAATTCGTTTACGACTCCATCATTTGAGTTCTCGCATTTTTATGAAAACGAATTTATGATGTTATAAGCATTTTATTGAAAAATAAAATAATGCTAAGCTCGTAAGCGAGAAGAGGACAGCTGTAAATGCAAACTGCTTATTTGCAGCCGCTGCACAATGGGGGCGAATATGGAACTACTGCGTTGAGGTGCTGCAACGTCTCAGATAAACTCTGCGGAGTTATAAAGATTTTATTGCCCGGACGAGACTGCGAGCTGCAGAGTGCATCAAATGCGGGCGTGTAATGTGAATTGGATGTACTCTAACCGCAAGGAGAAATTTCGCATCTGGATGTTAAGGGCTCATTGCTACCGCATAAAAAATATGCATACAATTGTCCTTGGAGGACACTCACTCTGAACTTGTCATTCGGACGATAAACGAAGAGCTGTTGAGAAACTCCTTAAACCAAGGACATAATTCCAAGTTCATAGGTTTCTTTAAGAGTGATTTTATGTGCTTTCTCTTTTACAGTTATTTCCTTTAGAAGGACGGAGAGTTATCTATCTATTACGGATTCATTTTAGAGACACAGAAAGGTGGAAACGATATTTTAAATGGTGGCCATTTTTGAGATACCAAGTGAACTTTTTTCAGTTTGGTTTGGCATTTTCATATAAATGGTCTTATGTAAGGTAACCAGGTGTATATTCGGTGAATGGGTCTAAAATAAGATCGCCGTTGATTCCTGAAACTCGCTCAGAGTTCGACGCTGCCTGCACTGACCATAGAAGAAGACTGTGAACTTGTCAAGAAGCCATCAAAGAAGATGCCATTGATGTGCTGGGCTTCACGTCACCACCTAGAAGGAACCTTCGGTTTGGCGACGAGTGCAAACAAGTGCATGCAGCCAAACAAGACGCCTATAAGCCAACGCTGCATCGAACAACGAGGGCTATTCGTGAGCTCTGCGAACAGAGAAAAAGGGAAAAGCATCGGCTTCTCAGAAGGAAAAAGAAGGAGCATGAGAAGCGCGCGATCGAGGAAATGGAAAGGTGTTATGGCAGAAATGAAGTCCGAAAGTTTTTCCGAAAGGTAAAACAGCTATCCAGAGGATACAAGGTTCGGACCAAGGCCTGCCGGGACCAAAACGGACAACTAGTAGTAGAGTCGCAGTCTGTGCTGAGAATCTGGAAGGATCATTTCTGCAGACTCCTTAACAGCGATGACGCCTCAAATACCGCTGTTAGGCAGAATGTTCCACTCAACTTGGACGATGATAGACAAGAATTCCGTCTCCCTACCAAGACGAGGTGAAGATATAAATACCCAAGCTGAAGTCGAATAAAGTTGCCCGCAGAACTATTTAAAGCAACTGGAGATGACCTGGTTGGGCGCATGCACCAGCTCATCTGTAAGATATGGTCGAAAGAAAGCACGCCCAATGAATGGTATCTCAGCGTCGTTTGCCCGGTCCACAAGAAAGGAGACACCTCTGACTGCGCCAACTACCGAGGGATTTGTCTCCTGAGCATCGCATACAAGATCTACTCTGATTCTGCGTCTGATTTCGGTAATGATGTTGCTGTTCCTGTTTATCGCGGAGCCGAGGTAGACGAACTTCTTGACTATCTCGAAGTTTCTGTTGCCTAGTATGACGCTCTGTTCCAGACGTCGATGTTTTGTCTCCTTCTTTGATGATAGCATGTACTTAGTTTTGCCCTCATTTACAGTTTCAATGGCAGTAAACACGTCATTGACGGCTCGCTGTGTTCGTCCAATCACTTGAATGTCATCAGCGTTAGCTAGCAATTGAACTGACTTCTGGAAGATCGTGCCTCTGTTGTTGACTTGTGAGTTACGCACGATCTTCTCGAGAATGATGTTAAAGAAGTCACATCACAGTGCGTCGGTTTGTCTAAAAAAAATTGGATAAACCAATTTTAAATTTTTGCTCTTACAAACAAAATACTCTTTTGAAGCAATGCCAAAATCGATATAATTTAATTCTAACTTGCTGCAAAATACGAAAAGGGACAGGCAGAATATCTCTTCTGAATTTTTGTACTGAATTGATGCACCCACATTCAAGGTTTTCTGTTTTTCGCATTGGTTGGCATACACCCATGTCTGTCGACCGATTTATTTCACAAATTTGCTCAGTAGGGAATGAATTGGGTTATCATTTGAAACTTGTTCACAGACGGAAACGTATACAAAATCGTGTAGACATGAGAGAAAGAAGTTGATCAAGAACTTTATATCCCAAGGAAGAGTTTTCCACTTTGTGGAAACAAAATTTCCTCGAACTGGTTAAGGCAGACAATAGCCGGGTCGAATTTAAGGACAGTTCATTTTAGAAACACCCATTCTTCGCAGCCTTCGGTTCACTTTCATTCTACCCTCTATTGACAGAAATTTGTTCAATTTGCATCATCGCAGCAGATCTCTGCAAACAGGTTTTCCACAGAAATCTCCGTGTGGTCTTATTCCAATGCATACCGTCTCCTACCACGCTTGGTTAGTTTTGTCTTTTTAATTCCGTTCGAAGAATTCGTGAATGACTCTATACATCCTGACATAACCTTAGATACAATTTCGTTATTTTCGTCCTGCACATTTCAGTTTTTCGTGCCACAGCATTTGAAAGTCACTCCCGATTGTAGTCCTTCCTCGTCCAAAATCGACCATTTCACCATAACAGATTACTCAATAAGTCTCAATAAGACATCTAGGGGGCGCCACTAACAAAAATTATTAATTTAGTATTAATTATTTTTCATAAGTGGCGCCTCCTATATGTCTCGGGACTTATTGAGTGATGTGTTACGCGTGTATGTAATTCCAACCATTTCGCAGTATGTTCAGCTGGGTTTTTCTGCGAATGTCAACCACGCGCAGGAAAGCTGATCAGGAGATGGAACAACTGTTCAGTAATTCATTTGAAATAATTGTCATCAAAGCAATGTTCGACGAAGAGACTTACCAATGCACGCGCACATGTGTCTGTCCGTTTCGGGGGAAAAATCCGTATAGCTTCCATTAATGGCATTTCTCTGTTGACATTTCAGTCACAAAACGAAGGTCAGACATATGCTACCGATCAGAATGGTCGAGAAAAATTCAACTGAAAATCCTTTATAAAGCAAAATCCTGTTGTACCTGTAATTCTCCTTATCAATTGCAAAAAGGCGCGTTTCAACGGAATCCAATTGATTTTAAAATGCCCACGGGCACTTCTCCGCAATGCTTTTTAAATAACTCGAATCCTGCGAAGAGAGGAAAACTCCTCCTTCTCCACCCGCTGCGATGTATTATTCGATTGCGTCGGAGAAGAGAAAAGCTCTGTACCAAGGTTATTAAGTGGAAATGCAAATGAAATGTACCTACGGGGGTGTATTTTTGGCATATAGACGAGCAACTAAGATTTTTGCTTCTCTTTAAAGCCACCGTCCAGAACTTTAACTGCAGAATTATGCAAAAAGGAAATCTAGACGTTCCGCAGGTCTGTTTAAGGTTTGAGATTTACAACATTCAAGGCATGAATTTGCCGTATGTTGGTATAAAATATGTTACCATTCATAGAGGGAAAACAGTCTGAATTGTCGATTTGAAGTAGTTGCACGACTTTTGCGAGTGTGTTGTGTACGTGACTGAATTGTTTCTTGAACACATCACAGCGGTCAATTGAGGAGGGTGATTCGCCAAGGAGCCTGTTGGAAATCAGTAAATTCTCTGCTTTTGGGGTGGGACCTCGTAACTTGGTGGCAACTTTTGAACTGAACTAAAAGTTCGAGTTGGCAAACTAAATTTCAGGCTTGGAAGGCATAATTGTTAATAACTCTGACAAATAACTGGCTGAATGTGGTCTCTTTCGAATTTCAACAAGCCACTGAGAAATGGGAAGTTTTCGGCACTGGACCGAAATGAAATGACACATTGTACGTTTACACACTGTTGTCAAGTCTGAGGGGTGCAGGGTTAATATTGAGAATGGTAATTTCGATTTGAAAATCTCGAACACCTTGAGTTAGGTTCACTAAAAAGGCAAACCTGGCAGAGGGCTCAGTTTATTCAAAAGAATCAAACTGGATGTTGATTTTTAGACTGTTATTTAATTAAAACAGTTATCAACGAGTGTTGCACATCACCCACATTAAGGTTCAACAGCCGCACTGAACGAATAAGATCATAAACCTGATACACAAGACTACCCGTGCTCAATTCCTATCTCTTCGTTCGAACAAATGCTCGATTTTCGTAAAATGAACAACAAGCCATTATGACCATCCTGAGAGTGTTCTGGTAGCAAGTGCACAATAGACACACTTAAGACAATGCCTTCAATTTACTTCAGTGGGCCATGACGCTTCTTAATCAAAATCACAGTATCACATTCTCCAAGCTGAAGTGGGGTCAGGCACACGCATAAACACATGTACACTATTATGGCTCGGCACACATGTGTCAACAAACAAGCACTTAGCAGTGCACGTCCACCTACAGGTATCCTGGCATTCAGGAGCAAATGATTAATGCTAGCAATTTTGAATGGAAACTCGGGTATCTGTTATCCATCGTACCGTAAATAATGGGAAGAGTAATTTAATTAAGTGCGAGTGTGGAACGTATCGTCAAAAGCTGGGACAACACACACGCCTGCTACTCTGCTCGGATACATTAATTATTCGGCAAGCTTAATATGCCACGGGTCTTGGCCTTTGTTTCGAATTGAAAGATTCTCAAAGAGCGTGTCTCCAAGATGTATTTGCCGTCTGATGGATAACATAAGTGACAGCTTTTTTTTTGTTCTTTGTATTTTTTGACTTTGCTATTGTTTGTGTGCTGCTGCAAAGTGTGAAGGAGCATGAAAACGGTCACTGCATCATTAAGATTACTTTGTTTGTTACTGGGAATTACTCACATTGCATCAGTTAAAGTGTGGATTCATGCTTTGACGAAATTATAACTTCGTCTTAGACCTGCCACAGTCACCGACTTTCTCGGTCTCTCACCAACAATTTTAGGCAACCTGAAGCTTGCATGTACTCAAATTCATCAAGTGAGTGTTCAGTTCAAATACAAAGGCGACGAGTATTTGTTCGCACATCCCTTTAACGCCATATTAACGCAGATGGTATTTCACGTAGATTTCTCTTCTTCAAATAAATTCAAATAGTTCCAAGAAATTGCTGTGTACGTCGGTGTTTACCTCGAACAGCAAATATTGGTCTAACGTATTTTAACGTGGTCTCACGTTGGTTCAAGTGCTGTCATAAAAGGTCTGAAAATGTCCACGACGTCGGCTTGTTAAACCAGAGTCCTGAATTCTTGTCGGGTGGAAGAATGAATTTCTTAAAATTTGCATGGATCCTATTTCTCATGAATTGTTGGGATTATGTGTCCAGAATGGCACTGGTCGATGGGTGAAGTGTTTTTTCTTTTAGTTTTGCAGGAGGTTGGGATACACTGCACTGGAGCGCTCAGACACAAATACTGGTTCTACGTACTACCCGGCAGTAACCTTTATTTAATGTAATGTATTGGTTTTCCGAAAAAAGATCAGAAAGCGCTTCGAAAATAGGAACTTAGGTTTTCACTTCCCACAAAATCAGCGCCAAAACAGCCGCCACCTGATAGGAGCACTCTAAAGAACTCTAAAGTGTCTTCACCTTCTCCACAGACGTCGCAAAGAGTGATGTCACTCTTGCCCGAGACGACCTAGGTAGTTAGCAAAGGTGAAGTGTCCCGTTAGTACGCCGACAAGTCGCCTGCACTCATTTTTGTCTAAAGATAGCAGAAATGCTGCGAATTTTTTGCGTTCAGGAGCATACTCTTGGTACTCCTGCATCCTGTAGAGTCACGCCATCTCTGGTCGTTCTGTAAGGAGACCCAACAGTCGACGGAGGCTCTAACCAAGAATGCAGGTGGGTTAGGGCCCTGCAAAAGCCTCTTTTGAATCTTGCCTAGCTAGTTCATCGGCAAACCCGTTTCCCATGATCCCGTAATGTCCCGGGACCCAAACAAGTCTTAGCGTATTCAGCCTGCCGAACAAACTAGGGGAAGACTGGCATTCTTGGACTATCTGGGAAGTGGTTAAAGGGTTGAGTGAGGCTTTAAGCAAACAGAGATATTTCGCCCCTTCCATTCCTCAATTCAATTTAATTCAATTTATTATTATTAGTGTAAAGGTACAATAAGACATTAGTCATTTATAGTACTAAGTTGTGAACAATTCAGAAAGTTATACAATTTTTCATATTACTTAAAACTAATAGTACTAGAAACAAAATAAAAGGGTATAGGAAGGGGATTTAAGGAAGGGAAGAGAAGTGTAGAAAAATGACATGTTTAAAGCGCTTGGCATTAGAAATTGTTCTTATTTGATTTGGTAGAGAGTTCCAAGGTTTAAGAGCATGAATGTAAAAAAGACGCGATGAATTTAAATAAAGATGACGAGTTGGTATAAGAGTATGTATTCTGATAGATCGACCAAAATTAAGTTTGTTATAAAGATACGATGGAGACTTGTTGACAATTAATTTATGCAGAAATAAATTACAATTTTATATTATTAAGTATTAAAAAATATTTTCTATTTGAGCAACACTTCTGCCTGAGTTACAATTTTTGACTGCCCGTACAATATTTCTTATGCTACCTTAAATACCTAATTATTGCTGCCACTGCAATTCCATCACCTATGCTGCTCACACGTCGATCGTGGGAATGCTGCTGACATGACGTTTTACCTGTCGGCGCGTGTTGGGGTCGTCTGCTCGTGTTGTCGTTGATTGCTGCACACGTTTCCTGTCCTCTTTAGATTATATTTCGTTAACTAATATCAAATTTCTCATATCCATGAAATGATCTAGGGATATTCCCAGTAAGCTTTTACTGTACTGAGATACATGATCGAATCTTCGTAGTCCATATACATATCTGACCGCATCATTAAATGCCACCTGTAGTTTTCGTTGAGACAGTGAGTCAACTTTACTTTATACTACTTCAGCATAAGTAATTAAAGGAAGAATGAGGATTTGGACAAGTTTTTCTCGTGTATCAAGTGGAGTGTAGTTAGAGGTCAACCATAACTTGCGTAGGCAACCATATACTCTTCTAATTACGAAATTTGTGTGGTCGTATCCAGACAACTTTGAATTGATAATAAAACGTAAACTGGTATTAACTACTTTCAGTGTATCACCACCCAGTACTATACTCGGCAAATTATCGAACGACACAGTCGAATTGGAATTACCTGTGACTTCTTCGGATTCAATTGCAATCAATTTTTTTGAGACCAGCTGTGGATATTGAAAAGCTCTTTATTAATTAAAACTATCAATTCACCTACGTTGTCAAGACATTTTGCTAAATAAAATTGCACATCATCAGCACACAAATGGACAGTGGAATAACTACACACAGACGGAAGATCGTTGATAAACATGGAAAAAAGAATAGGTCCCAGAATTGAACCCTGGGGTACACCTACTTTAACTGGTAAGAGAGCAGAAATATTAAGGGAGTCAATAACAAATCCTTGGAACCTATTGGATAGGAAGATTGACATAAGACTTACAGCTGTATCACTTAATGCAAAGAAATTTTTCAATTTCCAGCAAAGTATCTTGTGATTAACTTTATCAAAAGCCTTAGAGAAATCAAGTAAGAAGAGAAGTGCAATCTGTTTTTTGTCATAGTTTTGCTTAATATCTTCTACGATGTTAACCATGGCAGTAGAAGTACTGTGATTAGCTCTAAAACCAGATTGTGCTTCATACAGTAGGCTTTTACGAGATAGGTGTTCAATCAGCTGCTTTGCTATGAGTTTCACTAAGACTTTTGATAAGCAAGGTAGAATTCTGATGGGACTAAAATCTGAAGGAGAGGATTGACTAAGTCGTTTAGCAATAAGTATAACTCGGGCTATTTTCCATTATCTAGGAAAAGTTGATGAAGTAATACTGTGATTAATAATATGGGTTATGTGAAATATTATGATAGGAAGGATTAATTTTACAAATTTCAAAGTAACTCCACCTTCCCCAACAGCATTTGATCGTATCTCCCTGAATGCATTACAATAATAATAATTGTTGACGCTACAGTCCAAAGGGGGACCAGGGCCTAGCTTGCTCATCAACTACTCGTGTTGTGCGCGCTATTGTTCTCTCACGAGTAGAACTGACCTACAGTTTTTTGCCGACTCCGAACGGCGAAATTTGAGAAGCTTTCTTAGGCAGTTATTGCTCTTTGAGTGTTGTCAGTAGCCCGAAAGAGGTGGTGCCGAGAAAAATTCGAAAAATTGGTGTTGATCTGGGAGTCGAACCTGTACTCTTCGGCGTGTGAGCGTCGCACTCTACCCACTACTCCACGGCGACCATCCCTGTTCGCATTTATCACCTCAATTTCACTGACGGTTTCCACTTCAAAGGGTCTTAAGTCCGTGTGACTTAAAACATCAGCAAAGTTGCAACAACTCTCCTCAGACTGGCTTTCAAGAAAGAAGTTGAGAGTATCTGGGTCAATCATACATTTTCCATTATGCTTGCTATCAGAGACTCCTATGCGTCTAGGTTGTTCCATAGCTTCTTAGGGGGAAGTGAAGAACTCGGCTTAGAAGCATAGAACAACCTTTTAGCATTACGTACAGTAACAGCTGATTGGTTTCGCACTATTTTATAAGCATTCCAGTTGAAATCTGATGGACTTTTCTTCCATTTAGTATAGAGCCGGTTGCGCAGTTAAATACTATTCATTACTTCAGTAGTAAACCAGGGACAACATTTGTTACGAATCTTGACAGTCTTCAGCGGTATATGTTGATCAAACAGATTAACTACTATATTCAGAAAAGCATTAAGTTTGTCATCTATACTAGAGCTCAATCGACAACACAGCCATGGGGCGTTCAGAGCAGCCAATTCAAGCACATACCTATTTAAAGACTTATAGTCTCTGTATGAAAAGGTTTGAGGATTTACTGTATGATCAAACTGTAAATTGTAAGTGAAGAAGATGAGGTCATGATCCGAAGTGTAGTCTAAAGAAAGCTGGTAAAAAAGAAGAACAGATGATCTGTCAGAAACTATAGCTGAATCAAGAAGACTATGTCTGTAAATTTTAGCAAAACGCGTGGTGTACATTGTATTATAAATTGTGAGCCAAAGTAAGAGAGTAGAGTCTTTCATATAGCATTGTCTTTGAGTAGGTCAGCGTTGAAGTCACCACAAACAATGACATTCTCATACTGAGCTGAATATTCTGCAAGGCAAGCAAAGAAGGGTTGAGTACTACAACTGCGATCAGGGGCATAAGCACATGCTACAAGACATTTAATGGAACCATCATGTAACTCAGCAATCAAAAATTCACATTCCGAGTCAGTTGATTTAGAAAAAAATTTACATTTAACATTTTAACTTAAAATAGAGTGCTATACCGCCACCTTTTACACAAGAATTAGAGAAAGTGTAATTAAGATAATCTAATTTACATTGATTCAGACTACGAGCATTAAGAAAACAAACTTTGAGACCATCCCGATAAATTGAGAGAACGCGAACGCTTCCGCCTTGAAGACCGACGCAAAATACCTAAGGAGGCGTGAAGTCTGATGTTGTCGTCTTCCATTCATTCTCAACTGGAAGTGCAACTGTGAGACCGCCTCAGAGTATCAATTTTCAATTGTCATTTCACCCTCCGCAAATAATCTGTCAAGCGCCATAAATTATCACGCGTTTTTCCTTTTTTTTTTCTGTGTGTGAAATTGAAACTTAATGTCAAACAGTGTGTCGGCGTTTCATTGACAGGCTGAATCTATTTTCCAATTACACACTTCAGTGCCACAAAATGCGTTAATTCGATACGAAAGTTTCTTGAATTTAGGCTCCATCCCAACGACTCAGAGTAGGGTTATACGTATATAAACCAGACGAACAGGTGTAAAAAATGTACACAATTATGAACTATCAGCCTTAGCTTTCTTTCTCTCTCTCTCGGGCTTAAATTAATCACAATGTCGAAGAAACTCGACAAATCGAGTTCGATCTTCGACGAAGTCAATGTGTCGTTTTTATAGATTTAAGACCAAAGGTTGTTTGAAAAGTAGAGTTAATTAAAGTGCTTCGAAGGAGGGAAAACTTTCTATCGACCAAGATTAGGACAAGTTGAATTTGTCGACATTAGGAAGATTCTTCTTTTATTTACTTCTTACTTCTTATAATTCTTCTTACTATTTATAATTCTCTTCTTCGTGGAACTATTATTTGATCTATTTGAAACCCAATTGCGGAAATCTCGTCACAGGCTCAGTCACCGCTTGCTATTTCTTCATTTACTTGTCAAATTCACTTGTTGGAAAGAAATTTGAATTGAATGAGGGGACCGTTGTGGTCTCGCAGTTCAATTTTATGCAAACCTTCAAAAACCATACGAGCCCATATTTTATCGAGCCATTCTAGTGGGCTTTTAGAAACAAAAAATCGGCTTTCCTTTATGTCGTTTGCGCAGAAACTTTTAGACTGCGATTGTACATTGCATCATTCTACACGGTTGCTAATGATATCGTATAATCGGCTTCTGTATAAATACGTTCCACACAAACAGAGAATTTTCAAATAGCGAAAATTTCTCAAAGTCCCCCAGCCCATTACACTGTTGTCTCCTCTTTCCAGGTGATGATGATTCAAAAATCACATCCCCATCACTATTTATAGTGACAACGGAAACATTGATGGAGGAGAGACCATCATAGGATGGCGGCTAACAGATCCAGGCTTTGAGGGAACCTGACTGCTAGTGAGAGCTTGACCTGGACTATATTCTGGTATCACGGGAGTCCTTGGAACATCGGTTCCAGGCGGACCTGACCTGACCGTTGTGAGAGTATCGTGGTGGTTGTGGTTTACAACCTAACATCGTGGATAGTGTGCTGAGGTGGCTTTTCTACTATTTGATAACCCATGCCTAGGCAAGGCGGTTAGGTGAATAGCCTGGCTGAGTGTGGAATCGCATTCGCAACCGGTCGCGGCGGTCCCACTGCATGTGAAAAGAAACAAAAACAGGATTGCAGGTCTTCCCATAATTTGGTCGGCAGATTTAAATCGTTATTTCTTGACTGGGATCATCGGGAATGGGACTGCCAAAGAACTTACCAGGAAAGGCTCTAAGGAGGCATTCATGAAACCTGAACCCACCTTGGGACAGCTCGTGTTCTAGGTCAAGACCTTTATCGAGAGTTGGGTCTCTCGACAGCACAACCAAAGATGACAAGACCTTCTCCAAAATGAAGGCTGTCTCAAAATATCATTTCGAATTTTAAAAATTTATAAATTTATAAATTTATAAGTTTATAAATTTATAAATTTCATAATTCCAAAATTTTAAAAATCCAATATTTGAAAATTTGTAAATATCAAAATTTAAAAATATTAGGGCTTCAAAATTTCAAAATGTCAATATTTTAAAATTTCAAAATATAAAAATTTCAAAATTCTAAAAACTTCTAAATTCAAAATTTCAAAATTTTAATATTTAAAAATTTCAAAATTTCGAAAGTTCAAAATTTCAAAATTTCAAAATTTCAAAGTTTCAAAACTTTAAAATTTTTTATATATCAAAACTTCAAAATTTCAGAATTTCAAAATTGCAAGATTTCGAAATTTCAAAATTTCAAAATTTCAAAATTTTAAAATTTCAAAGATTAAGAAATTTTAAAATTTTAAAAAACTTTGAAATTTCAAAAAAAAATTTTAATATCTTCAAATTTTAAAATTTCAAAATTTCAAAATTTCAAAAATTCAAAATTTCAAAAATTTAGAAATTTCAAAATTTTAAAAAACTTTGAAACTTTAAAAATTTTAATAGTTAAAAATTTCAAAATTTCAAAATTTCAAAGATTTAGAAATTTTAAAATTTTAAAAAACTTTGAAATTTCAAAATTTCAAAAATTTTAAAATTTTTATATTTTCAAAATTTCAAAATTTTAAAATTTGAAAATATCAAAATTTCAAAATTTCAAAATTTCAAAATTTCAAAATTTCAAAATTTCAAAATTTCTAAAAATTCAAAATTTCAAAAATTGAGAAATTTCAAAATTTTAAAAAACTTTGAAGTTTCCAAATTTCAATAATTAAAAATTTCAAAATTTCAAAATTCTGAAATTTAAAAATTTCAAAATTTCAAAATTTCAATATTTTTGCAAGGAAACCGTGGTATTTGTCATATCTCCAAGTAGGGAAAATAGCAGACCGCTTAACACTTCACATTGATGACTCAACTGTGCTCGGATTTAGTGGTGAAATTTTCTGGAGCGCCTGCAAGGAAGAGCACTTCCTCCGTCAATGTCACCCCTTTGATCCGGTGGCGGCTGTATGCTAAGAAACCTAGACTCTTGATCACAGAAGCTTTTGCTTTTATTTTTGCGGAAGTCTGATAGTGTAGTTGGCCAGTTTTTGAGTTTGCAGTGAAAACACAAGCAAACCTCACAGTAAAATAAAAAATGGTCTTTAATAGATTGCGACGGCAGCCTGTGTATTGACAATGCCAATCGGTTCACATAAAACAAAAACACTCTGCAAAGGGATAATAAATGTTGAATAACTCACGATATCCACGTTCCGGTCGATGATTCTGTCTGCGTATCATGTTTAAATACACAAATAGCACCATCATTCGTTACGCAGGCGAATTAAAATTCAAAAATCATACTAGTGTAATTAATAAGTTCATTTTGCCATCAACTGGCAAATTCATAGCTCTCGCAGGAATGATAAATCATTGAAAAGCCAAACTTTGCGAAGCCCGCTGTCAACAGAGCACTCAACGCATCGCATGCAAATGTACCTTAGTCGTGATGAATAACTAATGCAATTAATGTGAAATAAATTTCAAATTCCCGCCCACCACAGCTTGATGGTCTAATCTACGATTGTTGTCAACCAACCGTTTGGCGAAGCCCATCCGTTCCTCTCTGGTAAATCTACTTAGGCAATGTTTTCGATGACAAATTGACAGCCATAGCAGGAAACGTCCAAGTCCATTAAAATCCGAAAGGGGAACCAAATTGATGAACAGAATCATTAGACACGAAATTAGTTTTTTGACGTTTGACATACAAAAGAGCTCAGGCCGGAATTATATCAACCTATTAAAAGTTTAAAGGCCATCCGGGACGAACAAACGAGCGCAAAGAGTTTCCTCATTGTGATAACAATCACAGAGAACACCTCACTGTGGGAACGGAATTTCGTGTCTTCAGCTCCCCAAACTATTACGCCACACTGTGTGGCTGAGGTTTGTGCAAGACAGATCTCGGAATATGTGCATCCGCACCGAAATGTGCTCTAATTACGTCCAGGCTTCGTTGGCTAATCTCCGGCCGAGATGAAAGTGAGAAAATTCATGGCAATCATTATATGGAGGAGGAAAAAGGAAAGAGGAAATTCTAGATGGCATTTCAAAGATTGAAAAGTTTTCTCCTTGTGGGACGATTTCAACAGACGTGATATCTGATAGAGATCCGCTGATAGTCGCACCTAGAACACGCAAAGAACTGTGTCAGCGTAAGAGAAAATGCAACGTTCGCACCTTGATCATTCACAAACAAATCTCGTCTTCATTGACGGGACCTTGTTGAAACCACAAAGCTTATAATATCGTGACAATTCTCTGAAGAATCATAAATTCATATTTTTATTCCTGAGTTGGTATGAAGATGTTCATCTTTTGCTTTTGAATCAAGAATCAAAAGTTTTGATCCCATCGGTGAAGCGAAAAAAGACGAGATTCTGGTGAACAAATTTGCTTATATGGATGAGTTCAAAATATGCAATAAGGAACTGGTTTTAATATTCGGATGCTTTTTGAGAGAGCGATTTGTTTTGTCATCGAATGAAGTGGTTAAGGGTGGGTGGTCTGAAAAAGGATGCACGTGGTGCAAGTGAAGAACGATTCAGACGGCATCTGACAGTGCATAGAATTGTTTTTAGGAAGAGGCATGGACAAAAAGTTGGAGAAGAACTTGGATATGAACTTTGACGAAGACTAAAAAGAGAACAGGACTGTTGCTAAGACAAATAATAACACAAGGAATCGAAAAAGTTATTGGGTGACAGTATAGAATATTGTTGAAGGCTTCACGTTTCATTCAAAAGGCTTTCGAAGGCACTTCCTCCTTCTAGTTGCTACAAAAGAACTAATTGTTAAATGAAATTGGCCGTTCAGAATTAGAATTCCATCTTGCCATGGGAGACTACGAAATGACGAAAAGTTGCTAGTAGTTGCTTCAGAAGATTGAATGAGGGCCCTTGTATAAGAGCGTGGGTAAAGAAGTTGACAACATTTTCTATTGCATTGCGGGTACACATTAAATTCGGTCACTATTTAAACGATTCCGCCACCTATAAATTATGGCTCATCTTGGAAGCGACTGTCTACTTCTTTGGAAAGGTGTGACGTTCGTCAGCAAGCATAATTAATTGTTACATTGTTGTGTATTCCGTTGCCCATCAACATTTTCAAAGATTCTAAAAACAATGTAATTGTCCAAAACAGAAGAACATTGTATTTAGCCTCTTTGCAAATGCTCAGCTTTATCATAATTCACTTGTGGAAAATTTCGATTATTATTATTGTTGGCGCGACACTCCATAGGGGGAGCAGGGCCTAGCTTGCTCATCAACTACTCGTGTTGTGCGCGCTACTGTTCTCTCACGAGTAGAAGGGACCTATAGTTTTTGGCCGACTCCGAACGTCGAAGTTTGAGAAGCTTTCTTAGACAGTTATTACACTTTGAGTGTTGTCAGCAGCTCGAAAGAGGTGGTGCCGTGAAAAATTCGAGGTGTTCAGCCGGGAATCGAACCTAGACCCTTGGCGTGTGAGCGTCGCACTCTACCCACTACGCCACGGCGGCCAATTTCGCTGTTCCTTTAAAATGAACCAAAGTGCAGCTGAAGCCTATAAAATGCTTTCACATGGACCTGATCCAACTTATAAATCATGCAAAGAGTGGTCTCGATGCTTCAAAAGTGGTAATTAATTATTGGTCTAAGCCAGCCCAAAATGCTTGTAGATGAGGAATTGGAGACTTCACTTTAACAATCATGGTGAGTGACTCAGCAAACGATTTTTGATTTGAAACCATTGAAACCTTTCCAAGGTAAGAAATGTCGAAGATGATATTTCACCTAGGAACTGATATGAAATGGACCGGATCGTGACTGGGGATCAAAAGTGAGTATAATAACAAAAAGAAAAACTAAAATACAAAGTTTAGTGAATCCTTTCCTTCATTGTCCACACCGACTTCTCAAAAAAAAAAACACATTCACACTCAAAGAGTCATGCTCTAAATATGGTAAGACTAGGTGTGTTGTAAAACATCACTAAATAAGCCCGGGAGCGTGTACGAGTCTCCACTAAATAAAAAGAATATTATTTTTAGAAAGTACAAATATTCAAATTGTACCTGTCGAATTTTCATGATAATCTGATTATTAGGTTGCAAGTTACAGTGCTTTACGCACCTCTTGCGATTTTCAAAATAATGAAGAAAAAAAGAATTTCGTATGTTGATCAAATATTGCTTTTTGATAAAAAAAAAAATATAGTGCAAGCTTAGCAGTGGCTTGAAAAGTGTTTCAGGAACCCTGCCTCGTCAGAAACAACTATTTGTCAATGGTTTGCTGACTTTAATATGGCTCCCATGGCGTAGTGGGTAGAGTGCGACGCTCACACGCTGAAGGGTCTATGTTCGATTCTCGGCTGAACACCTCGAATTTTTCACGACACCACCTCTTTCGAGCTACTGGCAACACTCAAAGAGTAATTACTGTCTAAGAAAGCTTCTAAAATATCGTCATTCGGAATCGGCAAAAAAGTCCCTTCTACTCGTGAGAGAACAGTAGCGCGCACAACACGATGAGCAAGCTAGGCCCTAGTCCCCCTTTGGACTGTCGGGCTAGTAATTATTATTATTCTAATTATTATGCTGTACAAACACCAACGGTGCTGAACGCTCTGGAAGCCCAATTGAGGTGGTAACACCTGAAAACGTCAAAAAAGTACACAAAATCGTTTTGGAAAACCGCAAAATGAAATTGCATGGGATAGCTGATACTTCAAAGACATCAGAAGGCAGTGTGTACACCATTTTGCATGAACATTTGTTCATAAGATAACTGTTTGGTCGGAATGCGGCACCAAATGTTCACAATGTACCAAAAACAACAACGTTTCGATGATTCTGAGAGCTGTTTGGAGCTGTCTCGCCAAAATAAACAGGACTTTATGCATCGGTATGTCACAATGGATGAAACATGGATCCACCACTACACTCCACAGTCAAATCGGCAGTCAGCTGAGTGGACAGCAGCCGGTGAACGATGCCGAAAGTATCTGAAAACACAAACGGCGGCTGATAATGTTATGGCAAAACAACAACGTTTCGATGATTCTGAGAGCTGTTTGGAGCTGTCTTGCCAAAATAAACGGAATTTTTTGCGTCGGTATGTCACCATGCATGAAACATAAATCCACCATTACACTCCAGAGTCAAATCGGCAGTCAGCTGAGTGGACAGCAGCCGGCGAATGACGCCCAAAGCATCCAAAAACACAAAGGGCGGGTGGCAAGTTTATGGCAACCGTATTTAGGGATGCGCACGGAACTTTATTCATCGACTATCTTGAGAAAGGCAGAAGAATCAGTGAATACTTCTTCTTCTTCTTCCTCTTCTAATGGCGCTACAGACAGTGGTCGAACTGGGCCTCAGCCAACATGCCTTTCCAGCCAGCACGAACTTTCGCCAGCTGTTTTCAGTTGGGCATTCAAGGTTGGTTGAGGTCCTTCTCCACTTGTGTGCGCCACCTTAGCCTAGGATGGCATTGTTGATGCATTTGAAGGAAGAAATTGCAAAAAAATAACCGGATCCATTTAAAGAAGAAAAAATTCTTTTCAACCAAATCAATGCAACGTGTCACAAGTCTTTGGCTTCCATGGCCAAATTGCACAAATTGGGCTTTGAATCGCTTTTGGATCCACCGTATTCTCCATATTTGGCCCTCAGTGGCTTCTTTCTCTTTTCAGGCCTCGGAAAGATGGTCGCCGGAAAGAAATATGGCTGAAATGAGGAGGTTATCGCCGAAACTGAAGCCTATTTTGAGGCCAGATAAATTGTTCTATAAAAAATGTATTAGAGCGACATTGGACTGGTTGTATCACTTTTGAAGGAAACAATGTTGATGAATAAAGTCGAGTTATTTTTCTAGAAAATGTATTTTTATTGGTAAGTCCTGGGAATTGTTGAATGATGTGTAAGGTTCTTTGACTGGTACTTGTATTCTGCTTGCTCTTTGATTCTCAAATATAGTGTCCTGCTCTATAAATTAAATTACTAACACTAAACGAAAAATGTTGAACTTAAAATTGTTATTAGCAAAAGAACATGATGTGTGTACATTTGTAACAATTTAAAGAAAACCACTAGCTTGGGGAAAGTACTCCCCCGAAATAGTGACAGATGTTTTTGAAAGAGTTTTTCCACCCCTGAACTGAATATGTTTCTTAACCCTCCCTCTGTCTTTCTTTCATAAGTCCTTTATGAACTGTAAAATTGTTGGAAATTGTGGAAATGTGACGTGCCTTAAATGCTGGAGCAATAAAGGAGGTTGACCACTCGGCGGTCGGCGTAAAAATATTCTCTCCAAGGAACCAAATAAAAGAACTAAGACTCCCCTGATTAGACAGTCGATAGGGAGACCAGGGCCTAGTTTGCTCATCAACTACTCGTTTTGTGCGCACTACTGCTCTCTCGCGAGTAGAAGGGATCTACAGTACTCCCCACTCCGAACGGTGCAGTTTGAGAAGCTTTTTCCTTAACACTATTACTCTTTGAGTGTTGTCAGCAGCTCGAAAGAGGTGGTGCCGTGAAAAATTCGAGTTGTTCAGCCGGGAATGGAACCTGTACCTTCGGCGTGTGAGTGTCCCACTCTACCCACTACGCCAAGGCGGCCACATTTTTCCCCCCTTTAATTTTTTCTGCTTAACATATATCTCTTACATTCCATAGTACAACTTCCATTTTTCTTAGGTTTGTATTGCTCTATAAATTTTTTGTTTTAGGTCTTTTGTACAAAAACTTCTGTAACGCGGATAGAAATCGCTTAGCTGAACAGAAAGGAATTGTTGCAACTGCTAGCAAAGTCACATTGAATATGCTTTTCCTTTACCCGACCTTCGGTGTGGAGGATGATAAGCCACCTCTCCTTATCCTTAGGAGTGTTTTAAGTATACCATAATACAGCCATTAAGGTGTATCCCTTCATGGTGCAGCATTCGTGGCAAGCTTCAAACATCTGCGTGATGGCTTAAGTTACAGATCGATTCGAAATAATACACATATTCTAGATAAAAATTGTGTACACAGAAGCAGATTTTGGTACAAAAGGAGGCATAAAGACTGCTTCAAGAACACTCTCATCTAATCAATTGAATCACACAGAATAACCATACACCATTATTGGTTACTTGAACTTTGCCGTTCCGAGTCGGCACAAAACTGTAGGTGCCTTCTACTCGTGAGAGAACAGTAGCGTGCACAACAACGCGAATCCTTAATCAGAAGGCTAGGGCCTGGTCATCCTGGGGGCAACCGCGACATCCACATATTATTATTGACCGGAAGGTAACCATGCCACTTTCAATTTCATTTTGGTGTCACGTTTAATGCATTAAAACGGTTTCCCTTGCCATAGGAGTACTTTGCCATACGAGTAGCAGTACTTTGCTTATTTGAACCGAAAACATTTTACATCACTTTCTACAGCTAGTGACAAATTTGAGTCAGTTTTTCTTTTGTGTCCCTTGAGCCTCTGTTTACCTATTCTGATGTACATATATTGTATAGTATCCAAGTCGCGTTGCAACACGGAGTTCAACTCTTTGACCTGTACGATCTGTACGAAATTAGAACACCAATAAATGGAAAGAGAACAAGATATGTCAAGGATCACCGATCCATTCTTTATTTCAAAAGCGATGGTGCTGGAAAGCTTTTCGAAATAATGATTATAGTTGTACGACTATTTTCCTTATCCAGAAAATTCCAAATTTTTACCTCCGACTTTCGTCTTCGAGAACCTCTTGAGAAGTTAAGTCCGAACACATCAAACAAAAATTGGCTACATTAAAAGCTCTCTTCCATAAACGAGAATCTCTAAAACGGTCCTGCAACGCATCCAGAAGCCAAACAACCACAGCCGTACCATATGATTAAAGTGTGCAGAGAGTGCCTCCTATTTCATGCAAGCAAGGAAACATCTTGAAAAAGAAAACAATTTCCCCTGAAAAATAGTTTTGGGTCTCACTTTTGAAAATAGAAAGCATTTTCAACAATACCGATTCTCCCTCAAAATGCGTTCAATTTCAATTGCAATTGAATGGGAAAAATGTGTGTATCCATCCTCAGAAAAGGACAACAACACTGTGCCAGTTGTTAGCTGAAAACATCTTGAAATTGCTCAGTCGGAAAGCGCATCTGTCGGTGTCCTCACAACACACTCATGCCTCCCTTCGCCATGCACACCTCAATCTTGAAGTGATAGAGGAAATAGAAGACGAATTGTATAAAGGGACCAAGCATCTCTGTGTGGAGCCAACTCTCATTCACCGAAATACCAGTGGGACCAGAGGAACAGGTGAAGTTCTCCTTTTGAAATTTGAGAGTCAAATTCACTTTTGCTCGGTTTCACTTTAACTCTTGAACTGAAAACAATTTTGACTTCAAGAGCACCTACCGCCACCACAAAGATAGTTTGTTGTTTGTGGCTCCGTCGTAAGCGAAACATGATCTGAATTTCTAGGAAGCCCAGTTGATATTTGTGCGCACGCTGTACAGCTGTGTCGCATCCTTGACCTCCTCGTGTCTACAGCCATAAAATTCAACCGACATAAAATCATTGTCTGTAAAAATTAAGTCAAATTGAGTTTCCTCTTCACTTGCTCGGCCAAATCCGGGCCGGTCTCACTGCTTTCGTTTTTTTTCCTGTAACCTGGACACAGAAAGAAAGAAAAAACACTTACAAATGCGTCTTATTTGCAAGAGAAAATCCGAGATGGATGGACAACGATAAAGTTTCCGACAAAAGGGACACACGTAGAGGACAAGACCCAACAAATACCGGGTTGAAAGGGATGACAAACTGGTAAAGATTCACGCACTAAATTATCCCCAAGCGATTCAGTTGATGGAAACATTTTCTTTTCTGCTCCTTTCATATTCGCTTGGTTGGTATTTCAGTTGGCAGTTAGGAGAGACAGAAGTGTATCGACGCAAGTTTCAGAAGCGTACGTGCGGTGCACCGCTCGATTGGAAAGGTCCCGAGAAGTGACAGCCAGTCACTCAAGTGAGATAAAAAGATTTTCAACACACAAAACATCGCACACTGAGCGAGATGGCGTAAAAACGACAATGCCAGCAGAATGTCTATCAATGGATCTGCAGCGCACAGGAGCTGGTAAGCTGTGTTAATTTTGGCTGCCACAACAATGATGCTATTATAGCGGGTGACGAATGGGGCATTTTGGGAAATTTCAAATTCAAAGTGGAACTTTATGGCTTTGGTGGCAATTTGATTGACACCGAACGGGGTGTACCATGAAGTTACTGAAGCGAATGTGTCAGGTCCCTGTCGACTAGTGACGTGGAAAAACCTCTTAGATGGATGGGATTCTGTAATAAATGAGCGGATTTGTGTTAAGTCAAAAGATTGTAGACTCTGCCCCTGCATTATGCAAATGAAATATTTTTCTTTTGCTTACTCGGAGATTCACAGTACAAATAGAAAAGATGGGGCTGGGTACGTGCCGCTAGAGTGTATTATCGCTGACTCTTCTTCAGTCGTGCCTTACCACTGAAGGTGGTTCCATGGAAAATATTTCAATTTAAGATTCGTTCAAATTTTTCTCTTCCCCAAAATTGCAAATTTGTTGAGCGTTTCTTTGGGCATTCGTCTTGCATGAATGAGGTATGCATACTTGTACTTGGAATACTCGTATATATACTTGGAGCTCGTTGTTTTTACTAAGAGGTTCCTATCTTATTCAAATCGCTGGATGTCGCAGTTTGAGCTAAGAATCTGGAAGGATCATTTCTGCACACTCCTTAACGGCGATGACGACCCAAACCCCGCTGTTAGGCAGAACGTTCTACTCAATATGGACGATGATAGACAAGAATTCCGTTCCCCATATTTAGACGAGGTGACGATAGCAATACCCAAGCTGAAGTCGAATAAAGCCACTGCTGCGGACGGACTGCCCGCAGAACTATTTAAGGCAGCTGGAGATGAGTTTAGTTTAATTTAGTTTAAAAATGCATTTTATTTTTATATTACCAATGCTATCTTAAAACTAGGAACAAAATGCTTAACCTAGGCACGACTAATATGATTTCTAAAAACTACTTACTGGCCCTATGTGGGCGCTCTAAGATTAACTAATAATTTATTTATTTATTTGTTTTTCGGCGTCAATACTTTTCTTATTTTTAAATTAATAAAATTAGTATCTATTTCAAACAAAGAAAATTGTTAAAAAAAACTTAGTTATCTATTTTTTTAATAAAAACTAAATCTAACTTAATATAACATATTCTATCTTAGATACATTTTCGACTAACATTTTTTAATTTTTTTTTTGTTTAAATGTATATTAATACCTTACCTATCCTTATAATAATAATAATAATAATAATTGTTGGCGCTACAGTCCAAAGGGGGACCAGGGCCTAGCTTGCTCATCAACTACTCGTGTTGTGCGCGCTACTGTTCTCTCACGAGTAGAAAAGACCTACAGTTTTTTGCCGACTCCGAACGGTGAAATTTGAGAAGCTTTCTTAGACAGTTATTACTCTTTGAGTGTTGTCAGCAGCTCGAAAGAGGTGGTGCCGTGAAATATTAGAAAAATTGGTGTTGAACTGAGAGTCGAACCTAGATCCTTCGGCGTGTGAGCGTCGCACTCTACCCACTACGCCACGGCGACCTATCCTTACTTATCCTAAATGCAAGTTGGCCGCGAGGGACCAACTTAAAACTTGTCTAGGTTGACAACAGCTGGGGCTCCTCGTGTGGCTCCAACCACCAATAGAACCCCCGGTCTTTACCGTGTCCATCCTATCACGGATGGAGACGGATGTGCTGAACCGGAGAGCATCCGGACCTGCGACACTTGCGACGTTGTCGTCGTACACCAGTCGCCTCTCCACCGCCCTTCACACTACGTGGTAGAAAAGTGGACATGCCTCTGCATCCTGGATCAGTCCAATGCGGTTAAGATTCAAGAACGCTTCCGGCGGAATCCCTTCGGCGAGGGTTCTCGTGGTACTCTTCATTTTTGTAGTAGGCCCCAAATTTGAGATCATTCTCAGAGGTCATGGCTCGTGCAACATGCCTCCGAATCAGCTTAATAATGAAATTATCCACCCTGTTCACGTTTGCTTCGTTATACAAGACCTCATTAGGATAGAACTTCTTGTAGTCAGATTCCTTGTTTCTGCACTTCCTAAGACATGCGCGAAGACATTGTCTCTCGAAGACCCTCATCTTTTCCATTTGGGAAGGACTCACATTGAACCACACCGGGCAGCCATACACCATTATTGGCCGGAAGAGGGCCGTGTAGCAGATTCGCTTTACTTTGGAGTCAAGTTGGCTGTTATAGAACAACCCACTTGCCATAGCGAAGCATTTCATAGCTTTCGTCAAAGCTGTATCTATCTCTATCAGAGTACAATCATCGTATACCACTGTCCACATTTCAAGCGATTTGCGCGCTCAATTCCAATTTTTACAAAACGTAAATCCGAAGTCCTTGATGCAATTTTTTCGACAGCAGGCCATCAGCGAGCACGCTAAACACATTCAACACGTATGCCTCCCATAGACAAAATAAGTATGCAATATAGATGAAACTATAGGCATACCCCCGACTTAGATGAGGTGAAGATAGCAATATCGAAGCTGAATTCGAACAAAGCTGCTGGAGCAGAAGGACTACCCGCAGAACTATTTAAAGCAGCTGGAGATGAATTGGCAGGGCGCATGCCCCACCCCATCTTTAAGATATGGTCGGAGAAAAGCATGCCCGATGAGTGGAGTCTCAGCGTCGTTTGCCCGATTCACAAGAGAGGAGACCCCTTTGATCGCGCTAAATACAGAGATATTTGTCTGTTTAACATCGCCTACTAGATTTTCTCTGCCCTATTGTGTTAGCGTCTGAAACCTTTTGTCCACAACATGATAGGTCCTTATCAGTGTGGTTTCAAACCAGGGAAGTCCACGATAGACTAGATCTTCACACTATGGCAGATCCTGGAAAAGACTCAAAAAGGGCAAATCGACAAATCAACGACCTCTTTCGAGCTGCTGACAACACTTAAAGAGTAATAACTGTCTAAGAAAGCTTCTCAAATTTCGCCGTTCGGAGTCGGCAAAAAACTGTAGGTCCTTTCTACTCGTGAGAGAACAGTAGCGCGCACAACACGAGTAGTTGATGAGCAAGCTAGGCCATGGTCCCCCTGTGGACTGTAGCGCCAACAATTATTATTATTATTATTATATGACAGTGTTCATAGAAACAACCCAGTGCCAGTTCTATGTCTAGTTTTGAAATTCCTACCAAACTTGTCAGGTTGTGTAGGATGACGATGGAGAGCTCTCGCTGCTCTGTCAAGGTCGGTAAAGAATTCACTGAAACCTTCAGGGTCAAAAACTGTTTAGGACACGGCGACACACTGTCATGTGCATTCTTTATCTTTATCATCCTCTAGAACTTCGTGCGTAGCTCACAGGTCAACACCAGAGGCACGATCTTCCAAAAGTCTGTTCAATTGCTCGTGTGCATTGGGACGAGCTATACAGTGCCATGTCTAGTTTTGGTATTTCAGATTGTGTAGGATGACGATGGAGAGCTCTCGCTGCTCTGTCAAGGTCGGTAAAGAATTCACCGAAACCTTCAATGTCAAAAAAGGTTTAAGACAAGGCGAAGCACTTTCATGTGATTTCTTCAATATTACCCTCGAGAAGATCGTGCGTAACTCACAAATCAACACCAGACGAACGATCCTTCAAAAGTTTGTTCAATTGCTAGCTTACGCTGATGACATTGACGTGATTGGACGAACACAGTCAATGAGGCGTTTGCTGGCATTGAAGCCGAAGCGGCTAAAAAGGGTATGGGGAGACAGGGCAAAACGAAGTACATGTTGTCATTAAGGAAGGACACACAACAACGCCGTCTGGGAAAGAGCGTCACACTAGGCAGCAGAAACTTCGAAGTAGTCAAGGACTTCGTCTACCTCGGCTTCGCGGTAAACAGGGACTTGTTGTCCATGTCAGTACCGAAGACAAACGCAGAATCACTCTTGCCAATCGCTGCTTTTTTTGGTTCAAGAGGTAGTTGAGTGATAAAGCCCTCTCTCGAAGGACTAAACTCGCTTTATATAACAGCTTAATCACCCCAGTCCCACTATACCGTGCGGAAACCTGGACGGATAAAGAAGCCTAAGGGCTTTTCGAAGGAAAAGTTTTTCATGAGATTTTTGGTCGTGTTTGCGAAGAAGAAGATATAACGACGATCTCTATCGACTGTAGAGCGACATGCGCTTGGTCAAGCGTCTTCGGATACAATGCTAAAGATGGCGCTAGGCCATGTAAAGCGTGTGGACACCATTGCTCCGGCCCGAAAAGTCTTCGAATCTGATCCATTAGCACAACGCAACAGAGGACGGCCTAGACTAAAATGGCGCACAAAAGTGGAGAAATACCTCAACTAGAAGCAGTTAGCGAAAGATCGTGCTGGCTGAAAAGGCATGTTGGTTGATGTTCACCACGGACTGTAGCAGCATAAAAAAAATAATATTTTCACAAAACCTGTGTAATACATATAATAATTCCTCAGATTTTTCTTTTCTTCTTTCTTCTTTTTAAAAACTTAAGCGTCATCCCAGGCTTTAATGGCTGGGATTTTCTGTTTCCAGAATAAGGAAGGGACTGAAAAGTGGAATGAAATCGTAAGAAACGTGTCGTAAGCAGCCGAATGGTTTTCTATCGAGTAGACCGCTTCCCAAAATGCTTAATTAAGATAATCAATAGGCAAAGAGTAGTTTGTCCCCGCGATTTGACTCTGAGTTTCACAAGCATTAATGGGGTCCACAACCTGATCAGATCTTAAAACAACGTCGAACACCATCCCATGATTACCTCCTTTTCCTGTTGTGTGTTCCTGTATAATCACTTATACGACTATTTTCATCATTCTAAAGTGATTTCAGTTTGAGTCCAAGAACTTTTCTTATTTCACTTACCCATTACCCGTGTTTTCTATACATATATGTAAATCCAATCCAAAAAATTCCATTCGAGAGGGCTTCAATGAAACTCATAATACCTTATTTTCAAAGGCAAACATGTAGAGAAGTACTGCTGCACACTTGGTCGCATCGAAATGAATTGGAATTTTCGCAAACACAATTACTTACAATTTTATTGCGATTTTATTTAATTATTGCACCCAAACCAAGAGAACACGCTTATACACAATTGTGAGAAAGTTTACACAATCAACAAAAGTATTAATATCCAATTTGAGGGCTCATCCTAGTTGGTAATCCTTTTTCGCAACTAATTCCGAATTTTGGCCACAACACGCCACTTACATTAACATACGAAAAACTGCCATTAGGACAGGTTGCCACCCCGAGCAAACACAAACAAACCTACAACCAGAACCCGAACACTGTAGGGCGTTATTCGTAAGCGAATAAGAGAAAACTTTCACGTTGCACACTCACCAGAATCTCAATTCTAATTAGCTATTGAAGCCATCTGACATGTGTCAATGGTTCGAAGCCCTGTGGAAAGTCGCAGACGGAGCAAAAGAACACACCGACCAGAGGAAACAGAAAAATTCCATGAACAATTCAGTGCGTTGGTGAAAACTTTATCGTTTCCTGGACCTCAGGAATAAAGGGTGATGCAATGGGTGTATGGGGCACAAGCCAGAAACGAGAATTCAAAATAAAACTTTACCCCAGCGGCGGCGGCTGACGACGAAAAAGTTTTACACGCTTCATTCCCTCATCTCCCATAAATACGGTTCGTGAGATTAAATCTTTCACGTAATGCCATTAATGCCGGTTATGGATGTTGGTAATTAGCTCATTAAAGTGACAAAGGATCTATAATTTCTAGTGTTGTGCAGTTTAACTTTGAATTGCATCGCGGAAGTTTTCCATTTTTCCCCTCACAGGGGATAGTTTAAAAAACAGAAAAAAAATCGCTTTGTGCCTCGTTTCAATTAAGTAGCGGCAATTTACAGAAACAATTGGTAACACAAGTTGTAAGTTAATTGTGTTTATGGCTTTTGTGGTTTCTTGTGGCCTGTTGGGCTATATCCGCAGAACAGTTACAACGAACCATAGATTTTGGTTCGTAAAACTTCCTCAGAAGAGGCAGAAGCACGGAAGAACTGGGAACTTTCGACATCTTTTAAACATGGTCTGGAGAGAACGTTTCCAACAAACTTAGATTAAAACAAAAACTCGGTTAAGCGTATTCTCTGGTGTTGTCTTGGGATGCCCTCTGCCCTATCTAAGACCTTTCCGTGGAAGCACTAGTCGAACAAAAGGGAACGTAATAAATTCCTGGTAGTGTATGGAAGTTCGAAGGGAATTTTCTTTTTAAACGTGGTGCTTGAGTCTAAGTTCAATCTCGCTATTGAAAGTACAAAATTCGATTCGTACGTTTTCTTTCGACAAAAATTGTTGGAAATTGTATTGTCCGCCGGAAATGTTTACATTTTTCAATTTTTCAAGTAATTGTTGAGTACCATCTCTAAAAAATAATTCTTCTCTGGTTTGCAATCCAAGTATTGAGCCATTCTTTGATTTCTTCGAAATACCCGAGCTGGTTCCACCCTGAAGCCATATTCTGAAAAAGCAAGTCGTGGAGAATACGGCAGGTGGGAAAGACCTCCCATTTCGCGTAGTTTTTGACTGCTTTAGAAACGTGGCCGCCATGGCGCAGTGGGTAGAATGCGACGCTCACACGCCGAAGGGTCTAGGTTCGATTCCCGGCTGAACACCTCGAATTTTTCACGGCACCACCTCTTTCGAGCTGCTGTAAACACTTAAAGAGTAATAACTGTCTAAGAAAGCTTCTCGAATCTAGCCGTTCGGAATCGGCAAAAAACTGTAGGTCCCTTCTACTCGTGAAAGAACAGTAGCGCGCACAACACGAGTAGTTGATGAGCAAGCTAGGACTTGGCCCCCCTGTGGACTGTCGCGCAAACAATTATTATTAGACACAGGGGGGGCGAGCTATATCGTGTTGAAAAATCATCTTGTCCTGTCCTTTTCTCGATTCTGGGCGTTTTTCACGCAATGGCGCAATGGTGTGCATTACGGATAAGTTGTAGTCAGCAATGTATTGTAGAAGGAGGAAAGTCAATATAAGAATTCTTTCACCACACACTGCGTCATCATGACATAAATAGTGCTATCTAGTGCGATTTAACGACGCGAAGCCTACAAAATCAAATGTTTTTCTGATAGAAAATTCGTTGATCTTCTCTGGCAACGACGATATTGATTAATTACAGTTACGATTTTATTTTAAATATTCCTCGACTACAGTAGCATCAATGGTTTCGTCGGGTATAAAAGCCGTCTGGTCTCACCATATGCAGAGCATGAACCGTATATATTTTACATTGGCGTCTATAAAAGCGATGATGGATTGGGTTCACCAGTTTTCATAGTTCTTTCTCATCTCCATCTACGATCCGGTGCAGAAAAAGAAAAAGACTTCCGTACATGAATTTAAGGGACCAGCTCCGATGTGAAAAGTTACCTATCAATACCTCTGGATCTTAATTCCTAGGGCAACCAATTTCCTTGCTTTACCAAACGGAAAATGTTTGTTGAGTCACAGTTCATTCTCCGTCTGGCACAACTCTTAATGAAGTTAAGCCTCAAATTCTTCATTTTCAAATATCTTGCGCTGATAATATCACTCGCTGTCTTCGGTGCTAAAATCCACACTTTTGACGTGCCGAAGCCAAGCTCTATATGATTTATGGGTCCGGGTAGATTCATTTCTAAAAGCAGTTTTCTTCCAATTGAAATAGAAAACCTTTCCGCAAACTCTGTTCATTTAAGACAAGTATCAGAAATATGTTCAAAAAATCAACAAATAATGTTTCTGTCTGAACTAGAAGCTGATGCACACAAAATATTGTTTGAAAATGTCACACGTTTCCAATGAAGTAGGCTATCGCTTCCAAGATCAGATACAATTGATAGGTGGCGCCATCTTTTGAAAACGGACCGCATACATTTCCTTCTTTGGGTTTTTCGAAGATCTACCACAGTGAGATTATTTGATTTACAGCGAACTTCCGCTGTCCTAAAGCCACCCCCAACGGAATCATCAGGTTTTTCCCAAATGGTTTTAAGCATTCATGCAAAATGAAAGAGCAGTCATCGCTCTCCTTTCACACTTTTAATCTGATGTTAAAGGGAAATCAACCTGCAGTTATTTTCACAAACTAACTTACTTTTGCCACATCCTCGCAGTCTAAATGAAATTGATTTTCTGGAATATGGGGCATAGAGAAAACGAAGTCGCCAACAATAAAGCGATGAATGTTCCCCCATGTCTGAAGGAAGCATATAAGCATTGATTGCCAATTAACTGTTGTAGCATCTCAGTTCCGAGAGGCTATCATACCAATAAAAGATATTTATTTCTCCAAGGGTGCACGTCATCAATCCTTCTGCAATATAAATACGCATTAATTGCTTTTATTCCCATTGCTACCTCACGTCGATGGCAGGAGCTTTCTACGTGACCTCCGGCAGCAGCAGTAATTAGTAAGGTTAGCGAGAATGTGTTCGTTGGCACGTTATGTGCACGTTTCATTGTCGAACGTGTTGTGAGTTAATTCATGAACTTCTTCAAAGGCCGCATTTAAATTGTGTGAAATTTGTTCAGGCCTACTTCGCAGTCGCGGATTTACGAGGCGGAAAGGTAGGAAATTGCAAAGTCTTCAGTGCTCTGACCATTCCCTCGGGCCTCTACTTAGTCCTCAGTACTGCCTTCAAACGCACATGTGCTCATTGTTTTATTTCACGGGAGATTGCCAATCGTTGCCATGTGCTGAGTGCGGAAACTGCTTTCTTGAGAAAGCATGTGACTTGTATATCATGTCACTTCTTTTGCCTCAAGCAGTGTGATTTATCAGCAGTCCACTTGGTGCAGAAGGACACTTCTCCTTTGATTGATTGATGATGGGGCGCACGAACACATTTTTTTGTATTCAGGACTTCTTATGCCGACTGGCAACCCAACAGCGCAGTGAATAACAAAGTAATCGGCATTCTTTTTGAGTTGTTGTCGTATGACATAAGAGATGACTGAAAAGAATTCTTTTCAACGAAATTGAATGGTGCGAGAGCACCGTACCGGTTTTTTTGCATTGACTTCACAGGTTTCATTTCTCGCAGGGGTTTCAATCTAGTTGTGCCAATGACTTCGAGGCCTCGGTGATTGCATTTGAAAAATACCTCACGGGTTGAGCATGTATTTCAGTAGAGAAGCTTGAGCCTTTGCAGTGCTCTGCATCAGTACGTGCATTTTGGTTCTGTGAACTTCGTACAAACATTGCAGTTGGCGCGTATGTTGATGCTGGTGAAAGAATATCTGTGTTCGAGGCTCGTGTGGTGGTTGCCTTCGATGTGAAAATGACATTTCGGAGTAAGTATTCATGAGTTAAACACATCACGCTGCAACCGGTCTTCTTTTAATTTATGCTGTGTGAAAAAGTGGGACGATGCATGGGCTTGTAAATGTTCATTTCTTTTCCCTTTGCGTTTCAATTTGTTATAGAATGCATTTTATGTCTACGCCTAATAAAATATTAAATGGCCACTTGGATAAAGATTTGAATTTTGCATGTGGTGCCAAATTGATGTGCTGTTCTTCTTTGGTTGGCATAACAGTCTGAGGTAGATGTTGGCCTTAACCCACATGCTGGCATATTCTCTTGACAGTAACCATTTATTGCTTCAAATGCGTGCCCCCTCTTAGGTGTGAATGTCCTTCTTAGCGTTAATCTGATTCGAACGGCTTTGTTTTGAGAGTGCAGTGAAATGAGGCATACCCAGTATTATATAGCAAGTATTGCGAACATACTCAATTAGACCAAATAAGGTTTACTGGAGCTGCAATGCGTGAAGATCGTATAACTACTGGTTTCTATGGGACTGGACTGAAGCCATCCAGAGAGAGCAGAGGAAAACGGACATATTTTGTTTTCCTTGTTTAACTTCTTCTTCTTCTTGTGGCGCTACAGTCCGGGGTGGACCTGGGCCTCAACCAACATACCTCTCCAGCCAGCACGATCTTTCGCCAGCTGTCTCCAGTTGCGCACCTCAAGTTGGTTGAGGTCCTTCTCCACTTGTGTGCGCCACTTCAGTCTAGGTCGTCCTCTGTTGCGTTGTCCCAATGGCTCGGATTCAAAGACTTTTCCGGCCGGAGCAGTGGTGTCCATACGCTCTACATGGCCTAGCCATGTAGAGCGTTGTATCCGTAGACGTTTGACCAGGCGCATTTCGCTGTACAGCCCATAGAGTTCGTCGTTAAATCTTCTCGTCCAGATGCCATCAACGCAAACAGGACCAAAAATCGCACGCTAAACTTTTCTCTCGAAAAGACTAAGGGCTTCCTCATCCGCCTTTGCTAACGTCCAAGATTCCGCGCCATATAGTAGGACGGGGATTATCAAGCTGTTATATAAAGCGAGCTTAGTCCTTCGAGAGCGGGATTTATTACTATTGAGCCCCAAGAAACAGTGAATGGCAAGAGTGATTCTGGGTTTGATTTGGGTACTGACGTTGTTGTCCCTGTTTACCGCGGAGCCGAGGTAGACGAAGTCCTTAACTACCTCGAAGTTTCTGCTGCCTAGTGTGACGCTCCTTGTTTAACATTCAACTCAAATAGTCACGGGGCTGACATAAAGGGGGAGCCACTAACAAAAAATCCATATTATTTTTAGGAAGTACAAACGTTCAAGTGATACCTGTCAAATTTCCATGACAATCTGATTATTGGGTGACACGAAGCACTGTAATGCTTCAAGTGATGCTACTTTTGCGACTTTTTAAACAATGGAAAAAACAGAATTTCGTGTGTTGATTAAAAACTGTTTTTTTGATGGCAAAAACTACCGTGCAAGCTCAGCAATGGCTTGAACAGTGTTTCGGGAACTGTGTTCCATCAAAACCAACTATTTGTCGGTTGTATGCGGACTTTAAACGTGGCCATACAGACACCAATGGCGCTGAACGTCCTGGAAGCCCAATTGAGGCGGTAACACCTGAAAACGTCAAAAAAGTACACAAAATCGTTTTGGAAAACCGCAAAATGAAATTGCAAGGGATAGCTGATACCTTAAAGATATATATTTATATAGATTCCCGGCTTTAGAAAAGGCGACGCACTGTCATGTGACTTCTTTAACATCATCCTCGAGAAGATGGTGCGTAACTCACAAGTCAACACCAGAGGCACGATCTTCCAGAAGTCCGTTCAATTGCTAGCTTACGCTGATGACATTGACGTGATTGGACGAACACAGTGAGCCGTCAATGAGGCGTTTGCTGGCATTGAAGCAGAAGCGGCTAAAATGGGTCTAGTGGTAAATGAGGGCAAAACGAAGTACATGCTGTCATCAAGGAAGGACACACAACATCGACGTCTCGGACGGAGCGTCACACTAGGCAGCAGAAACTTCGAGGTAGTTAAGGACTTCGTCTACCTCGGCTCCGCGGTAAACAGGGACAACAACATCAGTACCGAAATCAAACCCAGAATCACTCTTGCCAATCGCTGTTTCTTTGGGCTCAAGAGGCA
Organism: Eristalinus aeneus; assembly: GCA_955652365.1. NCBI lineage: Eukaryota > Metazoa > Arthropoda > Insecta > Diptera > Syrphidae > Eristalinus > Eristalinus aeneus. Next base: position 43,117,021 of record OY019134.1, on the reverse strand, counting down.
ATTGAGTAATAAAGCCCTCTCTCGAAGCACTAAGCTCGCTTTATATAACAGCTTGATAATCCCCGTCCTACTATATGGCGCGGAATCTTGGACGTTAGCAAAGGCGGATGAGGAAGCCCTTAGTCTTTTCGAGAGAAAAGTTTTGCGTGCGATTTTTGTTCCTGTTTGCGTTGATGGCATCTGGAGGAGAAGATTTAATGACGAACTCTATAGGCTGTACAGCAACATGCGCCTGGTCAAGCGTCTACGAATACAACTCTTAAGATGGCTGGGCCATGTAGAGCGTATGAACACCACTGCTCCGGCCCGAAAAGTCTTTGAATTCGAGCCATTTGGACAACACAACAGAGGACGACCTAGACTAAGGTGGCGCACACAAGTGAAGAAGGACCTCAACCAACTTGGAGTGCACAACTGGAGACAGCTGGCGAAAGATCGTGCTGGCTGGAGAGGCATGTTGGTTGAGGCTCAGGTCCACCCCGGACTGTAGCGCCACAAGAAGATGAAGAAAAAGATTCCCGCCTGAACACCTTGAATTTTTCAGGGCACCACCTCTTTCGAGCTGCTGACAACACTCAAGAAGACTTCAGAGTTTAATTATTACCCTCTGACTTACACGTGAAATGCATATTTCCCGAACGGCAATGATTGCTACAAGACATTGTCACAAAGACCTGCATACAGAATAGAAGTAATTCAAAGCACAACAACCTTCTTAATGAAAGAAAAAACTCCAAAAATGTTACGTGTGTCGTAGGCTTTCTAATTGTCATGTTTATGTTGTTTTCAATTTATTTTTAAAATCGTAAATAAAATTGTTCACGAGCAACGGTTGAACCCTACCGAAGTGTGTACCCGAAGATCCATGAAAGTTTTCTGTTTGATGATGAAAAGGAACGTGTCGTGAACTTCCAAACTAAAGTTTGCTTAATCAAAAATCCATCCTCATAACATTCCGGTTCAACTTCACTAAATTATGTATCCCCGGTGACAGATGTTTTCCTACTAAGGACTCTTCCTTTATCAAACGAATCTATAAGAGATACAGTAAATGAATGAGTTTTTTTTAGGGAATGACATGTTTTGTAATCCAATTTGTGTTCAGAATGATTCTTAGAATCGGCGGGCGCGTGTAAACCCTTTACAACCTGCACATTGGAGGAGATTCCAGACAAAATAAAACTTAATCTAAACGCCTCAGATGTGTTGCATGCAGTGAAGCATCTATTCATCAAATCCTTCAAATTAGTGAGGAATCAGGAGTTGTGTCTTCATCCACTAGAATGAATAGTGAAAACCCTCTTGAAATCTTGCATTTGTCGTATTGGGTGGATGGAGAAAAGTTTTTCGGTATAAAAAGCACTGGTATTGACTCAAATTGTGGAGTATATTGTGACTTCTTATTGATTTCGTTTAAGACTTACCTTAACCCTAACAGTCATGAATAAAAAAAAACTACTACAAGAAAAAGCGTCTACCGTCTTTATCAATGAATACAAAACTATTTAGAGGCTCAAACGGAATCCATTAACGAAAAGGAAGTGAAGAATGTGATATTTATCCAGTGCATGTAAGAACGGCCACAACAAAAGTAAAACGAGCACAAATATTCAATAAAGAAGCCGAAAGGTAGAGAGATTGAATGAATTATCCTAGATTAGCTTAGAGCGCTTGGCAAAAGTCAGTAAGTTAGAATTAAGATCAACAGATTATATTGTTAAGCTAGTTTAAGTATTTTTCGTCAAGCATGTAAATACAAAAAAGGATCAAACTGAATAAAAAATAAATTGAAAACTAAAACAACAAATCACTGTGGCATTGGGCTGGGAAAAATTTGGTGTGTCGTCCCACTTACTTATGTTGGCGTTTACCAGGCGGTCCTTGACGTTCTTTTTAACGACAATCACGACAAGACTGCAAATGCAATTGAAGAACACCCCTCGCTTAAGTGCGCTGCAAACATACAATTTATTTTCAAAGATTTTCTTCAAAGAAAAACATCTTTCGCCAATTACAAGTGAATTTGAATTTCTAATTGTCTACCAGCGGCGAATGGAAAACAGAATTCACGAAATGCGCACTAATGTATGGCTATGCGGCAACTGACTGAAAGATAAAACCCACACGAAATACGTTTTCGCATTTTGTGGCAGTGCCAGTGCCAGAGTGTGCTCCGAAACATTCAAGGGATGTCTTCAGAAGAAAGCTTAAGCACTACCTTCTCTATTCAAATCAGCCGCCAAGAATAAATCTTTTGAACACGAATGATTTATGGGGCGCGTACAGAACAGATGGAACAACGAGGGAAATCACAAATTTATTGCATTAACGAGGATTTCGTTGTGTGAGTAGTCAACGGGCGTGTACACGTCTCGATCAAGGTTATGTAGAACGGCATACGAATCGAATAACCGAGATAATTATTTCAATCAAAAAGATTTGCCCATTGGTGAAAGGAAACAGCGGAATTCGATTGGCTAAGTCGTTTATTTGTTAGGATAAAGAAACGTCACCTAATCACACCAACCGCTGAGAGAAAAGAAGACATCATAGAAAGTTTTCGAAACCTTTGGAGTTAAATCTTAACCAATGGAAAATTGAACTGTATCGGGTTCAATTTAATGGCATATCGAATGCAGTATGCGTTCCAATGTTGAATCAATCTGTTCTACACATAGATGTGCAACCTTGATGTCCACTAAGGCTAAAGGCGACTTTACACGAAGGCGCGTAACTATTTTCGAGGCTTTAGGGCTACGGGACATACATGCCTACTAAGCAGTTACATGATTCTAAGCCTTAGATCATCTGACGATCGACATTTGATTTGGTTCTACCTCCGCATCTTTCGCTTTTTTTTTTTCAGTAAACGTTCAAGGCCGTGAGAGATGTCATTGTGTTATGAGTTATGGACGCTATCAAATGACTTATTTCATATTGGGAGTATAGTTCTTTTCTCTAATGTTTAGTGCGGTGCATCTGGTTCTACCACACTTGGTAGAACCAGAGAAGGTGTATTTTCAAATTTGGCGAGCTACTTACATTTAGTTGTTGATATTTTACTTTTGTTATCTTGGTACACTCGCTTCGAATATACAAATGTTTACAGTTTGCATATTTATTTTGATTGTGAGAGACACAAAAGTTGGGCGTGTTTTGGGTGTTCGGCGATTCCATGCTGTCGAAAAAATGGACCAAAGAATTTCCATTAAATTTTTTGTGAAAAATTAGATTAAATGCTCAAAAGTACTTGAAACGTTGAGAGTGGCATACGGTGTGTGTATTCGGAGTCAAAAACATATTTACACGTGCAGCGCCCTCTCTCAAGCCTTTCAAAGAAGGTCGAGATGTGAAAGACGATGCTCGGGCTGGTCACCCCAGAACATCAACAACCGATGAAAGTGAAAATAGTTGATATGGAGAATCATCGAATCACTGTAAGAGAAATTGCTGAAGACGTCGGCATATGGGTTGGCTCAGGCCATTAAATTTTTTCAGGAATTTAGGGCATAAAGCGAGTGACAGCAATGTTCATTTCAAAATTCCTGATTTTTGACAAAAAAAGCAAAGTCGCATGGCTGGGGATTTTTCAAATGACGTCAATGGCGATTAAGATTTGCGTAAAAGGGCTGCGTCTGGTGACAAATCATGGGTACATGACTATGACAACAAAACCAAAGTCCAATCATACTAATAGAAGAGACCAGGACAGCCAAGGCAAAAGAAGCCCGCCACGTTCTATCAAATGTGACGGTTTGCTGACTGCATTTTTCGATTATCGTGGCGTAGTGCACCAGTAGTTCTCACCACATGGTCGTACGGTCATTAAGGAGTTATGTGCCACTTGCGAGAAGCAATATGAAGAAAACTTCTGAAATTGTAGAAAAGCAATTCGTGCCCTTTGCATCACCATAATGAACCTGCTCATTCATCATTCATCATTGCATCTTCGTAACTTATTCAATAACACCAAACACCGCCATCATCGTATTCACCAGATTTTGCGAAATTCTCCTGTTCCCAAGATTCAAGAGACACATGAAAGGACGCTGCACATTGGTGCCCTGGTATGGGGAACGTGGAAATAAATCTGTAACTTTTGAACTTGTTGGCCGATTTTGACGAAATTTTAATTTATAGTATCAGCCATAAGATATTCCTCTAATAACAATTTACAACATAAAATGTAGGCTCAAAACAAAGCTGAAATTCATACCCATATAGAAAAATTACATTCAGTACTATTTACTAACACACTTTCGTTGTAAAAAATGTAAATCTGAATTAAGTGCAATTAGGCCTGCGCTTCACTGCTTAGTGGTTCATGCCCCTGATATTTGCGCAACACAAGTTTAGAAGCGAAATCGTAGGTAAATTTAAAAAATAAAATGTTGGCGATTTCTCAACTTAAACGACTCGTTCTCCCAAAGTGAAAAAACGTACATTTTTATTCGTCATCGCTAGAGAATATTTAAAGCTTTCTGGAAAAATGTGGGATCCTATTAAAGCCTTTTGGAGCGTTTTTGTTATGCTCCACTAAACTTGGAAGTACTTCCAGCCAAAGGTGGCCTTAACCAAGAGCCTGATTAAGGAATCTGGTGGTCAACATGACAAAAAATATTGATGCAGTCTGAAGGGTAAATGTACGCCCTTTCAAATAAATATAACATTATGTTCCAAGGTGGCATATTTTAAAAAAATATGTCACATCAAATTTTCTTGAAAAAAGGGACATTTCTACAATTTGCAAGTCCCAACTTTGAGCTAGTCGTACACCGAAACGGCTTACTAGAAGTCAGCAAGACGTTGAGTTACTAGGTTCTCAAATATTTATAATCGACAAACAAGTACCACTTAACTGAGAAAATTTTTTCATTTGACGTATATTTTTTTCCGCTCGGGCTCTAGAGTGCCCCGAATTGCGACAATTTAGGAGATACAAGCCAAAGCGCTGGGAGTGCTCAAAAACATACCAAAACGTGCATATCACAGAAATGTATTCTATCTTAGGGGGCCTGTTTAGAGTGGGCAAAACAGAAATTGATGAATAAATAAATACTTTTAGAAGAACAATGAAAATAAAAAATATGTAAACTAAACTATGTAAATTCGTTACTGAGGAAACTAAATTATTTAGGTATCCGTGTTTAACTCTTATGAGCAAGTGAAAAAGCTTCAGAAAAGAACAGACATAACAACAGACAGACGGATGGACAAACAGACGGAAGGACAGATAGACAGAAAAATAGATAGACGGAAGGACGGACACATTAACGGACAAATGGACTCATAGAGAGAAGGACAAGTAGATGGGAGGATAGGCAGACAGAAGGACAGAAAGACAGCAGGGCGGATAGACAGAAGAACAGACAGAATCAGAGATTCGTTCTTTAAAATCGAAAAAAATTCAAATAATTGTGTTGATATTTTGAGACTTTATCACAGTTATAAGAATAAAGAAAAAAATCACCATAAACCACTTTGACCACTTTGGCGTAAAAAATGAAACTTTGAATAGTTCCAAAAACTTTTAACTTGTGACACCCATCTTTTGTCACAATCTTACAAATGTCGTTATGTTTTTTACAGACTTACAGCCATGTTGAACCGGTAGGCGAACAAAAAAAAAAAATTTAAAGCATTCGAAAAATAGCTGACTACACTGTCGTATTATACTCGGGTGACATGATCTTACATCTTTTGCGGTATCTATTTAATTAACGTTCCAGGCCCGATCGAATGATCTGCACGAAAAGCTCATCAATTTGCTAATGCACATTAAACTTTTACGCACTCACACAATTATTCATGCTTGTTACCAATTCCGCTAGGATCATAAATGTAAAGCTATTTGTCATGATCAAGGGCAGTCACTCAGTTGGAGTTCGCCGAGCAATAAACACGCTTATCTCAACCATACAAAAGTGTTTTCTTCAACCCAACCCCTTCCCCTACAAACCTTTAACTATTTGCTTAACGCAACGTCATTTTGAAACAAAACACAACACAAAGGCTGACAAGAAGAGGACTAAAGTCATGGCTTGAACATTTAAAGAAAATGTTGGACGTGCCAAACGGCTTCTGTTTGGTCTATTTGAAGAGGGATGTTATAAGTTTAGAAGGATAATGAGAGACGGCCAAAATAGATTCATATCCTGTTTGAGTCTTTCGTTGAAAACATTCAACTTTTTGGATTTATGGAGCTCTTAGGCATGAGGCTAATATGTTGCTCAAACTCTGCACTTATTTGATAATTAGAGAATTAATTATATACACACATTGGATGGCGCGACAGTTCGCAGGGGAACAACAACCTAGCTTGCTCGGTTTGTGCGCGCTACTGTTCTCTCACGTGCATTACATTTTTTGCCGACTCCGAACGGCGAAGCTTAAGAAGCAGTTACTACTTTTTCATTGCCCTCAGCAGCTCGAAATGGATGGTGTCGTAAAAATGCAAGATGTTCTGGAGTTTGTAAATGACGCACTCTACCTAATACATAGTGGCGTCTACACCTAATTAATAAGCCGTCTTTCTCCTATTATTCACTTTCCAAGCCTCACTTTCCAATGTGCCGAGCTGATGTGAAATCAGAACCAGGCAGACGCAGGATGACTCCTGTGCTTAACTCGATGGGAATAGCGCCCTATAGCAAATGCTGAGGCCGAACAATTTCTTGATAACGAATAGTACTTGCCCATCTATTCTGTTAACTAAACTAAGATACTAATTTAAGTCCTGTCGCGGCACTACACCGTGGAAAACCTAAACACCCACAAAACAATAAACAAATTTGTTTCGAAAGCTAAACTGCTTTAACAGAGATTTCCTGCACTATAAGCATGACGGCGAACCGAACTCAACCCAGAGCAACAAGTTCCTTAGTTTGTTCACAAAAATTTCCCAGGTTCCAAGGCATACACAATTGTGTACATTCTCATAACTGAAATATATTATACGCAATTGGCACTCCACCGACACAAATGTCACATCCCAAACCAATAAATAAAAACTGAACCAAGAAATAAATGAAGTCCACAGCGGTCGTTTGCTGGCTGATACTTTCACAGGCCATTTCAAACGTCTTTGTCAAATTGCCTTTCCAGAGCAGTGCCCCTTTAGTCAGTCATATGTAAGACTTTATCACATACCATCCGCAAAAATCATTACTAGTCCTTTTTATGATTACACATTGTACCCTTGTGACCGTTTTTCCACTGATATCAACAATCTTTACTCACCACAACAGGATGTTGTGTTGCCTTGGGATGCTTACAGAAGAAAAAACGGGGTAGTTTCAGTTTTATGAAAACAGTAATATTCCAAGCGTGCCATGTACATACACCCTGGACATTCGTTTCTATAATGTCAGTTATAAGATGTACAAACGAACGTAAATTTAATCGCTCCTAGAACGGTTTCTGCTATTGGTTCTCTGTAAGTAAATCCGTCTGACCTGGGCAGCGTTCATGCATTAAGTACCATATTGTAATGACTTGCAAAAATGAAACCTCATTGTGTTGCCGAAGCAGCGAGGTGGAGGATCCAAGGGACCAAACACGGATTTTTGTCTCTTATCAGGCTCGTAAATGGGTTTTAAAAAGCCCATTAACGACGTACTATAAGTGCTTTTTAAGTCCAAGGGCACGGATTAACTGATGAAATAGTGTTGCAGACGTCTGGAGGGGACTGGGATAATGTAGTCGTTAAATTTGATATGACATCAAAAAAAAAAAAATTGAGATGTCATCTAGAAAACGGCAAAACACGACGTTCACTGTCCATTTGACATTTATTCCGATGAACTGAAGACAGAGCCGAAGACATAACTCATGTGAAATGTTGTGGAATCGAATTTGCCCTTCTTCGTAAAAAAAAATGACACCCAAAACAGGGCGTATGCCAACCAGTGTGATTGGTAAGCATTTCTTGGTCTATTCTGATCTGCTGGAACTCTCAAAATCAATTTCTTCAAATTAGTTAGGTTTATAAATTCCTATGGCTGTTCCTATGGCCACAGTAGCAAAATGTTGGGAGAATTATGGTTCAAAAGGCTGTATTCTGTCGCTACTTACCGGTGTGTACCTGGACCTCAGTCATCAACACGTTCATCTAATGTTTGCCGTATTAAGCCACGCACATTCGTTTGACTGAGTTCCGTCTGTCTACCGGGTGTCTGCTTAAACAAAATGCCTTCAACCTGTGAGACGAGGCACTCGAACTTAATTGACCGCATTTTAGTTGCTAAATATCAAGCCCGTTCTGTCTTCTCCTTTACCATCAAAGATAACTCGAAGAAGTTTCCGAGTAAGAATCTCCTCGTCCACGTTAGTTTGCGTTCCAGCAGGACTGCGAATAATTCAGGTTGTAAACGGTTAATTTATGGCCGCCGTGGCGTATTGAGTAGAGTGCGACACTCACACGCCAGGGGTCTAGGTTCGATTCCCGGCTCAACACCTCAAATTTTTCACGACATCACCTCTTTCGAGCTGCTGGCAACACTCAAAGAGTTATAAGTGTCCAAAAGAAACCTTCTCAAATTCGTCGTTTGGAGTCAGAAAAAAAACCTGTAGGTCCCCTCTACTCTTGAGAGAACAGTAGCGCGCACAACACGACAAGTTGATAAGCATGCTGGGCCCTGGTTTCCTGTAGACTGTCGCGCTATCAAATATTATAATTATTTAGGCTTTTATTACGTGGTCCATTCTCTGAAGAGACCTTTAGTTACCCAAGTAACAATTTGAGATCATGTTCACTCCGCCCTGGTTTGGAGAGAGACATTTCTAAAGCTTCTGCCCCTCTCTGGATCGCAGCACCCTGTCAAGGATACAAGTTTATACCGAATCGGGAAAGTTCCATAAGCACACAGACCTCCGATTTGCCTGCGATATTGGCTTTTAAACTCTAGCCACCACAATATTCACAATAGAGGAACCTACCGCAGCTTCAGCCTGGAACCGAAGCTTATGGAGTTCTTGACCTCCAGAGGGCCACCAGAATATACCTTTCGCTTAAATTGTCAGTGCAAGTCCCTTAATAACTGGCGTGGTAGCTGCCATTGCACCTAATGGCATTTGGTTCTATTAGTGTTTCCGCTATAGTACCGTTACGAATAAAGTTGTAGACCATGTAGCCACTCATAACATTTGGGAAATTGGCCCACATTCTTATAACTGAAGTTAATTTTTATTTTTCTCAAAAAATATTTGTTTATTCATCAATTTCGATTTTTACCCCTCAAACTAGTTCCCATTTATTCAGTCGTGGGAACTTTTTTTTCAAAAAATTCGATGTGATGTATTTTTTAAAACATGCCACCTTCGAACATGAAATTTGAAAGGGCGTACATTTAGCCTTAAAACTGCATCAATAGTTTTTCTCATGTTGACCACCAGATTCCTAAATCATGCTTTTGGTTAAGGCCACATTTGGCGGGAATTACTTCCAAGTTTGGTGGAGCAAAAAAAATGTTCCAAAAGGTTCCAATGGGATTTATCTTTCAGTCAGTTGCCGCATAGACGTACATTAATGCGCATTTCGTGAAGTCTGTTTTCCATTCGTGGATGGTAGACAATTAGAAATTCAAATTCAGTTGTAATTGGGAAAAGATGTTTTTCTAGTGGGAACACGCAATTTTTGAAAACAAATTGTATGTTTGCAGCGCACTTAAGCGAGGGGTGTTCTTCAATTGCATTTGCAGTCTTGTCGTGATTGTCGTTAAAAAGAACCGCCTGGTAAACGCCAGCATTTTTCTGAAAGCTTGAAATATTCTCTATCGATGACTCAAAAATAAGAATGCTCATTTTTGCACTTTGGAAGAACGAGTCGTTTAAGTGGGGCGATCTATAGCATTTTATTTTTTGAATTTTCCTACGATTTCCCATCTAATCTTGTGTTGCGCAAATATCAGAGGCATGAACCACTTAGCTGTGAAGCGCAAGCCTTATTGCACTTAATTCAGATTTACAACTTTTTACAAGGAAAGTGTGTTAGTAAATAGTATTTTAATGCAATTTTTCTATATCAGTATGTTGGAACTTTAGAACAAAAAAAAACTCACAAAAACAACATTGCGATGTTTTGCACACAAACTCTTTATTGCAACTGACCCCTGAGGAAAAGCATAACAAAGCTTTTATGCGAGAGTAACATAACTGAAATACATGGTTAAATAATGTTGTCTAAACGAAGTATTGTCGATTCCTAAACTGTTTGCTAAGTAGAGAGAGAATAACTGATCATGAAATTGCATAGGGTGGGCAATATTAGGGATCACGTTTCAATGCGATTTGTCGAAAATATTCTATAATGTGTGAGCATTACAGGTATGAATTCCAGCTTTGTTTTGAGCCTAAATTTTATGTTGTAAATTGTTATTAGAGGAATATCTTATGGATGTTGCTATAAATTACAATTTCGTCAAAATCGGCCAACAAGTTCAAAAGTTACAGATTTATTTCCACGTTTCCGGGCACCAATGTGAAGCGTCCTTTCATGTGTCTCTTCAATCTTGGGAACAGGAGAATTTCGCAAAATCTTGTGAATACAGTTGCTGAGGCATGATGTCGGTGTTTGTTGCTATTGAAAAAATTATGAAGATGCAATGATGAGTGAGCAGATTCATTATGGTGATGCAAAGGCCATGAATTGCTTTTCCACAATTTCAGAAGTTTTCTTCATATTGCTTCTCGCAAGTGACGCATAACACCTTAATGACCGTACGACCATGTGGTAAGAACTACTGGTGCACTACGCCACGATAATCGAAAAATGCAGTCAGCAAACCGTTTCATTTGATAGAACGTGGCGGGCTTCTTTGGCCTTGGTTCTCCTGGGCTCTTCTATTAGTATGATTGGACTTTGGTTTTGTTGTCATAGTCATTTACCCATGATTTGTCACCAGACGTAGGCCTTTTAAGCAAATCTTAATCGCCATTGACATCATTTGAAAAATCCCGAGCCATACCCATGCGACTTTGTTTTTTTTTTTTGTCAAAATTCAGCAATTTTGAAATAGACATTGCTGCCACTCGCTTTATGCCTAAAATTTCTGAAAAAGTCGCATGGCATGAGCCAACCCATATACCGACGTCTTCAACAATTTCTCTTAAAATGATTCGATGATCCTCCATAACAAGTTTTTCACTAACTCAACACTTCCATCGTTTGTTCATGTGCTGGGGCGCCCAGGGTGAGTGTCGTCATTCACATCTCGATCTTCTTTGAAACCCTTGTACCACTTGTAAACATTTTTTGGACTCCGAGTACAGTCGGCGTGTGCTACTGTCAACGTTGACAACTTTTTTGAGCACTTATTTCAATTTTTCACACAAAATTTAACGGAAATTCTTTGATATTATTTTTGGACAGCAGGAAATCACCGAACAAGCAAAACACGTCCAGCTTTTATGTCTCTCACATACAAAATAAATATGTTATATAGCTGAAACTGAAAACATATGTTCAGGACGAGTGTAGCAATAATGAATAATTGCTGTAGCGACAGTCAAGGGCCTAGCTCGCTCATCAACTACTCGTGTTGTGCGCGCTATTGTTCTCTGACGAGTAGAAGGGACCTACAGTTTCTTTTTTTGCCGATTCCGAACGGCGAAATTTGAGAAACTTTCTTAGACAGTTATTACTCTTTGAGTGTTGTCAGCAGCTCGAAAGAGGTGGTGCCGTGAAAAATTCGAAAAATTGGTGTTGAGCTGGGAGTTGAACGTAGACCCTTCGGCGTGTGAGCGTCGCACTCTACCCAATACGCCACAGCGGCCACGACGAGTGTACCAACGGAACAAAATAAAAATAATCGAAAACCGAATGGCATGTTGATACAAAGAAACACTTTCAAAACGTGACATCGTTCGTCAAAACGTCTGCCCGACAATGAGAATATACTGTCTTTGCCTGTGCAGGAGATGCAACCTGAGTCTTTTCTTTTCTGTTGTGTCATTTGCCTGCAATTTCGTTGTAAAATGTCAGTTTCTTTGTTTTCCTCGAAACCCACGATCGCAAAATGTCCCAAATGACCAAGTCGCCACCCGACACCCGCAAACGCAGCCGTATAACTATGTGCTGTTAAATGAACTGTCCTAGCCATTAAGATGTTGCCTCCTTTGCTGCACAGTTTGCCCAATTTAATGACAGAAAAGAAGATACGAGTCTCCGGTGGAAAGCAGATTCATTGATTTTTATCCAATTATGCTACACCCCACATCTGTCCCGTGTAATGAACCAAAGAGTATATCAAATGAAAGCAGTCTGGAGAAACGGTTCACATTAAAATGAAAGCATTTCACAAATCAAAATTCATGTACAGCACGGACGAAACTTAAGTAAGCAGTATTTCAATAAAAGTCCAATTTGCTCATTTCGAAGGGCTCAGGGTAATTCCATTGAAAAATATGAAAGCCTTCCCTCCGGGGTTACTGCACACGTTTCTCCATTTTATTTGCAGAGCTGACTGAATGCGCGTGTGGGTTTGTCTTCCGCTCGTATAAACGATCCATTAGAATGCCATACGCATCCTTATTTCTGGATGTCTTATTGTTTTGTTCGTCAAAATGACATGACAATCGGCTATCGGCATGGAACGACTGTTTGTATGCTAATGGTGAACACAGAGAGGAGCCTTTCAAATCATGTGCGGATAATTGAATGCATATCGCCCCTCATTGTTTTGCAATGCAATTTAGTGCCTTGTTATTGTGGGGCTGGGAGAATGGCCTAAACGCCCCTGCAGTATATCTGCGTGAGGTTCAGTTTGCTATTTAATGCGATTGTTCAGAATTTGATTCACGCTGTTTCAGTCTTGCTTCATGCGAATGCTGGCCCTGCACGCTCTGCACTTGTCGAGGGCTGCTGGTACGCAGATCCACACCAACCGGCGGACATCTTGAATGTGCACATTGAGAGGTATTTATTTGCATAGATAACCTATGATGCCAACAGCCAATTTAAGTTATTCTTCAGCGCCACAAACCATATGAATGAATAATTTCTGCTCCAAGTGGTTGTATTCTATTTTTCATCTCGTGGGCATGGCTGCTCCCACAAAATCCCCTTCGTTCTGGCATCACAAAAAGGGTTGGCCACGGTTGACACGGTGTGTGCAGAATCAAATCCTTGCAAATCGCATGAATAATTAACGACTCAACGTTAAACATTTTTATTCATTTCACAAACTGAACCAACGAAATTTGATGAAATATGCAAATTCGTCACCCTTTGTCCGTCCGTAGTTGACTAAACTTGGTCTCAAGTAGATTTGGCCTTGAGGGAACTTTCCTCGGCAAGGTCTCTGTAGAACATGCAGTGCAGATAGGCCGGGAAAGCCACCGACCGACGACGTCACGATGGAAAGCTGACAACCAACCTGCAGTCGCTGGGCATTCTCTCCTAAATTCCTCGGCATTAAATTAGATTACGGATACGAATTTAGTGGATGAAAGTTCAGTGGTTAAAATTTATTCATGCACCCCGGAGCAGGGTCAATGCAAGGACAATGCTGTCTGTCTTTGCAAGGGATTTCAGGTTAGTGAACGAAAAGTTTTCCTCTTTCCTTTGTGCTCGGTGTAATGGATTTTGCCTTAGAGTTGCCCATACGTGGTACACCCGTGGGTATATACCAGGCTTACTGTGACGGATGCGGGATAGCTCCGTTCTTACCGAAATCCCTTCTACTGGTGAAGGGGTATTGAAGGAAGGATACATATTGATTGGTGCGTGGAGCGGACATTTCGTCTTGCTCAGACTTCAATGTCACGAATTTTATCGTTTTTTCTTTTCCATTTCATTCAATCAGTTGTTGTACACATGAGAAGTTTGTCATACGAAGGGCTCGGATGCTTGCACTCTTTAAAGAGAATAAGGAACGGACGGATAATTCTCGTGGGGGAATATTTAAAGCCGCATGGAGTGTACTTTGATGCAGTTGAGACCAGAGAGAGCTCTTAGGATTGAGCACATGAGGGTCGCAGATTGTTTTTTGATTTGTTGGATCGATGTGTTTGTTGTTTGAAGCTTCTTACACATAGGGAGAGGAATGGCACGCATTTCCTCCTGGGACAAAAATAAAGATTTGGTGACGCGCGTGGGAAGCCAAGGTCTGAAGTATTGCAAAAACGATTTTCTGTTTTGACCTGTGACCTGCTAGCTTTGAAATTGTAAACAACTTTCAATTTCTTCAATAATTTTGTCAATGGACCATCTAAACCGACATACGTTCTCAGATTGGGCTCCGGAGAAGATGCGACAAAATCATTATTTTCACAGCAAAATCAGCTTCAGTGACAAAACTCAGGTTTGGCTCAATGGGCCAGATTTTTTTTGGAACAGGAAAAAATCAAAAACACACGCAAGCTAGTAGCGGTCAAAAATTATCTGAACATTCAACACAAAGTTTCAAGATACAGGAAAATTGCAAATACGTACAAAACCAATCAAAATACTTTTTCAATAGATCTTTTATGTGTTGCAGAGAGTGAAGCAGATGAAAAGAGGAGGTATCTGCATCCAAAATCACAGACAAGCTGTGCTCAAAGCCATAACCCCTTCTAGAATAATTTGCTTGGCAGACTAAATTCGCTAAGACTTGTCTGGATCTCGGTACGAGGGGTATTCAATATATTCTCTAGACCTCTTATGTGCCCCAGAGATTGAAGCAGATGAAAAGAGGAGGTATATGCATCCAAAATCACAGACAAGCTGTGCTCAAAGCCATAACCCCTTCTAGAATAATTTGCTTGGCAGACTAAATTCGCTTAGACTTGTCTGGATCTCGGTACGAGGTGTGTTCAATATATTCTCGGTATCGATATGAAGGAAAATGCAAATTCAACTTAAATTATTTTTATTTTTCAATATAATCTCCCCTAATATCACTGCATTTGTTACATCATGAGATAAGCTTTTTTATAATAATAATTGTTGGCGTTGCAGTCCAAAGGGGGACCAGGGCCTAGATTGCTCATCAACTACTCGTGTTGTGCGCGCTACTGTTCTCTCACGAGTAGAAGGGACCTACGGTTTTTTGCCGACTCCGAACGGCGAAATTTGGGAAGCTTTCTTAGACAGTTATTGCTCTTTGAGTGTTGTCAGTAGCCCGAAAGAGGTAGTGCCGTGAAAAATTCGAAAAATTGGTGTTGAGGTGGGAATCGAACCTAGACCCTTCGGCGTATGAGCGTAGCACCCTCAAAAAAATAATTTTTCAAAATACCTATTTATTACCGACTTGAGTTCTTCATCATCCGAAAATCTTTTTCCACGAAGACATTTTTTCAAATTCGGAAACGGGAAATAATCACTAGGGGCAAGGTCTCGACTATAGGGTAAGTGTTGGATTGCTTCGAAACCACAATCTCGTGCAGCAGCTTTGGAAACTCGGGCCATGTGAACAGGAGAGTTGTCATGAAGAAGCAACACACTCGCTGCAAGTTTACCCCGTCTTTGTTTTTATTTCCTCCCGCAAATTATGCAAAGTGCAAGAGTTGATGATATCACCTTTTTTTGTATACTCGATTAGCAAAATTCCGTTTGAGTCACAAAAAGGACAAAGAGCTTCCCCGCAGACGGAGTGGGTTTGGACTTCTTCGAGGGGACCGTTCCTATTTTATGGCACTGCATGAGTTCTTGTATGCTTTCTGGGTCATAGTGGTGAACCCGTGTTTCGTCTCCAGTAACATAGCCCCGTCTGCGTTCTCACTACACATTTCCAAAAGCTCTCTACAGCATGCGATTCTCACTTTTTTCTGAGGCGCTGTGAGCATTTGTGGCACCCAACCTGCACTGACCTTTGAGAGGTTAAGATGATCTAGAAGAATGGTGTGAATGGTATGAGAACTTGTAGATCTCTGCCATCATTTTCACCTTTATTCGAGCATCCTCAAGACCAAGTTTATCGACTTCTTTGATGCTTTCTTCCGTACAAGCAGTAGACGGGCGCCAGAGCGGGTGTCGTCTTCAATGCTCTCTGCCTCTCTTCAACTCACTTGACCACTTTTGCACAGTTTATAATGAACGTGCGGAGCCCTGGCAGGAAGCCACTATTTCTTTATGAATAGTTTTTTTACTTTGTCCATGCTAGGTGAGAAATTTAATTACAGTGCGATGCTGAGTTTTAATTATTTCACCGTTTCAGTTGCCATTATGATTTTGTTTACCTAGAGATAAAGCGCAAATTAATACGGATAATCACGTTTATATAAAATTTTACATGAATGCACTAGAATAATAGTATTACTTGATAAATAAGTCAATTCATATATAAAGGGTGTCTTAACAAGAACGAAAGATTTTAATTTTATATAATACGCAGATATTAAAAAAAATCGTGAATTCTTTATCATATCGTAAAGTAGACAGAATGAAGTTAGGTGTGGAATAACAAATCGGCCAGATAGTCGACGCAGCTTTGCACACACAATTTGTATAAATGGCATAAATGCAGCGTCCAATTTCCTCTTTTAAGGCTGGAGTCATCGTCGGCTTATTCGCATAAGCCATCGACTTCAAAAAACCCCAAAGAAAAAAGTCCAATGGTGCTAAGGCGCACGATCTAGGCGTCCAATTCTGGTCTTCAAAACGCGAAATAACACAAACGGGGAATGACTGCTGCACCAAATGAATTGTTTCTCAGACTGTATGAGATGTGGCGCGTCTTATTGAAACCATATCCCCTCCACATTAATTTCTTCAATTCTAGGGACGAAAAAATTGATTAGCATTTCACGATACCGAAAACCATTGACTGTTTGCGCTTGACCTGACTCATTTTCTTAAAAAAGATCCAATGTTTCCTCCAGTCCAAATTCCACACCACACAGTGACATGTTGAGGACGCATGTGCTTCTCGTGAATCGCACGAGGATTTTCCTCGTCACAAATGCGAAAATTCTGAAAATTGACGAAGCCATCAAGATGGGAATGGGCCTCGTCACTAAAGATGACTTTATCGGCAGAATCAGCATTTTCATGTTGTCTCTCCAATACCCAATTAACGAACTCCCTTCGCTGTAGCGCTCCGTTTTTGTAACCTTATACCTTCTACTAACAAACTATAATAATTGTTCAAATGCCAAACAATGACAATTCGAATGGCGACAAATTGAAATCTTGCGTTCTTGTTGGGGCACCCCTTATAACCACAGCTCCACTTCCATACCGGGAATATATTGAAGTCCCCTCGTATGTGCGGAGTAGATTGTATAACATTCGATGCTTGAAAGGTAGATTTTTAACTGAAATGACGATTTATCATATGCTACTGTCGTTCATCAACGTACACGCTTTAAAACAACGGATTCCACAGACAAAAATTTTAAACAAAGCAATTATTTCATCAATTTGATTTGTGGTTTGATCCCACTCGAAGATAAGAAGCGATTTCCTCCTGACCTGTGGCGACAGTTGAAGCAAGTGATACAATAAGTTATAAGCCACAACGGTGCTGACTCTTAAACAGCAAATATTTACCGAGCGTCTAAGAATAATAAACCAAAGATTGGTCAATTTTTCGATGAGATATAATATCAAATCAAGAATGATAGAAAAAGAGATTGCGCAATAGAGTGTTCAATTATTTTTCGTTCTGCGCAGCTTACGTCACGCGAGACTTCTGATTTGACAGCTCTTTGTTATTGTTTAATATCTTCATACAAATTGAAGCAGGAAAAGTTATTACTTGATTTTTTTTCTAATATTATTCACGTTTTAAGAACTTTTTAACATAAAATAAGTTTTAAGTGTATATCCAATTGAGTTAATTTGACTACCCAATTACTTTCCGAGCTATTAAGTTAAGCATTTTGCATGCAGAGTGGAAAAAACTTTCACAGAGTTTCGTAAAGCAATAATCATAATTTTGTAAAGTTTTAGAATTGCCATTAATAAATCAATTTAACTAAATTTTATTATTGCATGTCTTATTTCCAAAGGAGTAATGTAACAACTAAGTTATTGAAATAAAAGACGAGATTTGAATTTTGAACTAGTGGACAATTTTATTATAATTTCTTTTTTTCTGAATTGAAACTCTGTAATTTCTTTGTTTAGTTTCCTTATCCTAAAATACATTCGTGCTCTAAAGTAAAGTATTTTTGTTTTTATTTTCTCACAACAGTTCACATTTTCGGTCAATTCCAAATGTGTCTTAAGATATTCGGGGGAAATCAAGAGGTCATCCCCATTCACACTTTCGAAAATTTCTTCGAGTTGCTTCATGTGAACCATTAGTGCAGAGGTGAGTTTATCCAGGCCTCCTTCGTTGAGATGGTTAACCCACGTAAAAGTCGTTTCCTTATTTTGAAGAACACTTATGTCGGGAATTTCATCCCCAAACTTATGGCAAATGTACCCAGCCAAGTTTTCAAGCCCATCGTGAGCTAAAGATTCCAATTCATTGTCCACCTGGCTGTAGACATCAGTGCTCGGAGGATTTATAGTTATACTCTTAAGTATCGTGCCTTAAAGTAAAAAGAATATTAACATATTTATATAATTCAGAAATGTATGTAGACAAAACATTACTTGTAAGAGTACATTCGGAAACTAAGTCAGGCGTGTCATCCGAAGCAATTGTTTGATCACCTAAATGAGAGAGATGTGAGAAAAAAGTTTTGTAGCCATTTTAACTTTCTGTCTATCAGTTCCAATAACGTTTAAATGGCCTGCCGATATCTTAT
Organism: Eristalinus aeneus; assembly: GCA_955652365.1. Taxonomy (NCBI): domain Eukaryota; kingdom Metazoa; phylum Arthropoda; class Insecta; order Diptera; family Syrphidae; genus Eristalinus; species Eristalinus aeneus. The sequence continues at coordinate 43,098,343 of OY019134.1, read as the reverse complement.
GGGTGACTGACATTCAGACGCTGTGCACGTTAGAAGCGTAAAGGCCTGTTGTAAAATTGTGACTTAATATGTAAGTAAATAAAGAAATCATCTTGCCCATTTCAAATTGTAAGTTTCTTTCAAAACTATCCGCAGTGAAATGTGCACTTATCCTTTCTCCTGCATAAGTGAATCCACTGCTTCCGTAGGATGTTGTGTTTTGGAACCGAATAAAACCGTACATTCGGTTTTCCCTTGTTGTTGTTTGCATCGCAGCCAAACACAGCACACCTCATTTTCAAAAATGTATCGTTATTTAATTGTTAATAAATTACAAAATATTTTTCTTTTAATTTTTTTTTTTCAAATAAACGCGCGGAAATCGCAGTCAAACCTGACATCCGTATATAAAAAGTAAACATCCGTTGTCTCAGCCTACGTCATCAAAAATTGACAGAAGGTGACAGACATGCGCAATGCGTAATCTGTATTTCTATCATTCTTGATATCAAATCATCTTTGGACCTCTTGCTGCGGAAGCCGTATTGCCGGTCATTACAAAGCTTCCGGGTTTCAAGATAATTCATAAGCCGATGACTTATCAGTAGGAACGTAAGTGCTATGGGTCGGTGGGAGGTGGGTCTGTGTTTTTAGGGATGGTCTCGACAAATGCTTTTTTCCACTTACTTTGGAAGAGTTGTCTAAGCAGTAAGACAAATGGAAAAGCTGACCTATTTGATTTGCCAGGATCAAAAGAGACATTTAGAGAACATTTACCAACATTCGGGCTGCCCGTGTCCGTAGTTAGGACAGTTGGGTTTCTTAACTGTACAAACAGAGATGGCATGACTCTCTAGAATACAGACAGGAAATCCATGGCATTTCTGTTATCTCTAGACAGGAAAGATTGCAAACGGGTTCACACAACACACTCGCTAAGCGCTTAAACCCTTTGCGGCGCCTGTTAAGAAGATGAAGACTCTGCTGATCACTTCCCCTTTCAATATGCAGTCTTTGCTTATGCCAGGTGGCAGCTGTTTAGTGTTGATTTGGTTGAAGCTGGAATCACTAGGCTTTTTATTCTAGAAGCGCTTGCTCGTATTTCTCCGGAAGACCAAGAAACTAAATTAGATGTGAGTTACTGCCTTGTAGTGCAGCAGCCCAGTTTTTTTAATCCGACCGCTCCAACAAAACAAAAAATTGTGTCCCAGAAGATACGGAAACAAAGGCTAAGAAATCTGAGATCGTATTGCTCGCCTGTCTAGCAAAAATGAAACTCTGCTTGATTGGTGAATTGAGGTTTGAGAAAAGGCAAAGTCCTCCAAACAAATTATTGGTCATAGTTTGCTCATATACCTTCTCTATAAATGGAGCCGAAATATTCTATTCCTCAATTTCAAAAGACAGTTTTCTTTTAATTTCTTCAAAAATATTCTTTTAGGGTGTTTCATTTCGCAAGAAGAAAACGAAAACAGGATGAAAGACCTACAAGCTAACATTCATCAAACAGAGTACCTACACTCGCTATTCAGTTGACTAGAAAATGTTGCTGGTTATTTGAGGAGCACTGTTCACGTAGCAACCTACAACTCTCCATTAGCCCAGAAATGAGAAATGATACCAATTCGCCAAGGCCCCAGTGAAACAAGGAGGAGTCGGAGGGGTTGTTTGATTTCTGGAGTTAAGTGCTTTGGGAGCAGGTGCAGTTCTTGGGGAAAGGTGATTTCCTAAAGTGGGAGGAACTTTCGCTTTCCATAAATCGCTGTCGTTATTCGCAGGGGAAATAGGGAAACAATCATAATTTGATTTGAATGCCTCAACAAGACAGACATAGCTGCAAATTTATTTCCCAACAAAATGATCCCAAAGATCTGGGACATGTGAGCGCATTATTTTTCCATTTCCTTTACTGCATCTCATGCACGAGTAAATCACCGACACTCACAGCGTCTAGAGCTCTCCTCAGTCAACCAACCACTGCAGCATTCAGCTCAGGAATGTAGGAACCTATTACGTCAGGTTCAAGGAAGTATTTAGAGCCATGGGAATAATATGCCTGGTTTATAGCCGGCACGTCGCGCGAGGTGGTGGCTTGAAATAAACGAACGCTTTTATCACGCAGATCCCGAGTGGAGAGAAGACGATGAAGCAAACCACTTCGTCACGGCAATCGCGAGCCATTTCCTTTCGCCATTAAATTTATTTCCCTTCCCTTTTTTAATTGGGTAAGTAAAAAGGCCACAAAACTGCGAACTTAACACACCTTTTGAATGCGACTACGAATGTCTATGGTGTGTATCTGAACGGGGATGGATATCCCACCGCTGTGTACTTTTGCCCAGACTCGTGATTGCATGAACCAGCACTGAAACAAAAAGAGTCGAAACAAAGAACCGAAAGAAAACTCGGATAACAAGTAAAATAGTGCACTGACATGGGACGAGAAAAGTGGGAGTCTGAAAATAAGATTTCCGTAATTGAAAGACTTACAAAGACCGGAGCACTGTGTCGAGGAATAACATTGTTTGCTCTTGTTTATAGGAGTACCTGTCGTCGGGTGAAACTTTTCTGAAATCTGCTGCTTTCTAGAACATCCCAAATCGCCAGCTTTTGCGGAAGGGAAATGGCACAATCCAATTGTAACATCTTGACAGCCTTTTCACACACGCAGACACGTGGAGCGCTTACAAAACCCCTGCATACGGTGATTCAGGCACAGGTAGATGGGGTGCTACTGGAAAAAAGATTTAAGCATGCAAATGCTTGAGGGGCTTTTTCTGCAGCTACACGAAACCCATCAACCATTATTCAAGTTCTTTGTGCAGGCGTCAGGCTTACACCCATTGTTCTATTGACATAAATCCTATGCGTGCTGTTTTAATTGTTCTGTTTTGTCGTAATGAAAAATGCAAAAACAAAAAGAAGACGAACGGAATGAAGGCCTACTTAAATATTAACTCGTAAAACGGAGCAATGCAAATCAGACTGCCGGTCATGGAGCAGTTTTAACAAGGCGTGAAAATGAGTGGAATTTAACAGCGGCCACTTGAGTTGGGCGTGCGTGTAATTACTGTGGTTCGAAATGTTAGTTCTTCATTAATTTTGAACAGCGAGCACAATTCGGATGAAGTGACGAATGTGCGAAAAGCTGAACTTGGAGATGGTGCCTAGGCATAAGGAACAGAGGAAACAGCCACCATGAATTAAAACTGGAGTGGGATTCCCATATGCTGAGGTTAATTAAAGCAAATAGGAAAAAAAAACAGGTTTACCCTAGAAATCACATGTCAATAGGCTGTCGACACACAAGGTGTGTGGTGCATTTCGCTGCCCTGAATCGGTGTGAAATTTTCTGTGCAACCAAAGGATCTCCAGCATTGCTATCCATTTGTAATAAAGATGACTGAATGTGCAATGAGGTGAAATTATCACAGGAACTGTGTTTAAATGGAGGCGAGAGTTGAACAGCTGCACAAGAGATGTGCTTTCAAGTCTTTCGCGTCTCCATCCAAACACCCAATGTAAATTTCAAGGCTCCAAAACATACTCTTGCATCGCGTCTTCTAGTCGCGTGGTATTATCGCTATTTGCGTGAAACTCGCATATATCGACCTCGTTTAAAACGACCATGTGGATATCGTATACTTCTTCCCTTATGGCGCTACAGTCCGGGTTGGACCTGGGCCTTAACCAACATGCCTCTCCAGTAAGCACGATTTTTCGCCAGCTGCCTCCAGTTACGCATTCCAAGTTGGTTGAGGTCCTTCTCCACTTGTGTGCGCCACTTTGGTCTAGGTCGCCCTCTGTTGCGTTGTCCCAATGGTTCTGATTCGAAGACTTTTTGGGTCGGGGTTGTGGTGTCCATACGCTCCATATGGCCTGGGCATCTTAAGGGCTGTATTCGAAGACGCTTGGCCAGGCGCATGTAGCCGTACAGCCCATAAAGCACATCGTTACATCTTCTCCTCCAGATGACATCAACGCAAACAGGACCAAAAATCGAACGCATATCTTTTCGCTCGAAAAGGCTAAGGACTTCTTCATCCGCCTTTGGTAATGTCCAGGTTTCCACGCCATTAAGTAGGACTGGGATGATCAGGCTGTCATATAAAGCGAGCTTAGTCTTTCGAGAGAGGGCTTTATTACTCATTTGCCTCTTGAGCCCAAAGAAACAGCGATTGGCAAGAGTGATTCTGCGTTTGATTTCGGTACTGATGTTGTTGTCCTTGCTTACCGCGGAGCCGAGGTAGACGAAGTCCTTGACTACCTCTAAGTATCTGCCGCTTGGTGTGACGCTCTGTTCGAGACGCCGATGTAGTGTGGCCTTTCTTGATGACAACATGTACTTCGTTTTGCCCTCATTAACCGCCAGACACGCTTTAGCCACTTACACTTCAATTCTAACAAACGCCTCATTGATGGCTCGCTATTTTCGTCCAATCACGTCAAAGTCATCAGCGTAAGCTAACAATTGAACAGATTTTTGGAAGATCGTTCCTCTGGTGTTGATTTTTGAGTTACGCACGAAATTCTAGAGGATGATGCTGAAGATTTTATAGACAGTGTGTCGCCTTGTCTAAAACCATTTTTGACCCTGAAGGTTTCGGTGAGTTCTTTACCGACCTTTAGGAAGTAGCCAGAGTTCTCCATCGTCATCCTACACAACCTGACAAGTTTGGTAGGAATGCCAAGACTAGATATGGCATGCCACTGGCTTGTCTCTATACACACTGTCATATGCGGCCTAGAAATCGACGAATAGGTGGTGAGTGTCGATTTGCACTTCTTGAGTCATTTCCAGGATCTGCCGTAGGGTGAAGATCTGGTCTATCGTGGACTTCCCTGGTGGGAAAGCACACTGATAAGCACCTATCACGTTATGGACAAAGGGTTTCGGACGGTCACACAATACGGAAGAGAGGATCTTGTATGTAATGTTAAAGGGAAAGCTGATCCCTCGATAATTGGCGCAGTCAAAGGGGTCTTCTTTCTTGTGGACCGGGCAAACGACGCTGAGATTCCACTCATTGGGGATGCATTTCTCCGACACATATCTTACAGATGAGCTGGTGCATGCGTCAAACCAACTCATTTCCAGCTGCTTTAAAAAGTTCTGGACAGTCCGTCCGCTGCAGCAGCTTTGTTCGACTTCATCTGGTCTAAGGAGGACGGAATTCTTGTCTATCATTTTTAATTTTTTTTATTTTTTTTTTTAATTGGCGCGCACTAAAGGGATTATTTATACCCTAAGTCACAGCATGGGCCGAAGGTACGTAGAAAGAGAGGGAAAGAAGGAACCGATGCACATTGGTTTTAAATACCTGTGAATTGTAATGCGGGGGAAAAATTTGGCTGGGAGGAGCATTCCATATTCGTATTGTGCGGCTGAAGAATGAGTCTCTAAACTTAACTGTAAGTCCGAAGGTGGGCTCAAGGGTGAGCAATTCTAACGAGGTGGGAATTGTGGGTAAATACTTGAAGGGGAGGAATGCAGCTGGCTAACTCATTAGAGCATTTTTTGTTGAAATAGCGGTAACATAGTAAAAGAGACGCGACATTTCGTCGATGTTCAAGCGAGTCGATTGACTTCGCAGCATTACTATCACCAATAAGTTTTATCACCAATAAGTTTTATCGCTCGCTGTTGGATTCTAGCACCGGACCAGATAGGAGTGTTATACTCAAGCTTTGGGCGGATGTACGCCTTATATATTGTTGCCAGGTCAGAGGGGGTGAAATATTTCTTACATCGCTTTAAGAAACCTAGACACCACGCTGCATTTTTGGCGATCTCGAATATTTGACCGTTTCAACTTAGGGTTGGTACACTAACGGAGGATGGAAAGTCGTTCAGTTTCAACAATACAGGAGGCACTAATATATAATGGCAGGTTTTTTAAAAATGCTTGTGTGACAGTAGACAGCACAGAGTTTTGGAAACATTAGATTTCACTCTATTCTTTTTAACCCAATCAGGTATGCTGACAAGAACAGAATTTAATGAGCTTAACATACGCTGCCGTTCCAAGTCAATGGCAGAAGTAGTGGGTCGAGCGCCGCGGAACGAATATGAAAAGCTGACAGTACTGTCATCAGCGAAGGAGTGAATTGGATGAGAAGTGACAGACAGCAGATCATTTATAAAAATGAGGAAGAGTGTCGAAGTCAAAACGCCGTCCTGGGGAACACCAGCATTAGTATGGTGAATATCAGACTTGAAGCCATCCAATACAACTTGTATTGAACGGTTCGAAAGGTAATTTCTAATCCATTGAAGAAGAGATTCATTGACGCCAAAATTACGCCTTTTCAACAAGAGAGCCTGATGCCAGAGCCTTTTAAATGCTTTTGAAATATCAAGTGCAACGATTTTGCTTTATCCTACATTGTGCAAAGAGTGGTTCTAGTTCCCGGTAAGATAAGCCATCAAATCGTTGGCTTATATATTGCCTAACAGCGGAAGCGGGCCGTCATCGCCGTTAAGGACTCTGCAGAAATGATCCTTCCAGATCCTCAGCACAGACTGCGACTCTACCACAAGTTGTGCATTTTGATCCCAGCGGGCTTCGTTCCGAGCTTTGTATCCTCCGGATAGCATATTAAAAATTTGATAAACATTTAATTTACATTTTTACCACCGAACACTACATCCGTTATTCAAGCAACGTCGGTGTTAAGAATGATAAATCAAATAGAGAATGACACTTCACAATTACGCGTTAGTCTGTTAGACGCAATAGAAATGATAATAACAGCTTGGGAAGGATTACGGCATATGCCTGATGTTGGAAAGGATACCGATAATGGCTTGCCTTGGCACAACTCGACACAATTTGGTCGAATGAGGAAAACTAGTGCAACTGGGAGACTTACATTGATATAGATAATCACGTTCTGACTGCCAATGACGCTACAGGTCTGCTACATCTGAAAATGTAGCATCATAATCAGCTCCAGCAGTAAATATGCCTGAAGTTTTATCTGATGAGGACGGGTCTGAACCGGAACTGGCTGAAGGAGTTTCGCCGCTTACAGATGCTCTAGGTGCTATTTCGGTTTTTAAACGATTTGCTCTATTTGGCGAATGAAAAAACGAAGTGGAAGTTAAAACAGCGAAATATTACAGACATTTTAACTGAAGTAATTTAGATACCTAGTGTCCGTCGTTGCTTGGTAGGAAGAGAGCGGAAGGTCTAAATTCGATTCTCGGCTATACCTCGAATTTTTCACGGCACCACATCTTTCGAGCTGCTGACAACACGCAAAGAGTAAGAACTGTCCAAGAAAGCTTTTTTCAACTTCGCCGTTCGCTGTCGACAAAAAACTGTAAATTCCTTCTACTCGTGAGAGAACAGTAGCGTGCACAACACGGGTAGTTGATGAGCAAGCAAGGCCTGGTCATCCTGTGGACTGTCGCACCAGACAATTATTATTATTACTATCGATTTAAGAACTCGTACAAGATGAGCAATTTTTAATAAATGTATGTATACTTCCTTTTTGCACTTCTGATCAAATAATATAAAATTAAATACATATTGTATGTACATATGTGTTCTTGCCTACTGGTAAAAGTTTTTTTTTGTCACTCGGTTGTGACCATTTAAACCCGGCCCTTCAACGTCGTTACGAAGGTTGCCTTTTATATTTCGGAATTGGGCAACCCTGTCAACTGTCAACTGCCAGTTCTATCGTAAAGTTTGACATTTTTGAGGTTATACGTACTCAGAACGTTTTGACATACGAGCGCTCTTTATGTTGTTTACAGTGACTTAAATAAATTCACCTCGCCCAAAAAATGGAATTAAATCGAGAAAATTTTCGTGCGATTATTTTTAACAACTTTCGATGTGAATTAACTCAACAATAGTGCATCGATGATCTTAATTAAATTTTTGGCGTTGAAGCTCCATCAAGGATCAGTGTTTATCGATGTTATGGTGAATTCAACCGAGGCTGTAGTTCATTCCAAGACGAATTTCGTGAAGGTCGTCCAAAATCAGTTGTTGTTCCGGAAACCATTGATGCTGTGCGCCAACTGCTATTGCAAGATCGGCATGTGGTCTATCGTGAGATTAAGACAACCTTGGGCTGTAGTGGAAACAGTATACCATCAATATTGCATGAAGATTTGACCCTCAAAAAAATTTGTTCGCGTTGGATCCCACATAGTTTGTCAATCGCTCAAAAAAAGACTCGTGTCGATTGGTCGAAAGAAATGCTCAAAAAATACGACCACGGTGCTTCGAAACACGCCTATGACATTGTAACAGGTGATGAATCGTGGACTTACGCGTATGAGCCCGAAAGTAAACAGCAGTCGACTGTATGGGTGTTTCAAATTGAGCCACATCAAACAAAAATTTCTCGCGCACGAAGCACTTCCAAGCAAATGGTCGCCTGTTTTTTTGGAAAAGCTGGACTTGTCGTAACCGTACCACTAGAACAACGCAGAACAGTCAATTCTGAGTGGTACACAAGCATTCGTTTGGCAGTTGTCTTCCAAGAAATCAGGAAAACCAACCGCCGAAGATGGATCACAACGACAATGCGGGTTCTCACACATCGGCTCAAAGAACTGTATTTTTGGGCACTCAAAACATCGATTTGATGATTCATCCGCCGTATAGTCCTGACTTGGCACCGAATGACTTCGTTTTATTCCCGGACGTAAAAAATTAAATGAGAGGTCAACATTTTTCGACACCTGAAAAAGCGGTTGATGCGTTCAGAATGCATGTTTTGGAGATACCTTAATCAAAGTGGCGAAAGTGCTTCGACAATTGGTTCAAACGCATGCAAAAGTGTATAGATCTTAAAAGGGAATATTTTGAAAAACAATAAAGCTATTTTCGATGATTAATATTTGTTTTTGTTTTCTTATCCCGAAATATAAAAGGCAACCTTCATATATCCGGATTTCACTGCTTTACATAGGATAGCCGTAGGTGGCCAATTCTAATTTCTGTATGCTCTCTGCATTACTGATGCGAAATCCGCGGATTCGCCTGGAATTGTTTCGAATAAATGGCAGCTCCCTCTCGACTTCCAATTTTAGACCAGTCTGAGCTTGTGGCATTTTTCGTTCCTATTGTTGCCAGTTCGGGATGTGGTAAATTATTCCAACAAACGATGGTGATTCAGTATATTGACGTCGCCATCATCTCTTTCTGCTGTGAGACTTCACTTCGTCGGGGGCCACTTGTGTCCACAGCAGTGAGGTGTAAAATCATAAGTCTTGCACGGAGTTCACCTACACGTCTTTCTTTGAACACTGCGGATATTGTTCGCAGATTTTGGCTTATCGAGCGTCGTTCGCCTCAGTATACCATCACCGATCACATAATGGTAGAGATGAGCCTAATTTTAACAAAGAGCTCTCATGGAAGAGGGAGACGGTGACTAGTGTGTTATTTAGGAAGGGAAGAAGAGAAATATTATTTCCATCCTTTCCTGCAGGCAGTAGCTGTATCGTCGATTGTGTAAACTTTTTAAATATTCAAGCTGTGCATATTGAATTTTAAAGAGAAAGTATCAGTGAATAGTCAACAAGGACACACGTGGACACGCGGGGACACACAGAGACGCAAAAAAAAAAAAAACTCCAAGCAATGTGAGCTCGGGCAAGAGGTGGTGTTTAAAAGAAGAAAGCAAAAGAAAACCTTCACGCCAGGAATGCTTCCGACAAACAAACCTGAAAGGAAATACGAATTCTGGTGGTGTGCTACCAGGCGATGTGGATGGCATTTTACACAGCGTCTACAACGGTCGCTTATTCGGAAATAAAGAAGACAAACAAACAGACTACCGTTGAAAAGGCCATCACAAGACTGGCTGATGTGACATCGTCTAGTTTGTAGAACAGTTGAAATGCAACTTAACGCCTCACTATACAGAGCGACCTCACGGCACCTCTAGCGCCACAAATAAACACTTATAGTATTGAATGTGGCCGCTATCGTGTAATAGGTGGAATCAAAGCTCACACGCCGAAAGTCCAGACTCGATTCCCAACTGAACATTTCGAATTTTTCACGGAATCTTCTCTTTCGAGCTGCTGACAACACTCAAAAAGTAATAACTGTCTTCGGAGTCGGCAGTAGGTCTCCTCTACTCCTGAGAGAACAGTAGCGCGCACAACACGAATAGTTGATGAGCAACCTAGGCCCTGACCCCTGTGGACTGTCGCGCCATATAATTATTATTTATTAGTATTGAACACAATGTATCCAGTTGTTTGGTCAAACCGAGACGTGATTGAGAAACGCCATCTACCTGATTTTTCCCATTACTTGAGCAGATCATATGCGGAAGATCAGGTATTTCATGAACAAAGTATTAACAGTTACGAGGGGCGTTCAATATATTGTTGGTATCGGGGTGAAGCAACTGAGACGATGATGGTGAATATTGAGCATCGCGCTGTAATTCAATTTCTCACTAAGCAAGAAGAAAGTCAAAAAACTATTCATGAAGAGATAGTGACTGTTTACCAGGGTTCCGCACCTTCATTATTAACTGTGCAAAAGTGGCCAAATGAGTTCAAGAGAAGGAGAGAGCGTTGAAGAGGACCGCCCCTCCGGCTATTACTTCTACGGGAGAGAGTATCAAAGAAGTCGAAAAACTTGTTCTTGAGGATGCCCGAATAATGGTGAAAATGATGGCAGAGGTCACCAAGCTTTCAACTGGAACCATTCGCATCATTCTTCATGGCCATGTTAACCTTTCAATGGTGGGTGCCACGAATGCTCACCACGCCTCAGATAAAAGTGAGAATCGAATTGTTACTGGGGACGAAGCATGGGTTCACCACTATGTTTCTGAAAGCAAACCACTATGTTTCTGAAAGCAAGTCCATGAAGAAGTTCAAAGTCACTCCGTCTGCCGGGAAGTTCATGGCTACAGTTTTTTGGGATTCAAAAGGAATTTTGCTCACTGAGTACTGACAAAAAAGGTGAAACCATCAAAGCCACGTCCTACGCTTCCACTTAAATTAAAAGGAAAATACGGGGCAAACTCGCAGCGGGTGTGTTGCTTCTTCATGACAACGCCCCTGTTCACACGGCACGAGTTTCCAAGGCTGCTGCGCGAGATTGTGGTTTCGAAAAAATCCAACAGTCAACCCATAGTCCAGACCTTGCCCCTAGTGAATATTTCTTGTTTCCGGATCTGTAAAAATGTCTTCGTGGAGAAAGATTTTCGGATGATGAAGAACTCAAGTCGGCAATAAATGGGTAGCTTGCAGAGAAAGAGGAAATTTATTTTTTTGAGGGTTTAAGAAAGCTTATCTCAAGATGTAACAAATGCATTGACGTTAGGGGAGAGTATATTGAAAAATAAAAACAATTTAAATTGAAGTTGCATTTTCCTTCATACCGATACCGAAAATATATTGAACGCCCTTCGTAGCGTATAGGTTTAAAAAATAAATGGTTCAATTATTAAGTTTTTCTTTAAATTTTGTCTTAATAATAAGTAGTACACATAATGATAATGAAGTCGATAAATATATGAAATGTAAGGTTAGGTCGAAAGACAATAGATTAAGGATAAGCTTAGCTTAGAGTGCCCGTGGGGGGCCAGTAATGTAGATTTAAAAAAATTAAAAAAAATGTACATCCAACTAGTTTTAAGCATTTGTGTCTGTGAGTTTCTATGAATTTGAAATGAAAAATGTATTAAAAATTAAAAAATGGCGACGACGGGCTCAGCAAGGCAGTAATGCTTTCGATTGCAAATTTATTCGATCCCTCTACTATGCACGAATGTTGACATAAAAGGCTTACTTACTAGTTGCTCCTGGCGCATGAGATTAACTGTCTCACTATTCTTAAACAATTAAGTTTGTGGAGTCCAACAAACGAACGAACGATAGCGATTTATGGATCTGCACTTCGAATATAATGTTAAATTACAGCCCAACTAGCGAAAGGAGGACAACGACCACAGAGGAAAAATGCATATCGGCGACTGAGGTAGGAGTACAGGATAGGGAGTTACATGACTACGTTTGGACACTAAGCTCTTTGATTTCCATTTCGTCCAATTTTTCTCCTTAAATTGTACCCGCCTCAAGCTTCTTTCTTTTTCCAACAAAATGCGATGCGCAGAAGAAAAGAAAAGAAAGAAAAAATAGATTTAGAATGTTCAGACCGCTGGTGAAAGGTAAAAATTGATTTCAAAGGTAAAAGAGGTCTGAAACGTAATTCGCGTAAGCAAGTGATTGAGCTGACTGTTGGAAGATCATGTCTCTGGTGTTGATTTGTGAGCTAAGCACGACCTTCTCGAGATTGATTTTAAAGAAGTCACATGACAGTGCGTCGCCTTGTCTAAATCCTTTTTTGACATTGAAGGTCTCAGTGAGTTCGCTATCGACCTTGGCGGAGCAGCGAGAGTTCTCCATCGTCCTCGTACACAATCTGACGAGTTTGGTATGAATGCCAAAACTAGACATGGCACAGTATAGCTCGTCTCCATGCACACTGTCATATGCGGCCTTAAAATCTACAAATAGATGGTGAGTGTCGAATTTCACTTTTTTAGCCATGAAGTAAAGATCTAATTTATCTGGGATTTTGCTGTCCTGAAACCACAATGATAGGGACCTATCAGGTTGTGGACAAACGGTTTCAGGCACTCACACAGTACGGTAGAGATCTTGTGGGCGATGTTGAGGAGGCTGATCTCTCGATAGTTGGCGCAGTCAAAAGGGCCTCATTTCTTATGTACCGGGCAAACGTAGCTCATCGGGCATTAATACATCTGACCATATCTTACAGATGAGCTGGCGCATGCGCTCAAGTAGGTCATCTCCAGCTGGTTTCAAGAGTTCTGTGGGCAGTTCGTCCGCTCCAGCAGTTTTGTTTGACTTCAGTTTCGGAATTGCTATCTTGCTTCCCGACGTAGATGAAGTCAGGTCAAGGACGGAATTCTTGTCCATCATCGTCCAAATTGAGTGGAACGTTCTGCCTAACGCTAAGGATCATTCCAGATTCTCAGACTGCGACTCAACCACAAGTTGTCCATTTTTACCTTTCGGTAAAACTCTTGCACCGCATTCCTGCTCGACAGTGCGCCTCTCATGCTCCTTCTTTTTTTCTTCTAAGAGGCCGGTGCTCTTGTTTTCTTTCCTGTTCGTAAAGCTCACAAACACTTCTCGTTGTTCGTTACATCGTTGCCATATAGTCTGTTTGATTGTATGTGCTATTTGACTATTGTGGCTGTGTAGCTTCAATAGTAAGAAAGTTGATTCGGATAACATTGATGAAAACAATCGCCTCATCTTCTACAAAATATGTAAAATTTTATCACAACTTTGGGGTCTGTGATAAATTATTACACAGAAATATCTAACACAAAAAAACAAACTGAAGCTAATTTTTTATTACACTCGTAATCAAATTAAAAAAATGCAGCGACAAACAAACCACAATGATTTCTGGTTTAATGGCTATGATCATTATTTTCACTTGACGTTGGCGCTTTTTAATGAGGCAATGAATGGTTTTCATGTGATTTCAGCAATTAGTCCCGGGGCGCGGCTATAATACTTTTCAACACATTCTGATTTAAATCTAATTCCACCATTCCCTTGAGCATTTCCATGAATGGAATAAATTCAACTAGATGTATTTTAATCGCATGTGTCAATCTAATGGGCTCTACTTTGAAACAATTTTGTGTTTAAATTTGTGGTTTGTGCTTTTTTAGGAAATTATTGCAGCAGACTGCAGTCTGAATCAGTATTCAATTACAAAGCGTTATTAGAATCAAGTCCGTTGGGATTAAATATTACTACTAATTACATTTTTATTCGTTTAACAGGACAGACTGAAGACATCCAAACGAAAATAATAAAATGCTGATAAGTGGTTAGAGTCTTAAGCCCACAATTTACCCTAAGCTACCAACATGCACTTCCTCGGCAGACGACATGGGATTCCTTCTTCTTTGTACGACAGCCTTGCCTCAACCAACATGTCTCTGCAAACAGCATGATCGCTTGCCAGCTTCCCTCAGTTGCGGACTCCAAGTTGGTTGAGGTCCTTCTCTACTTGTGTGCGTCACCTTAATCTAGGCCGTCCTCTGTTGCGTTGTCCCAATTCCTCAGATTTGAAGATATTTTGGGCCAGAGCAGTGTTATTCATACAGTCTACATAGCCTAGCTTGCAATTGCTGACTTACATCCCATAAACTTCGTCATTAAATTTTAATTTCCAAATGCCATCAATGCAAACTGGACAATATATCGCATGTGGAACTTTTCTCTTGAAAATACTAAGGACTTCCGCTTCCTCGCCATAAAGCGGGACTGCCATGATCAAGCTGTTTTTCAAAGGCAGGGTAGGCTTTCAAGAGAGGGCTGCATTGCTCAATTGCCTCTTGAGCCCAAGGAGGCAGCGGAAGGCAGGCATCATTTTGCGTTCGATTTCGATGCTGATGTTGTTGTCGAAGTTACGACATTAAACACTCTTTCCGAGACGTCAATGTTGAGTGTTCTTCCTTGATGACAGCATGTTCTGTCAGACTCAGTTAAGTCGCTACCTCTTCATTGCCAGCAAACGCCTCATCGACGACTCGCTGTGTCATTAGATTCTTGTCATACACGTATAGCTTACATTGTAACTTAAAATAACTTAAAACTACCTTAACTAAACATACACACATATATACATGAGTGTGTAATACTGTACGCCCATATATGAATGAGTTACCTTACCTATGTAAATTTGTATACACATGAGTACACTCAATGTTCAAATGTGTATACTTAGAGTTTTTTTGTTTTTTTTGTTTTTTGTTACACTAAGTTTGTTGTTGCACTAAGTCTGTTAGTCGGCCATAGATAACTGGATCACATCCGCGGCAAGACCGACTACTCCTTGAAGGAGATTTGTACTAACCACTATCCCCCGGGTCTAAAGGGTTCGACAAGGGAGCTCCCTCTCACGGTCATCAAAACTTTCGATGTTTTAACGCGACTCAACACCGCCATACTAAAGCAGAGGAGATCTTTCTCAGCTCGTTGTGCGAGGGAACGAACGTAATTGAGTCGCCCATCCACAGTTGAACGGGCGATGTGAACGAGGAGCAGTACCGCATTTATGTCTTGTATGAGACCATGCCTATAAGACCATGCCCAAAATGGAGAAATGATTCTGGGGGGACGAAGCCAGTTTAACGTATCCTTTCGTGGTGCTGTTGATTGGGGTAGTAAGCCCCAGAGATCAAGTTATTAACCGAGTTCATCGCTCTCGCAGTGTGACGTGATCAACTGTGATCAACTTCACCAGGAAATTGTCCACTCGTATCAGGTTCGGCCTGTGTAGACCTCATTGGAGTAGAATTTTATGTACTTGGATTCTGGTGCTCTTTAATGGCGAAGGCAAGCCCTGAGACAAGCGCTCTCAAACACCCGAATCTTTTCCATCAAGCTTGCACTCACGTTGAAACACACGGAACAGCCATAGGTGAGCATTGGCCGTCTGAGGGTTATGTAGCAGATAAACTTCACCCGTGTATCGAGTTGACTGTTGTAAAACAGTCTCTTTTTAAGAGCCAATGCAAGAGTCTTTGTAAGCGGCTCGGGCTCTGGCCAGAGCAGCATCGGTATACCAGTATGAAGTGAGCGTCAAGATACAAATGTCTTTGCTATGACATCTGTGAAAAATATTTAGTATACATCAAGTCATTGAACAGACAACAACATAATTTTTAATCGTTTTAAAAATGTCGAATTTTGTATCAGAAAGTGATGATTTTAATTTTTGTTTTCATTTGAAGAAAAGTGCTGCAGAGTCGCATGGAATGTTTGTCGAGGCATATTGTGATCATGCTCTATCAGAAGCAACATGCAAAAGATGGGTTCAACGGTTCACAAATAATGATTTTGATGTGAGAAATGAAGAATGTGGAAGACCAACAAAAAAGTTTGAAGACGCCGAAGTGCAAACGATATTGGAAGGAGATGAGACTTTGAGTCAAAAGCAAATGGCTGCAATGTTAAATGTTGCACAACTAAGAATTTCTGACCGTTTAAAAGCTCTGGAAAAGATCCAAAAGTGTGGGAAATGGGTGTCACATGAATTGAATGAAAGACAGATGGAAAACCGAAAAAACACTTGACAAATTTTGCTTCAAAGACACGAAAGGAAATCGGTTTTGCATCGAATTGTTACTGACGATGGAAAATGGATTTATTTTAAGAATCCTAAACGGAAAAAATCATGGGTTAATCTGGGACAACCATCAACATCTGCAAAACCAGATCGATTCGGCAAGAAAACAATGCTATGTGTTTGGTGGGACCAGAAAGGTGAGCTGTACCACGAGCTCCTAAAACCTGGAAAAACCATTAATACTGATCGCTACCGACAACAAATGATCAATTTGAACCATGCATTGATCGAGAAAAGAGCAGAATGGGCCAGAAGACACGGCAAGCTAATTTTGCTCCATGACAATGCAGCTGCACACAAAGCAAAACCGGTTCTGGATACAATCAAAACACTTGGGTGGGAGCAGCTACCCCACCCGCCGTATTCACCAGACTTAGCTCCTTCCGACTACCATTTGTTTTCATCGATGGGACACGCATTGGCTGAGCAGCACTTTGATTCCCACGAGAAGGTCGAAAATTGGGTGTCTGATTGGTTTGCTTCAAAAGACGAACAATTTCATTGGCGAGGTATTCACAAATGGCCAGAAAGGTGGTCAAAATGTGTAGAAAACAATCGTCAATACTTCGAATAAAATGTTTTTACTTTTCCATTAATAATCAATGTTTTATTTTAAAACTATTCATGAAGAGATGGTGGCTGTTTACCAGGTTTCTGCATCTATATTATCAACTGTGCAAAAGTGGTCAAGTGGGTAAAAGATAGGCAGAGAGAACATTGAAGACGACCCCCGCTCCGGCGCCCCGGCAACTACTTGTACGGGAGAAAGCATAAAATAAGTCGAAAACTTATTCTTGAGAATGCCCGAATATAGGCGAAAATGATGGTAGAGATCACCAAGCTATCAACTGGTACCATTCAAACCATTCTTTATGACCATCTTAACCTTTCAAAGGTCAGTGCGATTTGGTGCCACGAATGCTCACAGCGCCTCAGAAAAAACTGAGAATCACATGCTGTAGAGAGCCTTTGCAGATGTGTAGTGAGAACGCGGACGGTGTTATGGATCGAATTGAATGGGCCCGAAGACAAGGCAAGGTAATTTTGCCAATTTTTCCATGACAATGCACCTGCACACAAAGCAAAACCGGTTCAGGATACAATCAAAACACTTGGCTGGGAGCAGCTACCCCACCCGCCGTATTCACCAGACTTGGCTCCTTCCGACTACCATTTGTTTTCATCGATGGGACACGCATTGGCTGAGCAGCACTTTGATTCCTACGAGTAGGTCGAAAATCGGGTGTCTGATTGGTTGGCTTTAAGAGACGAACAACTTCGTTAACGTGGTATTCACAAATTGCCAGAAAGGTAGTCAAAATATGTAGAAAACAATGGCCGATACTTCGAATAAAATGTTTTTACTTTCCCATTAATAGTTAATGTTTTATTCAAAAACAAAAAGCCCACATTTCATACCGGTATACCTGGTAAGCTTTATTGAAAACTTATGTTAATACACAGTATCTGTTTGAATTAATGCCGAATAAACACCTTTGCAATACGCGTTCATCCAAAACTGTTGTATTTGTACTTTTTTCGCAAAGCAAATACATTTTGAGACACTTGGCACTTTTTTCACAATTGATTATTCTTCCACAATCTCACTTTATTAATATTTGCAACTATAAAAATGGTCGCCGTGGCGTTGTGGGTAGAATGTGTCTAGAAGAAAGTGTCTAGATTCGACTCCCGGCTCAACACCAATTTTTCGAATTTTTCACGGCTCCACCTCTTTCGAGCTGCTGACAACACTCAAAGAGTAATAACTGTTTAAGAAGCTTCTCAAATTTCACCGGTCGAGTCGGCAAAAAACTGTAGGTCCCCTCTACTCGTGAGAGAACAATAGCGCGCACAAAACGAGTAGTTGATGAGCAAGCTAGGCCCTGGTCCACCTTTGGACTGTAGCGCCAACAATTATTATTATTATTATTAACTATAAATAAAGAAAAATTTCCGTAAAGAAACCAAACTAATATGAATTACAAAATCATATAAAAACAAACATCGATGTCACTCTGATCAGCCATTTTGGATTTTGTTTTTGTTTACTTTTGATGACACATGCGCAAGATATTACTTTCATGTCTGTACCGTGCTATTTATCACCTTCTCGAATACCTTGCTGATGTTCGGGAGGAGACTAATTGTAGGCTGTCGTCGTCATTGTAGGTCCCACATTGCAGTTCCCATCTGTCGTTCTTTTCATTCAGTAACCTCATTCTGACACGAATGAAATCCAATACGGCTTAAGTGTTAAACAATTTATGGCAGTCTTAGTTGCGAGCGTTTCGTATGAAGACCCCATTGGCTGAAAGTGGTGTTGGTGACCGATCGATTGAAAAATTTTTCTGGCGTCCTCCCATACTAAAGACAAAATTTAATACATGCATATTTTGCTTGCTTTCTCAAAGGCATACTTCAACGTCTTCCCTTGGGAATCAACTCCATCTTCGGCTAAAGAACAGGGCTACCAACATTCATCACATTCAAGTGCGGACATCAACCCCTGCCAGATGCTATAAAACTCACATTCTATCCCAATCGTACTCCTCAGATCGTAATTTGTATACTGCAGGAAACGTATTGTTTAAACCTCATGGGACGCGTTTTTGGAGAAATACCTTTCTTAAATCAAAATAAATATAAGCTCTTTGAAGTGTGAAAGGATTTGAAGCAACATGCATCACTCCAAATTGGTTCACTTAGGTGAGGACACAACTTCGAAATAAACAGTGTGGGGCAAGCAGAAAACTGTCAAAAGAACCAATACAAGAAATTCGAAAAGAGCACGGCTTAAAACAAACTATTGTGACAAGAAAAAAATCAATTTCTTAAAGTCTGAAAACATTTGTGAAAGTGGCAAGTATTGCTTTGGCACTTCGAATTGACGTGGCCATCTTCCCAGTGGCAGTCACGTAGTCAGAGAAAAATAATCCATAGCGCATTTTGAAGAAGAAATCCTTTTAAACCAATTCTGGTCGTTTCATTTGAAAAGTTTCAGCTATAAAAATGAAAATTTTACCCATCAGTCTCTTGACGTGCTGTCAGAGGGTTGCTCTTCAGGGCTTATCTCAGCTCCTACAATCGCATGGCGTAGGAATCTTAAAGAGGATTTCCACAGCACCCACCTGACAAAAGAAAATTTTGAAATGCCCTTCATACAATTTGGGTTAGACATACATGCATATGCCTGTGTCGTCACTTGTGTGGGTCCGTGTGTGTCCGTGTGCGTGTGTGTGTCCGGCTGCTTGTAAGGTTTACACTTGGCTAAATCGAAGGGATGAACATGAAACTTTTTCAACTCTGTATATTTTATTCCTTTAATATTCATGATCAGACTTTCGTTTTCTTCTTTGCCAGAGTAAACGAGTATGTGTGGTAGAATGACTGAATTTATGTGTATTGTTACTTTATTCCCTTGAAGGAATTTCAAGAAAGAATTTCTGGCTTCATCGCCAGGCTTCTGTTTGTTATAATAAAAGTGAATGGGATACGGGAGATTTGGTCGTGACTATCGATTAAGATAAGACTACTGCTGTGTTTGGAGCCGACTGTGAATTTGGCTGTCTGTGTAGCGTTTCGCCGCGCACTAAGCAGTCCTTTCTCAACAAAATGAATAAAAAATGGAAGACTTGAATGAGGACAATTGGAATGAGGAAAATTTGTTCTTTCAGCAGCTGCAGTGGGGCAGAGCTCACAGAGTGATCGACAAATATTAAAGTTTTAGACGGAGTATACTCACAGCACACTTACTTACTTGTCAGGCAGACGAACTATGAAGCGCCTGAGCCTGAGCAATTGCTGCCTTCTATCGGTGACGGTCCTGGGTACGCTGCATCCAATCATCAAGTCCAAGCTGTCTTACATCAGCGATGAGTTGGACTTTGTACCGGAGGTGCGGTCTTCCTCTCCAGGTCTTCTCTCGAGCCAGGAGTGTTGGATTCGAAGACCCTCTTTGCTTGTGCGTTGTTGTCCATTCGCTCAATGTGGCCGAGCCAGTGTAGCCGACGGATTTTCGTCCTCCGGACTTCATCTACATCCTTGTATAGCTCGTAGAGTTCGCGGCTGTGTCTTCTCCTCCATTCGCCTTCCTCGTAGACGTGACCCTATATCCGACGTATAGTTTTTCTTTCGAAGGCACCAAGAATCAGCTGTTACTAAATGTTCAGCTTTCGTCTCAATAAAGTAGGACTGGCAGAATAAGGGTTTTGTAGAGCAAGGCTTTGGCCTTCGAGTCAAGAGTTTCGAGCCCAGTTCTTTTGATAGACCGAAGTAGCATCGGTTGCCAAGGGCGATTCTACGTTGGATTTCCACTACGATGTCATTCGTGGAGTTTACGTTTGCCCCGAGGTAGACAAACTCCTTTATTACCTCGAAATTGTAGCTGTCGATTGAAACGTTTTGGCCTAACTGGTGTGCGGCGGATCGTTTTCTGCTCGATAGCATATATTTGGTTTTGTCCTAATTGACCTTTAGACCAGCTCGTTTCGCCTGTTACTCAATAGCCGCGAAAGTTTTCACCACGGAGCGTTGGGATCACGCTATAATGTCGATGTCATCAGCGTATCCCAACAGCTGGACTGACTTGTAGAAGATAGTGCTTTCTGTGTTGACTGGCCCACCGTACTATCTTCTCCAGTACCAGATTGAAGAAATAATACAACGCATCTCCTTCCCGAAATCCGGTGCAGGTCTCGGACGGTTCAGAGGTTTTTGAACTGAACTGCACTGTGCATCGCGTATGTGTTAGAGTGGTGCGACACAACCTGATATATTTTTGCCGGGATCCCGAATTCGGCCATTACTTTAATAGCTCCTTGCGAAGGGTGCTGTCGTATTCGGCTTTGAAATCGATGAAAAGATGGTGAGTGTCGATTTGAAGCTCGCTAGTCTTCTCCAGGATCTGCTTAAGTGTGGAGATCTGGTCCATAGTCTATTTACCGGGCCGAAAGCGGCACTGGTACGTGCCGATTAGACGTTCACACAGTACACTGGAAAGGATCTTGTAGGTGAAGTTGAACAGGGATATGCCTCTAGGTAGGATAGCCTTTTTTTGTGGATGGGCATATGGAGCTGTTATTCCAGTTGTCGGGCATGCTTTCGTTTACCCAATTGGGCAAATGATCTGGTGCATGCTCCCTACCATTACATTTCCCTCAGCTTTGAAAAGCTCCGATGGTAAGTTATTTGAGTCTCCGGCTTTGTTGTTCTTCAACATTTTAATGGCTGCAGCGACTTCTTCAAAGCTAGGTGGGAAGACTGTTTCGTCGACTGGAGTTTGGATTTCCCGGTTCCCTATCACTCTCTCCTGGTCAGACCCGCTTAGCAGGTGTTGGAAGTGTTCCTTAAACATATCCACTATTCCCTGTGGGTCCGTAACTAGATTACCTTCGCAATTTCAAAAAGCTTCGGTGGCTTTCTTAAGGCATGTGGCCAGGCTTTTGGCTTTTTTGTTAAAGGCCCGTATTTTTTGTTTGTCCCTAGACTCCTTGAAATCCTTGAGCTAGGAGGTTGCGATAAACCTTTTTGTTCAGAGGTAGAAGTTTTTTCTATTCCCGTCTTCTAGCCCGGACTCCTCTTGTTTTCCGTTGTAGCGCTTTTTGGTATGCCTCGTCGGCTTTACGATTTTTCTGCACACACTCGCCATCATACCACGGGTTTCTTGTCGGGGGTGGTAAGGTAGTTTCCGCTACCTCTTTGATGGCCGAACCGCAATGCAATTAAATCTCTTTGGCATTTGACGTAGACATACCGGAGAGTCCCTCACTTGATTGCTTTTCGTAGTCTCTGGCAATGTCCGGGGTGCTTAGGCGCCCTATATCAAAAGTTCTCTTAATCGGCTGGTGCAGCTTTCTGCCATTGGACAGTCGAGCTCTGGATCTTGCTGCAACGAGAAAATGGTCAGAGTCGACGTTTGCCTCACTGAATCTTCGCAAATCCAGGATATTCCGTCAATAAGCACATGGTTGCTACATCGTTCTTCGGGCAGGCTCCGTAGGCACCGTCCAAGAGATCGTAATGATCCTCTTTGACAGAGTTTTCAGCTTCATCGGTAGGAGCGTGTGCACATATGAGTTTCATGTTCTAGAATCTGTCATGGATGCGAATCACAGCCAGGCGATCGCTTAACGGTTTAAAGTCGATGACCTTCGACCTTAGACCTTTTCACACCACGAATCCGCATCCAAATATGTGCAACCTTTTGTGACAGCTGTTATATAAGTCGCATTCTTTCTTTTTCATTATCCGTTGTCCTATCCAGCGTATGTCTTGGAGCGCAGTAATATCCGCTTTATACTGCGTAACTATATTTTCCAGTTTTTTTGTGGCCCCTGGAGTGTAGATTGTTCTTACATTCCAGGAGCACACTCGCAAATCTTTGCCCTATTTCGCGCCTTGTCGTCGTTGAGGTTCCGTCCGTTCTTCCGAGGTGGCTTGCTCTTCCGTAAGAGATATTTTTTCTGTGCGTGGGTTGCTAGCCCTCCGCTCAACCGCTGGAGAAGCGTTGCATGCATTGGTCCACCTCACAGCACACAGAGTGACAAGAATTCTCGAAACGGCTCCACAAGCTAACAACAAATTTAAAATTCCAACGCTGTGATATTAAAACAGTTTCATTAACTCCGCATCCTCCAGTCGAAACAATGGTAATGCAAGTATTTAATGGGGTTCCTTTGCAACCGAGAATCATGAGCTGTGGAACTTTGTTTCATCCTGGAAGTGGTGGGTTAATGCTCAGAGCCATGGTGACTGTTCTGAAACCATTTTGTTCACAGTTCTTCGCCTCAGATTACTAGACTTTGGAGATTTTCCTGATGCAGTTTGAGCTGCATCGGAACTGAATGGTGTGAATCATAGAATGAAAGAGAGGTTAAAAGAGCCTGACTGTTGAACAGGTTGAAGTGGTTTAGCATCTACCACGAACTCAGATCGGCACTCAAGTAGTTCCTCGGTTAATCAACTCGGTTACTTAAATTTTTGCCTGCACATTTCCAACGGATTTGAAATCCGAATCCGAGAGCATAAGAGGAAAGATCTAGCTGCTCTGACCGCGGCATCATATCGCATTGTCTTTGCAACAGATCACTGAATATGTCCCGGACATGTAGGGGCGGCAACAACAAAAAATCCAAAGTCGACTATATATTATGTTTCTTTGAAGAGAACGTGTCTTCAATAAAACTGAATCTCTTCTTCGTTTGGGTATGATTATGATTTCGAAGCGTTCAATACAACTTGTATTGGATGCGTTCAGGTCTGATATTCTGGTGCCCGGTTTGTCTCCGACATTCTTCCTCGTTTTTATAAATGATCACCTGCCTGTCCATTCTTATCCAATTCACTCCTTCGATGATAACAGTACCCTTATCTTTTCATATTCGTTCCTCGGCTCTCGTCCCTCCTCTTCGGCCATGAACTTGAAACGGCAGCGTATGTTAAGCTCATTAAATTCCGATCTTGACAGCATAATTGTTTGGAGTAAAAAGAAAAGAGTGGAATTTAATGCTTCCAAAACTCAGTGCTGTGTACTGTCACTTAACTTCTCAAATCAACGTGCCATTTTCTATGAATGGCTCCTGAATTGTTAAAACTGAACAACTTTCCATCCTCGGTACGTGTATCAACTCAACACTAGGTTGGAACGATCACATATTCGAGATCGCCAAAAATGCAGCGAAATGTCTAGTATTCTTAAAGCGATTCAAGAAATATTTCACCCATTCTGACCTGGCAACAATATATAAGGCGTATATCAGCCCAAAGCTTAAGTACAACGCTCCTATCTGGTCTGGTGCTCCTAAGACCTCTCTGCACCTATTAGATAGAATCCAACAGCGAGCGATAAAACTTATTGATGCGAAGTAAATCGACACGCTTGAACATCTCTATCACTGTTTTATCGATATATCAACAAAAAATGCTCTAATGAGTTAGCCAGCTGCATTCCTTCCCTTCAAGAATTTATCCGCAATTCCCACCTCGCAAGGATTGCTCACCCTTAAGCCCACCTTCGGACGTACAGTTAAGTTTAGAGACTCGTTCTTCAGCCGCACCACATGAATATGGAATGCTCTTCCCAGCCCGATTCCCCCCCATTGCAATACACAGGCATATGAAACCAGTGTGCTGATGCACCTCCTCTTTTCCCTCTCTCCATCTTTACCCTCGGCCCGTGCTGTGACTTGATTCCAGTTATTTAAGGATATAAGCAATCCCTTTAGTGCGCGCCAATTATAATAATAATAATTGTTGGCGCTACAGTCCAAAGGGGACCAGGGCCTAGCTTGCTCATCAACTACTCGTGTTGTGCGCGCTACTGTTCTCTCACGAGTAGAAGGGACCTACAGTTTTTTGCCGACTCCGAACGGCGAGATTTGAGAAGCTTTCTTAGACAGTTATTACTCTTTGAGTGTTGTCAGCAGCTCGAAAGAGGTGGTGCCGTTAAATTCCAAAAATTGGTGTTGAGCTGGGAGTCGAACCTAGACCCTTCGGCGTGTGAGCGACGCACTCTACCCACTCGGCCACGGCGCCAATTATATCAAAAAAAAAAAAAAAAAAAACAAGTTTTAGTTGCTTACCTTATCTAGGCTAGCTGATATTTTGGGTCTTGAAGCTTTAAGTAAATATTTATCTTTGGTGGTTGAAACGTGATAATTTTCATCTTAGGAAATTCGTTAGTTGGAGAAGGAAGTTTTTGTGGTGAGTACTTCAGACGTCGTACTTACATCACTTAGATGCGCTGAAACAGTGTGGTTTTTGACAAATGTTGATGCTAAGAGATTTACTTTTTCATTAGGGCGATGTAGAGATCTGATACATCTGATGGGATATTATTGCTTTTTTTTAAGGACTTTCCATTCCAATTTCCAAAACGGTTAACTGGAATTATCACAGGAGAAAGAAGGTTATTCCAGCGAGAATTTTTGAAAGCGTTAATCTCGTTTCTAATTGCATTGTTTAAGAACCTTGTACTATGAAGAAAGCAATTATGCCGGTATAGATAGAAGGTATAGAATGTCGTTGGTAAAGAAGAAGAATAGAATGCTTTCAGGCAATTAAGTTTCTCCTTTTTGTATATGCGTTTGAGAAACGCATGCTCGGCTGCTCTGGAAAAAGTGTTTGTAAAAGTATCACACAATACATCAACTAGGTCAGAACTTTGAACAGAGTCAAACTCAAGTTCAGTGGTTTTTAAATTTCTGTTTATACATGACTTGTTTTTGCTTCTGTTGGAATCAGAATATTTATACGACTAAGTCGTGTTGTTTACAGTGATCGAGACAGGGAGGTGATCAGATTCAAAATTATTATGAATTCTGGGTTGTATGCAAAGGCTAGTCATATTTGTTAAAAATATATCAAGAATTGAGTGATATTTAGAAGATGATGTTGGAATGTAAGAGGGGCCTTCAATATATACTCGGTATCGATATGAAGAAAATGGCGAAATCAATTTAAATTAATTTTATTTTTCTATAAAATCTCCCCCAACATCAATGCATTTGTTACATCTTGAGGTAAGCTTTTCTAAACCCTCAAAAAAAAAATAAATTTCTTCTTTCTCTGCAAAAAAAATAAATGGGTTATAGGTATATAGTATGAAATGAGGGTTTTTTTTTTGAAAATAAAAAACCGATTATTATTGGGAATGTAAAAACATTTTATTCATAGTATTGGCCATTGTTTTCTACACATTTTGACCAACTTTATGGCAATTAGTGAATACCACGCCAATGAAATTGTTCGTCTTTCAATGCAAACCAATCAGACACCCAATTTTCGACCTCCTCGTAGGAATCAAAGTACTGCTCAGCCAATGCGTGTCCCATCGATGAAAACAAACGGTAGTCGGAAGAAGCAGAGTCTGGTGATGGCGGGTGGCGTAGCTGCTCCCAGCCAAGTGTTTAGATTCCATCCTGAACCGGTTTTGCTTTGTGTGTAGCTGCATTGTCATGGAAAAATTGGCAAAATTACCTTGCCTTGTCTTCTGGCCCATTCTGGTCGTTTCTCGATCAATGCATGGTCCAAATTGATCATTTGTTGTCGGTAGCGATCAGTCTGTACGGTTTCACCAGGCTTTAGGAGCTCGTGGTACAGCACACCTTTCTGGTTCCACCAAACACACAGCATTGTCTTCTTCCCGAATCGATCTGGTTTTGCAGTCGATGTTGATGGTTGTCCCAGATTAACCCATGATTTTTCCGTTTAGGATTCCTAAAATAATTCTATTTTTCATCGCCAGTAACAATCCGATGCAAAACCGATTTTCTTTCGTGTCTTTGAAGCAAAATTTGTCAAGTGTTTTTTCGGTTTTCCATCTGTCTTTCATTCAATTCATGTGGCACCCATTTCCCACACTTTTGGATCTTTCCCATAGCTTTTAAACGGTCAGAAATTGTTTGTCGTGCAACATTTAACATTGCTGCCATTTGCTTTTGACTCAAAGTGTCATCTCCATCCAATATCGTTTGCAATTCGGTGTATTCAAACTCACGTTCACTTCACGTTCTTCATTTCTCACATCAAAATCATAATTTCTGAACCGTTGAAATCATCTTTTGCACTTTGCTTCTGATAGAGCGTGATCATCACATTCCTCGACAAGCATTCGATGCGACTCTGCAGCACTTTTCTTCAAATGAATACAAAAAATTAATGCTTTCCGCAAATCATCACTTTCTGGTACAAAATTCTACATTTTTAACACGATGGAAAAATATGATGTTGTCTGTTCATTGACTTGATGTATACTAAATATTTTTCACAGTTGTCATAGCAAACAAAGAAAAAAAATTAGGGCTCGTTCACAACAAATGTTCCCTATCGAGACATTTGTATCTTGACGCTCACTTCATACGGCTATACCTGGTATTGCCTGGTACCTGGTATTGCCGACTTAAGTTCTTCATCATCCGAAAATCTTTTTCCACGAAGACATTTTTTCAAATTCGGAAACGGAAAATAATCACTAGGGACAAGATCTGGTCTATAGGGTGGGTGTTGGATTTCTTCGAAACCACAATCTCGCACAGCAGCCTTGGAAACTTGCGCCGTGTGAACAGGAGCGTTGTCACGAAGAAGCAACACACCCGCTTTGAGTTTACCCCATCTTTTGTTTTTAATTTTCTCCCGCAAATTATGCAAAGTGGAAGCGTAGGATGTGGAGTTGATGGTTTCACCTTTTTTCTTAGTACTCAATGACCAAGATTCCCTTTGAACGCCAAAAACCTGTAGCCATGGGCTTCCCGGCAGGCGGAGCGACTTTGAACTTTTTCGGGGATCTGTTCCTTTTTTATGCCATTGCATGACTCTTGTTTGCTTTCAGGGTCATAGTGGTGAGCACATGTAACAATTTGGTAACAGCTCAGTAACAATTTGATCCATAACACCGTCCGCGTTCTCACTACACATCTCCAAAGGCTCTCTACAGCATGCGATTCTCACTTTTTTCTGAGGCGCTGTGAGCGTTCCTGGCAACCACCTTGCACTGACCTTTTAAAGGTTAAGATGGTCATGGAGAATGGTGTGAATGGTACCAGTTGAGATGATTCGGGCATTCTCAAGAATAAGTTTTTCGACTTATTTTAAGCTTTCTCCCGTACAAGTAGTTGCCGGGGCGCCGGAGCGGTGGTCGTCTTCAATGCTCTCTCTGCCTATCTTGAACCCACTTGACCAATTTTGCACAATTGATAATGAAGATGCAGAACCCTGGTAAACAGCCACCATCTCTTCATGAATAGTTTCTTGACTCTTTCCTTGCTTAGTGAGAAAATTAATTACAGCGCGATGCTCAATTTTCACCATCATCGTCTCAGTTGCAATTATGATTCTGTTCAACTAGAGATAAAACCCGAGTTAATAATCACATTTATATGAAACTTTATACAAATGCACTAAAACAATAGTATTACTTGATAAATAAGTCAATTTATATATATAACCACAGATTCACCCCGATACCGAGAATATATTGAACTCCCCACGTATGTATGATAAAGTATTGAAATATTGTTGTTGTGTCATGTAGCATGTTACCGTAGCAGTTCGATCTTAAACAAGACCATTGCTGATGACGGCTGTTTAGGTCTCCACCAGAAATTATTTCGGCCTTCAATATAAGCAAATCTTTTAAATCTCTTCTGAAGCGGTAAAGCTTATATAATTCGATGGATAGTCTTCAGACATTTTAATATGATTATTGAAATATGAGCGCCACGGCCATCTGGGACGTAGTCTTGTCTTCACGTCTCATATATCTGCAAAACCTCTTTGAATGTTGTTCCCCAAGTGGTCAATTGGTTGCGGGCTTATCGGCGCGTATTGGAGACTTCGCATATCCCCACAGAAAATAGTCTTCTTCTACTTGTGGCGCTAGAGTCCGAAGTGGAAAGAAAACCTTACCGAAAAAAAATCATCGCAAATTTCGTCAACATCTACTGACAAATATACGCATTTAATGTGTAACTGGTCCTAGTGAGAATGAAATTTTTGGAAAATTGTATAGCGTATGAATTAAGCACTACACTGACAATTTACACCACACTGAACGACACACTTCCAGAAGAAGACTTTGAAAAATTAATCGAAATGATAATAATGGGTTTCGGGACCTGAGTGTCCATTACGATAGCTGGCAATAGGTGTGTTTTCTCGTACTCGGAATAAACAATACAAAACACCGAAAGTCTATACCAGTACACCAAAAAATGAGTTTCGTGTCAAACGTATCTCTTTCAAGAGAGTCAGACATTTCTCCATCCTCCCTATTTCAACCCAAGAAATTATTGTGAGTAGGTTCTTGGTTTTTTAGTCAAATCTATTAATGTGTATATGAATGTATGCGTATGTATGGTTTGACATAAAACCGTTCTTTCAACGTACAAGAACAGCCCTGCTCTGTTTTGTGATTTAATATTTTATGACAAAACTTACATAATTAGTAATGCTGCTAGTTTTATCTCTCTAAGAGATTGTTACCCCGACTCCTTAAAAAATTAAAAACTTTATAATTTGGTACAGACAGCACTAGAATATACCAAATTTCTCAGCGTTGTCAGCCGCTGAGTATATTTAATGTTGAAACCCTAAAATTTGCGGTTGCTCATTGCTCAATAAACAGGGTTGTCATATCTTGCTTTCGAAATAATACACTTCAAACCCACGATTGAATCAAAGTAAAAGAGAGCTCCTGTGAGCGGAAGGGAGCTGTGAATGTCTATTTGATCCTTTCGATGATTTTTCAACCAGATTATGGTACATGTACACAACTTTGTTTTTGTTAATTTTGTTTATGTTAATCTTCTTCTTCTTCTTCTTCTTCTTCTTCTTGTGGCGCTACAGTCCGGGGTGGACCTGGGCCTCAACCGACATGCCTCTCCAGCCAAGTTGGTTGAGGTCCTTCTCCCCTTGTGTGCGCCACCTTAGTCTAGCTCGTCCTCTGTTGCGTTGTCCCAATGACTCGGATTCAAAGACTTTTCGGACCGGAGCAGTGGGGGCCTAGCGTTGTATCCGTAGACGCTTGACTAGGCACATGTCGCTCTACAGCCTACAGAGTTCGTCGTTAAATCTTCTCCTCCAGATGCCATCAACGCAAACAAGACCAGAAATCGCAAGCCAAATTTTCTCTCGAAAAGTGTAAGGGCTTTCTCATCCGCCTTTGCTAACCTCCAAGTTTCCGCGTCATAAAGTAGGACTGGGATGGTCAAGCTGTTATATACAGCAAGCCTAGTCCTTCGAGAGAGAGCTTTATTACTCAATTGCCTCTTGAGCCCAAAGTAACAGCGATTGGCAAGAGTGATTCTGCGTTTGATTTCGGTACTGATGTTGTTGTCCTTGTTTACCACGAAGCCGAGGTAGACGAAGTCCTTGACCACCTCGAAGTTTCTGCTAGCGTGTGTGACGCTCTGTCCGAGACGTCGAGGTTGTGTGTCCTTCCTTGATGACAGAATATACTTAGTTTTGCCCTCATTTACAGCTTCAATGCCAGCAAACGCTTCATTGACGGTTAGCTGTGTTCGTCCAATCACGTCAATGTCATCAGCGTAAGCTAGGAACATCAAGTCTTGGATAATGAAGGATCAACTATTTATGGTATGTTAATAATAATAATAATAATTGTTGGCGCGACTGTCCACAGGGGGACCAGGGGCTAGCTTCCTCATTAACTACTCGTGTTGTGCGCGTTTTTGTTCTCTCACGAGTAGAAGGAACCAACAGTTTCTTGCCGACTCCGAACGGCGAAGTTTGAGAGGCTGCCCTAGACAGTTATTACTCTTTGAGTGTTGTCAGCAGCTCGAAAGAGGTGGTGCCGTGAACACATTCGAGGTGTTCAGCCGGGAATCGAACCTAGACCCTTCGGCGTATCCACTGCGCCACGGCGGCCAATTTTGTTTATGTTGGAAGGTCGTTATTCGGAAGTGCGTTCGATTATCGCATACATGCTCTTTAAACCAAGAAAACATCACAAAATCGAGAATCGTAAGTCGAATTAAAGTGAGAATGTTTGACCTGATGATGCATGAAAAATATTAGTTAAACACACTGACTCTCATTGCTCTTAATGCCAGACTTCAACATCCCGATAAATACACTAAATAATAGCTGCCCTAATTTCGATTAGTTTTGCCACATACTCTCAGAAGTTTTTTGGCCACAATGTTCTCAGTTCCATCTGCGCAAAAGTAATCCTGCCCCTAAGTGTTTTGGCTACTGTTGGGCTTACAATCGAAGCAAGGACATCCACAACATACTATAAGCTATTTCTGTTTTCAGATTATTCGTTTCTCTTCCAAGCTGCGATGTACGGCTTTTCCCCATTCATGTTCTTCTGATAAATTCAAATTAAACGCAGGACCTTCGTCCCTGCATAAATTAACAACCAGCCAATTATTTTTCAACACATCAAAGACTCCTCCTTCGCTCCACTGATAGGGAAAATACATAAATGAACCTGGGAACAGGAGTTATTTCCATTCCTTTAGTGTCCACAGATTTGTCCGGATTTCAATCAAGGCCACCAGTATAAGCAACCCAAGGGGCGACCCCAATTACGAATATTACACTTGTTAGCGCAAATAACTTCACCTATGCACACACATGTGTATAAGTCCTGCATGTATCTACCGAAACAAGGCAGACAATAATCAAAACTGACCAAAGGATTAACGGCTGGGATCGTTTATTGGACCCTGGGCATAGCTGCCCGACTAGGTGAGACCCTCGCAAATATGTGCATTAAACAAAACCTCCCCAGGGGCACATCGCCTTTATGCTACAGATTGGAATAGAAGTGTATTTAATGCTCCCCTGGGCATAAGGTAGTGATTAAAAACGATGGCAAAGGCTTATCAGTGGCTGTGTTTTGGCACACAGCCCGTGTGGGAACGGATGTTTCCGCGCGCCTCCACCACTAACCCTTAAGGGATGGGTTATCGATTAAACATGAAGCAGAGTGGTGGAAATATGGCGTTAAACTGTTGATATGCTGTCTAGGAAGTAATCCTACGGTTGTGTCGCAATGCAGTAAATCTTGAATTCTTCTTCCTATCTATGACAACTGTGCGAGAACAAAAAATTCAATTCTGAATAGGATATGGGTTAGGATATGTCGTACCAAGGACAAATGGGACGTAAAATAGCCGGGTTGGGGTTGCGGAAAGCCTTGTTGATGCCCACATTAAATTTTGATATTTTGGGTTAAGGCATGTTTGATGTATCAAAGCTGCTTTCGGTCGCACATCCAAAACGAATTTCAAATAGCTAACTGTGCAATTTCCCAAAAGAGTCTATTTTTCGGTCGTAATCCAAATCGATTGGGTCTGTGCAAGACAGCAGCGTATACATTTAATGGTGGTTTTGCTTCTTCTTTTTTTCAAATCGTTTTGACCATTTGCTGGGGGCAACTCGTTTGTGCGGTTGCCAAATAAATGGATCCGTGGCCAAGGACATTAAGTTATCTCTGCGTAAGAAAGTAAACAAAATTCAAATTAAAATTCTATTTGGACTTCGATGCAAATTTCTGACAAAATGCAAATGAACCATAAGAGCAATGGACTAGAGTTTGAGGGCAGTGAGTGAATTGTAAGTCGGGAAAACGAATGGTACTTCTTTTGGGTTAATAATAATTGGTGGGCGCGACAGCCCATAGGGGACCAGGGCCTAACGTGCTCATCAATTACTCGTGTTGTGCGCGCTATTGTTCTCTCACGTTTGGAAGGGACCTACGGGTTTTTGCCGACTCCGAACGGCGAAGTCTGGGAAGCTTTTTCTTAGACAGTTGCTACTCTTTGACTGTTGTCAGCAGCTCGAAAGAGATGGTACCGTGAAAACTTCGGGGTGTTCAGCCGGGAAACGAACCTAGACCTTCGGCGTTTAAGTGTCGCACTCTACTCACTACGCCACGGCGGCTTAGTTGGGGTCGGTCTACATTTTAAAACCGTTCTCCAAGTGTGGTGCAACTGGATCGATACACAATTTAGGAATATTCAGAAGGGTAAAGATGCTCGTACATCAGGAAGGCGAAAGGAGTTTTGAGTATTTTTATTTATCATTATCATATTTCATTTTTCATTTTCCAGTATTAAAAGACAAAATTCCGATGAGTATGAAAAAGCGATGCCTCAGAAATTTTCGTGTATGATCTAAGGAGTGCCAAACGACAAAAAGCACTTACTTGTTCAGGTATACGGTGTATCTGCTTTTATTCTAGAGCATAACTCAGGCTTCCCCATATGGGACTCAAAAGAAGCTTGAACTTATAAAAAGGTCTCTGTTATGACTGCATAGAAGTTCCTACTAAAACCCTTCAACCGGAAATGAACGACCCTCCAAACGTTCATATAGAATTGGTGCTCTTCCAGATAGTCTATAGTATGGAAATATGGAAAGTTCAGTGAAAAAACAAAAACAAATATTCAGAAAAATTACTTAAGAAGGCATAATAATTACTCACAGCATATTATTGATTGGCATGACAGCTGGGGCATGGACCCTTCTTCTTCTTCTTGTTACAACCTTACACACCAGGGTGGACCTGGATGTCAACCAACGTCAGTCTCCAGCCAGCACGATCTTTCGTCAGCTGCCTCCAGTTGAGCACTCTAAGTTGGTTGAGGTCCTCCTCCACTTGTGTGCGTCACCTTAACCTAGGCCGTCCCCAGTTGCGTTGCTTCAATGGCTCGGATTTGAAGACTTTTCGGGACGGAGCAGTTGTCGATAATACACTCTACATGGATAAGCCATCTTAAGCGTTGAATCCGAAGGCGCTTGACCAGGCTCATGTAGCTGTACAAAATTGTCTCCTCCAAATAACATCCTCGCAAACAGGACCAAAAATGGCACGCAACTTTTTTCTCGATAAAACTAATGGCTTCTTCATTCGCTTTTAGTAGCATCCAGGTTTCCGCGTCATAAACTATGACTGGGATGATTAAGGCGTTGTATACAGCGAGCTTAGTCTTTCGAGAGCGGGTTTTATTACTCAATTGCCTCTTGAGCCCAAGAAACAGAGATTGGTAGGACTGAATCTGCGTTTGATTTGGGTACTGGTGTTGCTGTCCCTATTTACCGAGGAGCAGAGGTAAACGAAGTCGTTGACCATTTCTAAGTTTCTGCTGCCTAGTGTGACGCAATGGCCGAGACGTCGATGTTGTGTGGCCATGTACTTTGTTTTATCCCTTTATTTACCTCCTCTTTCGCTGCAATGCCAGCAAACGCTCCATTAGTGGCTCGCTGCGGTTGTCCTATCATGTCAATATCATCAGCTTAAGCTAGCAATTGAGCTGACTCGTGCCGTGAGATCGGTGTTGATTTGTGAGTTACGGCCTTAAGTTGAGCTACACGAATGACGTTCATCCAGGTATTGAGTTTCCTGCTGTAAAACCAAACCAAACTGTTCCTAAAATGTGCACATTTCTGACCAACGAACAGTCGCCACAATACCAAACTACAGGTCCAACCAAATGTCGAGATCGTGCATCTTGTGTTGTTTTGTGAGTTGCAGACAAACATCTCGAGAATGATGTTAAAAAATTCACATGACAGCGCGCCGCCTTGTCTAAGACTTTTTTTGACATTGAAGGACACGGTGAGTTCGTTACCGACATTGACGGAGCAGCGAGAGATCTCCATTGTCATTCTAAGAATTCAAGAACTGGACATGACACTGTATATCTCGACTCTATGAGGGCTTAAAATCGGTGAATAGGTGGTGAATGTCGATTTGTACATCTTGAGTCTTTTCGAGGATCTGCCGTAATTGGAAGATATGTTCTATTGTGGACTTCCCTGGCCTGAAACCACACTGGTAGGGACCAAGTGGGTTTTGGGCAAACGCTCACACAATACGGCAGAGAGGATCTTGTAGGCGATGTTGAGGAAACTGAATCCTCGATGATTGGTGCACTTAAAGAGGTCTCCTCTCTTGTGTACAGGGCAAACGATGCTAAGATTCCACTCATATTGCATTAATTCCTTCTACCATATCTTACAGATGAGCTGGTGCAAGAAGGCCATCTCCAGCTGCTTTCAATAGTTCTGCGGCGGTCCGTCCGCTCCAGTAGCTTTGTTTGGTTTCAGTTTCAATATGGCTATTTTCATCGCGCTCAATAAGGCTTAGACTTAAAGAGCCTAGAAAAGGAATACTGCCGTAGAAGAAGATGAATATTGGAAACGATCTGTGCAAGAAAATGAATGTCATTAAGGTCTCGCGAAATGTAACTTGTTCTGAACGTTTTAAGTGCACGCACGACTTGTGGAGAAGTCGGTGAAGAAAAGTTTAAGCTGCATGATGGCGTTAGAAGAGAACTGCTCAAATGACTGACTACAACTAAAACGGTTTCTGCCGTTGCTCCCTAAAATCCCTTTATCCTCCTCTAAAATTAAAGAATAAATACAGGTGTGTCTGTATTAGATTATCAGAAGATTGCCTCTGGGCTCTAAAAATAAAATTATATGCCTTAGGGCAGTCTGAGTTATTTTGGTGAAACTTTTAAAATTATTTTTCAACAACAAAATGCAGCTGTAATTGTTGTAACGAAATTTTTAGTTTTTTAATACAAAATGTACAAATATTTTGCTATTTATTTTGGGACCAAAAGCTTTTCAGAAAAGTGGCGTGTAGCGCTTTCAGCTGGCCAATGTAAAGTACACAGTTCTTCAATTCTTACAATTTTAAGAAACCTCCGCGACCTTACTGGGAAACCTTTCTTTTTTCAAGCGGAAAACCATTCTACGTTCATGTATCAACGATATAAAAAAAAACGTGAGAGAGGAAGCCCAAATTGATAAAAGATGAGAAAAGAAGGAATTTAAAAAATCCCAACTAATAAAAATGGCGGCAGAGGAGCAAAAAAACAACTCCTCTGCCGTCATCCGCAATATGTAAATTTTGCAACAAATTTGACAAAATAAAGAAAAAAGATGTTGCTTTTTTTTCAAATTGGCTCAAGCTAATGGCATTGTTTGTGCACTTAAGGGACCGGAATTAAGTCACAGAATGAGCCAATTGAAGCTCAGCAAATATCCCTTAAACTACATAAGTGCCAGAATTTGAAGCAAACCTTTAAAAAAAACAGAACTATATTTACTTCGAGACTTCCGTGAATCGAGACAAGATCTTCAAAAGTAGTTTTCGGATCACTATTCTCTCTGCACTCCAAAGGACGAAAAACAAAGTACGCAGGCAAATTAAAGTTTTGCATGAGATCTTTGCTCATATTGTGTTAAGAAAGGTTGTAACATGGTTAGGCTGTCTAGATTTTTAGACAGTTTGGTGTCAATCGATCGTAGTATGCGATTGAATTTTAAGTTATGGCTCAGATCCAAGCCGATTTTAAGCACTCAAATAAGGAAATGAAGATACATGGTTGCCAAATATCTCTTTTCCGCCTTTTCGTCTATTGAATTTTCCAGCTATGTACAAAGCTACAGAGCACATATCTACACTACACATCAATATTATACAACAATACTTTACATCATTTAACAGGTCTTGACATACCCTACAAAACGACGCTATGCATCATTAGCTTGGATATTACGTTGCAACAGTTATAGACGTGTAAACATGGAGTTCACTAACGCCGAAATTCGCGCTATATTTAAAATTTTACTTCGGTAAAGGCACATTCGCTAGAGAAAGGTTCCATGATATTACACCATCAATAATTAGGGGATGGTACTCTATCACTTCGAACCGCGTAGGAATGGTTTTAATGATTCAGAGCCAGTGAAAACGACACCATGGATAAGCCAGCCGGCGGAAGACCTGTGACGACGAATACCGATGGAAATCATCGAGTAAGACCGGCATGTGGCATCTCGTGACATCCTAGTAGCCCAGGAGATGGGAGTAAGTCACCAAACCATTTAAAACATCTGCAGAAGGCTGGATACAAAATATCTTGATGTTTGGGTGCCGCATGAATTGACGCAAATATCATCATCCTTCTGGACCGAATCAACGCCTGCGATATGTTGTTGAAACGGAACGAACTCGACCCATTTTTGAAGCGGATGGTGACTGGCGACGATAAATGGATCACATACGACAATATCAAGCGAAAACGGTAGTGGTTGAAGGCCGGTGAATCGTCCCAAACCGTGGCTAAGCCGGGATTGATGGTCAGGAAGGTTTTGCTGTGTGTTTGGTGGGATTGGAAGGGAATCACCCACGATGAGCTGCTCTCATATGGCCAGACGCTTAATTCTACCATCTACTGCAAATAACTGGACCGCTTGAAGCAGGCGATCGACCAGAAGCGTCCAGATTTGGTCAACAGGAAGGATGTAGTGTTCCGCCAGGACAACGCCAGACCACACACTTCGTTGATGACTCTTCAGAAGCTACGGGACCTCGGATGCCTGCGCGGATATAGCACCAAGTGATTACCATCGGTTCCTGT
The DNA here is from genome assembly GCA_955652365.1 of Eristalinus aeneus. NCBI lineage: Eukaryota > Metazoa > Arthropoda > Insecta > Diptera > Syrphidae > Eristalinus > Eristalinus aeneus. The sequence continues at coordinate 43,061,280 of OY019134.1, read as the reverse complement.
CCATGGCGAACTCCCGTGGGGGTGTGAATTTAAACTCAAAAGAAGCTTGTTTAAAGCGGCGGTCCGCAAATAAGGAAGGAGGCTTCTACGAGGGCGGTATTATGAAGTTACCGTCTAGATGGAAACAGTTTATCGAACAAATCGGCGCATATTTGAACTAAATCCGATCACTGTAGCACTTTTTATGAAGCATTGAATGAAAAGCAAAAAATTGAAAGGGAAATATTTGACAACTTTATATGAAACATCGCTCAATAAATCCCGGAACATATAGGGGGCGCCACTAACAAGTAAAAAATTTGTTTATAATTAATAATTTTAGTTTGTGGCGCCCCCTATATGTTCCTGGGCTTATTGAGTTATGTCAAACGAAATGCACAAATTGGAAGTCCAAAATATTATGCTTTATTAAGTTTTCAAAAGCTTAAGTGGATAACTAATACAATGTTTAATTATTTTAACTATATTTAACGTAAAGTTCTTCGTTGCTGCCGAAGCGTAGTGGGTAGCGTGCAATCCTCACACGCCGAAGGTCCTAGGTTCGATTCCCGGACTGAGGACCTAAAACTTGTAGGTTTCTTCTACCCGTGGACCAACAGTAGCGCGCAAATCACGAGTTATTGATGAGGAACCTAGGCCCTAGTCCACTTGTAGACTGTCGTCCCATCCAAAAAATACACCAAAAGTTCTAATGGAGTTTAAAACAAAGCTCGTCAGTTGTGCAATTTCTTAAGACGATCCGTCATAGCTATTTTCAGTACACTTGGACTTTACCCACCAACTACGTACATGTGGCCACAATTGAGATCATTTACCCAAACTTGGAAAAACGTTGCAAGAAATTCCGCACAAAAATTTGTTTCCTATCAACTGCCTTTTCTTTTTCTTCTGATTATCGACTGGTTTTCTGTATCATAAATATAGAGAACTTGCGTTTCTACATGTATACTCCACCTTGTTCATACAGTTCGATTACAATTTTCTAGGACTACCCTCTTTTCCCCTTTGCCGATGGGGAAATGAGGGTTTCAGTATCTGCGTCTCACGTGAAACTACTTATTGCTGAATATTAATTTCGCATATTTCAATATCCCTCCCGTATCATTGGCAAATAGAGGCCGCAGTGGATTCAATACCGTGTTCCACGGCATTGAAAACCTCAATTCACCGACAAGAAAGCAGGGAAAGAACACCAAGGACATATAAAAATGAAGAAAGTAGAATTGTAAAATGCTGCGAATGCCCCACACAATGCATTCATGACGAAGGAAGCGCTTTTGCTAATAATCAATTCGAATCGACTGAAGCATTAATTCTAATCTCCCATGCACCCACATGAATTTTCCCTCATCCAAAGAGGTTCTCGCATGAGCAGAGAACAAATCGAAAGCTAGGGAACCTGTCAAAATGTTATGATAAAGCCTTTTATTAAAGCGTGCATAGCCTCCGGCATTCTATACAAATTAGTTGCCAAGGTAAATACAAAACATCAACGCAACTACATTAATTAGGACACTTCGCCGACACACTGGTAAACATACCGCGTGCATTAGCATAATTCACGTGAGAGGAAAATTTTGTGAAAATATTATTTCAGCAATAATTAACATCACAGAAAATTTGCGCAGATTAAACATACATGAATCACAGCGCAAATTTGTCGTTTCCGAAACTTGTCAATTAGGGGGAATGTATTTAGTCGAAAAGTGATAGTTTCGAAATGAGAATGTGATGTGATGATTTTTTGGTGCCCACGTCTATGGTGCTCAATCCTGTTATAAATATAACTGTGTGAGTAATGCTCACTCGCGCAGGGTTTCGTTTATTTCGTGGCGCTTCACTATAAAATGTTCTTAGGGCCTGCATTTTTGATGCTCACTTCTATGGTGCTCAATCCTGTTACAAATATACTATGCGAGTATTGCTCACTCATAAAGGGTTTCGTTTAATTGATGTCGCTTCAAGGTAAAATGTTCTTATGGCCTACGTATATACTTGTCATGCAATGCGAGGGTATAAATAATGGGTGGCTAAAAACGGTAGCGAACCTGAGAAGCTTCAAATTCCGTCATTCGCTAAACTACTTCTTCAGTGTACCGGCTTTTAATGCTTTGCCGACAACTGTTAATGACAAATGAGTTTAGTAAGTTAGGTTTTTTCCTGTTGCTGTTGCACATATTCCGAAATTATTTGACGAGAGAAACGAAGTGAGGTTTCCTTGTCCTTGTCAGACTTACATAAGAGAAATACAATTAAAAAAAGTAAATGAAATTGAATTTACTCTAGCTAGTGTAATATTTTTGAAAAGTAAATGTAAAGATGGAAATTGTAGCTTACGATGAATAAGCTCACTTTGCTACATCCTGTAACTGAAACAAAAAATATTTGAAATATTTGAATGTCAAATTATCTGCTAAGTAAGTAACTGCGGACTGAACTCATAGTTGGTCTTAGTTGAATTTTTAGGTTTGCGGAGGTAATCGAAATGGCAAACACATTCTGTTAATAGTAAGAACATCAATTGTCCATCAGTCAATTTTGAATTGGTTGTGTAGTTTTATTTTGCGAATGTTGAAACATGAAAAATCAAAAGAAACACTTTTTATTTTTATTTCCGGTAGGAAAAAACGCATCTCAAGCTCACAAAAATTAGTTGCCGTTTAGGGTGACGAAGCTTTAAAGGAACGGCAGTGTCAAAATTGGTTTGCCAAATTTTGTTCAGGTGTAAGATGAAAAACGCTCTGGTCGTCCATTTGAAGTTGATGACGATCGATGCGGATCGCCACGGGAGAACACTTTAGGTGGCAGAGAAACTTCATGTATCATATACATGCATTGGAAATCGCTTAAAACTACTTTGCCATGTAAGAACACCCGATATATTTCTTCTTCATGAACTGAAAGAAAATCATTCAAAACAGCGCATTAACATCTGCGATTGGTTAAAGAAGCGTAATGAAAATGATCCATTTTTACTGGCGATGAAAAATGGATTGCTTACAACAACGTCAATCAGAAAGGATCGTAAAGCAAGCCAGATGTACCAGCTCAAACAACATCAAAAGCTGACACTCATCAAAAGGAAGTTATGTTATTTGGTGGGATTATAAAGGAATTGTATACTTCGAACTTTTACCACCAAACCAAATGATCGATTCAAATGTTTACATTGAACAACTAACAAAATTGAAAAAATTCTGTTGAAGAAAACGGCAAATTGACAAATCGAAAAGGTGTTGTATTTCATCATTACATTTGGTCACTCGGCAAAAATTATTAGAGCTTCTTTGGGATATTTTGCAAAACCACCATATACTCCACATTTTATTTCGATTTTCGCAAAACTTCTTGAATGGTAAAAATTTCAACAATAATGATGATGTCAAATTTTACCTGGTTCTGTTTTTTTGCTGATAAAAACCGGAAACTTTATGAAATTCGATTTTGATGCTGTCCGAAAGATGGGAACAGGAGTCTAATCACGGATGACGACTATCGTGTGACGATATCGTTGAATAGAGAGTTTTGCAACGCGCAATCAAAAAAAAAAAACTATATCGACAAAAGGATATCATTTTGGTTGCTTTATATGAGAAACCATTAAGGAAGGAGATGGTCAACTGAACAGCTGATCAAACAGCTGATCAAACAGCTGATTTCCCCTCTGTCTATTGGCCGTTTGACTGTTTTTTACGTGTTCTTGTAGGAAAAAATCCCAATTTCTGAAAGTTATTTACGTAATATCGAACATTGTCTGATTTTACTTACACATCTATACGTTTCCCCTCCAAAATTGGGAAGATGGCGGCTAATACGTTAGTGAATTCGTCAGCCATTTTGTGTACATTCAACACAACGCGTTCGGAAAATCTACTGCAAATTGTTTATGGAAGTAAGTGACACCGAAACTCTAAATAGGATTTATTTCTAATAAATGGATAATTTGATAGCATTTATATTTATAATAACTTATGAAATATGTAGAAAAACAGGAGAACAACGCGTGCTGAAAAGTCGCACATTTGGAAAAGACTTATTATCAATTGATATTCCGAGTTAAGCGTATTATAATTAAAATAAGTATTTGGTGTTACATATTATAATTACAAAATATTATTTTTATTGTCAAAATGACATCAATTCAATATGAAAGGTGTTGTTATCAATAAAAATAATGAAACCTAACCCACAAAACAAATAATAAACATGTTTCGTGCAATCAAAATAAAAACAATAATAATAAAACGAATATATTTTGCGAAACATTTTTGTCTAATTTAACTCAGAACGAAGATATATGACACTTGTAATACATTAAATATATTTAAAACAATTAAGTTGATTCGCAATGAGAACGTTTTTACAAGTTTAAGATACCTTTTGAGTACTATTTCTATGAGAACAATAATAATATCAGACATAATATTTATTAACAGCAGTCATTAAATTAATACATTTATTAATATCGAGTTGTAGAATTTAAAATAAATAGCTGTTGTTCAGTGTTTTGTAATGTTTATTAATTCATAAATACGATTAAGTACATTATGGCGTTTAAACTAAGTTTATATCCTCATTTTGTTCTTGAATTAAGCATAAAGTTTTAAGAATATTGTTTTTCTGATGCAACTACTGCCCTCCCTCCCTACAGACGAGGAAGTTGACTGTCTCTGCTTCATATACTCTCAAAACTGCCTATCGCTATCGTCCTGACGACCGATTTCACCGACCGGCAGTCGTTATTCATTGTCTTGTTGTGTGTGTACAATTATGACAAGAGAAAGTTATGGTCAGTAGCGCTCAAACTGTGTATAAAATATACCGTAGACGAGACGAGAGTGGCTCGGTTGTGTGATGCAAGTTATCGACGATATCGTTTTGGTGTATCGTCAGGACAGTAGTCGTTTGAAAATTTACCTGACTGCAGCCCAGGTCATTGCCCAAAATGGGCAATACATTACAAGAAAAAATTATTTTTCTTCGTGCAAAAAATTGCCTCTTATGAGTATACCAGGTATACCGGTATTTGTTTTTTAAAATAAAACACTAATTATTAAAGGGAAAGTAAGAACATTTTATTCAAATTATTGGCCATTATTTTCTACACACTTTGACCACCTTTCTGGTAATTAGTGAATACCACGCCAATGTAATTGTCCGTCTTTCAATGCAAACCAATCAGATACCCAATTTTCGACCTCCTCGTAGGAATCAAAGTGCTGCTCAGATAATGCATGTCCCATCGATGAAAACAAATGGTAGTTGGAAGGAGCCAAGTCTGGTAAATACGGCGGGTGGAGTAGCTGCTCCCAGCCAAGTGTTTTGATAGTATCCTGAACCGGTTTTGCTTTGTGTGCAGCTGCATTGTCATGTAGCAAAATTACCTTGTCGTGTCTTCTGGCGTATTCTGGTCGTTTGTCGATCAATGCATAGTTCAAATTGATCATTTGTTGTCGGTAGCGATCAGTATTAACGTTTAACGGTTTCACCAGGTTTTAGGAGCTCGTGGTTCAGAACACCTTTCTGGTCCCCCCAAACACACAGCATTGTCTTCTTGTGAAATCGATCTGATGATGGTTGTCCCAGATTAACCCATGACTTTTTCCGTTTAGGACTCTTAAAAAAAAACCATTTTTCATCACCAGTAACAATCCGATGCAAAACAGATTTTCTTTCGTGTCTTTGAAGCAAAATTTCACAAGTTTTTTTTTTGGTTTTCCATCTGTCTTTCATTCAATTCATGTGACACCCATTTTCCACACTTTTGGATCTTTCCCATAGCTTTTAAACGGTCAGAAATTGTTTGTTGTGCTGTGTTTAACACAATGAATGTTGTCTGTTCAATGACATTATACTGAATATTTTTCACAGATGTCATAGCAAACAAACAAAAAAAAGAAGGGCTCGTTCACAACAAATGTTCCTTTTCGAGGCATTTGTATCTTGGTGCTCACTTCATACCGGTATACCTGGTGTAGGAAGCGCCAGTAACCAAATATCCATGTTATATTTAGGAAGCAGAAACGTTTAAATGACACCCGTCAAATTTTTATGACAATCTAACATTTCGATACGTTTTCTATATATTTGGCCTCAAAATAGGCTTCAGTTTCGGCGATCACCTCCTCATTCGAGGCATAGTTTTTTTCGGCGATCATCCTTTTGAGATCTGGAAAGAAGTAGAAGTCACTAGGGGCCAGATCTGAAGAATACGGTGGGTGTGGAAGCAATTCAAACCCCATTTCGCACAATTTGGCCATTGGGTTGGTGGAAGAGAATTGTTTTCTTCTTCATATGTGACCGCTTTCTTGCAATTCCTTTCTTTAAATGTACCAATAATGCTGTTGATGCTTTTTTTCAAGATAGTCGATGAAAAAAATTCCGTGCGCAACCCAAAATACGGATGCCAAAACCTTACCAGCCGACCATTGTGTTTTTTGGCGCTCTGGGCGTGGTTCACCGGCAACTGTCCACTCCGCTGACTGCCGATTTCACTCTGGAGTGTAGGAGTAGATCCATGTTTCATCCATTGTAACATACCGATGCAAAAAGTCCTGTTTATTCTGGTGAAACAGTTCCAAACAGCTCTCAGAATAATCGATGTGTTGCTGTTTTTGGTCCATTTTGAGCAAACGCGGCACCGATTTCGAAAACAGTTTTTACATGGGCAAGTGTTCATGCAAAAAAGTGCATATACTGCCTTCTGATATCTCTAACTTGTCAGCTATCTGACTCAATCTCACTTTGCGGTTTTCCAAAACAATTTTGTATACTTTTGTTACCTTTTCAGGTGCAATCACTTTAATTGACTTTCCAGAGCATTCAGCATCGTTCGTGTCTGTACGGCCACTATTAAAATCAGCATGCCACCGACAAATAGTTGTTTTTGATGGAGCAGAATCCCTGTAGAACTTTTCAAGTCATTGCTCAGCTTGCAGGGTATATTTTGCCATCAAAAAGCATTTTTAATCAACACACGAAATTCTGTTTTTTCCATTTTTTGAAAAGTCTCAGGAGTAGCGTCCCATGAAGCACTGTAACTTGTTATCTAATAGTCAGATTAGCAATATTTGAATGTATGTACTTTCTAAAAATAATATTGATTTTTTGTTAGTGGTGCCCTCTATATGTTAGTCCCGGGACTGACTGAGTGATGTTTAATTTTCTAAAGAATAAAATAAGGTTTACCTTTTGTTTTATTTTAACCTTACATTTTAATTTTTTCATTAAAATTTAGAAGTTTTCCTCAAATAATGTCACAATTAATTATATTAATTCCAATCTTTTCATACTTGTTCACATTGTCAGCGCGACAAATTTGTGCTGCTCCCAAAGTTATTACTAAACGGATTACAGGCTACATTGTCGTCCTTCCTATAATCATGATAAACGATGGCCGAATTTCTTCACCTGCGGATTACGATATTTATTTTGCAATCACCCCTTTACCTGCGTCGTGGCTTTCGTGCCAGTGGAGGAGGGGAGGATTGCTAGAGCTAATGCGTTAGCTTATTAATTTCCCTTGAAGCAGGTTACTTGTGTACTTATTTTTGGTATGAAACTCTGATACAATATATTCTTCTAATCCGTCGCAATTTATATGTACCCCTTTATATGATTTGCTACCATGACTTAAGCGGAACATAAAGGTTCTCACTTGAAGAAACCATGTTTAAGGCTCCGGCACATAGAATACTTCACTAGCGTCAGCGTCAGCAATTCTTTGACAGATATATAGAAATACATATATTCTTTTGGGAAGTGGCCCATAGACCAACGCTGCCGCTCACGCGACAGATGTAGTAGCTCAACTTTTAATTTTACACTTTCCGTCATCGTTGACAGTCGAACATTGTGATATTTTTATTTTAAATTTACGTTTGCTGAGTTTGAGGTTAGTTCTCGTCGAAGTCACACAGGAAAATAACAAAGGCTTGTATTTGCAAGTTTTAATAATAGCAATAACATTAACTCATTAAAGACATTAACACAGAACGTTGTGAGTAGGAGCATCGAGACATTCCGGAGTGGAAGACGTTTTGGAAAAACATTCGGAAGGAGGAAAAAATAGAAAGAAAATCCTATATTGAGTGGGAACACCATTTTTTGCAGGATATAATAAAGGTTTGTAATTGCACAACTTAAATAAAATACAAACATTAAATTGAGTTTTATATATGTAGCTATCTTATCATATCTTCTCAAAAGAGCAAAATGCTCTTTCGCTCCTTTCAAAGTGGACGAGCAAAAATGGACTAAGCATCAATGCCAAAAAAACAGAACTAGTCCTCTTTACCAGGAAATACAAAGGTTCCCATGTTAACCCACCGACCATCAGCGGCCAGCAATGCTCTTTCTCCGAGACAGCCAAGTTCTCAGAACTTACGCTGGACAGTCCTGGAAGTCCAGCGACTGGCCTCCATATGGACCTGCGGTGCTCTAAGCACTACTCCATCAGATGCATTGGACGTCATTCACAACTTTATGCCCATAGATTTGTTTGCCCAACAGGCGGCGGCTAGTACAGCCATAAGACTGATCATCACAATGGAACGTGTCCCAGGGACACTCACGAATCATTCACAGAGTAAACTTTGTATACCAAAACCTTGGCTATGCGGCGCCGACCCAAAGTTTCCGCACTATGATCCCTGAATGAGACTCGTGGTCGGCTAACCCACAATGGGTTGCTGACGTTACGTGTATCTACACCGATGGATCAAAAACAAACGAAGGCGTTGGTCGCAGAGTTTACTCTGAGGATCTGAACCTTAGTCTAAAATTCAGGCTTCCCAATCACTGTGGCGTGTTCCAAGCTGAAGTAATGGCCATTCGCGAAGCACTGTCTTGGCTGAAGAGGAATAGTATATCCTCAGATGATATCCTTATTCTTACGGATAGTCAGGCAGCACTCAGGTCCCTGGAATCTGTCTCAACAAACTCCAAGACGGTCATGAACTGCCGTCCATCCTTAGATGAGATGGTTGAGTAGTTCAACATACGCCTGTGCTGGGCGTGAGGTTACAGAGACATTCCGGGCAACTGTCAAGCAGACGAATTGGCCAGGCTTGCCACAACGCAACCACAACTTCAGGAATAGGAACACCTCGGTATCCCTCTCGCCGCATGCAAGTTAGTACTCCATTTGAACGATATCCATCAGACTAATCAAAGGCGGTCTAACCATAACTTTTGTCGCGTCTTCAAGGAGGTGTGGCCCTCTCTTGAACCTAAACGCTAAAGACTGCTACTATCGCTCAAAAGATCAGGCATAAGCCTGGGACTGTCTAATCAGTGAGCATGCTAGGAGGCTAGGGGCTCACTCAAACGATTTTTGTAGAAGCTGCAGGGATGAGGAAGAACCAGAAACTCCCCTACACCTGTTATGCACATGCTCGGCGCTCTCGCGCCTCAGGCACAAGCACTTTGGTAGCTATTCCTACAACGGCCTGCACGACCTCAATCGGGTCCGGCTAGTTTTAGGTTCTTCCCACATGGTGTGGTAGCACAATGGTCCTGTATGGGGCTAAGTGCACTCATCAGCCACCTCAACCTTACCTATGTAGACGACCGAGGCAAAATTGAGGCTGTTAAATCCCATATTTCTCTTTACGATAAGAGCCATGCATCTTATCGTAACAAAATTTCAAAACAAAAGGACTGCAAGCATGTGGCGGCTGTTGTTGAAATAGATGGTAAGTTTTTTAAACTGTGGTTTAGTGTTCTATGTCTAAATTTATCCCACATTTTAGTGAAGTGGAAGCGCTGCATTGGATGAGCAGGAGTCAAACTGGATTCACTACTTTTTAAGGAGACGCGTGGCACCCCAGAGGTATGTACTGTTCTTATCTAGATATCCCAAAACATACATTTTATTTCCTATTAACCTATTTTGTCCTCTTAGAAGTTTTTCAATTTATTATTTATCGTGGGAAGCTGAAGGCAGTAGCGCTTTCACAGAGACATGCCCGGAACCTGGAATTTCTTCTTTTTACCGTGAGTCTTTATGCAATTTGGAAAGGGAAACAACAACCACCACTGTTCTTAATACACGCCGCTACCAAAACGCATATAAACTCCGGAGACATCATCACGAATCGACAAACTAGAAATCTTCGTACACATTTTATGTTTTGTTTTTTTTTTGTTATACTTTTAAAGAAGTATGTGTGTGTAGTAAAATTATAAAACTGAATTACAAATATGGTGTCATTAAGCACATTAATTAATCCAGGAACTCGTTGGATGCACTTTTGCAATAAAAATATCAAACCGCTCTACACTATAACTGAAACAAATTGAATTTAAAGCTACTGTCAAATGAAATCAGCTGTGCGTTGAAGCATTCATTGTGTCACCTCTTTTCTTCACGTACTTCACTGTCAACGGATATTTTGCCGCTACGGAGGTAAAGTATTCTATGTGGAGGAGCTTTTAGGCATTGTTGGGTGGGATGTACGCGTTTCCCTGCACTCAGTATGATTAAGATTTACTCTCCACCGGATGCAGGTCAAGAATTTCACGAGTTTGGAGTAATTCAGGAAGCCAAGAAGGAAAAGGGAAGAAACCTACACTTACACGCAAATGCACGGTCGACACTCTTTTCTATTTTCTTTTTGGAATATATTGCGGAATGTGAAGCTTAGAAGGTAAAGTTTGTCACTCTGAATGCTAAAATGTTTCAAAATAATTTTGATAGTTATTTTGCACGTTTTTCAACCATTAAAGAAAAGGAGGAGTTTGAATGTGGGGTTAGAAACTATAAAGAGAAAAAATTTTTTTTCATTTCATTTTTAAGGCTATAACTATAATAATAATTGGACCAGGGCTTAGCTTGCTCAACAACTACTCGTGTTGTGCACGCTACTGTTCTCTTACGAGTAGAAGGGACCTACAGTTTTTTGCCGACTCCGGACGGCGAAGTTTGAGAAGTTTTCTTAGACAGTTATTACTCTTTGAGCGTTGTCAGCAGCTCAAAAGAGGTGGTCCCGTGAAAAATTCGAAAAATTCGTGTTGAGCTGTAAGTCGAACCCAGACTTTCGGCGTGTAAGTGTCGCACTCTACCCACTACGCCAAGGCGGCCACTGAGGCTATGTTGACAAAAAAACGTCTATTGGGAAAATATATTAATTCTGTTTACAAAGGATGGCACCTCCAGCATGTTGTCGCTGACCATGGAAGTGATAACTTATTTAATTGGAAAGGTATGCCATTTGTCAGAGATCATTGTCATCATCTTCTGCTTTAAATAATACGTAGGATGCCTTCTATATTTCTGGATTGGGCAACCCTAATGTTGCAATCTGGCAACTGCCAGCTCTACCGTAAAGTTTGACATTTTTTAGGTTATACGTACTCAGAACGTTTTGACATACGAGCGCTATTTGTGTTGTTTACAGTAACTTAAAAGATTCATATCGCCCAAAAAATGGAATTAAATCATGAACATTTTCGTGCGATTATTTTGTACAACTTTCGACGTGGATTAACTCAACAACTGTGCATTGATGAACTAAATTCAATTTTCGGCAATGAGTTTCCATCAAGGACCAGTGTTTATCGATGCTATGGCGAATCCAACCAAGGTCGTAGTTCACTCCAAAACGAATTTCGTGAAAGTCGTCCAAAATTAGTTGTTGTTCTGGAAGCCATTGATGCTGTGCGCCAACTGATATTGCAAGATCGTCATGTGACCTATCGCGAGATTGAGACAGTTGAGGCATTAGTAAGACCAGCATTGATTCAATATTCCATGCACATTTGACCATCAATAACATTTGTTCGCGTTGGATCCCACACAATTTGTCAATCGCTCAAAAAAAAGGTTCGTGGTGATTGGTCGAAATAAATGCTCCAAAAATACGATCGCGGTGCTTCGAAACACGTCTATGACATCGTGATAGGTAATGAATTGTGGATTTACGCGTATGAGCCCGAAAGTAAGCTGAAGTCGAATGTATGGGTGTTTCCAATTGAGCCATATCCAACAAAAGTTGCCCGGTCACGAAGCACTTCCAGGCAAATGGTCGCCTGTTTTTTTCGGAAAAACTGGACATGTCACAACCGTACCACTAGAACAACACAGAACAGTCAATTCTGAGTGGTACGTTACTATTTGTTTGCCAGCTTTCTTTCAAGAAATCAGAAAAACCAACCGCCGAAGACGGATCACTCTTCACCACGACAATGCGAACTCTCACACATCGGCTCAAACAACTGCATTTTTGAGCACTCAAAACATTAATTTGATGAGTCATCCGCCATACAGTCCTGACTTGGCACCGAATGACTTCGTTTTATTCCCGTACCTAAAATATAAAATGAGAGATCAACGTTTTTCGAAACCTGAAGAAGCGGTTGATTCGTTCAGAATGCATGTTTTGGAGATACCTCAATCAGATTGGCAAAAGTGCTTCGACAATTGGTTTAAACGCATGTAAAAGTGTATAGATCTTAATGGGGAATGATCTGAAAAACAATAAAGCTATTTTCGATTATTAACTGTTGTTTTTCTTCTCTATTCCCGAAATATAAAAGGCAACCCAAGTAACCTTGACTTTTGTCTCTTCGAAAATGCCCAGACTTGTTTAAATAGCTACAATTTGCGGGAAGTTTTGAATTTCCTGTTTCTTTTTTGTTTTTAAAGAAGTGCCGTTGAAGCTTATCGAAAACTTGCAGAGCTTAATGGTTAATCTGATAATAATAATAATAATAATAATTGTTGCCGCTACAGTCCAAGGGGGACCAGGGCCTAGCTTGTTCATCAACTACTCGTGTTGTGCTCTCACGAGTAGAATGGACCTACAGTTTTTTGCCGACTCCGAATGGAGAGAATTGAGGAGCTTTCTTAGACAGTTATTACTCTTTGAGTGTTGTCAGCAGCTCGAAAGAGGTGGTGCCGTTAAATTCCAAAAATTGGTGTTGAGCCGGGAGTCGAACCTAGACCCTTAGGCGTGTGAGCGTCGCACTCTACCCACTACGCCACGGCGACCACATCTGATACGACCGATAAAATATTCAGAGAGTAGTTTCCACGCTTAAAAATTGGTGTTTTTTTTTTTTCAATTTAAAGATGAGAATTTGGAGACTTTATTGGATCATGATTCGTATAAAACGCAAAGTGAAATCGCAGTAGTGACTCAGGCTTAAGCAAATTTGTATGTTTTCCAAATCAAGGAAATTGGTCGTCTAACGAGATGAAAGAAAGAGGTGTAAAAAGCCATCTGCGAACATTAGTTTGACCGTGACTGCAGATGAAAAGTAGATATAAAACCAAGAAGAAAAAATACTTTGCGAAGCCTGGTCAATCCCCTTCATTATCGTCTAAATTGACAGTATAGGAAAACATACACCGTTCTTTGTATATGGTGGGAACAAACGGGTGTGCAACTTAAACCAGGAGAAACTAATGTGCTTAGGCCATGCATTGTGTGAAAAACGACCAGAAATGACAGTGGGGCATGACATGCTGATTTTGCAACACGGTTTTGCATTCTCCAGACTTTACTCCTTCTAACTTCTACCTTTTCCAATATATTCAAAACTATTTGCATTGGAACCGGTGACAGATTGGGTCTTTTGAAGAAGCAAAGAAAGGTTCAGTGATTAGATCGACTCAAGAAGGAACTGTTTCTTTGGATATCGTATGCAAAATTGCAAAAAAAAAGTAGTTGCTTCCGACAGACAATGCTTTGAGTGATGTAGTTTCTGAGTACCAAATCGAATTCTCGAATTTACCCTCCCAATTTAATGTGGTGAAAGGTAATAATAATAATAATAATTGTTGGCGCTTCAGTCCAGAGGGGGACTAGGGCCTAACTTGCTCATCAACTACTCGTGTCGTGCGCGCTACTGTTCTCTCACGAGTAGAAGGGACCTACAGTTTTTTGCCAACTCTGAACGCCGAAATTTGAGAAGCTTTTTTAGACAGTTATTACTCTTTGAGTGTTGTCAGCAGCTCGACAGAGGTGGTGTCGTGAAATATTCGAAAAATTGGTGTTGAGCTGAGAAACGAACCTAGACCCTTAGGCGTGTGAGCGTCGCACTCTACCCACTACGCCACGGCGGCGATGAAAGGTAAGAAATGTCATTTTTTGCAACAACCGTCCACTTCATTGACATGAAAATACTTCACATAACACTGTCGTCACAGATTTCTTAAATACTTCAATTGCACACAAAAACACAGCGTTAACCTGTTGTCAGTGCCTACAGCCTGATGGTTGAAATTTCAGTAACAGGTGGGCAAGGTGTGGGTATGCATAATTTTAGTGGCAACGTAGATGCATCGTGTTGGTTTTGCACTCAGTCTCTGGTGTCAACATATTCCGCCCTAACATACATGGAATTCGGATGTATCGGGAATGGGGTCCAAGGTAATGGTTTGCTCAAGCACTTCGCTACCATGGACTGAAATCAGGACAATGACCTTGACAAGGATAAAAACAAACCCTTGTACAGGAATCTCAAAATGCACAAACAAATGCACAAGCACCACACAATTTCGAAAAGAAAACTTGGAATGATTCGTTTTTTTCGTTACCGTCGGAGGAAATTCCTTAAACAAGAAATAACTCGGATCGTCGAGGAATGTAAATAAAAAACGGCGATTGTTGCATTAAAGGCGGTTTTTGTATTCATTCATATGCATATTCCTCCGAGCTGAATACAAAAATTAAAATCGTACAGAAAAAAAAAAATGGAGAAGTGTCTACATCATTTACTAAAATGTTAAATTCTATAGCATCTCAACGGATTGTTTCATAAATTCTCATTGGAAACCTTTTTTTTGAAGACTACCATGTGATATTTTTGGGGTTTCAATTTTTTCAGCTCTTTTCAAAGCCAATTATTGTTGGATTTTTAGAGACGTCGATGAATGTAAAAAGCAAACTTTTGGAAGATATTTAATCCTTTAGTATAATCTAGGCGGGCATGGGTCTGTGCACGCGAGGTAACGTCGTTGATTTCGCTCAACATGGCGAGCTGCCAAGGCTATCCTCGTTAGTGCACAGGTCAAATTGACATACAGCCTCCACGCGGCACCCCCTGGATAGCCATCACAACAGCTGTTGTATGGTAGTGCGTGAGGGAAACTTCCTCACCACGTAAAAAACAGTTAGTTCAGAGAACTCGATATGCATCGGATAAGGACGGATCAACTGTTGACGACCCCAGCAAACGTCTTAAGGACAACGATTTTCGGTTTTGCACGTGGAATGTGAGGTCCCTTAACAGGCCACGTGCAGCCGAACAACTTGCGAAGGCCCTTGACTGCTACAAGGCAGACATTACCGCCATCCAGGAAGTGCGACGGGATGGGCCTAGCATAAAAACGATGAAGAACTGCAATATCTACTACAGCGAGAAAGAAAGCAGCGCTTATTCGGATGCGGATTTGTTGTTCGAGGCAGATTTAGGCAAAAAGTCTTGAGCTACGACCCCGTCAGCGACCGCCTCATGACAATCCGCTTCAAGGCTAAATTCGGGAACATCAGCCAAATATGCGCTCACGCCCCGAGAGAGGAGAAGGATGACAACATCAAGGATGACTTCTATGATCTCCTAGAAAGAACATACGATCGATGCCCCAGCTACGACACCAAGATCGTTCCAGGAGATTTCAACGCTCAGTTGGGAAAGGAGGACATCTTTGAAGGAGTCATCGATAAACACAGCCTGCACGACAACACGTCTGGAAACGGACTCAGGCTGTTGGACTTCGCCTCAGGGCGGAACCTCTCTGTGGCTAGCACGCGGTTTCCACACCTGGACATTCACAAAGGGACCTCGCGATCACCTTATAAATCAACCGTCAACCAGATTGATCACGCTGCGATCGACATCAGACACTCCTTCAGCATTCTCGATGTCCGAACCTTCCGAGTTGCAAACATCGACTCGGATCATCACCTTGTAGTAGCCAAGGTAAGAACCTGGTTATCGAGGGAGCAACGGAGTCGAGAAAGACAAAAAGGGTTTGACGTCGAAAATCTACAATCGCAGCCGATTGTTGGGAACTTTGCCGTACGAGTCTCCCTGAAACTCGATCAGAGTTCGACGCTACCTGCACTAAGCATAGAAGAAGAATGGAAACGTCGTCAAGAAGCCATTGATGTGCAGGGTTTCACGTCAGCACTCAGAAGGAACCCATGGTTTGACGACGAGTGCAGGCAAACGCACGCAGCTAAACAGGACGATTACAAAGCGACTCTGCATCGAACAACGCGGCTGTTTGTGAGCTCTACGAACAGAGAAGTAGGGAAGAGCACCGGCTTCTCAGAAGAAAGGAGCATGAGAAGCAAGTGGTCGAGGAAATGGAAAGGTGCTATGGCAGGAATGAATTCCGAAAGCTTTACCGAAAGGTAAAACAGCTATACGGAGGACTCAAGGTTCGGACCAAGGCCTGCCGGGACCAAAACGGACAACTCGTAGTAGAGTCGCAGTCTGTGCTGAGAATCTGGAAGGATCATTTCTGCAGACTACTTAACAGCGATGACGACCCAAATCCCGTTGCAGGCATTGAAGCAGAAGCGACTTAAAAGGGGTCTTGCAGTAAATGAGGGAAAAATAAGTACCTGCTGTCATCAAGGAAGGACACACAACATCGACGTCTCGGACGGAGCGTCACACTAGGCAGCAGAAACTTGGAGGCAGTCAAAGACTTCTTCTACCTCTGCTCTGCGGTAAAAAAAGATCTTGCCAAAATTTTAATTTCTGGGTTCAAAAGGCAACTGAGTAATAAAGCCTTCTCTCGAAAGCCTAAGGTTTCTTTATATAGCAGCTTGATCGTCCCAGTTTTACTTTATGGGGCATAAACATGGGCGTTACTAAAGGCGGATGAGGTAGGTCTTTGCCTTTTCGAGAAAAAAGTTTTGCGTTATTCTTTGGAATAATTCTATGGAATACGTTATGGGTTATTAATAATTCGTTTCTCCTTGCTGTACCTCAAAATTATGTTTTTTACAGTCTCTCGGGCTTCGTTTACTATTTTAGAAATTATCCATTGACTTTTTCCATCTTTATGATGTTTAATAACTAACTCTCGAATCTCAATAGAAGTGTTGCACCCCGAGTATATTTTTTGAATAAACACCTTTAAGTTGTAAATAAAAGAAAAAATCAAAAGAAAATCACTTCGGAGATATTGAAGGTACCGTTATTAAATGTAAAACATTTAATTTGGCCATTTTCACTGTGTGGTGAAATTTAATAGTGTTTGTTTCTTTTTTATGTTTATTTTTTTATCAGAGAAAGTATTTTTTTTCATTTTGTGACAATAATAAATAAGTCAAATATTAACAAAAAAATATTTGTTATTGTTCTTTTTAACAATTTCGTATGATTTTTTCAGCTGTGGTCCATTTTCACTGTGAGTCACTGTATGTGTATACTTTCTTTTGTGACTAAGTGTTTATAAGCCAAAATGTAATTTTGTTTCTTTTATTCTTTTTCAGAGAGCTTGTTTCAATGCGGCCACAAAAGATGTGACGTTCTCTGGCGGAATGTGCCCTGTCTCGGGTAGAGATCTCCGAAGAAGTTCCTCATGGCTATGAGTTACGTCCAATTCGTATCGGAGCCGCTTATCGACTGTCCGACGTACGACATGAACGATAATAGGGCATCCATCTGTGTCCTGTAGCAACCTTTTGGAGTATAAATAAAGAAATGCTTCAGAATGCATAAAGCTCTTAAGACTTACCAACAGAGCAAACTCGTTCGTGCAATATGCTCTCCAGTCAGTAACAATAAAATGATCTATTCCCATTAAGTTTGCCTTGTTGTACAAGACATTGCTTGGATAGAAATTCTTGTAATCGGAGTGAGGTGTTCGATACAACCGGGGACAGGCCAAAAGACATTGCGTATCAAACATCCTCATCTTCTTCATCTGGGAAGGATTTAAATTGAAATACACTGGACATCCGTACGCCATGATTGGCTGAATTGGTACTGTTTTAGGGATAAAGTGTGCTCTTGCGTTTGCCGCAAATTCATTCTACGAAACTTTAAGTCTTCTCTTTGACTAGGAAAAGTTTTATTTCTGTTCGAGTTTTTTTTACATTTTTAAGGCTATTTTTTTAAATTTGGTTGTGCACAAGCGTACAAGCACGACTTGAGCCTGTGCACGCGCTGGTTCGGCACATTAAGTCTTCGAGTAAGTATCTCCTACCAAACACTCATCAATCTGAATGCCACCATTGATTAGACTTTTATAACACGAATCAGTTGGACATGGAGATCTCCCGAAAGTCCTTCACTAAATGAATAACACGTACATGCGTTAAGGGGATATCTATCTGTTTTGGCAGATAATAAGGAATAAATAAGCCATTGGGAGCAATTGGCACTTCGGCATTGGCCAATTTAATGCCCGGAAATTATAATGGGCTAATGTTCCACAAAGGTCCGCCGCCTTGGCGACAATTCACCCCAATCAATGTAAATTATTCCAAGTGAACAGGCAGGTCGCTGTAATCGCTTGCGATTCATAATTGATTGGTTATTGGCTATCACCTCCGGTCGAGGATGTTACGGCAACGGGGGATGATCAAATTGGTCGTAAAATTGCTCCTTAACAGGTTATAACCGTCACATCCGCCAGGATTTCTCAGCCCTTGCCGCAATCAAATAAATCCATTGCCGTTGAATCATCAACTTGATGGGTGTGCCAGTTTGGAAACATCACCTCACCATTTTAAGACTGCCCCCTTTGCAATGTAATCGGTTTTATTGAGGCAATGCGTGTCCTCACCCGCAGGGAATGCACACAATACACACATCGGAATGAAGGAAGATTGACTCCCAGCCCACTCGCTTCCGAAGGTTGGCCAATCATTGTCATTGCTTCATCGTCAAGAAGAATTACTCCTGGGCCCGTCCACGCTATAGGCGTCGGATAATTAATTCTATTTGCGTGTATTGCTCGCTGATGGAAAAAGTGGAAATAATAAAAAATTATGTTCCAGTGAGGCCAATGATTGACAGTGCCAAAGGACCGCCGTCATAATCATATAATCTGTAACCATTGTCGCATAAACTCCATTTTCACCCATGCCCCTTTCACATAGCTTTTCGGTCGCTCAATTTATGCCACAGACAAGCCTCGTTCAATGCCTTAATGGATATTCTCTGCTAGCATCAGTCTTTGGCCATTAATTGGAGACACATGTAAAGTAAAGCGAAGGACATATATTTGTCATAGTTGTTGTTTGTGTCCCCTGATGGCACCCTCCATTTGTGTCTCAAGATTTGACATTATTTTTGTTGTTCCTTTTTGACTCCTAAATTCTCTCTCGCCTCCATATCCCTTTCAAGGATCATAAATTTCTCTAAAGGAGTTGTCTCCTTGCGCCGTGCCATGGGGATGACTGAACTGTTGACAGTGACGATTTTTATCACAAAGTTGTTCCCGATGGCGTTGCCGTATAAGGCTGCTGATGTTCATCGGCACTGGAAATGTGTTTGTATTGCAGTCTTTTGCTGTCGGTTGTGTTTTCTTGAACTTGTTGTTGTAGTTGTTTTTTCGTTTTTTTTTTTTTTGAAAACATCAACTTATGTCTTTCGTGAGAAACCCATGAGGTAAGTATGCAGTATTCGTTACCTTAGATATCACGTATTCATGGCCCGTGGTGTTTTATTGTTTCTTTTATTAAACAGGATATTTCGTGATTTACTTGTCCAAAAAATATATATGCAAGCATACAGCGTTAAGTTTGGCACCCCTCTCTATGGGGTGGACGTTTACTTTATTCCTTATGATAAATAAATTGGTGGCAAGGAATACCAAAGGGATAAACATTAACGATTTATCTTGCTTGACGTGTCTCTGGGCAGTGACGTTTTTTGACGTTTTTTAAAAATTAAGCAGACTCGCGTAGGTTCGTATCAATGATATTCAATCAGCTCAGTAACGTATGCTAGAGCTCAATCGGAAGGAAAACACCTTCACAGATGAAAAGTTTGGTTGCCAATTGCAGTTCAACGAAAAGAGTATTTCTTTGCTATACAGATATAAAGGCTTGAGGTTCGGAAAAATTACCAAACGTAAGTTTTTTGACTGCCGTGGCGTAGTGAGTAGAGTGCGATGCTCACACACCGAAGGTCTTCTCGATTCTCAGCTCAACACGAATTTTTCGAATTTTTCACGTCACCATCGTAGTGGGTAGAGTGCGACGCTCACACGCCAAAAGTCTAGGTTCGGTTCCCAGCTCAACACACAACTCTTTCTAGCTGCTGACAACACTCAAAGAGTAATAACTGTCTAAGAAAGCTTCTCAAATCTTGCCGTTGGTGGTCGGAAAAAAACTGAAGGTCCCGTCTACTCGTGAGAGAACAGTAGCGCGCACAGCTCGAGTAGTTGTTGAGCAAGCTAGGCTCTGGTCTTTCTGCGGACTGTCGCGCCATACAATTATTGATATTAAGTTTTTTAACATCGATTTGCACGAAATTTTTAGATGACTTAACGACTACCATGCAATTGTCGACACATAGCCAACAGAGAATGCATTTCTTCTTCGTTCTTAAAGTTTTCTTTGAATTTCACGAGTGTCACAAAGACTGCTCCCATGTGTACGAGCAGTGTCTGAAGTTAGGGAGCCAGGGAGGGCGAGGAGACACTGCTATAATTTAAGCATAGGAGAGTGCGATTCTGAATCCACGCACAGCTGTGTAAACGAAAATAACACATCACTGAATAAGTGAAAGATACTAACCACTAAAACACATCTTGACAAAATTTGAATTTATTCATCCGTCCAACCTTATGCTACTTTTTTATAGAACAATTGATCTTTGTCCTCGAAATCAGTTTCACTGTCGGCGATCACCTTCTCATTTGAACCATATTTTTTCCGGCAACCACCTTCTTGAGGTCTGAAAAGAGGTAGAAGTCCCTGGAGGCCAGATCAGGGGAATACGGTGGGTGCGGAAGCAATCCAAAGCCTAACGTTGGGAACACAGTCTTCACAGTCTTGAACTTGAAACACCTGTAGGATAATTAATGTAGACGAGGACCGTTTCCATTTCGCGGCTAGGGCAACAGACCAAAGTGGCGCATCTGGGGCTCGGAAAGTGTACTTGTTATATATGAGAAGCTAATGCATCCATGTAGGCTAAAGTCATGATATGGGTTGTTGAAAGATGTCAATATTGGACTTATTTGCACAGGAAATGAGCACGGTGATGACGATATAGAGTTGACTTTTTTAACTAACATTTGAGATGTGGACTGAATCAACCTCGTGGCCGCCGTGGCGTAGTGGGTAGAGTCCGACGCTCACACGCAGAAAGTCTAGGTTCGATTCCCGGCTTAACACCTCGAATTTTTCTTTCGAGCTGCTGACAACACTCAAAGATTAATAACTGTCTAAGAAAGCTTCTCAAATTTCGCCGTTCGGAGTCGTCAAAAAGCTGTAGGCCCCTTCTACTCGTGAGAGAACAGTAGCGCGCTCAACACGAGTAGTTAATGAGCAAGCTAGGCCCTGGTCCCCCTGTGGACTGTCGCGCCAACAGTTATTATTATTATTATAATTATTTAATCAACCTCGGGCTTAGGCCTTTGCCCCCTATATTCTCAATTCCTCAATTACGCAAAACATCAATCAAATGAAACACTGGTTCAAACAGCTGATGCACGTTTTGTGTTCTGTTTCACTGTTAAACATCTTCAGATCGGTATATAATTTAACCAATAATCGTTTTACAAGCGAACGACGGTTGCAAAGAGTTGAATTTTGTTATCAAAATGCGTGCTCTGTTAAGAAAGTTCATCGGGCTCTTCTTCCATTTTATGGTCAAAAATGGACGATGCTCATTTTTGGCTCAATGGGTACGTAAATAAGCAGAATTGTTGATTTTGGAGTGAAAATCAGACAGAAGCATTGCAAGATCTACCAATGTATCCCGAAAAAGTCACAGTTTGGTGCGGTTTATAGGCTGGTGGCATCATTAAACCGCACTTCTTCAAAGATGATGCGAATCGTAACGTATCTGTGAATAGTGAGCGATACCGTGAGATGATATCCAACTTTTTGCCCAAAATGCAAGAGCTTGACTTGCATGACATGTGGTTTCAACAAGACGGTGTCACATGCCACACAGCACGCGCAACAATGAACTTATTGAGAGGCGAGTTCGGTGAACATTTTATTTCACGTTCGGGGCCGGTCAATTGGCCGCCTAGATCGTGCGACTTAATGCCTTAAGACTAACATTTGTGGGGCTATGTTAAAGCTTACAGACAATCCCGCTTCAATTAACGCATTGGAAGACAACATTGAAGCATTTATTAGTGAGATACCGGCCGAAATTTTGAAAAGAGTATGCCAAAATTGAACTATGCGGATGGACCAATCGAGGCGCAGTCAAGGTCAACATTTGCATTTAATAATCTGCAGAAACTAAATTATATGGACCCATACTATCGATTTAAATAAAGATTTCATGCATTTTTCTGAACTTTTTGTTTTTTTTAACTTTCATATAGCTTTTAAAAAATCACTCTTCAGTATCCGGTGTTGATTCAACACGCTGAGCCTTTCTCAAGATACCTGATGAATAAAATTCCGTCCGCTTCCCAAAATACGGATGCCACAGCCTGGCCAGCCGACCTTGGTGGTTTTGGACGCTTTGGGCGTGGTTCACCGGCTGCTGTCCAAAATGCTGACTGCCGATTTGATTCTGGAGTGTAATGATGGATCCATTTTTCCATGTGACAAACCGATGCAAAAAGTTCTGCTTACTTTGTAATCTGCTGGTTTGGGAGTATCACAATGCATGCTTAATAGTTTTCTCTATTTCAGCAGAAAGAGGTTTAACTTTGTATTAATTGTACTTCACTGTCTGCAGTTCTTAGTACCAGCCTACAACTTCGGTAAATTTCGTTCTTAAACAATAGACTATAGATGGGATGATTTCAGATTTACCAACGCTGAGAGGTTCCGCATCCGTTATGTTTGAACACTATTGGAAAATTGTAACACATTTAAATAAAGACAATCCTAGTAATGATGGCTAGTCTTCTTTCGTAGAACATGTGGTAACCAACTGACTGACTGTCCCTTCTTGTTCCTCTTCTTCTTATGGCGCTACAGTTCGGGGTGGACCTGGGCTTCAACCAACATAACTCGCCAGGCAGCACGATCTTTCACCAGCTGTCTTCCAAGTTGGCTGAGGTTCTTCTCCACTTACGTGTGCCACCTTAGTCTAAGCCGTCCTCTGTTGCGTTGTCCCAATTATTCTGATTCGAAGATTTTTCGGGTCGGAGCCCATACGCTCTCCATGGCCTAGCCATGTTAAGCGTAAGCCTCCATTACATTGCGCCCAAAATTCTTTCTGATCGCACTCAGCCTACGAAATACCACAATAGATCAGTTCATTATACAGAACAAAAGGAATAGATGGACACTCAACAGCAGTTGGCCGAGAGAATGGAAGCAAATGTAAGTATGTCCCGGGAAGAAGTACATTTGCTCATATTTATAACTATTGCGGAGTTCAATATTCAGCCTCCCTCCGCGTGGAAAAACGGAGTTAGTGAACATTCGATGCCAAAAATGATTGTCACGAAATGTGCGAGGATTTTTCCAAGTGTTTTCAGCTGTTGTTGATTTCTGCAGGCTCTTCCTTACACGCCATTAAAATCAAATTATTCATACCGCATCGCGAATATTCTAAAAAAAACAAGGCTTTATTTCCCAACTTATACCATCCCCACATATTCCTCAAGTGTCAAATTTGGCACAGAAGTTTTGATTGCTTATTCCAAAATAAATGAAGCAGGTCACATCAGACAATTGGGCATCACTCTACGCCGAAAGTACCAGGTTCAATTTCCGGACTGAACACCTCAAATTTGAATAGAAAATAAGTTGTTTTCTTTGAAGGCTTAATTTTTATAAATTACACCCTTCTTGTGCGGCACTATGTACATTTATTATCAGAGAACCTTTTGCACAGCGAAAAATCACATACCGCCTCAATCATGTCATTATCACGTCATGGCTTTGTCAACGAAATTACTGAATATTTTGGTAGCGTCAAACACTTTATTTGCCGCACTGACATGATATATTACATCATCATAGGCAAAGATGAATATCTGTGCGCAGGCGAAGAGAGTCTCGCTTTCACTGAAGCGGTTCAGTGTTCAACAAAAGGCAGGATGCAGATAAAGATATTCACCCCAACAGACTAGCCTGAAAGGATGTCTGTGCTGCGTATTGATAAATATGATCCAAAGAAATGTGACTGGTGACAGAATTCCTTACAAGTGACTGCCAGCATTAAATTGGTTTATCACAGACATGCAGAATGTGAGTCGGCGAAATGAATATCCTGTCAGTGTTGTGGACAAATTGAGAAATGACTTTCTCTTTGCGTAGAACGTCTTACAGGATGTTGAAGTATTCTTTTGCATATTTTAATTTTGATAAAATTTCTTTTCGTCTATGCGTGGATCCATAGTCGAACAGGTTGGTAAGAGAAATATTTAAGAGGTTGTGATGCCGAAATTAAGAATCTTACGACTTCATTTCGAAGCAGCCAGCAGAGATAGAGACTGTCAATTGATCTAGTAATGAGCGGCAGCCAACGACTTTCTTTCTAACACCTTTAAAACTAATTCAAAGGAATTACTATTTCATTTCAGATGGACAATGCTTTGTGAACAACCGTCACTTATAATAATTGTTGGCGCGACAGTGCACAGGGGACCAGTGCCTAGCTTGCTTTTCAACTACTCGTGTTGTGTGCGCTACTGTTCCCTCACGAGTAGAAGGGACCTACAGTTTTTTGCCGACTCCGAACGGCGACGTTATTACTCTTTGAGTGTTGTCAGCAGCTCGAAAGAGGTGGTGCCGTGGAATATTCGAGGTGTTCAGCCGGGAATCAAACTTAGACCCTTCGACGTGTGACCGTCGCACTCTACCCACTACGCCACGGCGTCCACAACCAGTTAGACCACCAAATTAATAGACTTCGATTGAAATCTTGAGGGTAAGGGCCGCTTTCATTATTTTCTTTGGGTTCAGACCCATTAGTGCAGATGGAGCCTCTGAAAGTCGTACTCTGGATGAAACTTAAACTCTTTGCGATAAATATATTAGGACGTGGCACCTACTTCGTGGAGGATTTTAGTATATCCG
Source organism: Eristalinus aeneus (assembly GCA_955652365.1). Lineage (NCBI taxonomy): Eukaryota > Metazoa > Arthropoda > Insecta > Diptera > Syrphidae > Eristalinus > Eristalinus aeneus. The sequence continues at coordinate 43,036,135 of OY019134.1, read as the reverse complement.
CCACTAATCACTTAAAGCCATCTGAAAGGAAAATGTGTTTGCATTCTGATTTCGTCACAAGTTTTTTTTTTTTTTTTGTTTTAGTTTGAACTGCTTTTATTTAGTGCTGAGAAGAACAAATTTAAATCTTTAAATCTTTGACCCATAAATTTCTGCGAGCATTCAATGGTCTGCAGCCACATTTAACTTCCATCAAAAAAAAATCAAAACTTCCGTCAAATTTAAAACAAATCCAATATTTTTTGAAAAGGCACGCAATGTTGCTTCCTTAAACAGACCCTGATGAACACCTATTGTTGCTAACTAATGTCACATCTTTCCAATGAACTGTTTTCTCGCTTCCCACAATTTGCAAGTGGCGCCATCTTTTGGAAGTAGAAGGTATATTTCGTATTTTTTCTGAAAAGGACATTAAATCATCAACCCAACGCCTAAGATAATGCGGCTATAACCAGAAGAGTTGTCAGGGAAAAGATGGCACACACAACTGGAGAAGAATCTCGACGAACTTGGTGTTCCATATCGGGTTGATGCCCAAGTCAAAAAAAATGAAGAATTTTGGTGTGAGTGCTATTAGCACTATGAAATCATAAACCCACATCAAATCGATTTCCTCCGGGAGAAATTCCAAAACATTTGTCGGTTGTCTTGAATTAATTGGACATATCTGCAATACCTTCTTTTTAGTTTCATTTTTTCCATGGAATACATATTTCCCAAGGCAGGCGCTTAATATGCTAAGCATTTCAGTTCCTATAGACGTATGCTTCGCTATATGAAACCTTGAGCCCGTCCATTCGTGAACCTCTTAAACAGCTCTGCTTTTCCCATATTCTCTCTTTTTTTATCGTCCCGTCCTTAGAACTTATTTAATCCATTTTGCGAGGAGTGAACTGCTCCTCTGGTCCTCAATCTGTTCTGAACTCTAGCCCGCATAGTAATAAACCACCAACAATTAACATCGCCGCATTGCTGATGAAATTGTCCTTGTCCAGTCGACGCATTCCCCTTTTCGCAATCCTTTTCCGGATTTCCCTCTGAATGCAACCATTTTGGTAAATTAAATATAGCACTACGGTCGAAAATTGTCTTGCATAGCTGTCCATTTGAGATGCCATCCTTCGACCTACATGCATTTCAAATGCCATTCTCAGTTCGGTTTTAAGGGCTTCCATCAGCTTTAGTGAACAAAAGTGCATCCAATTAAAAGAACAGTCTTGGAGAATACTCTGCATGGGTGCAGGGGTTTGCTGCGACGACAGCGGTGCTCGTTTAATGCTCTTCACAGTCTTTTCCCTCCGCTTCTTCATCAGCGTGAACTTAGTCTTGGCAATGCTGAATGTGCAAGGGGGAGTTATAAAGTTAAATGCTCAGAACAACTTAATATGGATGATTTTTCGTTGTAATCACCCCATAAAGTGCTCTTTTTCCTGCCGTTTGATAGCGGACGGAAAGTTTGTGTATTTTGTTTTGGTGAAGAGGAGAGATTTAATTTTACAATAGAACGTGAAATTTACCAGAACTGATTTTTTGTTGCGGAAAATGTTTAATGTTTGGGCGCCGTTGCAAGTTTAGTTGTGGCTTCCGTTTTATGCAGTTGCTCTAAAAAGGCAGCCTTCAAGTGCAAATTGGTTTTCTTTGTGAATTTTGCAGAAAAGAGATCTGATGAACTTAACTGGATCAAGATGTGATCACCGTGTCGTAGTGAGTAGAGTGCGACACTTACACCCCAAATCGAGGTTTGATTCTCTGCTGAACACCTCGAATTTTTCATGACATCACCTCTTTCGAGCTGCTGATAACAAGAGTAATAGCTGTCTACGAAAGAGCTTATCAAACATCGCCATTCCGAGTTGGCAAAAAAGTGCAGGGTCCCTTCTACTCGGGAGAGAACAGCAGTGGACACAACACGAGTAGCCGATGAGCAAGCTAGGTCCTGGTTCCTCCTGTGGACTGTAGCGCCATCTAATTAATAATATTACTGGATCAAGATTCATGCGAAACGCACAATGAACTCGCAGAATAGCGGAGAGTAACTCAGTAAACAATTTCCGGTCGAGGACAGTAATAAGGGTTTATTCCAAAGCTAGAAAGAATTGCCCTACGCGATTTTTCACTTGGGAACTGCTTCTTGAAGGATATCAAAGGATTTTTGCAACGCATCGCGACTTCGAATAAAAAGTGGATACATTTCGATAGCCTGCAGAAGAAACCAAATACGATGAACGTCGAACAAAAACATTCACGGTTCAAAGGCCATATTCTCCATATTGTGGGACCAGACGGATGTGGCGTTTTATGAGTCGTTAAAACCAGGATCAACCATTGAATGGAAACGATATTAACCACAAATGACGCGTTTGTGAATAGAATTTTGTGAAATAAAGGCCAAAAACGACTAAAGAAAACAAGACGAAATGTTCTTTGTAACATGAAAACGCTCGACACTACGTGGTCAAAAACTACCTACAAAACTCGAAATTAAGATCTTCCCTCACCCACCATATTCTCCAGACATTGCCTCTTTTGACAACTGACAATGTAAGATGATTAGGGGGTCAACAGGGGCATTATGAGGATATCGTATTGCTCGATACCAGCGAGGATGCTTCTTCTAGATGCTTAGATGCTGAAAATCTTTCACCTGAAATTATACCCAAGATTGGTTAAATTGAGTGGGATAATGGTAAAAACCATGACGTAGGCCGTACGTCCATTGTGGGTTTGTTAGCAAGATAGCCTAGAGGTAGAGTAGTCGCCAGGGGCGCTAAACTCAGGTTTTCTCAGTTTTGCTCACTTTCCTTATTTTTCTTTCTGGCTTGTTGGACAGCTTTTGTTACACGAAACGTGAGGGAAACCGTTCTTTGTCGGGTGCATGGTATAATGGAGCGTTTGCGGCCTTCCAGGTGTTTCGATCTATTTCGACCGGTACGGGTGGTTAGGCGATTATGTCCCTAAGCGGACGAAAGATATCGATCGTGTGATCAGAAGTTCGAGATAGTTTGGACGAGATTAAAATGGGAACGAGAGCTGCATTTTATAAATTTGTTTTTCAAAATATTCCCCATTAAGATCTATACACGTTTGCATGCGTTTGAACCAATTGTCGAAGCACTTTCGCCACTCTGATTAAGGTATCTCCAAAACAAGCATTCTGAACGCATCAACCGCTTCTTCAGGTGCCGAAAAACGTTGACTTCCCATTCTATTTTTTACGTGCGGGAATAAAACGAAGTCATTCGGTGTCAAGTCAGGACTATGCAGTTGTTTGAGCCGATGTGTGAGAGTTCGCATTGTCGTGGTGAAGAGTGATCCGTCTTCGCCGGTTGGTTTTTCTGATTTCTTGGAAGACAACTGGCAAACAAATGGTTGTGTACCACTCAGAATTGACTGTTCTGCGTTGTTCTAGTGGTACGGTTGCGACATGTCCAGTTTTTCCGAAAAAACAGGCGACCATTTGCCTGGAAGTGCTTCGTGGCCGGGCAACTTTTGTTGAACTTGGCTCAATTTGAAATACCCATACAGTGGACTGCTGTTTCCTTTCGGGCTCATACGCATAAATCCACGATTCATCGCCTGTCACGATGTTATAGACGTGTTTCGAAGCACCGCGATCGTATTTTTGGGGCATTTCTTTCGACCAATCACCACGACCCTTTTTTTGAGCGATTGACAAATTGTATGGGATCCAACGCGTAGAAATTTTTTTGACAGTCAGATGTTCACGCAATATTGAATGTATGCTGGTCCCAGTAATGCGTAAGGATGTCTCTCTCTCACGATAGGTCACATGACGATCTTGCAATATCAGTTGGCGCCCAGAATCAATGGTTTCCGGAACAACAACTGATTTTGGACGACCTTCACGAAATTCGTCTTTGAGTGAACGACGATCTCAGTTGAATGCACCATACCATCAATAAACACTGGTCCTTGATGGAGCTTCAAAACCAAAAATTGAATTGAGTTCATGGATGCACTGTTGTTGAGTTAGTCCACGCCGGAAGTCGTAAAAAATAATCGCACGAAAAATTTCACGATTTAATTCAATTTCTTGGGCGAGATGAAACTTTTAAGTTACTATGAACAACACAAATAGCGCCCATATGTCAAATCGTTCTGAGTGCGTATCAAACGTGTCAAACTTTACGATTGAGTTGGCAGTTGCCAGATTGCAACACTAGGGTTGCCCAATCCCGAAGTATGAAAGGTAACCTTCGTAGTCTTTGGGAGGCGACAGTGGAAATCAGACGGCGCGATTCAGAAAAAACGTAACAGAAGTTGACCAAAAAATAGAAAAAAGAGAAATAGTAAAGGAAAAGGAACGCACCACGGGCGACGAGTGAAGAAAAAAATCGCCTAGTAATTGTGCCCACATACGTTTTTGTTTTGTAGAGCAGCGGTGAGAACTTGCGCCCCCCTTCCCCCAGTCTACAAAAATAATCCAGGAAACAAAAAAAAAACACAAAAATAACTTATTCAAAAAAGGAAATACAGTAGAAATGTAGTCCTGCGTGGTGTTATATGAATCACAAAATAAATAAATTAATAAACAAAAATGATTTTCACCTACAACCCCCCTCCCCAATTCTTTTAAGAAGAAAAAAAAACAAGCAAAATCAAAATAAGAAACAAAAAAAACTAATAGTGCGTTTGTGCGTGAAGTGAATCCTCACAAAAAAAATGTACATTTTATCGAGCCAACCCCTCCCCTTATAGAGTGTGTCAGCGAACTTAGACTAAGTGTATCCTATAGACCCTCTCGCTCAAAAAAACACTTGGAATCCAAAAGAGATCAGGTCATCAGGGCTTTCCAAACAAATGCAGGAAAACGGCAGATAACTCCTCTCCAGAGAAGATTGTTTTTTTATTTTTTTCAATTTTATTTAGTTTTTAGTTTGTTTTTTTTTTATTAGCGATATCAGTTCTTTTTGTTAAGACCTACTTAAACTTTGGTTTACTTTTCAAAATATTATGGATTCATTTAAAAGGGATACATTTTGTTTACTATAGATTATACGAGAATTTATTAAAGTGCATTTGTAACTGGAGTTGTCGTCTGGCTGGAGTCTACGTCTGGGGTTCGAAACTGGTATACCGTTATGAAGTGAACGTCAAGATACAAATGTCTCGATAGGCAACATTAAGGCCCTTATTTTTTGTTTGCTATGACATCTGCGAAAATATTTAGTATACATCAAATCATTCAGCAGACAATATCATATTATTTTTTTCGTGTTAAAAATGTCGAATTTTGTACCAGAAAGTGATGATTTCCGGAAAGCATTAATTTTTTGTTTCCATTAGAAGAAAAGTGCTGCAGAATCGCATCAAATGCTTGTCGAGGCATATGGTGATCATGCTCTATCAGAAGCAACATGCCAAAGATGGTTACAACTTTAACTGACTCAGAAATAATGATTTCGAGAAATGAAGAACGTGGAAGATCACTAAAATAGTTTGAAGACACAGAATTGCAAACGATATTGGATGGAGATGACACTTTGAGTCAAAATCAAATGGCAGCAATGTTAAATGTTGCACGACAAACAACTTCTGACCGTTCAAAAGCTATGGGAAAGATCCAAAATGGGTGCCACATGAATTAATGGAAAACCGAAAAAACACTTGTGAAATTTTGCTTCAAAGACATGAAAGAAAATCGGTTTTGCGTCGGATTGCTACTAACGATGTAAAATGGATTTATTTAAAGAATCCTTAACGGAAAAAATCATGGGTTAATCTGGGACAACCATCAACATCGACTGCAAAACCAGATCGATTCGGCAAGAAGACAATGCTGTGTGTTTGGTGCGACCAGAAAGGTGTGCTGTACCACGAGCTCCTAAAACCTGGAGAAACCATTAATACTGATCGCTACCGACAACAATCGATCATTTTGAACCATGCATTGATCGAGAAACGACCAGAATGGGCCAGAAGACACGGCAAGGTAATTTTGCTCCATTACAATGCACCTGCACACAAAGCAAAACCGGTTCAGGATACAATCAAAACACTTGTCTGGGAGCAGCTACCCCACCCGCCGTATTCACCAGACTTGGCTCCTTCCGACTACCATTTGTTTTCATCGATGGGACACGCATTCGCTGAGCAGCACTTTGATTCCTACGAGGAGGTCGAATATTGGGTGTCTGATTGGTTTGCTTCAAAAGACGAACAATTTTATTGGCGTGGTATTCACAAATTGCCCGAAAGGTGGTCAAAATGTGTAGAAAACAATGGCCAATGCTTTGAATTAAATATTTTTGTTTTATTTTCAAAAAAAACTCATTTCATACAGGTATACCTGGTATTATCGAACGCGATTGGCCGGTTCGAGTACGGATCGGGGATATATTTTTATTATTTTGACTCTTGTTACGTGTGTCCTTGTTTAGTGTCTCAGTTAAGATAATTGTAAGCTAAGAGATAATTGTGAAATATTGATGTTTTTTTTCAGTTTAATATTAAATGAAGTTATTACATGAATTTAAAATTGAATGAGAGAAAACAAATCTATAATTTTAAGATGAATTGACGTGGCTTTGTCTTGTTTCATACTTGCTTTACTCAGGTGAGTTTTTTTTTTTTTTTTGTTCGTTTTAGTCTCTTTTGTGTTTTTTCTGTTTCCGCGGCGAACTGGATCCTTTTTTTTTTTTGTCACACTTCTCGGAATACGGAAGTGTGAAGTACGGTGTCGAGCAGAAATCCAACTGCGTGGCGCCCTATTTCCATCCTTCCCGCGACCATCCTACATTGATTGGCTTGCTGCCCTTTCATTCGACCCCAATCAAGAATTCTCTGAAACCGGCGCTAACAGTTGTCAGACTATACTTTGAGTGAAGCAGTTTTACGTTTTTGTTTCAATAAAAACGAACTTTAAACACAACAAGGACTGAATTATTTTGTACTCTCAATCTTAATGCTTACACGTTCGTAGTCTGGAATATGCTCTTTGTTTTATTTATGATGTTCTGCTCTCTTTATCGTCAGATAATTGCTTTTATTGCACACCAGTTTGTAAGCACGATTATAAGACCAAATAGCGTGTGTCAGAAATATGAAAGAAGTCTACCTTAAACACTTACACAAATTTCTAGTGGGATTAAGCTACACTTCCAATAGTACGCCACTTAGACAATTGAACACACCAAGTATGTATGTGTGTCACAAATTCAATCGAAGTCAATCGAAAGATGAATTATTGTCACATAGACATATCACGTGTTGGTGTCCCACTGAATATATCGCATGCTGTCACCTAGGGGCTGAAACCCTCCAAGATAAAGGACCAACACCTGAAACACCAGTCAAAGTCCTCCAAGCGCAATAAAAGACACGAAGTGATTGATATAATAAAAGATAAAAAGTAGGAAAAATTGCTCAAACTGTTTATCAGCTTACGAAGTCATATGAATCGGAAAATAAAATTCGCACATAAAAGTCGAGAGCCTAGCGACAGGCATCTGTGTAGGTATGCCCAGAGAAACTTTTCTGACAGTTTTTCAATCGGTATTACCGAGTGTAAAAAAGCGAAGTGTACGACTTGAGTGTAATCCCGTTTTTATCTCAATTCGAATATTCAAGGATCACACAAAAGTGGGGCAAGTTTCTTATCGAAACTTATGGCTTCTCGCTACAGAGTTGACTTTTACAATCCCTCTGCGGGGATTTTTAAATTTGTGTACACTTGAAGAAATGCTGTGAATTGTGCCGTATGCACACCTGTGACTGTGTGCAATGCCATGAATGAAAGCATGCATTTGAGTCAACACCGTTCATGGGTTTTCCGTTCACTTCGTAAATGTAACAATGAATCGACTGAGTATACTTCCATAAGCTTCTTTCCACCTCAAGTGTTCTGAATTCTAATATTACTTACATGAGTAATACAAAGTGGAGGAGACGGAAGCTTGCTGCTAGACTTCAATGTACACATTTTAGGGGGTTTTAAATATTGTGCTGTCGCAAAACTTTTTAGTCCTCGAGGTGGGAGTTTTTTCATGTTGGTCGAGTATGAAATTGATATTCGTAGTTATTCGTTGCAGATATGATCTAAAATGGATATAAAGTTGTATACCCAACTTTTAGAGAGCGTCAAAATGGGCAGCGAAAAGTTTGAAATGGCCAAGGAAATTGTGTACAAAGGAACCGAATGAAAAGAGGCACCCATATCTTTGCCGAATTCAAGGGTATAATAATTCCTTCGAAAAGTTGATCCCACTTAGGTAATAGAACAAAATGAGAGGAAGTTCGATTGACTTTGTGCCGCCGAATCTAAAGGGTAGAAGTGAGTTTACTAGACAAAAAAGTGTTGTATACTAATATTACTCCTCAAACAACGACCCAACCGGCAGCTCACTTGTATAACGCTTAAGATGGAACGCAAAGACAGTTGGAGACAGAGAGCATTGGAAGACTTATCTTTACAGCTAGATGAAGCATAAGAGCAAATTTTAATACTTTTTTCACTCACCTTACACCCAAGGATCATTTACCAGATATCATTTTTCTTTCGGAAATTTGGATTTTTGAAGAAGAAAAGTCTGAATTTAATAATATAATTCCTAATTTGACTTTTGTTCCTGTTCGCAATGATGATTATGCTGCCGGTGGTGTTGCAGTATTTTATAACAATAACATAAAACAATGTAAAGTTGGAAAACATAAATTAGCAAGCGCAGATATTATTAGTGTTAGTTGCGTGATTTCTGGTATACAGTTTTGTTTTATTTGTATTTATAGATTGCGCATATGTACCGTTAAAACTTTTTTAGATGAGTTTCTAGGGTTTTTGGAATGTAAAAAAGATAAAAATATAGTTTTGTTAGGTGACTTTAATATTAATATCCTTTCTAATTCTCCTGATGTGGATAAATATCTATTTTTAATGTCTTCATTTGGTTTTAAGTCTTTGACTTATCATCCCACACGTTTTATCTCTTGTCTAGATCACATATTTATACGATTAAATAAAAATATCCACTTAGTCTATAAAACAATGACGTACGTCATGAAAATAACTGACAATAATTTGACTAGTATTCAATTTAACTGCAAGATTGCCAGAACAAATAGAGTTGAAGTCAGCGAATGTAAAAAAAAATGATTTTTATGTCTTAAAAACTCATTTAAATTTTGAATTTTGGCACGAAGTCTATAATGCTACTGATCCAAATATTAGTTTTGATTTGTTTCTTAATAAGTTAAAATTCTATATATCGTTATCTTGTCAAAGAAAAAATAAAAATGTCAGTAAAGTAAAACCCTTAAAGAACTGGATGTCTATTTCGTTACTTAAAAAAATTAGAAAGAAAAAGAAAATTTGTTCACTTATCCAAGGGAACCCAAATCACGCTAGGCTTAAGTTGTATTACGATAGAATAAGTCGGGAAATCAAATCGGAAGTAATAACCTGCAAAACTAATTACTTTACCAGGAAACTCGCTTATAATGTTGGAAACTCTAAAAAAGTATGGCAAATTGTCAACGAAATTTTAAACAAGAATAAAGCTCGAGCTGATTTTGTTTTGTTGAATGAAGACTCGGAGATTTCGGAGCCTTTAGAAGTTGCCAATCTATTTAACACTTTTTTTTCCAAAACAGGTTCTAATCAGAAAAATCCTAATGCTGACTCTGCGTATTTTACCGATAATACTATACAGGAATCAAATCTACAACCACAAAGTTTTTTCTTTGAAGAAAGAAGGGGTGTAACCCTTGAAATACAAAAAATTATAAATTCTCTTAAGGCGTCTAGTTCTTCATCATCTGATAATGTATCAAGTAAGGCAGTAAAAAATATTTCGTTTCAGATTTCAGACGTTCTATGTTTTATTTTTAACAATTGTGTGTTTGAAGGTGTTTTTCCGGACTGTCTGAAGACTGCAGTGGTAATACCTTTACATAAAAGGATGACACCAGGGTATTAAACAACTATCGCCCTATTTCTCTCTTGGCAGTTTTTTCCAAAGTATTTGAAAAGGATACAAAATGTAGAATGTTAGCCTTTCAAGATAAGACCGACTTTTTTAGTGATCTTCAGTTTGGCTTTCAAAATGGTAGATCTACGGAAAGTGCTTTATTGAAACTGACTGGAGAAATATATTGTAGTTTGAATTCATCGTTAATCCCTGCTTGTCTTTTTATTGATATAACGAAGGCATTTGATATGGTTAACCACAATATACTTCTAAAAAACTTGTTTTATGCGGGCTTTAGAGGTTTCATTCTTGAATGGTTAACTTCGTACTTATTAAATCGTAAGCAAGTGGTAAAAATTAAAAATGTATTCAGTTCCGTGAGCGTATCTAACATTGGTGTTCCTCAAGGCTCTGTATTGGGTCCGATATTGTTTCTTATATATGTGAATTCGTTATTTATTCAGCCTTTAAATGGGAAAATTACAGCCTTCGCTGATGATACAGCAATTTCCTATGCAAGCAACAATTATCTAAGTTTACTATCCGACGTTAATAATGATTTAGATATTTTGAGAAGATGGTTTAAAAAACATAACTTACTTGTAAGCAATAAAACCAAGTTTATGATATTCAACATCAAGGGTTTAATATATAAAGATTTACCTACATACTACCACTCCCCTCATTGCCAACGTTTTTTCTTGACTCATTCGAATATATGTCTGGTGTATCAACTTATAATGCAGATATAATCTGTAGTGAGAATTGTTTTAAAATAGAGTGTGTTGATAGTTTTAAACACCTAGGCATAATTTTAGACAGTAAATTATCTTGGACAGAACACACAACTTATCTTAAACAATATTTAAATAAAATCATTAGACACATATACCATCTCAGATGTCTACGACTGACATGAGGGGGCAATTTCGCGTTGACGTGAGCAAAATTCGCGGACTGAGAACTAATCTCTTTGCCGTTTACGTCCACCTCTCTCGTCATAAACCAGTTGTCTTGGTGCTGAGCAAAACGCAGGTGGGTGAGAATACCGATTTATCGGATTTGAACCTGCCTGGATATAGCTTGGTGCCCTTATTTTTTTTACACCGCGGTCTCGCCATTTATGTGCTTGTGAATGAGCCAACACGAATACCTGACATTGCAGATCATACCGCCAACACTTTGTTTCTCACCTCTCATCCGGAAAAAATATTCAATTGATATATTGTCGCCTCTAGGCTCGTCCGACCACTGTGTCGTGTCAGCCAAATTCTCGTACTCTTCCCACACAGTTAGAGTTAGAACGAATTCCGAAAAGAACAGTATGGCTCTACGAGAAAGCCAACTGGAGTGGACTTAACAACTTCTTAAGAATTTTAACTGGTCACTATGCTTCCTCGATAGTGACGTGGATGCCGCTACTGATGCGATCACAAACATTATTTTGCTGGGAATGAGGTCCTTCATTCCCCACAGAGTGAAGAGCATCAAGCCTAAGGCAAACGCGTGGTACGACTTGAGCTGCAAAGAGGCTATCAGGATGAAAGAGTTGAGTTTCCGGGATTATAAAGCCAACCCTTCTGAGGAAGCCCGGAATATGGTCAAACGGATCCGAAATGACTGTAATGCATTAATAAGACGTGTTAAATTCTCCTTTGACCAAAAGTTGAGACAAAAAATTCTACAATGCCCCAAGGGTAGCAGAAGCTTTTGGTCTTTTGTTAAAAACATAAGGAATTCAGCCTCGTCTTCGATCCCAACGCTCATTTGCAATGACATTCCAGCTAATCTGCTTGCTGCACACTTTGCAGCTAGCTCAACGCTGCCAGATAGCACCTTGTCCCCGCCTGTACTTGAGAGCGTAAATTTCTCCATGGGGCAAAGCCATTTTCGCACTCGTACAGTATCAAGAGTACTTAAAGATCTTAACATACACAAATCCGCTGGCCCGGATGGTATACCCCCTGTTCTTCTGAAGAGGTGTTCTTCTACGCTGGCAAAACCACTGCGTAAGCTTTTCCATCTGTCCTACTCTTCAGGGCTCTTTCCGAGTAAGTGGAAAACTGCATTTGTCCAGCCCGTCCCTAAAAAGGGCGAATGTTCGTCACCCACCTCCTACCGACCCATAGCACTAACGTCCCTTCTCTCCAAGGTCATGGAAACGCTGATCAACCGTCAGCTTATGAAATATCTTGAGTCCCGGAAGCATCTTAATGACCGGCAGTACGGCTTCCGAATCAACCGTTCCACTGGTGATCTGATGGCATATCTCACTAAAAAGTGGAACCAATCTTTGCACAATGCAGGAGAAAGCAAGATTGTTGCGCTTGATATTTCTAAGGCATTTGACAGGGTCTGGCACCAGGCTCTCTTGTCGAAAATGCGTGCTTTTGGGATCGATGAGTCTCTTCTTCAATGGATTAGAAATTACCTTTCGAATCGTTCAATACAAGTCGTTTTGGATGGATTCAAGTCTGATATTCACCATATTAATTCTGGTGTTCCCCAGGGCTCTGTCTCCGACACTCTTTCTCATTTTTATAAATGATCTCTTGTCTGCGACTTCTAATCCTATTCATTCCTTCGCTGATGACAGTACCCTCATCTTTTCATATTCGTTCCTTGGCTCACGCCCCTCCACTTCGGCCTTAGACTCGGAACGGCAGCGTATGTTAAGCACATTAAATTCCGACCTTGACAGCATAATCGATTGGGGAAATAAGAATAGAGTGGAATTTAATGCTTCCAAAACACAGTTCTGTCTACTGTCGTTAAAGCGATTACAAAATAATCAGTCGTTGTCCATGAACGGCACTTGTGTTGTTGAAACCGAAAGACTTTCCATCCTCGGTATGTGTATCAACCCAACAATTAGTTGGAACGATCACATATTTGAGGTCGCCAAAAATGCTGCGAAATGTCTAGGCTTCCTTAAACGATGCAAGAAGTACTTCACTCCCTCTGATCTTGCTACAATATACAAGGCCTACATACGCCCAAAACTTGAGTGTAACGCTCCTATCTGGTCAGGTGCTTCTAAGACCTCCCTGCACCTGCTGGATAGAATTCAAAAGCGAGCGATAAAACTTATAGGTGACAGTAATATTGCGAAGTCGATTGACTCGTTAGAACACCGACGTAATGTCGCGTCGTTGTCACTCTTTTATCGCTATTTTAACAAGAAATGCTCAGATGAGTTAGCCAGTTGCATTCCTCCCCTTCAAGAATTCACACGCAATACACGCCTCGCTAGGAATGCCCACCAATTCACCCTCAAGCCCTCTTTCGGACGTACAGTCAAATTCAGAGACTCGTTCTTTAGCCGCACTACACGAATCTGGAATGCTCTTCCCAGCTCGATTTTTCCTCCTCACTACAATCCACAGGCATTTAAAACCAATGTGCATCGGTACCTCCTCTCCCTCTCTTCCTCTATATCTACGGCCCGTGCTGTGACTTGACCGGGTCACTTAAGGGTACTCGCAACCCCTTTTGCACGCGTCAATTATAAAAAAAAAACTCTGAAAAAGGTCTATAATGGTCTTCTCAACTCAAGAAATACAGTATGGAATATCATGTTGGGGTGGTGCCTTTTATAATAAAATAGAAGCACTGTTAAGTTAACAAAAACATGCATTAAGAATTATGACCAAAGTAGATCGTAGAAAATCCAGTTTTGCAATTTTCAAATGCCTTAGTATTCTCCCACTAAGCCATCTATACTGCTATAAGGTTTTAAGAATATTTTTTTAACAACCGGAAGCCGGTACTACCATGAAAGACTTAATCAAAGCTAAAAATTACGCATCAATTTCAAACACGTCGCCGCTATTCCAACTATACATAAGACTCATTCCTGACGTTTTTTTTTGGTTACGGCTCCACGTTTATTTAATTTATTACCTCTGAACCTTAGGTGTGAGAGAAGGAAAAAAGTATTTTTGAATATTGTTAAAAATTGGCTCTTCTCTTTTAATCATAATGAAATAGCTTCGTTTTTTTTTCTCCCATGCTATAAATTTTCTTTTGATATCTTCTTATTTTTTATTTTTCTTTGTTATTTTTATGTTCTACTACTCCATTTTTCTCTGAATTAATATTGTATTTCTTTTCCCCATCAATAATTTTGTATTAGTTGTGAGTAAATTGATAGGTACTAACGCCACTTGTCTCTGACAATAGATAGTATGAAACTATTCCTTGCAAATTACACAAATTATAGAATCATTTTGTAAATTAATCAACATTTTATGAAATTGTATCAAATGTTTATGTTGTTAATTTTGTAAAGGAACAAAAGAAATTATTATTATTATTATTATTAAAAAGAAATAATTTTTGTGTGGCAGCGATCCGATAATTTCCGCATAGGCTCTCCAAGGATTTTTATAGAGTTCAGTTTCATCCTACAAAATACCAATCATAACACAACTCGTCTATGAACAATAATTACTCTCATACAGCCTACCGGACCTATGAGCTATACCCATGTCGCTGAAACTTCATCACTACATATTCGAAAATGAATCAACAGTCAACTACTAAGTGAGGCCAAGCACACTTTAGGACGTCCGTCCGTCAACTGTTCACTGTCATTGCTGACGGACATGGAAAGACAAGCTATCTGTTGAACCATCCATTTCCCAAACTCGCTACAATCTCAGAGACGTCCAAGTACTGAGATATTTACCTGGCATTGGTGAACAGAACCGAGTCCTTTATTCCGTCCCAAAGTGACATGCCTCCGTTCCTATTCTAACGGACAAAATACAAATATGGACTGGGAGCCATTCTCAACTTCAACCCAACGCCTCCTGGTTACAGCTCAATTCTAAATGTGCCCCTCTCCTAATCGACAAAGTGCTTCTTTGAGTTGAAATAAGTCTTACAACTGGCCATTGAGCTATTGAATTTCATGGCCTCAACTATGGAATTCTTCATTATGCCTTTTGCAGGAGCCGCAGAGACGAGGAATTCTCTGCGAATGCATTGGCCTTGCAAAAGAAAGATGGCAATATCTAGGGAAAGGCGTTTTGACTATCTGTGTAACACTTCAATGCTAAAACTGGTTGTAACACATCACTCAATAAATTCCAGATGATATGACTGGGTTTTATGAAACACATGATTCAGAAATCACATCTACGCATTAACGGAAATACTGATGGAGAAAAGACAATTTTGTGGGGGGATGGCGACTAACAGACAAAGGTTTTGAGGCAGCCTGACTGGTGACAGCTTGACCATAGCCTATATTCTGGTGCCACGGGAGGTAAGGAGCCCCTGGAATATCGGCACCAGCCCGACCGAGGGGTAGGTCCCCTTGTAGGAATTCCGTGGTGGCTGTGGTTTACCACCTCACATCGCGGGTAGAGTCGAGGATAGGCAAGGCCTCGCATGAAACCAAGGTGGGGTGAATGTCTCTCAATCATAATCTCAAATTTTTACTTGGGAAACTAAGGCGTATCTACAGCTCTAGGGAAAATGGCCCCCGTGATATACGAGGGGCCGTCAATATATACTCGGTATCGGCGTGAAGCTGCGATTATATATATAAGGATGGCAAATATATCCCTTCGGCCTTTTTGTCTTTTGAATATTCCGGCTATGTACAAAGCACTACAGAGCTCGTATCCGGCAATAATAATAATTATAGTAATTGTTGGCGTTACAGTCCAAAGGGGGACCAGGGCCTAGCTTGCTCATCAACTACTCGTGTTGTGCGCGCTACTGTTCTCTCACGAGTAGAAGGGACCTACAGTTTTTTGCCGACTCCGAACGGCGAAATTTAAGAAGATTTCTTAGACAGTTATTACTCTTTGAGTGTTGTCAGCAGCTCGAAAGAGGTGGTGCCGTGAAATATTAGAAAAATTGGTGTTGAACTGGGTGTCGAACCTAGACCCTTCGGCGTGTGAGCGTCGCACTCTACCCACTACGCCATGGCGACCACTAATAACCGGCAATACTATACATTATTTTAAAGGTAATAACCTACAAAACTACGCTATGCCGGATTGGTTAGGATATTGCGTTCAACATTAATAGACGTGTAAATTCGCTATTTAAGGTTTTCCTTCATTAAAGGCAAATCCGCTACAGAAACGTTCCGTGAGGATAATGGTGATTTGGGGGATGGTACTCTGTCTCTTCGAACCGCGGAGGAATGGTTTCGATGATTCAGAGCCGGTGAAAACGACACCATGGATAAGCCAGACGGCGGAAGACCTGTGACGACGAATACCGATCGAATCATGGAAATCATCGAGTTAGACCGGCATGCGGTCGTGGTCATGGTCCTCACATCGCCCAGGATATGGGAGTTAGTCACCAAACCATTTTAAACTATCTGCAGAAATCTGCAGTCGCAATATCATACCCAAAAAATTTAATTTAAGTAAGCGGTTGCCACTTAACACGATTAATGTGAAAGAAAGCTGCTTGGAATACAAACATACACACGTCTTCTGATCTTCTAGTGATATTTTTGGTTTTCTTTGTCATAGGGCTGATAAAACATATTTTAGTGTTTACTTTTGTAAGGCTGCAGTTCTCATCTCTTGGCTGTTGGCGGGTTCTCTCATACAGTTGACTATCCGTCAACTGGCGGCAGCAATTTCATAAGGTTTTCACGCTCGATAAGACCCACCGTCAGAGTTGTCCGCGGACATATTCATCTTTTTGGTCTTGGGGCCAGAGGAAAGAAAGAGAGTGGTGATTTCAGAGGATTGGCCCGTTTCGCCTTGCTTCTCTTTGCCGTCGACACTGAACGGGTGCAGCTCGCTTGAGCTTTAGACCAGTTTCCGGGTCTCTTTGCGCTCCTGTATAGCCGCCTACCTTTCCCACAATTTCTGTTAGCTCAGCTCTACGTTACCAACAGAAACAGGTTCATTTGGGGCCCGTTCATCCTTTTCGAATTCCTGAGTAGTATCATCTAAAGCGATAAACCTTATGCCCATGATCATTGAGGTTAGGCGTATCAGACTGTGGCTTTTCGTCAATTACTCTGTTTTTTCAACTGAGAGCATAGTTGAGTGATTGGCAGGAACCGACTTCGTATGCGTAGAACTCCAGAGACCCCGCCCTCCATATAGACGGTGGGTTTGGGAAGTATGGTTGGCGGGCCTTTGTCTTTGAGATTCCGTCAATGATCGAATGGTCTGGGAAATATGGTGGGCGGGGCTTCTGTCTATGCGCGAAAGGAGTGGGAAATATGGTGAGCGGGGCCTCTGTTAATAAGCGAAAGGTGGAGGAAATATGGTGCGCGAGTCCTCTGTCTATGAGCGAAAGGTTTGGGAAATATGGTGGGCGGGACCTCTGTCTAAGAGCGAAAGGTGTGGGAAATATCGGGCGGGGCTTCTGTCTATGCGCGAAAGGAGTGGGAAATATGGTGAGCGGGGCCTCTGTTAATAAGCGAAAGGTGGAGGAAATATGGTGCGCGAGTCCTCTGTCTATGAGCGAAAGGTTTGGGAAATATGGTGGGCGGGACCTCTGTCTAAGAGCGAAAGGTGTGGGAAATATCGGGCGGGGCTTCTGTCTATGCGCGAAAGGAGTTGGAAATATGGTGAGCGGGGCCTCTGTTAATAAGCGAAAGGTGGAGGAAATATGGTGGACGGGTCCTCTGTCTATGAGCGAAAGGTTTGGGAAATATGGTGGGCGGGATCTCTATCTATGAGACTCCGTCTATGAGCGAAAGGTGTAGGAAATGTGGTGAGCGGGGGCTCTAGACTTCTTACCCCAGGCGTTGTCGAGAAGCCAACGGTTGGTTTTTCGAAGTCGCGAGTGCCACCTGGGGAAGTATCATACTTATTACCTTCTTCCATATTTAACTTTTTCAGTTTCAGTGTCTTTAGTGGGAACTTTCGAGCTGAGGATAATGGACTCTTAAGTCCTCCCGCCGCGACAAGGCCTTAATAACTTATTTTTCACAGCAAGTTGTTATAACACGCGTTTGAAATCGAAACTCCGTTCGTTAGAAACAAATCAGTATTCTTTTTAAATGCAGAAATAAACATGCAACAAGAATGCAATGTCAAACATCCGTAGTTAATTTCAAAGCTTTCAGTGTTGATAGTGGCTGATGAGTGGCTGAGCTGTCCTTGGAGCTGTTTAAGTACAAGTGGGACTGCATTTTGGGCCACATAGCCCGAGGTCAGAGCGAGGAGTGGTTTGTAGACTTAGGAACTGATGCGAGTGTATGTGTTTACAGCTTTGGACGCATCACATTTTGCTTGGTTGAGCTGACGGCACGGGGTCGAGACGATGAAGGAAACAAAGCCAACAAAGAGTGGACTAAAACAAAATTAAATGGTAGAGATGAAGCTTTTAGGTTGGCAGTGCTGTCTGCTAATGCTCTGTTTCTGGGTGGTGGGCTTTTTTCTGATTCTTTGTGGTCAGTACTAGCTGCCTTTCTCTTTGAAAACACATTACGCATTGCGCGTAGATTCATATCGACCAAGAGCTTTGGCACAAATGATACAAATCTAAATTGATGAAACTCATTACTTGCGTGAACAGCACAATTTCATTAAAGGAGAAACTGGAACTGATTCATTTCATTTATTCTCGTTCTCGCCCAATGCACAAATTGCCGTCTTTATTTTTCATTTTCGCCACACATGTGATCCGGCTGTAAACAAAGCGGATTACAGTGTCGCTCAAAGAACTTGTTGATTGATGAGATATCGCTTGCAACTGCAATCTGCAACCATTTCCTTTGATGGCAAAACGAACAAAAAAACAAAGGGCTCGTTAATTGTTTTCTATGAGCAAATGAAAAATTGCTGATTTCAGTCAGCAGCACAAAGTGATGCAGAAACTCGCACTGGTTTGTGTCTGTTGTACCTGCATTTTCAAAAGATCGCTATCAATTAATTTCAGCCGAAAACTATTTTCCATTCGATTGCATCGATTCAATGCCCAATTTTACTTGTCAGCAGTTCATTTGGCGCGTGAGCTACCTTCCCGTGCTCGTAACGAAACTCATTTAAAACTGCGCACCCCTCCCTCAGTGTCATTCCATTCACCTCCGCTAACTGATGACAATCGAAGGTAAACAACAGATAAATAAGTACTCCATTCACGGCAGGCGCACCAAGCACCCACCTTTCGATTTCCGGATGGCATGACGAATATCTCCAGGATGTGCAAGAAAATATCACGGCGCGTCGTGTGTATCGCATTTTCGCAGTTTAGTCATCCCCTTCGCTGACCGCCTAGGGTCTGTGGGACTTAAAGCGCCGCTGTAACATAAATCCATGTGTATGCTCCTACCAATTGAAATTTATTTTCTGACAATTCGAACACACGGCTGTCGTATGCGGTGGGGGGAGGGAGGAGCGAATGTGCGCGGAACGTATGACTGCTATGACTGTCGGAATGTGTATTGAAATGAAAATAAGATTTTTTTAATTTTCCTGCTGGAGATTTTTCAAATTTAACGACACGAACGTGTCCCGAGGGCGGAGAGATTTCCAAACAGTGGCAGTACGATGTGGGCTGCAAGATGTGGGCTATACGTATATGAGCTCATCCGGAAAGCAGTACAATCTATTTTATCCGTCACACACGTACGTATTTACTGTCGATTCGAATTCGCATATGCTGTCATCCAGCTGCGAAGGAAATTCATCGAAACGTAGCCGATGGGGATGCCCTGCACCTGGTTGGTGATGGCGACACTCCGGCTATAAAGCATTTTTGATGGCGTCTCATAAAAGTAAAGTCGTCCGTCTAAATGGGTCGCGTCACCTTTAAGGCATTTTCGGTGCGCTTGGCATGCAAAGAAAACAATAACACCCGCATAAACGAAACTCCTATTACACACCAGCACACACAGGGATACGTATCAATGGGAAGTTAGGGCCGATCAGAGGTGCGGCGGAAGCTTTAAAAAGGACAGGCATTTACGAAAACAAGAACACATGGGGAAAAGTTAATTAAAAGTTATTTAGCGAATACCGACCGGCTGCCGGAAAGGTGCCGGCAATGTGGTTATCCCGTCGGAAACGTGGGTTTGCATCGCATTCCTGCTAACGTCATGATTGTTACGAGCATCTGTGCGCTTTATTATCGCCATCAACGGAAGGCAGTGATGCTAGGATGCACATGCCAATCAGATATTTCACGGCTACCCGCCTCTGATGAAATGTAAGTGCGCGCCTACCTAAATCACATGAAATTACACGTGCATACGTACGACCATGATGAAATATACATGAATGTTGCTCGTTAGAATGTATAGCCCAATTTAAGTGTTTCCACGTAAGGTTCTGATGCCCGTGAGTGCGGCACATCGGTCTTTTCTGAGGCTGGCGAGGAATGATTGATAACCGAATTCACTGAGAGAATCGGTGGTTGGAGTGACCTCGAATGGCTTTGGGAGACCAACAAAATACGACCACCGCAAGCGCATACATCACTCACCGCAACTCCGCTCGGTATGTCGTGTGCCTTGTTCGCCCTTTGACCACCGTCTGATGGTGAGCTCTGTAAGATGCTTCATTCATAAAAGCTTTACCAGCACGCACCACTTCCTCCAAGGCAGCGCTCGCATGAGCGAAACTCTCCACTCTTCGGAGGGGGTGCAAAACTTAACGAAAACACTTTCCCCAACTGACTGCCCCTAACTCTGCACATTCTTACCAGAAGGAAAAGCTCTTTTCGGGGCGTTGTAAGTATGTCACTTGCATTTCTAATGAGAACGCCACAGCGATCCGCAAAAGTCATGGGTGGCTTCAAGTCAGATTCCCTACTCCCTCCTTAATTTTTCATTTTATTCGATTTACTCGTACTTTTCTGCACTCATTGCCAGGTATGTGCTGAACAGTTTCCTTTTCCATTAAGCCAAGTGTGCGCACCATCGGAAGCATTTGCGGACGGAAATGTCATTAGTTCCTCAGTTGCATTCTACGTATGCATAAGGTACGTATACCACTCGGACCCGTCTGCACCATCCTCTCTCTCACTTGCCATCATCAAGAATGCTCTCGCCGCACCTATCAAGGATGCATAATAAAATATGCGAACCTTGTGAGGACTTTAATGGGCAAACTTGGGCAATTGTGTTACGATGCGCAACGAATGACAATACTTCACTCCACTTTCAGTGCTACATTGGCGAGATGGCTGGGAAATTATGGGGCCGCTGGGGCATTTAGAAAATTTTAGAAGCTCAAGTTATGCCGCCACAGGCTATTCGATGGCACTTCCCTTAATGTGTGCGCGCGTATGTCACTCCCATCAGTATGTTTGTAAGTGGGTGCGATTCCTTGGAGAAAGTAACTGCGATGCGAGCTGGCCAAAGAAGAGTTTCATCTTCATCCCTTAGAATGTCCTGATCACATAATTAAGTTTGCGGCATTTAGGAGTTGAGTGTGTATTAGTTAAGTGGATGACTAACGGTTTCTTGCTCTGGCACAAGTGAACCGAAATTCCTTACGTCAATTGGACGGCATACCAGCAAAACTAGTTCTGATTTTGGCTGCACAACTTCACTAAGAGCGTTCGGTTTCCATCACATCCGTTGACAGACCAAAAAGGATGCCTGATCAAATTTACGACTAGTATCTGGTTGAGATAGCTATCAGAATACCATTTGGGGAAACAGTTCAATATCATTGGGGATTTGTAATCAACTAATTCCAAATGAAATTTCATGACGACGCATTCAAGTGCCCATAAGATACGTCAATAAGTTTCAGCCGTTTATTTATGCGGCTGCGAGAAAGTTTTCAAGTTATAACCTTTATGTCGATAAAAGACGAGGCAGAGTGGAGAGCCTGTGAAAGGTGTCGTCCACATGAGGCACTTTAAGTCAAATCTTTAACTCGCAACAAGACTTAGGATTGTAGAATTTGTTGCGGTTGAGGTTGCGGCGAAGGACAAACTGGGGTTTGACCTCAACACAGTGGGCCAGACCGATGGCGGTTAGGTTCATAAGTCATGCTTTGTGTGTGGTGAAAAATCCTCCCTTTGTGCTTTTCTTAAAATGGAAATCAACCGCAGCGCATCAGTCTTCGTTTCGATTCGAATACTCCTGGAATGGGATGAGATGCTCATATAAAAGGTTGAGAACACAATTAGAAGCCAACTGAGTTTTGTGAACCTGATCGAGTGACAAAAATACTTTGTCAGAGGCAACCGAGAGTGGTAACGTGAGGTGAAGCTGGTTTTTGTATTATCTGCTTCTCAGAATTTCAACTTGAGACGTTTGCAGCTCCCACACACGAGTATGTTCCGACTTTTTTCTGTTGTCGCGTACCCACTTGATTGAGATGTAAAACCACATCCAACCAAAATTAGCTCTGCTTTGTGCCATGAGAACGGTGCCTCGTTGGCAAGTCAACGTCACGTCAATTAAAACTGAAAGGGAGTGCTCAAATTCGCCGTGTCGTATTCACAATTATCGATCGGCAAAAGGTTTAGTGTGATTTATTTTCGTGAGTAGCGTGTAAGTACAAGTTTCCCTGCCTGGAGTTTTACTGGAGCAGGAAGTCGAATGCCGGTGATGGACATTGAGAAGCCAGACTTTGAAATTTGTTGTACTTACTTAAAGAGGAAAGTCTGCATCGGATGCATTCTTACCTGCTGCAGTATCATGCGGGTTATGTATTGCTTCGCTTGCTTTCTACGCGCCCGTTTGTCGGTTGCAATTTGCATGTCATCCTGTGCTTATCAAGTTCTTGTATGAAATTTTGAAATATGAAGCAAGATACCACAATTTGCGAAATTTCAGCCGACAGCTAGATTGCCGATACGTGCGCAAATCGAATGCGATGAAATTGACCTTTGATTTCTTGTTCTTAAATTGGACGTACTTTTACTTAAAAACGAGGACCGGTCAAAAACTGTGCGAGACTTGTGATTTTTTCAAATTAAATTTATTTGCTATCTCCTCCAGAGGTTTTACACTCATGCCAACGTTTTCTGCTCTTCAATTCAAAGCATTTCAAGATATAATTTGTATGCAAAAAAGCCAGACTACCACTAGTCTGTCTGTACGGCTACCACTAGTGGGTACAGGGAGATTCCGCACTCCTCAAACGAAAACTTGCTTACGTCTCTGTGTTGCGAAATTTGATACAGACGACGTTTAGGCGGTGGGTAAGGCCATCGCGAGAAAAACTTAAAGACTTTTGCTTCTTTCACTGTGTCATGAGAAGTTCTTCCTCTTCTTCTTCTTGTGACGCTACAGTCCGGGGTGGACCTGGGCCTCAACCAACATGCCTCTCCATCCAGCATGATCAACTATGCCGAACTTTCGCCAGTTCATTTTCGTGTCCCTTGGGGCTCTGGACAGCGGGGTTCTGAAAAGGATAGTTTCACACTTCTGGTAGTTGATTTGCAACTTCCAGTCGTTGCAAAATCGTTGAATCGCATTGAAGTCACCCTGCAACAAACAATTTATTTCTTCTACCTTCGGACTTGATCTGTACGCGATTAGATCATCGTCTAACGCTTATACGTTTTACAGGGTATACCGGTATGAAAATTATTTTTTGAAAATACAAAACTAATTATTAATGGGAAAGTAAAAACATTTTTCAAAGTATTGTTTTCTACACATTTTAGCCACCTTTCTGGCAATTTGTGAATACCACGCCAATAAAATTGTTCGTCTTTTAAAGCAAACCAATCAGACACCCAATTTTCGACCTCCTCGTAGGAATTAAAGTGCTGCTCAGCCAATGCGTGCTCCATCGATGAAAACAAATTGTAGTCGGAAGGAGCCAAGTCTGGTGAATACGGCGGGTGGGGCAGCTGCTCCCAGCCAAGTGTTTTGATTGTATCCTGACCCGATGTCGGTTTTACCAGGTTTTAGGAGCTCGTGGTACAGCACCCCTTTCTGGTCCCACCAAACACACATCATTGTCTTCTTGACGAATCAATCTGGTTTTGCAATCGATGTTGATTTGGGATTCTGAAAATAAAACCATTTTTCATCGCCAGTAACAATCCGATGCAAAACCGACTATCTTTCGTGTCTTTGAAGCAAAATTTCACAAGTGTTTTTTTCGGTTTTCCATCTGTTTTTCATTCAATTCATGTGACACCCATTTTCCACACTTTTGGATCTATCCCATATCTTCTTAACGTTCAGATATTGTTTGTTGTGCAACATTTAACATTACTGCCATTCGCTTTTGACTCAAAGTGTCATCTGCATCCAATATCGTTTGCAATTCGGCGTCTTCAAACTTCCTTTCACGTGGCTTTCCACGTTCTTCTTTTCCCACATCAAAATCATCATTTCTGAACCGTTGAAACCATCTTTTGCATGTTGCTTCTGATAGAGCATGATCACCATATGCCTCGACAAGCATTTGATGCGACTCTGCAGGACTTTTCTTCAAATGAAAACAAAAAGTTCATGCTTTCCGCAAATCATCACTTTCTGGTACAAAATTCGACATTTTCAATATAATGAAAAAATATGTCTGTTCAATGACTTAATGTATACTAAATATTTTTTACAGATGTCATAGCAAACAAAAAATAATGGACTCGTTCACAACAAATGTTCTCTGTCGAGACATTTGTATCTTGACGCTCACTTCATACCGGTATACCTGGTATCAAGTGAATATAGTGAACAAGTTCAGCGAACCCACCGCACCTTGTTGCAACCTACTTTTTGTATGGAACACAGTAGCTGAAATTTCGTTGCCATTTTTGACAACGAACATAATACCTTTCACCATGTCGTAGATCATTTACAGCAATGTTTTATGAATGCCAAGTCTGACCAACTTGAGGATGGAACCTTCAAACACACGGTGACGAATGCTTTTGCCATATTGATCAGACAGGCTCCTGTGTACTATGTTTTGTTTTTGTTCCACTGATTGTCGGAAACCAATTTTGACGCGGCAGGAATAGTGTCGTGGCCGCCGTGGTGTAGTGGGTAGAGTGCGACGCTCACCGCCGAAGGGTCTTCGTTTGATTCCCGGCTGAACACCTCGAATTTCGTACGGCAACACCTTTTCCAGCTGCTGGCAACACTCAAAGAGTAATAACTGTCCAAGAAAGCTTCGCAAACTTCGCCGTTCGGTGTAGGCAAAAAACTGTAGGTCCCTTCTACTCGTGAGAGCAACACGAGAAGTTGATGAGCAAGCTAGGCCTCGGTCTCCCTGTGGACTGTCGCGCCAACAATTATTTATTGTGAATAGTCTCATGCCCCGCCCTGAAGCCAAATTGGTTTTCCGGTATTTAATGTTTTTCCTTAACCCATTCTTTCAGAGCTCTAATGACTATCTTCTCGAATACTTTGCTAATGCACGGAAGAAGGCATACAGATCGGAGATTCGTCGGAATGGAGGTATCTTTGCTGCATTTCGGAATGGACTGCGCCAACTGATATTGCAAGATCGTCATGTGACCTATTGTGAGATTAAGACAACCTTAGGCATTAGTGGGACCAGCATACATTCAATATTGCATGAACATTTGACCGTTCAAAAACTTTCATTGCGTTGGATCCCACACAATGTTTCAATCGCCCAAAAAAAGGCTCGCGACGATTGGTCAAAAGAAATGCCGCAAAAGTACGATCGCGGTACTTCGAGACACGTCTCTGTCATCGTGACAGGTGCTGAATGGTGGGTTTAGGCGAAAGAGCCCGAAGTTAAACAGCAGTCGACTGCATTGGTGTTTGAAATTGAGCTAAATCCAACAAATGTTGCTCGCGCACGAAGCACTACTGTACCACAGCTGTATCTGGAATATCTTCAATTCCTATAACAGATTAACCCAAAACCATTAGTTGAATTAACTAGTTCAAAGCAAAATAACACGAAATCGTTTTCGTCCTAAATCGCTAACAAACAGCAATTAATGGACGTATTTAAAGCTAACTGTTCAAGTCTACCAAGACCGGAAGTACCAAGTGAAATAAATGATTTACACACCGGCAACAGGATATTATTACATACGTATAAACCCCTCAGATATACAGACCAGATGAATGTTCCGCAAAGCCAATCAAAGCGGACAAAAAGTTGAACGTACAGGGACAGTTGTAAACATTTTTTGTTTTTCCTTTTTTTTTCTCTTCCCATCGGCCGGGAATGGGAAAGTATTTGCAGGAACATGGAAGATAATGATTAAAATTTAATTCGGCTTTTCCAGAACTGTATTTGAGGTAATTGTTTGCCATTTATGTAGGATCGTTAATTGTTGACCTTTATTTTTGGCGTGGTTCTGGTGAACTAAAACCGACTCCTTAATCCTTGGAAGCAATTCTAGATGATTCTATTTGTGATATGAATGAGGGGGTTACGAGTTATGGATGGTTCTTGGTGAAACAGCTTTGAAATGAATGACTTGGCTAACTTAATTCGACACTGAGGAACGTATATACATTGTGTGGTGCACCAACACAGCTCATTGCTTTAACAACCAACGGGCGATGGGGGGAAGGAGGAATTAACGAGTACACAAAATTGAAAGTTGAAAATTTAAAACGAAACCAAAGAAAAACACAGAGGAAGACTCACGCCTTTTGCTTAATCATCTGTGAGATAACTGGCAGACGTTGAAGAAGAAATCACTGAAAACAGGGAATGGATGTTAAGAAAAAACCTGTAACTCCTGAGAGAAAGTATTCTCGGAATTAAATTAATTGAATCCAAGAAAGGAAACTGAAAACAACATCTCCTCAGCAATGAGCATCATTAATCACTTCGTCGAGGGAACGCAAAAAGAGCGAATTACATCAAACTGACTTGACTTGTTCAAATCAACATCAATTTGTAAGTATACCGAAAAGTTTTCTCAAAAACCCGTCACATACAAATTTATGACATCCGAATCTGTTTCTTTTTAATCTATCACACTCAGAAGCTCGGGGCGATTAGTCTTATGGAGTTCAGACTTTAAAATTAAAGCGACACTTTTTTTTCTTACTGTGAGACTTATCATTTTTTTTTTATATGATTATGTACAAAATATTGGTACAAATTAATTCGGGGGGTATTCAATAGATGGCGCCACATTCATTGGAACGGTGTGACATTTACCATATCAGCAATATTGTAGGAGCTAAAAAATGCTATTTGTGAAGCATACCATATATTGGTTGCCGAAGTATGGATAATGGTTCGTAATAGATGGCGCCACCTTCAAATTGTAGCTGATTCTGGAAGCATATCTAGAAAATTCAATTTGTGAAGTGAATGAGTTACGAGTTATGGATGGTTGTTGGTTACACTGCTTCCAGCAAGAGGCCATTTGTTTCCGAAGCATGGATAGTTGGGGCTAATCTTGGAAGCAGTTCTAGAAAATTATATTTGTGAACTGAATGAGTGGGTTACGAGTTATGGATGGTTCTTGGTGACACTGCATCCAGCAAGAGGCCATTTGTTTCCGAAGCATGGATAGTTAGGGCTAATCTTGGAAGCAATTCTAAAAGATTCTATTTGTGAAGTGAATGAGTGGATTACGAGTTATGGATGGTTCTTGGTAACACTGCATCCAGCAAGAGGCCATTTGGTTTCCAAAGCATGGATAGTTGAGGCTAATCTTGGAAGCAATTCTAGATGATTCTATTTGTGATATGAATGAGGGGGTTACGAGTTATGGATGGTTCTTGGTGACACTGCATCCAGCAAGAGGCCATTTGTTTCCGAAGCATGGATAGTTGAGGCTAATCTTGGAAGCAATTCTAGATGATTCTATTTGTGATGTGAATGAGGGGGTTACGAGTTATGGATGGTTCTTGGTGACACTGCTTCCAGCAAGAGGCCATTGGTTTCCGAAGCATGGATAGTTGGGGTTAATCTTAGATGCAATTCTAGAAGATTCTATTTGTGAAGTGAATGAGTGGATTACGAGTTATGGATGGTTGTTGGTGACACTGCATCCAGCAAGAGGCCATTGGTTTCCGAAGCATGGATAGTTGTGGCTAATCTTGGATGCAATTCTAGAAGATTCTATTTGTGAAGTGAATGAGTGGATTACGAGTTATTGATGGTTGTTGGTGACACTGCATCCAGCAAGAGGCCATTGGTTTCCGAAGCATGGATAGTTGTGGCTAATCTTGGAAGCAATTCTAGAAGATTCTATTTGTGAAGTGAATGAGTGGGTTGCGAGTTATGGATGGTTCTTGGTGACACTGCATCCAGCAAGAGGCCATTGGTTTCCAAAGCATGGATAGTTGTGGCTAATCTTGGAAGCAATTCTAGAAGATTCTATTTGTGAAGTGAATGAGTGGGTTACGAGTTATGGATGGTTGTTGGTTACACTGCTTCCAGCAAGAGGCCATTGGTTTCCGAAGCATGGATAGTTGGGGCTAATCTTGGAAGCAGTTCTATAAAATTCTATTTCTGAACTGAATGAGTGGGTTACGAGTTATGGATGGTTCTTGGTGACACTGCATCCAGCAAGAGGCCATTGGTTTCCAAAGCATGGATAGTTGTGGCTAATCTTGGAAGCAATTCTAGAAAATTTTATTTGTGAAGTGAATGAGTGGGTTGCGAGTTATGGATGGTTCTTGGTGACACTGCATCCAGCAAGAGGCCATTGGTTTCCAAAGCATGGATAGTTGTGGCTAATCTTGGAAGCAATTCTAGAAAATTTTATTTGTGACGTGAATGAGTGGGATACGAGTTATGGATAATTTTTGATGACACCGCAACCAACAAAAGGCCAGGGCCTGTATCTACTGCAAATAAGTGAGTTGTGCCGAAGGAGAGGTCACCTACAGCTTATATTCGTCTCAATTTTTTTTGCCAGACAATGTTTTGCCTACTTGCCAAATATTCCGCGATATGGGCCACAGAGCTGTTAACAGCTTGATCATCCCCTTAATACTTTATGGCGCGGAATCTTGGACGTTAGCAAAGGTGGATGAGGAAGCCCTTCGAGAGAAAAGTTCTGCGTGCGATTTTTGGTCCTGTTTGCGTTGATGGCATCTGGAGGAGAAGATTTAATGACGAACTCTATGGGCTGTACAGCGATATGCGCCTGGTCAAGCGTCTACGGATACAATGCTTAAGATGGCTAGGCCATGTAGAGCGTATGGACACCACTGCTCCGGCCCGAAAAGTCTTTGAATCCGTGCCATTGGGACAACGCAACAGAGGACGACCTAGACTAAAGTGGCGCACACAAGTGGAGGAGGACCTCAACCAACTTGGAGTGCCCAACTGGAGACAGCTGGCGAAAGATCGTGCTGTCTGGAGAGGCACGTTGGTTGAGGCCCAAGTCCACTCCGGACTGTACCGCCACAAGAAGAAGAAGAAGAAGAAGGGTCACAGAGAGACAGGCATGGATCAGATTTAGATTGAAGGAAGTATGTTATTGTGTTCCACTCTAAAAACAAAACTGACGAGTTAGCATTTGTTCATATGTTCGTCAGAACGTATTGTTCATATACTTAAAAGTGAGCTTTACTGCTCAGCGAACGGTATAAGAAAGCGTTCAATTAACAAAGAGTAAATGTTATTTAATTTCTTTAACCCCCACTTCAGCTATATAATTTGTATGAATAATGTTTGCATGAATCATATACTCTATTTTTGTACATACACACGTACAACTTCATCGCTGAAAAGAAGTTGCGATACACTGAACAAACAAAAATCCGATTCTGCGTTGTTAAATTAAGCGCCACAAGGACCATTGGGATCGAATAAAGAAGCAAAATTCAAGCCATTACACGAATTAAAACACCAAACATAAGGTGCACATTTCTAAACAAAGACTCTTACAGGGACATCAATTTATCACCAGAGTGGTTGTCAATGGATGATGGGCGACGGTCTTGACCGATGTCATGAATCATTTCAAGGAAAAGAGATTCAGATTGCCAATAAGTCATTGAGAGTTTGTATTCATAAAATATGAATGTACTCTGAGGAAAATTTGAGAACCCTGTTGCCAATTTTTCCCTTCTTAACTCTACATCATCATCTAAATTCTTAAGAAGGAGCAGCACGAGTAATTGCTGGAGAAGCTAGAGTACATAGTCGCTATGTTCCTTGCTACAAACATAGCTTATATCATACTGAATCATAATTCCATGGAAAAGACCCATAAGAAGAATCCAGATAGAAGGCATGGGTTGTTGGTTCAAAGCGAATTGGATGATAGCACTCAATTAAGCGGAATGCCCGGAACGCTCTTTGGATACCCTTTTCCAGCAGCCGCTCAAAGTTACACAAATTGGGGGTTGCTCGTTGGTAAAACTCATCCAATGTCTAAAACAAAATTTAAAAACAACAAGGAGTCTCGGACACTAATGACCCTACAGCGGATGACGACAGAAAACGAGACAAGGCTTAAGGTTTTCATGTTAAGTTTTTTCAATGTCAGATCTCTTAACAGATCAGCAAAGCCAACACCGTCCCTATATGAGCAAACTCTAGAAGGGATCAAGATGAGAACCGTATGATAAATGGCACAACCATGGTACTAAGCCCATTCAAGGAAAATTCAAGGCAAAGTTGGGCTTGAAGGGGAGGCAAGGCAAAGAAAGCAGAGAAGGCAAGGAAGACAGGCAAGGCAAGGAAAGCAGGCAAGGTAAGGTCACCAAGGCATGAAAGGAAGGCAAGGTAAGGAAGGCAGGAAATGCAATGAAGTCAAGAAAGGCAAGGAAGGTAGGCAAGGCAATGAAGGCAAGTAAGGCAAGGAGGGCAGGAAAAGCAAGGAAGGCAGGAAAGGCAAGGAAGGTTGGCAAGGCAAGGAAGGCAGGTAAGGCAAAGAGGGCAGGAAAGGCAAGGAAGGCAGGGAAAGGCAAGGAATGCAGAAATGGCAATGAAGGCACTAAAGGCAAAGAAAGAAACAAGGGCAAGGAATGCAGGCAAGGCGAGGAAGGCAGGCAAGGCAAGGAATGCAGGCAAGGCGAGGAAGGCAGGCAAGGCAATTAAGGCAGATAGGCAACAAAGGCAGGGAAGACAAGCAAGGCACGGAAGGCAGGCAAGGCAAGGAAGGCCAGCAAAGCAAGGAAGGCAATGAGGACAGGCAAGGCAAGGAATGTATTACGCTGCTGGATTTTCGGTAGAAGCGTTCTGTCAGCTGTTCATTTAGAAATTATACGAATATCAATATCAAAAGTTTGGAGCAGAAAAGTTAAAATCCTAATCTACGGCTACAGCCTTTCAGACTGATTCACCCTAAAGCTCTTAGAGTGCCTATCCCTACCAAGCGTGTTTTCGTCCCCAATTCTATGGGATATCATCAATGAACGTGAAAGAAAACTCAGTGTTTAACCAGAAAAAATGACAATACAGAATATAACTTGTACAACATTGTTCTGCCAAGTCTTCAAATCTGAGAACAGAGACAGTGCTGGATTGTAAAAGCAAGCAAAAGGAAACCAATTCCGCTTGTTTTCAATAATCAAAAGGTAAATCAAATCCGAAGTGCTTGAACTGTGAAATTTTACAACAAAATCCATGGCGCGTCAGTCCACAGGGGGACCAGGGCCTAGCTTGCTCATCAACTACTCGTGTTGTGAGCGCTACTGTTCTCTCACGAGTAGAAGGGACCTACAATTTTTTGCCGACTTCGAAAGGCGAAAATTGAGAAGCTTTCTAAGACATGTATTACTCTTTGAGTGTTGTCAGCAGCTCGAAGGAGGTGGTGCCATGAAAAATTCGAGGTGTTCAGCCGAGAATCGAACGTAGACCTTTCGACATGTACGCACTACGCTACGGCGCGCAACAAAATCCATACTACACAGAAAAAACCTTTAATACGAAAGTTACCTTTTATATTTCGGGAACTCTAGTGTTGCAATCTGGCAACTGCCAGCTCTATCGTAAAGTTTAACATTTTTGAAGTTACGTACTCACAACGTTTTGACATACGGGCGCTACTCGTGTTGTTTACAGTAGCTTAAAAGATTCATCACACCAGAAAATTGGAATTAAATCGTGAAAATTTTCGTGCGATATTTTTTTACAACTTTCGACGTGGATTAACTCAACAACAGCCCATCGATGAACTTAATTCAATTTTTGGCTGTGAAGCTCCATCAAGGACCAGTGTTTATCGATGGTATGGTGAATTCAACCGAGGTCGTATCCAAAGACGAATTTCGTGAAGGAACCGGACGCTGTGCGACAACTGATATTGCAAGATCGTCATGTGACCAATCGGGAGATTGAGACAACCTTAGGCATAAGTGGGACCAGAATACATTCAATATTGTATGAACATTTGAACGTCAAAAAAATTTGTTTGCGTTGGATCCCACACAATTTGTTAATCGCTCAAAAAAGGCTCGTGTCGATTGGTCGAAAGAAATGCTCCAAAAATACGACCACGGTGCTTCGAAACACGTCTATGACATCGTGGCAGATGATGCATCGTGGATTTATTCGTATGAGCCCGAAAGGAAACAGCAGTCGACTGTATGGGTGTTTCAAATTGAGCCAAATCCAACAGAAGTTGCTCGTGCACGAAGCACTTCCAAGCAAATGGTCGCCTGTTTTTTCGGAAAAAAAACTCGAGATGTCGCAACCGTACCACTAGAACAACGCAGAACGATCAATTCTGAGCGGTACATAACCATTTGTTTACCAGTTGCCTTCAAAGAAATCAGGAAAATCATCCGCCGAAGACGAATGACTCTTCACCACGGCAATTCGAGTTCTTACACATCGGCTCAAACAACTGAATTTTTGGGCACTCAAATTCTCGACGTGATGAGTCACCCGCCTTATAGTCCTGACTTGGGACCGAATGACTTCTTTTTATTTTCGTACGTAAAAAATAAACTGAGAGGTCAACGTTTTTCGACACCTGATGAAGCGGTTGATGCGTTCAGAATGCATGCTTTGGAAATACCTCAATCAGAGTGGCAAAATTGCTTCGACAATTGGTTCGTAAAGTATGCAAAAGTGGAAGATCTATACAATGGGGAATATTTTGAAAAACAATAAAACCAGTTTTGATGATTAATATTTGTTCTTATCTTATCCCGAAATATAAAAGGCAACCCTCGTATAAGCCAGGATTAAAATCATTGATGTAGGGATATGCTTAGTAAATATTGCGTAAAAAATAATCTGTTAAAGAACTATAACTATTCAAAACTGGGTTCAGAAATCTGCCCTCTTCTATTTAAGTGGTGCCTTAGGAAAAGAAGGAAGAAGAAAACGCATGTCGAGAAGGAGTTTTTTCATAGCCCTTACGTACCTTCTGACATATCTATGAAATTAAGATTTGCATGTTAGCCTGTAAAACCGCATTAATGCCTGTGGTTGATGGGAACATTACATGTTCATGTACATATAATTAAACTTCACATGAATTTTTAATGACTTTCGCAGTAAAAGTCTGTATCACGAGCATCCATTAAAATTATTTAATTGTGTTTGAAAATGGTTTTAAAATAAGAATTGATGCGGTTTCTACAGAAACGCCAGACACAAGCGAAATGGGGCTGTCGATTAATGTGTCACAAAATTTTAACTGTTTCTTCGTCCATTCGTTTCCTATAAACTACAAGTAGCGTTGGCGATATAACATTTAATTAAGTCAGTTAACAAGTGCTGTAAGAGATATGGTAGCAATACCATGTGTATTGCTGGAAACCTGTTTTAATAAAATCCGGCCTATAGAAATTGTATTTAGGGGGAAACCATAAACGTATTTAAAGCTTTTCAATGAAATTAAAGAACACATCTCTTTTGTAAAATTGAAGACATAATGCCCCTCCAAAACATACAATACATTTCTGCTAAAAGGTCAAAGGTTTCTACGCCAAAACGTGGCGATATTTTTCTTTACACTGCAGTTTCGAGAAACAGACTACGCCTATGTCCATAAAAACAAAAAGCAGTTAAAACTTTTGCTTTAGTCGCATTCATCGACGATATACTTTGAAATCCGACCGTTTGATTGATTTATCGCTAGATCCGATGCGTAAATTTTCAAGCGAAGAAATAGAAATATTTTATTTGATTGCTTCAAAAAGGAGCTGCGAGTGTTAAAGATGTTAGTTTCTAAATAGAAGCGCATCCGAAAGATTACCACGCCGGGGAAAAATAAAGCAGGGAAAAATAAAGCAAACAACTACGACAAGATATGGGGGATATCAGTCGGTCGGTTTTTCTCTACTGAACCATCAACGAACCAACTTTTGTCAGGGTAGACATAAAACGCACTTTAATCGGGACCATTACAGGCTATTACAGTCCTGTACGTTTTTCAAAACTTTCTCATCAACAAACTTCTACGCAACAAGTACAAGTTTTTTGCATTCAGAAAACAAGACGGGTTAAGACACTCCCTGGGTTAAGACCTTCCACTCCCGTTTTCAAGTAGATTTTGACCGGTACAGCCACGTGAGATCGAGTGATATCGCATAGAACGGTTTCGAACATTTTTAACCATTGCTCTGTTAAAGCACTACTCAAAGACATTAGTTTTAATCGATAACCTTTCTTTTCATTGGTTCAACCTGGTTTAAGCTGCCGATAATCATGGAATTTGAACCCCGATTTTTTCCTCTTTGAATAATCGCAGTATATCCTTTTTTAATGTATTTTAAAAAGCAGTTCCGGGATGAAAAATCGTCCTCGAATATCTTTTAGTTTCAACTAATGCTTAACCAAACGAAATTATTTTGCGGAGTTACTTCAAACGATTCTGAGATTGGCACGAGCAGCAAATATTTTGGTTTGCCAAGACACCCTTTGCCCTCGAAAGCATAATTTTGGAAACGTCGAAAGCACTCTCTGCATCGGTCGCAACAAATTCACAATAAATTCTACAAGCTCTTGAAGAAGTCATCTAAATTCATTTGAAAATTCCCGCAATTCTGCCCATTTTAGACAAATCCTGACATGTTTTTTGTAGCAGACGCTGATGCACACTTATTATTGCTGTAAAATGCTACAACTTTCCAGTGAAGTAGGTAATCAATTCCAATGTGAGACACAATTTGCGGGTGGCGCCATCTTTTGAAAACTTGATTAATTTGAACCCTCAATATTTTTATTGTTTTCGGGAATGAGTTAATTGCTTCTTTGTTTATTTCATTTACATATGGACCAAAACTAATAAAAATTATTCTCTGAGGTGTTCGCTATCCTTGTTGGCCACTTTGTCAAAAATATTTTAACAAAATCAATTGGGCTCTTAAGATTCATTTTTGGCAGTAGTGATTGTCATCAAGAGCAGCAGAGGAGGGAGGGACAACAAGAAGTTCAGATAGTACAATAGATGCTGAATATTTTTTTCGATTCGGCCCTTCGCCTGCTCAGAGCTTTGTATGTAAGGCATGTAGTTGGGCAACATAGAACTGAACGTAGTACATATGAACGTCCGCACGTGCGACCACAAAACCACCTATTTTTCACTAACGGTAGGACGGGCTAAGGTTTGTTTCTGTTTCTTGCTTCCCTACATTATAGTCTAAAACAAAAAAAAATCAACCTTTGAGATCTAAAACTATCCACCATGCTATGGGTAATAAAATATCAAAAAAGGCGGAGAAAAATGAAAAAGATGCAAATTTTAACGGAATGTATAAAAGCTTCAAGAAGCACTTTCTATATTGAGGTAATGGGAGCATCCGCAAAAACAGTAAAAACTTTTTCTTACATCCCCCTGTACGAGTATAACTTCTTCCCTTTGGTTTTCATTCATTCATTCACCAGTTGGCAAAGAAATGTGTAAATTTAATTTCAAATTCATTAACCGAATTTGGGCATCAAAATAGGACTCTTGGAATGTGGTAGTCCTTATTCAACGTTTCGTCAGAGCGTTCATGGATATGAATATATTTACAACTTTACTTAAACTGCAGAATCCGTATGATGCTTTTATACAGATTTGGAACGGCAAGCAGCAGTTGATGCTTATCGCAGTTGTGGTTGAAAATTAAGGTCCATTCTGGAAAAAGAAGATTAAAGGCAGCTTAAAGCACATTCCATTTGCATGTGCATCACGGCAGATTTGCCCCGATTTATCTCCACAGTAAATAAGTAGAAGCCTTATAAGTAGAACTCGGATTTTGCATATTTTTGAATAATTAATATTGGTAAATTCTGATTATATCAAAATTCGTTTCGCTGAAAATAGAGTATAAGTTCATATGCACATTTTATTTTTTTTTTGGCATATTTGCATGAAATGCATATGCATAATATATGCAAAATATATGCAAGCTATGCGAAATGTATGCAGTATATGCAGAAACATACTGTATTCAAAAGTAAAAATAATAACACCAAAGCACTTTGGAGAGTAATATACATTTTATTTGTAATTTCCAGATAAATTACACATAATACGTATGATATTTTATAGGTTTTTCATATTAATTAGGATATTAATCGGTCGCCGTGGCGTAGTGGTTAGAGTACGACGCTCACACGCCGAAGGGTCTAGGTTCAACTCCCAGTTCAACACCAATTTTTCTAATATATCACGGCACCACCTCTTTCGAGCTGCTGATAACACTCAAAGAGTAATAATTGTCTCAGAAAGCTTCTCAAATTTCGCCGTTCGGAGTCGGCAAAAAACTGTAGGTCCCTTATACTCGTGAGAGAATAGTAGCGCGTACAACACGAGCAGTTGATGAGCAAGCTAGGCCCTGATCCCCCTTTGGACTGTAGCGCCAACAATTATTATTATTATTAAACCGATTTTTGGGTGCACTTTGCTGCCTTGAGTAATAAAAACAGCATCTATGCTTTTAACTCGGGATTGCCATATGAACAATACAATAACAAATGGTAAAGAGTGGGTAAGGGAAAATGGTATATGCTATAATTACCTCTGGTTACACTTTAACATTTATATTATTATCACATTTTTAGACGGAATTGATTTGCATATATTTTGCATATTTTGCAATTTTTTTGCATTTTTATGGCATATTTTTATGTATATTTTTTTGCATATATTTTGCATATGTATAGCTGTTCGTTATATTTGAGCAATAAAACGTCTGTATACAAAATTTGGTAGCAATCTTATGAAAAATGCGGATTTATGTAAAATCCGAGGTCTACTTATAAGTCCAATTTTAATTTTACTTAAAGTGCTCGAATTAAATATAGCACAATTTGTTTTTTAATATTTTTTTTTGTGCACAAAACAAACACAGTGAATTTGTTTTTGAACTCAAATTGGAATACTTCTTTTTCATATATAGAGTTTTTTTTAATAAAGTAACACAATACAGAGGAAATAAAAAAGTCTCAAATTTTGGTGCGCAAAAAAGATAGCATATTTGCAGCATGTAGTTTAAAAACGGTGCGGTTTTTTTGTTCGAGGCAGACCTAGGCAAAAAGTCTTCAGCTGCGACTCCGTCAGCGAACGCCTCATGACAATCCGCATCAAGGCTAAATTCGGGAACATCAGCCTAATATGCGCTCACGCCCCGACAGAGGAGAAGGATGACAACATCAAGGATGACTTCTATGATCTCCTCGAAAGAACATACGATCGATGCCCCAGCTACGACACCAAGATCGTTCTAGGAGATTTCAACGCTCAGCTGGGAGAGGAGGACATCTTTGCAGGAGTCATCGATAAACACAGCCTGCACGACAACACGTCTGGAAACGGACTCAGGCTGTTGGACTTCGCCTCAGGGCGGAACCGCTCTGTGGCTAGCACGCGGTTTCCACACCTGGACATTCACAAAGGGACCTGGCGATTTAATGATCAATTAACCGTCAACCAGATTGATCACGTTGCGATCGACGTCAGGCACTACTCCAGTATTATCGATGCCCGAACCTTCCGAGGTGCAAACATCGACTCGGATCATCACCTTGTAGTTGCCAAGGTAAGAACCCGGTTATCGAGGGAGCAACGGAGTCGAGAAAGACAAAAACGGTTTGACGTCGAAAAGCTACAATTGCAGCCAATTGCTGAGAACTTTGCTGACCTAGTCTCCCTGAATCTTGCTCAGAGTTCAACGCTGCCTGCACTAAGCATAGAAGAAGAAGAAGATCAAGAAGCCATTGATGTGCTGGGTTTCACGTAACCACCCAGAAGGCACCCATGGTTTGACGACAAGTGCAGGCAAGCGCACGCAGCTCAACAAGACGCCTACAAAGCGAAGCTGCATCGAACAACGAGGGCTGCTTGTGAGCTCTACTAACAGAGAAGAAGGGAAGAGCACCGGCTTCTCAGAAGGAAGAAGAAGGAGCATGAGAAGCGCGCGGTCGAGGAAATGGAAAGGTGCTTTGGCAGGAGTGAAGTCCGAAAGTATTACCGAAAGGTAAAACAGCTATCCGGAGGATACAAGGTTCGGACCAAAGCCCACCGGGACCAAAACGGACAACTCGTTGTAGAGTCGCAGTCTGTGCTGAGAATCTGGAAGGATCATTTCTGCAGACTCCTTAACAGCTATGACGGCCCAAATACCGCTGGCAGAATGTTCCACTCAATTTGGACGATGATACCAAGCATTCCGTCCCCCAGACTTAGACCAAGTGAAGATAGCAATATCCAAGCTGAAGTCGAACAAAGCTGCTGGAGCGGACGGACTGTCCGCTGAACTTTTTAAAGCAGCTGGAGATGACCTGGTTGGGCGCATGCAAAAGCTCATCTGTAAGATATGGTCGGATTAAAGCATACCCGATGAGTGGAATCTCATCGTCGTTTTCCCAATTCATAAGAAAGGAGACCCCTTCGACTGCGCCAACTACAGAGGGATAAGTCTCCTGAACATTGCATACAAGTTCCTCTCTGCCGTATTGTTTGAGCGTTTGAAACCGTTTGTCGATGACCTGAAAGGTCCCTATCAGTGTGGTTTCAGGCCAGGGAAGTCCACAATAGACCAGATCTTCATATTACGGCAGATCCTGGAAAAGACCCAAGAAATGCAAATTGACACTCACCACCTATTCATCGATTTCAAGGCTATATATGACAGTGTGCATAGAGACGAGCTATACAGTGCCATGTCTTGTTTTGGCATCCCTACCAAACTCGTCAGATTGTGTAGGATGACGATGGAGAACTCTCGCTGCTCCGTCAAGGTCGGTACCGAACTCACCGAGACCTTCAATGTCAAAAAATATTTTAGACAAGGCGACGCGCTGTCCTGTGACTTCTTTAACATCATCCTCGAGAAGATCGTGCGAAAGTCACAAGTCAACACCAGAGGCACGATCTTCCAGAAGTCAGTTCAATTGCTAGCATACGCTGATGACATTGACGTGATTGGACAGGCATAGCGAGCCGTCAATGGAGCGTTTGCCGGTATTGAAGCGGAAGCGGCTAAAATGGGTCTGGCGGTAAATGAGCGCAAAACTAAATACATGCTGTCACCAAGGAAGGACACACAACATCGACGTCTCGGACGAAGCGTCACACTAGGCAGCACAAACTTCGAGGTAGTCAAGGACTTCGTCTACCTCGGCTCCGCGGTAAACAGGGACAACAACATCAGTACAGAAATCAAACGCAGAATCACTCTTGCCAATCGCTGTTTCTTTGGGCTCAAGAGGCAATTGAGTAATAAAGCCCTCTCTCGAAGGACTAAGATCGCTTTATATAACAGCTTGATCATCCCCGTCCTACTTTATGGCGCAGAATCTTGGACGTTAGCAAAGGCGGATGAGGAAGCCCTTAGTCTCTTCGAGAGAAAAGTTCTGCGTGCGATATTTGGTCCTGTTTGTGTTGATGGCATCTGGAGGAGAAGATTTAACGAAGAACTCTATGGGCTGTACAGCGACATGCGCCTGATCAAGCGTCTACGGATACAATGCTTAAGATGGATAGGCCATGTAGAGCGTATGGACACCACTGCTCCGGCCCGAAATGTCTTTAAATCCGTGCCATTGGGACAACGCAACAGAGGACGACCTAGACTAAAGTGGCGCACACAAATGGAAAAGGACCTCAACCAACTTGGCTGAAGAGGCATGTTGTTGAGGCCCAGGTCCACCCCGGACTGTCACGCCACAAGAAGAAGAAGAAGTTTAAGAAAATATCATATGTATTATTTCATTTTCCTTTAATTCTTAACAATGAGTATGGTAATTCCTCTTATTTTTATTATTTTTGAAATTCTGTTTGGTAAAGAATTAAACAATTTTTTACTGATTTGCGCCAATTTGATACAACGCTTTGTTTAAGCTCATTAACACTTTCATATTGCCTGTTTTCAGTATAAACAGCCCTGGCAAGAAGACCCCAACAGTTTTCAATAATATTTATATTTGGCGATCATGCTGGTCAATCTAAAACATCAACGTTGTTATCTGAAAAATATTTTTAACAATTTTCGCCGGCAAGTCCATAATTTCATTAAATTAAAAAAAAAAAAAAACAGTTGTAATATGCCAGGACATAGGGACCGTCGAGATTAAGCTTCTTCTCGTCCGTGAATAAAACCCCCCACCATCGTTTTTTCCAATGAATATGCTCCATGGCGAATTTTACTATGTCATCCTTCTGTTTTGCCGTAAGTGGTGGTTTCTTCTTCATTGTTTTGCGCTGAATAACTGCAGACTCCTTCAATAGTATTTGGACGTTTCTTACATTGGTCGTGACACCTGCTTGTTCAGCGATTTTGCAAGCCGTTAAGCCCGAATTGGATGGAACTCTTCGAATTGCGCGCCTATCCCTGTCACTGATAACCCTTGGACGCCCTGGGCTACTCTTCTTTCCGTAATTTTCAGGGTCTTTGAGGAAATTTGAAATCACTTGTCAGCTTCTTTCCAGATTTTCGGCAATATACGCAATTTTGAAATTTCTTGTTGCAGTTTTGTAATAACCTTTATTTGTGCACTAGTTATTTTTTTTCCTCTAACCATTTTACAACTTTTGGCACTCTCAAAAAATAAAATCACAGAATGGACCTTTTTCTTTGATTTCCTTCACAGGTGTTTACGCAAAAAAACACCTAAACGAGACTAAAATTCCCTTTTTGTGAAAATGTGCTATCTTTTTTTCGGGGTGTTATATACAGTTTTTTCTTATAATTAAAGATTTTCTAGAAACTTCTTCCGACACCCAGTACAAAACTACTGTGGCTTTACTGGGGCAAAGAGAGGTATACCATAAGAAAAAAGGATATAGGTCATTAACCATTATCCTATTAAAACTAATTGTGAAATTACATGTTGTGCTATATTCTTTTCGCGGACTGTATTTCAACAGATACCAGTGGCACCTACTAAGTCCAAGCGTGCAAATTTAATGTCGTGAGCTTGAAACCCTCTGGCGAACCCGACTGTCATGCTCAATTCCTGTGGTAGTGAAACTTCAATAGGTGCCGATGAAACTTTCATGGTCACAACCCCATGACAACTTGAGTCCCAGACGAAATTAATGGAGAGTTGGAACACTGCGCCAAAGAACGGAACTTCTGAAGAGCGTCTAATGACGGAGAAATTGCAAAACATTAACGCTAATTAGTTTGACGACAATTTGAAGTAAATTTTTCGGAAGTTTGTTCATTACCAATTAAACGCAGTAGCAGTAGAGTAGCAGTGGGAGTTACAAGGAATAGAAAAGCCTCGAGCTACGACTTGGTGTTGGTCCCCTTGTTGAACAACCTACATATAGCCATTTAGCCATTTGACATATGTCTGAAGTAGAACAAAAAGTGCGTAAAAAAACATTTATATTGTAAATTTGTTTTTAATTTTGTTTTAATATGAAGTTGAAAGTGGTGGTGTTTGGAGCGAAGGCAAGTGAGAAAACATTGAAACGGGACATAATCTGGCCGACATAAACATCAAATGGTTAGCTAACATTTTACTCAATAAGTTTCGAAACTAACATATAGGGGTCGCCACTAACAAAAAATCCATCCATTCAGATGATACCAGTCAAATTATCATGAAAATCTGATTATTCCATTCCATTCTATTCCATTCCATTCCATTTCATTCCATTCCATTCCATTCCATTCCATTCTATTCCATTCCATTCCATTCTATTCCATTCCATTCCATTCTATTCCATTCCATTCCATTACAAGCTACAGTGACGCTTCTTTGAGATTTTTAAAACAATGAAGAATACAGAATTTCGTGTGTTAATTACTGCTGCTGCACTGCTCTTTTATGGGAAAAAAATACAGTACAAGCTCAGAGATGGCTTGAAAACCGTTACAGGGACTTTACTCCATCAAAACCAAGTATTTGTCAGTGGCATGCTGACTTTAAACTGGCCATACAGACACCGAAAATGCTGAGAGCTCTGGAAGGCCAACTGGGGTGGTTACACCGGAAAACGTCATAAAAGTACACAAAATCGCTTAGGAAAGCAGAAAAGTGAAATTGCGTAAGATAGCTGAGAACTCAAAGATATCGGAGGCAGTGTGTAGACTATTTTGCATGAAAATTTGCCCAAGAACTGCTTTCGAAATGCCGCGTTTGCTCACAATAAACTGAAAACAATCGATGATTATGAGAGCAAGAACTTTTTGCGTCGGCATGTCACAATGGATGTGGCCGCTGTGGGGTAGTGGGAAGAGTTCGACATTCAGACTCCGAAGGTTCTATTCCCGGCTACATCTTGATTTTTTCACAGCACCACCACTTTCGAACTGCTGATAACGCTCAAAGAGTAATTGATGCCCAAGAAAAAGCTTCTCAAATGTCGCCGTTCGGAGTCGGCAAAAAAATACTAAGTCCCTTCTGCTCGTGACAGAACAGTAACGTGCACAACACGAGCAGTTGAGGATCAAGTTAGGCCGCACGCAATTTTATTCATCGACTCTCTTGAGAAAGGCAAAAGAATTAAGAGGGAATACTACATGATATAATTGGTTCACTTCAAGGAAAAAATTGCAAAAAGACGGTCCCATATGAAGAAGAAAAAAATTGTCTTCTTCCAAAATAATGCATCGTGTCATTGGCTACCATATATCAAATTTGGGTTTCAGTTGACCCCCACCCACCCTATTCGTCAAATCCTGCCACAGCGACTTTTACCTCATTTTAGACCTCAAATGCTTACCGGAAAAAAATTTGGGTTGATTGAGGACATCGCTGAAACTGAGACCAAAGATAAATCGAAGATGGTATCGAAATCTTAGGTTGTCCTGAAAATTTGACAGGTATCATTCGAATTTTTGTTAAAAAAATGAGTTTTGTAAGTGGCCCCCTATATAGTGTATCAGTCTCGGGACTTATTGCGTGATGATCAATAATCAGCATATTTCAAAAATTTGGTGCTTCAAAATAGCCATGACCGTACTGATCTCTTTGAAATTCGGAAAACAATTTTGAGAAAGAGCACCAAAAAAGACAAATCGTGTTTATCGCAAAAAAAATTGGGAATTTCATAAAATTTCAGTGCCATGTTGATGTGAAGCAAAGCTTCCCACAATAAATTCAAAATTTTGATCCAAAATAAGGGTCATACTTTGTCAAAGATGAGTCAAAAGTTGTTTAGCAAACGAACAAGACAAATTTTGTGAAGCAGCGTATCTTTTTTCAATGCAATGTCCTATCGCCAAGAATGTGACCAAAATAGTTCCTCTGATAAGCTCAGAATCATGTAACTCCAATAAATGGCCTGGTTATCATATACTCGTGTTGTGCGCGCTACTGTTCTCTCACGAGCAGTTGACTTCGATCGGCAAGGTTTGAGAAGCTTTCTTAGACAGTTATTACATTTTGAGTGTTGTCAGCAGATCGAAAGAGATGGTGCCGGCATACGCCACTGCAGCCACACAGATGCTACGAGGGTTACCTTTTAAATTTCGGGATTATAGAACAAAAATAAGTATTAATCATCAAAAATAGCTTTATTGTTTTTCCAAATATTCCCCATTAAGATCTACACACTTTTGCATGCGTTTGAACCAATTGTCGAAGCACGTTTGCCACTCTGATTGAGATATCCCCAAAACATCTATTCTGAACGCATCAACCGCTTCTTCAGGTGTCGAAAAATGTTGACCACCCATTTTATCTTTTACGTACAGGAATTAAAATAAGTTATTCGGTGCCAAGTCAGAACTATACGGCGGATGACTCATCAAATCGATGTTTTGAAAGCTCAAAAATGCAGTTGATTAAGCCGATGTGAGA
This sequence comes from Eristalinus aeneus, assembly GCA_955652365.1. Classification (NCBI taxonomy): domain Eukaryota; kingdom Metazoa; phylum Arthropoda; class Insecta; order Diptera; family Syrphidae; genus Eristalinus; species Eristalinus aeneus. The sequence goes on along the minus strand of OY019134.1, from coordinate 42,992,244 downwards.
GAGATCGCATTGTCGTAGTGAAAACTGATCCGTCTTCGCCGGTTGGTTTTTCTGATTTCTTGGAAGACAACTTTCAAACAATGGTTGAGTACCACTCAGAATTGACTGTTCTACGTTGTTCTAGTGGTACGGTTGCGACATGTCCAGTTTTCCGAAAAAACAGGCGACCATTTGCTTGGGAGTGCTTCGTGTGCGGGAAACTTTTGTTGGATTTGGCTCAATTTGAAACACCCATACAGTGGACTGCTGTTTACTATCGGGCTCATACGCGTAAAACCACGATTCATCACCTCTCACGATGTCATAGACGTGTTTCGAAGTACCGCAATCGTATTTTTGGAGCATTTCTTTCGACCAATCGACACGAGCCTTTTTTGAGCGATTAACAAATTGTGTGGAACGCGAACAAATGTTTTTGACGGTGAAATGTTTATGCAATATTGAATGTATACTGGTCCCACTAATGCCTAAGGTTGTCTCTATCTCACGATAGGTCACATGACGATCTTGCAATATCAGTTGGTGCACAGTATCAATGGTTTTCGAAATAACAACTGATTTTTGACGACCTTCACGAAATTCGTCTTAGAGTGAACTACGATCTCGGCTGAATTCACCATTTCATCGAACTGGTACTTGATGGAGCTTCATCGCCAAAAATTAAATTAAGTTCATCGATGAGCTGTTGTTGAGTTAATCCATGTCGAAAGTTGTAAAAAATAATCGCACGAAAATTTTCGCGATTTAATTTCATTTATTGGGCGAGATGAATCTTTTAAGTTACAGCGCTCGTATGTCAAAACGTTCAGGGTACGTATAACCTCAAAAATGTCAAACCTTATAATACAGTCGGCACTTGCCAGATTGCAGCAATATGGTTGCCTAATCCCGAAATATGAAAAGCAACCTTCGTATAGAAACTCTTAAATATGGGTTCAAGACGGAGGTTAGAGCAGCATTCCCTAATCACTTTTCTCGTTCCAAATCTCTTCGTTCACCTGATGGAAATTTATTTATCTATTTCCAAGTAAAAATAAAAAGAAAAACTTTATTTCAAAAACAGTACAATTTAAATATTGTAAATATGAGATGACTGAACCGTCCGAGGACAGGACCCTCCAACGACTGCACCGTCCGACGACTGCACCGTCCGACGACTGCATCGTCCGACGACTGCACCGTCCGACGACTGCACCGTCCGACGACTGCACTGTCCGACGAATGCACTGTCCGACGACTGCACTGTCCGACGACTGCACTGCCCGACGACTGCACTGTCCGACGACTGCACTGCCCGACGACTGCACTGTCCGACGACTGCACTGTCCGATGACTGCACTGTCCGACGACTGCACTGTCCGACGACTGCACTGTCCGACGACTGCACTGTCCGACGACTGCACTGTCCGACGACTGCACTGTCCGACGACTGGACCGTTGGACGACTGGACCGTCCGACAAGTGAATGTCGATTGCCTTTTGTAGGAAGCTGGCCGGAGTAAGTCATCAAGTTGTTTTATATTTGATGTGTTGTGGATGGGGGTTGAGATGTGAGCCGATGCACATGTTTGAAAATCATTCCGATGCTCAAGTTGTTTCTTGGATTCAGGGATCGCTTGGCTTATAAACAATTATGTTTATGAATTCAAGATTATTTTATTTTTTGTCCAGCTTTATTTACGAGTGTATCAAAGTGTTAACTTTACTTAATGTGACAGATATCCAAACATATTCGACCTCGTCTTTGTCCAGAAAGATCACCTAGTCCACATCACTCAAAGAATTAAAAAGTGAATTCACTTCCCAGGGATCAATTTTTAGGTATCCAATGACTTCTGGAGGATCTGTATCGATCAAAAGTTGGAAAAGGGATTTTAACTGTCCGCCGGCTCTCCTGAGGATACCTACTTCTTTTTATTCTGAAATTCATTTGCTATTGTTAGGAAGACGCTACGAAAAGGCAATATCTACGCTGGAGAATTGAAAGGTCAAGAACATCCGAAAACTTGCAGATCTCAGCTTTATAAAGTCAAAATACAGCGGGGGTGAATGATATGAGTTGTTGAACGGATTCCAATAGAAGCGCCGATTGAAGCCTGCATGAACACAGCGGTCATCTCGCTTATGAGGTGAACCCAAGACGTGTGTGGTAGCACAATGGACCTGTTCTAACATAAATTCTTACAATTAGCTTTTACATAGTGAAACTTTAAATGAAGACACATCTCCTATCTAATACGAGTAAGTCAGCTTTTTGCTAAAAAGTGTGGCTGCTGTGGCGTCTGAAACCATTTGTCCATGACCTGATAGGTCCCTATCAGAGTGGTTTCAGACCAGGGAAGTCCACAATAGATCAGATCTTCACATTACGGCAGATCCTGGAAAAGACCCAAGAAATTCAAATTGACACTCACCACCTATTTGTTGATTTCAAGGCCGCATATGACAGTGTGCATAGAGACGAGCTATGCAGTGCCATGTCTAGTTTTGGCATTCCGACCAAACTCGTCAGATTGTGTAGGATGACGATGGAGAACTCTCGCTGCTCCGTCAAGGTCGGTACCGAACTCACCGAGACCTTCAATGTCAAAAAAGGTTTTAGACAAGGCGACGCACTGTCATATGACTTCTTTAACATCATCCTCGAGAAGATCGTGCGTAACTCACAAGTCAACACCAGAGGCACGATCTTCCAGAAGTCAGTTCAATTGTTAGCTTACGCTGATGACATTGACGTGATTGGACGAACACAGCGAGGCGTCAATGAGGCGTTTGCTGGCATTGAAGCGGAAGCGGCTAAAATGGATCTTGCGGTAAATGAGGGCAAAACGAAGTACATGCTGTCATCAAGGAAGGACACACAACATCGACGTGTCCGACGGAGCGTCACACTAGGCAGCAGAAACTTCGAGGTAGTCAAAGACTTCGTCTACCTCGGCTCCGCGGTAAACAGGGACAACGACATCAGTACCGAAATCAAACGCAGAGTCACTCTTGCCAACCGCTGTTTCTTTGGGCTCAAGAGGCAATTGAGTAATAAAACCCTCTCTCGAAGGACTAAGCTCGCTTTATATAACAGCTTGATCATCCCCGTCCTACTTTATGGCGCAGAATCTTGGACGTTAGCAAAGGCGGATGAGGAACTCCTTAGTCTCTTCGAGAGAAAAGTTCTGCGTGCGATTTTTGGTCCTGTTTGCGTTGATGGCATCTGGAGGAGAAGATTTAACGACGAACTCTATAGGCTGTACAGCGACATGCGCCTGTTCAAGCGTCTACGGATACAACGCTTAAGATGGCTAGACCATGTAGAGCGTATGAACACCACTGCTCCGGCCCGAAAAGTCTCTGAATCCGAGCCATTGGGACAACGCAACAGAGGACGACCTAGACCAAAGTGGCGCACACAAGTGGAGAAGGACCTCAACCAACTTGGAGTGCGCAACTGGAGACAGCTGGCGAAAGATCGTGCTGGCTGGAGAGGCATGTTGGTTGAGGCCCAGGTCCACCCCGGACTGTAGCGCCACAAGAGGAAGAAGAAGAAGTGGCTGCTGTGGAATGATGAAAAAATAACTTTATATCGCAAGGTCAATGTCCCAGGTTCGACTAAAGGATTAAATGCGTTACATTACTGATAACACTTAAAGTGTACTTAGTGCCTATTAAAATGTTGCTCAAAGCTCGTCGTTCAGAGTTGGAAGAAACTGTACATCCCTTCCACCCGCAGGCAACTCAAAGGTTGTCACCGAAGTGTGCAAGCATTTTAAGGACACTAAGTACACTTGAAGTGTTTTCAACTTGACAGAGTACTTCTTTTGTTCTATGGCCACGTATAATTAACACCAAACACCAATTCGGAACACACACTCCAAGTTTTCAAGTGGGCTAACTGATCCACAGGGACTGACACATTCAACAAAATGCAGCGTTTCGTTCCCGCATCTAGTTCACACTACTAACAATCGACCTCATTCATTCTATTTTCGCAGGATCAAAACTAAGTTCCGAATAACTTAAACCTCCGATGGAAACGAAAGGCTGTGCTACATAGTTACTTGCGAGAAAAGGCTGTGCTTGCAATAATCCGACGCAAAATACGACTTACTCAAATGAAAGTACGTAACTATTCCATAAATCGATAAGCTCTACCTGCCGGGACTGTCACTTGATTGATTGCCAATGTCAAGCTCAATTAGAATAATTAAACGAAGCTGACGAACCCCGAGGGAAATCATCTCTCTCGGATGCTTCTAATTTGTTGAAACAAAAGAACGACTGGGACTGCAAACGCGCGCATACACACCCTCAATAATTTGTGCGTCAGTGCCGTAGTCATCGTCATCGTTAAACTGTGAATACCTTAACGAGATTGAGAACCCACCCACTCTGCCGTGTCATATTCCTTCTGTAGCCCGTCACCTCTTTTCCAACGAACAATAATTGTACGCTGACGGAAATTCCATCGCATTTTCGTCGCCAGCCGTGAAGCTTTCGTCAATCAATTAATTACACAGCTTCCCGGGGAGTTTCGTAGTGATTTCAGGATTTTAGAGCACCAGCAAACCTCCATCCAAATCCGTACCTTAAGGTACGAAGTGACCGGGTCGTCTGTCCCCAACCGTGCGACTTCACTTAATTGGAACGCACCCAGGCAGGGGGTCTGAATTTGAAGAAAAGCGATAATGTACGAAATTATCGGCTGGGGCAAAAACCGGATTACAAACTGTCAACCGAAATCCAGTCCAAATGGAAAAGGGAATTATAAATTGACAGTGGACCGAATCATGTCACGCGGGTGGCTGTGTCTGTACAGGAAATGGAATACATACACACTGACAGGTGAATGTAATTCCGAGAGGATCCTCCCTGGAGCAACATTCGTACGGCACAAATGAATTCCAAACAAAATTGAATCCTTTTTGTTTAGTTGGACTTCGCCAGTACAGTGAGCAGAGGAGCGACGGGAAAAGGTGCAGAGAACAATGAGGGGAAAAGTGAACTCAAACAGGTAATCCACTTTAGAGGATGTTGATAGCTGTTTTATAATCCACCTCAATAGATTGATTGTCGAAGGATTGAGCAGATAGAAGACTTTGCAAGCCGATAGCTGCGAAAAAGGTTGTAAACGAACTTAAAGGACAACAGATGGAGAATAGAGCAATCAATTGAACGGTTCACTGCTCTCAAGGGTTGGACGGTCGGTATTGGGAGTTTTCAATTTTATGCTGCTTCTGGGTGAGCAGTCTGAGAGCAAAATAATTCATGTTGCCTCAACGAAGTGTGTGTGGCTGTGCAGTTGAGAAGATCCCAAGGAAACAAACACAAACCGCACATATTTACTGCTTTGCAAACGTTCAAGGGAATCGGGATTTAAAGGGTTATGCATACTTGATTAGGTACGCTTTGGTTCAGAAGCGGGTGTAGTGTCCGTGGATCGAGTTTTTAAATTCATGCTGTTGCTGGTGAATTGAATTGGTCTTGTGACCACAAGAATCTAAGGAACACAATGTGGGAGTCCTTGAATGCGCTTAGTTTGGGGATGTTTTATCTGACATGCTAACCAAAGGATCTTCTAAAGGTGTACAGAGACAGAGACAACGTTGATTGCAGACGGAAACTAAGGAAAAGTGAATTAAATAAAGACACATGAATAGAAACAGCTCTGGAAGGAAACTGGTTTTCGCCTTTGCTGACTTAAACCAGGAATCTATACTGTAGACTAATCAAAAAAGAAATATACCAAAAATGGCGGTCTGAGACAAAAGCAAACGATTTTGCCGAAGTGAAGGCAAAAGATGTGTGTGACAAGAATACAATGAATTAAAGAAATCGTAAACCTAAAAAAAGCTAATAGAAAGTGCTTACGATAAAGATATAAGACTGATATCAAGCTCCACTAAGACCCGTACTGTTAAAACACACGACTCACATTTAAAGTCTCCGTGGCTCGGAATACAACAAAAATTCATCACGGTAATGATTGGTTAAATTGGATTTATCTGTTAAAGGATTGTGCCCCAATTCGGAATATGACCAAAAGGCGATGACCAAACAAACATGCGCTGAGCACATCCATTTCCCCCAACTCGCGGGAAGATTTGGACCAAAAGCTGACATCATTTTCGAGGGGACCCTCAAGCTTCCTGCAATTCTCACAAAACTCACTGTACGAAACTCTAAATCAAGACGCATTGTAGGGAAATTTGCTCCATATCTTAATGTCACACCAAACTGTACTCTGAAATGATGTTTCTTAAGATTGCCTTTGTGAGGTAAATTGATTTGGATGTGAAATGCTTGATAATGCCCCGGATAATCTTATCTCTGATTTTTATATTTCAAAATCGTCGGAAGACAGTACCGGGACCGTTCTTCAATAACAGAACGCGACAATGAGGTGGTGCCATGAAAAATTCGAGGTGTTCAGCAGGGAATCGTACCCGGACCTTCAGCGTCCGGCCACTTCGCCGAAAATGAAAGACCGAAATTCTTTATTTTGCCGTAGATAGGTGGAATACTATGCTACGCTTTCCGAGGTGATTCGCTTCGTTATGGAAAGGTTAAATTATATTACCAAACAAAAGGTAAAAATTGACTTGCATCACTTGGCACGATTCAATTTGTAGCACATCCACTTATTAGAGTTTTCGGCCTAAGGCAGATTGTAATTTTCTGGTACAATGCTGTTTGATCAACCAATGTATCTTAACGGAGTCCACATCTTGTGGTACGAAGGTTACCTTTTGCATTTCGGGATTGGGCAGCCCTAGTGTTGCAATCTGGGAACTGTCAGCTCTATAGTAGAGTTTAACATTTTTGAGGTTATACGTACTCTGAACGTTTTGACATACGAGCGCTGTAACTTAAAGGATTCATCTCGAACAAAAATTGGGAAAATTTTCGTGCGAATATTTTTTTCAACTTTCGACGTGGATTAACTCAACAACAGCGCTTCGATGAACTTAATTAAATTTTTGGCGATGATGCTCCATCAAGGACCAGTGCTTATCGATGGTATGGTGAATTCAACCGAGGTCGTAGTTTACTCTAAGACGAATTTCGTGAAGGTCGTCCAAAATCAGTTGTTGTACCGGAAACCATTGATACTGTGCGCCAATTGATACTGCAGGATCGTCATCAATCGCGAGATTGAGACAACCTTAGGCATTAGTGGGACCAGCATACATTCAATATTGCGTGAACATCTGACCGTCAAAAAAATTTCTACGCGTTGGATCCCACACAATTTGTCAATCGCTCAAAAAAAGGCTCGTGGTAATTGGTCGAAAGAAATGCCCTAAAAATACTATGAACGGTGATTCGAAACACGTCTATGACATCGTGACAGATGATGAATAGTGGATTTACTTGTATGAGCCCAAAAGTAAACAGCAGTCGACTATATGGGTGCCAAATCCAACAAAAGTTGCTCGCGCACGAAGCACTTCCATAATGGTACATAATGGTACATAATGTTAAGGGAACTAGCTTTAAGCATTTTTGTCTAGAATTTAAGTGTCCCCTTTATGAAATAATAAAATGCAAAAAAAAAAAAAAAGCAAATGGTCCCCTGTTTTTTCGGAAAAAACTGGACATGTCGCAACCATACCACTAGAAAAACGCAGAACAGTCAATTCTGAGTGCTACACAACCATTTGTTTGCCAGTTGTCTTCCAAGAAATCAGGCAAATCAACCGCCGAAGACGGATCACTCTTCACCACGACAATACGGGGTCTCACACATCGGCTCAAACAACTGCATTTTTGATCACTTAAAACATCGATTTGATAAGTCATCCGCCGTATAGTTCTGACTTGGCACCGAACGACTTCTTTTTTTTTTCTCGTACGTAAAAAATAAAATGAGAAGTCAAAGTTTTTCGACAGCTGAAGAAGCGGTTGATGCGTTTAGAATGCATGTTTTGGAGATAGCTCAATCGGAGTGGCAAATGTTCTTCGATAATTGGTTCAAACGCATGCAAAAGTGTGTAGATCTCAATGGGGAATATTTTGAAAAACAATAAAACTATTTTCGATGATTAATATTTGCTTTTGTTCTCTAATCCGACGACGTCAGACACTCCTCTAATATTCTCGATGTCCGAACCTTCCGAGGTGCAAACTTCGACTATGGTCATCACCTTGTTGTAGCCAAGTTAAGAACCCGGAAATCGAGAGATCCGAGGAGTCGAGACAAGCCAAAACGGTTTAACGTTGGAAAGCTGTAATCGCAATAGGTCGCTCTGAACTTTGCCGACCGAGTCTTCCTAAAACTCGCTCAGAGTTCGACGCTTCCTGCAGTAAACATAGAAGAAGACTAGAAGCGTTGTCAAGAAGTCGTTAAAGAAGCTGCACTGATTTGCTGGGTTTCAAGTTACCATCAAGAAGGAACCCACGGTTTGACAACGTGTGCGACCGAATTGTTTCTCTGGCTGTATGAGATGTGGCGCCGTCTTGTTGAAACCACATTCCCTCCACATTCATTTTGTCAATTCTAGGCACGAAAAAATTGGTTATCATTTCACGATACTGAACTCCATTGACTGTTGGCGCTTGACCTGACTCATTTTCATAAAAAAAAGGTTCAATGATTCCTCCAACCCAAATTCCACACCATCAGTGACACGTTGAGGATGCATTTGCTTCTCGTGAATCACTCGAGGATTTTCCTCTTCCCAAATGCGAGAATTCTGCCTATTGACGAAGCTATCAAGATGGAAATGGGCCTATTCACAATTTGCGAACTGTAGCCGCAAAACTTTTACCATTTTGGTAAAACAATTTCACAATGTGAATGCGTTGTTCATTCGTGTAGCACTCCATTTTTATTTACCTTATACCTTCTACTAACAAACAATAATAATTATTCAAATGTCAAACAATGACAATTCGAATGGCGCCAAATTTAAATGTTGCTTTCTTGTTGGGACACCCTTTATAGAAAAGAAAATATTTTTTTAGTAAAATATAGAAAATCGGGCAGTGCCTGAGCACGGTCTTGACGTGATTAAGTTTATGTGGTTCAGTTGAAAGTTGCTGTGCCAACAAATTACTCCGCCCTCTGAGTACCATACCATACCAGAACATAGAACATTACGTCCCTTCGCCTTAAACTGCGAGTTTTGCTTTATACAGCAATCACTAACCATTTGCTTCGCGACAAAATTTTACCCAGACAATACTCATTCAGTGACTTCGTTGAAACCGACATAATGTTCAGGTAAAATAAGTGACCTGCTTGTTCTTATAACTTTTGTGTATTCGCAAGGAATAAGTGACTTTAAAAAAAGTCATTTTATGCCATTTGTCAGTCAAGAAACATTCCAAGTACATGTACTCGTACTCAGCGGGTAAAGAACTGTCAGCATGTAAAAAATTGAAAAGTCCACCATATATTATATTTGGCAATGCATTAGTGTGTAACTCTCTCTGATATGAACTAATGAGTAGTCAGTTTTTCGTGACACACGCGAACTGCATTGGTTTTGGCCCCAAGGATGTTTACATGATTTTTTATATTGAAAACCATTTCAAATAAACCTGTGGCCTTCCTGGTGTTGGATCCCGAAAACCGAGAAATGCATATATGCGTAATGAGTTCCTGATTAAAATACAAAATTGCCGTTGAATAAATAATCCAATTCAGTCAACCGGACGGCAGCATTAACCTTATTTCTGTCATATTCATATAATTTTTCACGATATAAATTTCAATAAATTTTGAAAATCGGTGACGTATTCGAAAATGCAAAAAAAAGGTACAATTTTAAATTAATTTTAAAAGCCACATACATTATTGTACATTTGTAGTTGTAGAGTTAAATGTGCACACTTGTTTTTCAATTTACGTTAAAACACGTAAACAACGAATATGTATTCCAGAGAAATCAATCTCATTCCCAAAAACCGGTCAGTTGGAATATTTTGTTTACGTACAGAGGGTTTCGTTTGACTGAACATCAAATATTTGGTTTAGTTAGCTTAATTAGTTTTAAACGTTATTTCCTCAATTTATTGATTTTGCTTATATTCTATATATTAATATGATAGAAGAAAGGAGTTTTCAATTTACGGCTTTCTTGAAGGAAAACTTTTTGTCAAATACACGTTTTTTTCGCAGTTGTTTGATATGGATTTCAAAGCTTGCGATTTCGACGCTGCAATTGTGGAGACGGCGTGAAGCCAACCACGAACTCTGTGAGGTATTGAACCGCCCAAATATTTAGTTTATTACATGTGATAATTATGAAAGCATAAAACGGTGAATTTATTAGTACTAGTCTGTAAAATATATCACAAAACACCGGGAATATTCCCACAGCACGTGAGTGTATGCCGAATTTCGTTCGAAACTGTAATTACTCGCAATTAGTTTAACTCATTTCAGTATTCAGAAAAATTTCTCTTGAACGTGAAAGAAATTTGAACTAACTTAAAATTGTTCGCACACATTTTTCACATGCATCACACCACAAATGCTTCCCAGAGCACCAGAACCGCTTAAGCCACCCCATTAAGTTGACTTTATGAAGTTAAGTGAAGTGGAATAAATTACACGCAAGACGTTTTACGCTCATAAACTTACCCGAGTAATGAGATTTTATGCACTTTCAAGTTAACCGAAATTCCCTTCACTCTCATTAAAATATTAAAGCAGCGCAACTCCATCACAGCCGCCTCATTCAGTCGGCATATTTATCAGCGCTAATGACTGTAATGACATAAACTGCATAATTATCCTTCCCAATGTTATTTAACTCTTAAGGCACCCCCTGTGAGGAGCAATCATAGCTCTCAAGGTGTACGTTATTGCCTTACATAACGGACTATAGTAAAATGAATGCCATTGAATAAAGTGTCGCTCTAAATCGACAACTCCCGATGCGAGATGAATTATTTCGTGGAATTGACTAGAAGACATGTCAGAAACGTAACCATGCGATGGAGCATTGAGATTTGAAGAAATAGGCGACGTGCGAAATTTCACGCCGAAATTAACGTCGCAGGTATAGCCGAGATACGTGTCTGTTTCGATTTGGGCAGAAGAAGATACGAGGGAAAATGCCACCAGGCCGCAGCGAATTAAAACCGGCACCCCCCCCTACAAACCTGCCATTATTCTCATTATTATCATTTCTGTCTTCGATATTGAAAGAACCGGCGACACTGCTGGAATACGCAAGCAGTTATGACGTGCAAATTCGCGTATCCGATTCACATGCTTTATCGATATTTTATAGTGCAAATATCGATATTCATCGGTATGACACGTACAAGTGTCCCCGTGCTTGATGCCCCTCCCATCTGCTTCGCCACCTAGCCCCGGACACCATCTCCTTGTCACCTTGAATCCCTATTGAGCTGGAAGCACATCCGGCGAAGGGACTCTTCCCCTCGAATGACATTATCACTCGGCTGAGTGGAGCTAGTCAGGGTGAGTTAGGGTGGGAGCGACAACAGCCATGTCTCACGACACCCACGTTCGACGAGCACGTTGAATTCCTTAATGCAATAAAAAGTCAAATAATTCGGCACAATCCAGATAATCGAATCGATTATTTACCTCCAAGTATTTCTAGTATCTCGTTTTGCGACGCGTATGCCGCTGCCGCCGTCGCCGTGGCCGTTGTGCGTTGCTTTCTTGTATCTTGCGCGTACCAATAATGAATACTTGTCTTGTCGCCGATGCTATTTGTGGTGGTGGCAGTTGGCGGCTTAGACTCCCTGTGGTCTTCTGGTGATGTCGTGAGCACGCCAAGAATGTGAAGTCTGTTCAAGCATACTAAGAAGAAACGCGGCTGGATGCAATGAAGTCGCTTTGGGGTGCTGGTTTGTTCGTTCCGATAAGATCACAACAAAAAAAAAATCAAGATGCGGGAAGTTTACAAAAATAAAAGAAAAGTCCTGGATTTCTATCTGCGAAACGAATATTATTCTGCTGGATGTCTTAGTTGTAAGGTGACACGGTGACACATGGAGATTACGGTGATGAGCGCCTGTCCTGTTGTGACATTCGTCCTCGGAGTGGCGTTAAAATCCCACAGGAGATTTTCATACGTCTCCGCAGATAAACACATGTATTCACGTGTCGGTTTGTCCCACTTTTGCCGAATTTCCGACCTGCCCGCACGGTAGGCGGAGACACTTTGACATCAGGTTTAAGCAGTGACATGTTGGCATGGTTGCCGAAGGCAAATTGAAAGGTTTTTTGAGATACCGTGATTCACGGCAAGGTGACGTGTGGTTGTGGGTGATGGCTGGGAATACAGACATAAAATTTGTCTGGATTATGAGAAACAAAAAGAAAGAAATGAATGCCATTCAAAGATCAACTGAATTAAATGAAGTGACAAGTGTCGAAGAGATTTCACACTTTTCCTTTTCGCTTCTTATTCTTTGCGCCTTTAGCCAGAAGTAATGAGACGCAGACGTCTATATTGATTGAAGGTTACGCATCTGTGTATATCCTAGCCCTTACTTCAAGAAAAGGGCTGTTTAGCTTAAACGCATACCGGTGGCTGATTTTCGGAAAAGTTTTTGTCTAATTGTGCGTCCTACAATTACGTTCCGGTACTGAGAAAGTTTCACAATTCCCATTTCCGTTGGGATGCTGCAACAATCCGTGCGACACTAATGACCCGGCGGTAGTGCAGCTGACTGCGAATTGATGAAGCCATTCTCAGTGCGCAGTGTGAACCCTTAAAAGGTGCAGCACAACAGAGGAACACAACTGCCCATCAATTCACTTTTGTCAGGATGCACAAAACGTGCTAGTTCTCGGTTTCCTAGTGTGTGATGAGCTATAGTTGGAGTAGAAACCAAAGTTACCTGTCGTTTTCTGAATGGCATGCATCGGGGGGACAATCGTCGACTACCTTCATTTGGGGACACTGTGCATGGGGACTGCGCCTGCCAGTTCAAGGTCTTCCACTGGCACTCAAGTTTGACAGCAGGTGTTGTGATATCCTCTTTCCCCATGTTCTTATATTCATTTTGCGAAAAATTGACTCCAATGGAAGGTGCTCTACTCGGTACGGAATAGGTAACCTTAATTTGCTTCGATGATTTTATTCCCCTTCGTTAGAGTGCAGAAATTCGAAATGAATCGCTCTGGAAGGAGTCAATTTTGTTGGTGTGACTGAGTAATATTTTGCCTTTCCTTCTGGATGAAATTCTCATTTCACATCACATGATCTTCCATTTTACTGAAAATTTCACAATTAGATTGTCGAACAAGCAGCAGACTTGATTGAGGTGAAACGGTATGGAGTTTGACGTCTTGCTATAAAAGAGTACTTTAATCGAAAACACGGCAAAAGTTGATTTTACCAATATTGCCATACAGGCAAAGCAGGGTGCATGTTCAATTTTGTTTGTCGAAGCAAGGCCTCCTTTGGCAGATATTGGGCAGAATTTTATGTGAAGAAAATGAAAGACGATTAGACGACTTGAGTGTAAAAGGATGGGTATTGTTTGCATTCCATTTATGATGAATGAATGGGAAAGTCATATCACACGAAGATTGGCAGGTTAAATTCCTGGATTAGATGCGCACACTGTAGGCACACACTGATTTTCATATGCAACCACTGGATAGCTACTTTTCAACAGAGAACTAAATTTGGCATCTCCTTCAATCGGTGAAAATCATTGGTCTGACCTCATAGTTGTATGTTGTACACTTGTGTGAGGCCACACTTAGCTTTCTCTAAAACTTCTGTCCGTCCGTCATGTCCATCAGACCCTTCTTAATGAATTATCGCCATCAATACACACAACGTGGCCGCCGTGGCGTAGTGGTCGGAGTGCGATGCTGACACGCCGAAGGGTCAGTGTTCGATTCCCGGCTGAAAACCTCGAATTTTTTATGGCTCCACCTCTTTCGAGCTGCTGACAACACTCAAGGAGTAATAAGTGTCTAAGAAAGCTTCTCAAACTTCGCCGTTCGGAGTCGGCAAAAAACTGTAGGTTCCTTCTGCTCGTGAGAGAACAGTAGCGCGCACAACACGAGTAGTTGATGAGCAAGCTAGGCCCTGGTCCCCTGTGGACTGTCGCGCCATACAATGCAATATATCCGTACCCATACACATGCCATATAACGGCCATTATAAGCAAAAACCAATTTTGCGTAATAAGCTGATCGAGTTCAATATCACATAGCTTTCGCCATGAGCGTCACTATGGATGAATTAGTGTAAACATTGGCTACCGCTCCGCGGGTGTCAACAGCTACACATTCACGCGCCACATAGGCGGCACATTTTTGAAGCAGATTGATATCAGTGTCACATAGCATTTGCTTTGAGCTTCACTATGTAAGAATTAATGTAGACATCAGCTCCACAGTTGTCCATAGTTATAGCTATATCAACAAGACGTTAGTTATGTAGGCCACGTCAAAGATGGTTACACGGCACAAACTCCCTATTATAGATAGGCTACATGTCAACGGGAGTTTCAGCTACAATTGAAGCGCGAAAGAAGCCACTATTGCGGCATGCAATAAGTGATTGTGAACTCGTACAAAGTAAAGGATAAATAAGTGAAATTGGTTAAAGTTAAGAATACTAAATAAATTTGTGAAACCATACCAAAACCATAGCTAATAAGTTTGATAATAAGCTTAATGAATAAGAAAGTATTAATAAATAAAATGAAAAAAAATCAACCCAGTGTTGGGACTTCATAAAAAAATATATTTATATATTTTTATATAAAAATATATATAAATTATATATAAAGGGAAGATTTTGTTAACTTACACAACTGAAAATCTAATTTTTGGGATGTAATTCGATTAGGGGACGGAAAAGGACCTTGATCAATTCGGTGTTCGAATCGTAAGTAGCTGGCTAGAGATGGTACACAATGAAGAAGCATGCTGGTTTAGGCCCAGGTCCACATTGGAGTGTAGTGCCAATCAATGAAGAAAGAAAAATTGAATAGACTTTTTTTTCTAGTTTGAGGCAAAATTGTAAACGGCATATCTTTTGAAAAGACTTTGATGTTCTTCCAGTGTGGATTGGGAGGGTGTCAAGAACAGGAAATTTCTGTCCTCTTTCCCTAGGCTCGATGTGAAGAAGAAGAATAATAAGACCCAGTGTGTAGCGTCTAGAACCAATTATTATGAGGAAGGGCAAGAAATAGAAATAAATCTTCTTCTATCAGTTACAAGAGATGTAGCTTCAAAATTAATTTTGGAATAAGCCCCACTGCTTTCCAAGAGTTCTTCCACCACTTCTGTGTCTAATAAGACCATTATATTTCATCAGCTTATTTGGGATTGAAAGTGGATGAGTGCGAAAAATTGGACGTGCTGAGTTGCGTCTCTGCCGATGAGACACTAGAATGATAAAATAAGAATATACTGTGAGCGTCAAAAGTGAGTAAACAAATATCTGATTACTGTATAAAGATGAAAATTGGGTCAAAAGGGAGACCAAAAAAATTAACATAAAGAGAAACAATGACATTTCGATTTGGAAAAACATTTTATTTAGTGATGAAAGCAAATTCGAATTTTTCAAGAGCCATATGAATAAAAAAAATTTGAAGAGCAAAAAATGAAGAATTTACTGAAGAAAATATTAGGCCGGTCGTGAAACGTGGGGGAGGTTCAGTGATGGTGTGGGGGTGTGTAGCAGCATCTGGGGTCGGTAATCTTGTCTTCATTGATAGTACAATGAGGAAGGAAGATTATCTAAATATTCTTCAACTTGCAACCGAGCGTAGACAAATTAGGTTTAGCTAGGAATTGGATCTTTCAGCAAGACAATGATCCTAAGCATACCTCACGTCTTGTTAAGGAATGGTTGCTTTATAGGACCCCAAAACAGCTTAATCATCCCCCGCAATCACCGGACCTTAACTCAATAGAACACTTATGGGAACATTTGGATAGAAGAATTCGACAGAGTACTATTAACAACAAGGAAGACCTGAAGAAGCTATAACAGAAGAATGGCCAAAAATTTCTCCCGATATTATCAATAAACTGGAAATGTCTATGTCACGTAGAGTCAGGGAAGTAATAAAGTCCCAAGGAGGACCAACAAAGTACTAAATTTAATTTTTTAAGCAATAAATAAGTACATTTGTTGATAGAAATGTATACTGTTTACTCACTTTTGACTCGTAATATATGAAGTAGTTATAATTTTCATTAAAAAAATGTATTTGTTTTTGTTTTTACGGTACTTTATTTTTTGAATAATTGATCACACTGAATAAAGCTGTTTTGGTGTATCAATGGAATTTTAGTTTTGTTGTAGTTTTGACCCAATTTTCATCTTTATACAGTAATCAGATATTTGTTTGACGCTCACAGTATGTAATGTATAGATCAATTGACTGGGTGTTATAACTTTCCTGTTCCGGCTAAAAGGGCGAGCGTAAGATGTTGTGAGTGGCAACGATTTTTAGTCATGGGACTGTTTGTGGGAGGATGCGCCAATTGTCCAACCTGATCAACAGTGCGGATTAGAATAAACTACTTTGTGTATGTACGTGCAATATATACCCGATTTCTGAAGGATTGCTGGCCTATAAGCTTTTGTTTTCTTATTTCAATTAGGTTTGTTTCATTGGGGGTATACATCCGTTTTCAAAAGATGGCACCACTAGCAAATTGATGTTGATCTTGGAAGCGATAACCTGATTCATTGGAAAGACGTGACATTTAACAGCAATAAAAAGTGTAGATGAGTGTCTGTTCTGGACAACAAGCGTCTTTGAAAATGTCCTGATTTGTTTTAAATAAGTGGCATTTGCGGGAAGTTTAGACTTCCTGTTTTAATTGAAAGAAAAATGTAACTGGTGCTGCATTGCTAGACAAGTCCGAAATGTATCAAAAGGCGATTTTTTAACATGATAACGCTGTGTCTGTAGAGACCAAAATGGGATGTGTTTCCCGACGAAATTTGTTTCACCGAAATTTGGTGAATCGCAATAATCGGTGGCCTACAGTATTTTGCGCTCCCATTGCAAGCTATTGTTGGTGGTTATGGTTTTATTTTGATCTGTAAAACAAATATGGACAAGAAGGATGAGACAAATATTTTAAAATATTAAATAAAAAAAAAACACAAAACGCGCAAATTTTAAAACATATACAATATTTCTTATTTTGAAATTATAACTCAAATCAAAAGCTGTACAGCATCAACAAGTTGGAACACAGTCACTCTAATAACAACAATTGGGTGGCGCTACAGTTCAAAGAGGGACCAGGGCCTAGCTTGCTCATCAACAACTTGTGTTGTGCGTACTGCTGTTCCCTAAAGAGTAGAAGGGACCTACATATTTTTGCCGACTCCGAAAGGTGAAGTTTGAGAAGCTTTTTCTTAGACAGAATGAGAGTTGTCAGCAGTTCGAAAGAGGTGGTGCCGTGAATCGAACCTGGGCCTTCCGCGTGTGAGTTTCGCACTCTACCCACCATGCCACGGCGGCCACAACACAACACAGTCACCCTAGCTGTTATTTGGAGGTAGTAAGGAACTTTGGTAACCGCCGTGGCGTAGTGGGTAGAGTGCGACGCTCAAACGCCGAAGGGTGTAGGTTCGAATCCCAGCTCAACACCAATTTTTCGAAGTTTTCACGGCGCCAATTCTTTCATGTCCATCAGATTCTTCTTAATGAATTATCGCCATCAATATACACAACGCGGCCGCCGTGGTGTGGTGGGCGGAGTGCGATGCTCACACGCCGAAGGGTCTAGTTTCGATGCCCGGCTAAACACCTCGAATTTTTCACGTCTCCACCTCTTTCGAGCTGCTGACAACACTCAAAGAGTAATAACTGTCTAAGAGAGCTTCTCAAATTTCGCCGTTCTGTACTGTACGGTCCCTCTACTCGTTAGGGAAGAGCAGCACGCACAACACGACTAGTTGATGCGCAAGTTGGGCTCTGGTCCTTTTTCGGACTGTAGCGCCAACAATTATTATTATTGTTAAGGAACTTTGGCTACCTTGCCTTCAAAATAGAATTGGAGTGCGAAATTCAAAACAGCTAGCTGAAGGTCGTGTCAGCAAGAAAAGCTTGTTGGTTGACGCCCCAATCCATCATGAACTGTATAGCCGGTATAAGTTATCGATCGGTAGTTGTAACACATCTCTCAATAAGACCTAGCCATCTAGCTTAGAAGTAGTTTGCAAGGACCCAGTACTTTTCATTGGAAACTGCGGCACCTACGGTTGGAATTTTCAATGACGACTTATTTGTGACACATCACTCAATAAGTCCTGGGACAAATAAGAGGCACCACTTTAAAAAAAAAAAAAACAAAAAAAAAAATAATAATAATTTAATAATTTTTGAAAATAGCGCCCCCTGTATGCCCCAGGACTTGATCTGATAAAATATGCAGGGTTTGTGTATTTGCTCAAACAGGCTAACATGCCTTGACAAATGCGCTCTCCGCTAAGGCGGGTGTAGACCAACAACGATGTGATTGCAATTATCATAACAACATTCTGATATTCTGATAAAAGAGAACTTCAAAATTCGTTCGGTTTGCCCTAGCATATGTCGATTTAAATGACACTAAGCCCATTTTCAAACTTAACAATTAACATGACAAGCAGGCAGAAAGTCACTCATGCAATTGCTCAGCCGAAAGATATGTGTGCTAATAGGCGCTTAATCATTCAATTGGATTAAATATTTTATCAAGTCACGAACGACACGCCACACGCTATGCGAGATCGTCACGGCTTCACGGGGGCCCCAAACAGGAACTCCGCAGTACATATGAAACGTCTGCTTAAGTTCCATTAATTAAGGATTTTCGTAAATATCGTCCCATCGATGAGGATTCTCGTAATCACGGCAAACTCATTAATTGCGCTCAGAATAATTTCCGTGAGTCCATTGTGTGTGTAATTTGAAGGTGATTCGATTCATTCACAGATGGGCATGGTTCAACTTGTGGGCAGACGTCCCTCCAGGAATATTAAGAGCCCGTTACCATTGGGATGGGTGACATCAAATTGGACCTTGTAAAGCATTTCTGGACTGGAATTCAGAAGTGTGTGAATTCAGTTCAGTTCGCCATACGAGAGAGATAATATTTAAATATTCAACGCCTGATCAACTCATAATTAATGAACGCACAGACAGTGTCCAACGAATGCAACAATTAATTTTTATTTGCAACTACAACCTTTATTAAATGTATGCGCAATTTATACAATTAATACTGTAAATATTTCATAAAAATTCAAAAAAATTCACAGTGGTGAAGGAAAATTTCTTTTGAAATGTTAAATTATTCAATTTTCTGGTATTTCGGCCACACGTTTCTGAAACAAAAAATTCAACTAACAAGTGGTGCTATTCACAGGCAGTCTCGGTTCGTAAAGTTTTCGGCCTTCCAAATTTCTGAAATTTGATCTGATTAGTTAATGAGGACTATGTTGCTACACCTACGATTGGAACTTGCCGTAAGGGCTTGACAAATTTGCATCTGTTTTGTAAACGTTCTCATTGGTCACTGTTAATTTTTCAGTAAACTCATCATTTTTCCGATGAACGTGAACGAATGAAGTCTGCAAATCATAAACATTTTGTTCGTTGTGTGGTATTTGGTTGTCAGAGGGACAACGGGAAGGTCGATATATGAAAAATATCGTTGTCATTAAGGCGTCCGTCTGCAAATGATCGAAATCAGTTAATAAACATGGTTCAAAAATCGGACATCGCTTGCCCCACATTATGTCGTATTTTGGGTGGCTAACACCTATCCAAGACCTTACTGACTAAAGACTTAGAGGCGATGGAGCAATTAAGGCGACATACGTCCTCCGAATGGATTCTGAAAAGGATTCTCCAAGATGAAGAATTTCATATCAAAATTACTTTTGCCTCAATAAGTTCGGCAACAAACAGAATAGGCATTTTTGTTTGGTTTAAAATTCACTTGAACTTCACACACTTCATCTAAAAAATATTACTGAGTGGTACAGTTTTGTATGCCAGCGGCGTTATTTGGTCATATAATGATCGTCACGTTATTGCGAATCGTCAGCGTTATCTCGTCATCATTATCGATTATTTTTGGAACGAATAGGGAGATATGAACATGGACGATTTGAGTTTTCAACAGGATGGTGCCGCAACCCACACTGCGCACGATTCAACCCATTTATTGAACAAATAGCATAGTGAGCGTGATATCCCGATAAAATGGGGCGGATTGAAATGTTTCAAAGACGCTGTTAAATCCCTCTTGGAAATCTCTTTACCATGAGGAAATTTACGCCTTTGATGTACGAGGGGCGTTCAATATAGTCTCGGTATCTATATTTAGGAAAATGTGAATTCAATTTAAATTGTCTTTATTTTTCAATATAATCTCCCCTAACATCAATGCATTTGTTACATCTTGAGATAAGCTTTTTAAACCCTCAAAAAAATAAATTTACAAAATACCCACTTATTGTGGACTTAAGTTCTTCATCATCCGAAAATCTTTTTCCACGAAGACATTTTTTCGAATCCGGAAACAGGAAATAATCACTATGGGCAAGGTCTCGACTATAGGGTGGGTGTTGGATTTCTTCTTCAGCTTTGGGAACTCGTGTGAACAGGAGCATTTTCATAAAAAAGTAACACACCCGCTTCAAGCTTACCCCATCTTTTCTTTTAAATTTCCTCCCGCAAAGTATACAAAGTGGAAGCGTAGGATGTGTCGTTGATGGTTTCACCTTTTTTTTGTACTCAATGAGTTCCAAAAAATTGTGGTCATGAGCTTCCCGGCAGACGGAGTGACTTTGAACATCTTCGGGGAGTCTGTTCGTTTTTTATGCCACTGCATGGAGTCTTGTTTGCTTTCAGGGTCATAGTGGTGAACACTACTGGAATACTGGTGAACACGATGAACACTATCGTCCCCGAATCGCTTTGGCACCCCAATCGTACGTTGAAATATGCAAACACTTTCACATTCTGAATGCTTTTATCTGAGATTTTGGCGCTTTTAATGACGTTCAATGCATTTGTTACATCTTGAGGTAAGCTTTTTTAAACTCTCAAAGAAATAAATCTTCTCTTCCTCTGCAAAATACCCATTAATTGCCGAATTAGGTTCTTCACCATCCAAAATCTTTTTCCAAGAAGACATTTTTTCAAATTTCGGAAACGGGAAATAATCCCTAGGGACAAAATCTGGACTATAGGGTGGGTGTTGGATTTCTTCAAAACCACAATCTCGCGCAGCTGCCTTGGAAACTCGCGCCATGTGAACAGGAGCGTTGTCATGAAGAAACAGCACACCCGATGCAAGTTTACCCCGTCTTTTCTTTGTAATTTAATCCCGCAAATTATGCAAAGTAGAAACGTAGGATGTGGCCTTGATGGTTTCACCTTTTTGTGTACTCAATGAGCAAGATCCCTTTGAGTCCCAAAAAACTGTAGCCATGAGCTGTCCGGCAGATGGAGTGACTTTGAACTTCCTCAGGGGATTTGTTACTTTTTTATGCCACTGCATGGACTCTTGTTTGCTTTCAGGGTCATAGTGGTGAACACTACTGGAACACTGGTGAACACTATGAACACTTTCGTCCTCAGTAACAATTAGATCCATAACACAGTCGGCGTTCTCACTACACATCCCTAAAAGCTCTTAGTTTACCCCGTCTTTTTTTTTATTTCCTCCCGCAAATTATACAAAGTGGAAGAGTTGATGATTTCACCTTTTTTTGTGTACTCGATGAGCAAGATTCCCTTTGAGTCACAAAAAGGACAGAGAAGTTCCCCGCAGGCGGAGTGACTTTGAATTTCTTCGAGGGGACCGTTCCTTTTTATGGCACCGCACGAGTTCTTGTATGCTTTATGGGTCATAGTGGTGAAACCATGTTTCGTCCCCAGTAACCATTCGATCCGCGTTCTCACAACACATCTCCAAAAGCCCTCTACAGCATGCGGTTCTCACTTTTTTCTGAGGCGCTGTGAGCATTCGTGACACCCACCTTGCACTGACCTTTGAAAGGTTAAGATGGTCATGAAGAATGGTGTGAATGGTACCAATTGAAAGCTTGGTGATCTTTGCCATCATTTTCACCTTTATTCGGGCATCCTCAAGAACAAGTTTTTCGACTTCTTTGATGTTTTCTCCCGTACAAGCAGTAGTCGGGGTGCCGGAGCGGGAGTCGTCTTCAATGCTCTCTCTGCCTCTCTTGACCTCACTTGACCACTTTTGCACAGTTGATAATGAAGGTGCGGAACCGTGGTAAACAGCCACCATCTCTTCATGAATAGTTTTTTGACATTTTCCTTGCTTAGTGAGAAATTTAATTACATTACGCGATGCTTAATTTTCACCATCATCGCTTCAGTTGCCATAATAATTCCCTTTAAATAGAGATAAAAGGGAATTACATTTATATGAAATTTTACTGAAATAATAGTATTACTTAAGAAACAATTCAATTTATATATATAACCACAGCTTCACCCTATATTGACGGCCACTCGGCATGGTGCTAACATAAATTTTGAACATACGCCTGATTTTGCATCATTTATGGCACTCGGAGGAATATAAGTGTCAAAATATGTAATGTGGTAACAGGTAGCTAACCACCGACGATAGTGAGGGTTGGCGAGGGTGTGTTTAAAATATACGGGGAATAGAACTTTCGAAGACTGCGGGCAAAACCAAATTACGTCATCCTTTAGAAGTAACAAGCTGATTGATAAAAAATACATTACGAAAGAGTGTGTGAGTTCTATTAACACGTTTCACTCAAAAATTGACTCTTTTGATCTCACCAAGCCAGGAATTGGAGAAGCGGATACGAAGTCAGTAAAATCTTACATATATCGCATCTTTATGTGGTAGTATGTAATAGTAATTGTAGGCGCGAAATCTTGCTCATCAACTACTCGTGTTGTGCGCGCTACTGTTTTCTCACGAGTAGATGTGACCTACAGTTTTTTACCGACTCCGAACGGCGAAATTTGAGAAGCTTTCTTAGACAATTATTACTCTTTGAGTGTTGTCAGCAGCTCGAAATGTTTGGTGCCATGAAAAATTCGATGTATTCAGCCGGGAATCGAACTGAGACCCTTCGGCGTGTGAGCGTCGCACTCTACCCACTACGCCACGGCGGTTGTATGGGTGTAGCAAAAATGTTCGGTCTTCAGTAGCAACTTAAATATTTAAATATTCAGTAGCAATTTAAATATTAAAATATTTGCATGTTCATGTCACTTAATTGTCACTTTGCCAATCGTACTATGATCTTCTGGCAGAAATCAGGATTTCAAATATTTTTGAGGAAACTTCCGAGATTGTACAAACTTGATCAGGTATATATAGGCGGTGGGAAATACAGTCATACAACTAGCAACAAGTATTTGGGGTTGGTAATGAATGTTATCAGTGGGATCCATCCACTCTTAATTGAAGCGTGCGTGCATTTTAGAGAGTGCGACACTCAAACGCGAAAAGTCCAGGTTTGAGATCCGGCTGAACACATTGAATTTTTCACGGCACCACCTCTTTCACTTTCGCTGATCGGAGTCTGCAAAACTGAAGGGCCTTTCTACTCATGAGAGACCAGTAGCGCGCTAGTTATAGAATTTGGTGAACTATGGCTATTTAACACACACAGCTGTCAAACAGTGAAATTAAAGTTTAACATCGAATCTGTGTATGTAGCTAGATATACAGTACAGCTTTTCCAAATGTTATACTCCTTCTATTTGCTTCTGTTGTACTACACTCCGGGGTGGACTGAAATAACATTCCTCTCCAGCTGGCATGATCTCTCGTCAGCTGCCTTCAGTTATGCATTACAAGCTGGTTGCGGTTCTTTTGCATTATTGGCCATCCTATTTTGCGTTGCCAGATGAAGTGGATTCGAAGAAGATTCAGTCACGGAGTCCAATATCCATATCCCAGTCAGTATACAGCCGTGGATGCCTTGGCTTTGTTTTAACTAATTTATTCATTTCTTTGTGTGGTGCAACACTTCGCAACGATGGTCGCGTCAACCAACATGCCTTTCCATCTCGTACGATCTTAAGTCAACTGCTTCTAATTTCGCACTCCAAGTGGGTTGAACTTCTTTCCACCTGTCTGCTTTCAGGGTTTTTTCAGGGCTTTCTCATCCACCCTTAGTAACGTCAAGGCTTTCTCGTCACAGAGTATGACTGGGATGATCAAGCTGTATACAGGTATGAAATGAGCGTCAAGATACAAATGTCTCGATAGGGAACATTTGTTGTGAACGAGCCCTTATTTTTTTTGTCTGTTTGCTATGACATCTGTGAGAAATATTTAGTATACATCAAGTCATTGAACAGACAACATCATATTTTTTCATCGAATTTTGTACCAGAAAGTGATGATTTGCGGAAAGAATTAATTTTTTGTTTTCATTTGAAGAAAAGTGCTGCAGAGTCGCATCGAATGCTAGTCGAGGCACATGGTGATCATGCTCTATCAGAAGCAACATGCAAAAGATGGTTTCAACGGTTCATAAATAATGATTTTGATGTGAGAAATGAAGAACGTGGAAGGCCACCAAAAAAGTCTGAAGACGCCGAATTGCAAACGATATTGGATGGAGATGACACTTTGAGTCAGAAACAAATGGAAGCAATGTTAAATGTTGCACAACAAACACCGACCGTTTAAAAGCTATGGGAAAGATCCAAAAGTGTGGAAAATGGGTGCCACATGAATTGAATGAAAGACAGATGGAAAACCGAAAAAACACTTGTCAAATTTTGCTTCAAACACACGAAAGAAAATCGGTTTTGCATCGGATTGTTACTGCCGATGAAAAATGGATTTATTTTAGGAATCCTAAACGAAAAAAATTATGGGTTAATCTGGGACAACCATCAACATCGACTGCAAAACCGGATCGATTCGGCAAGAAGACAATGCTGTGTGTTTGTTGGGACCAGAAAGGTGTGCTGTACCACGAGCTCCTAAAACCTGGAGAAACCATTAATACTGATCGCTACCGACAACAAGTGATCAATTTGAACCATGCATTGATCGAGAAACGACCAGACTGGGCCAGAAGACAAGGCAAGGTAATTTTGCTCCATGACGCAAAACCGGTTAAGGATACAATCAAAACACTTGGCTGGGAGCAGCTACCCCACTCGCCGTGTTCACCAGACTTGGCTTCTTCCGACTACCATTTGTTTTCATCGATGGGACACGCATTGGCTGAGCAGCACTTTGATTCCTACGAGGAGGTCGAAAATTGGGTGTCTGATGGGTTTGCTTTAAACGACGAACAATTTTACTGGCGTGGTATTCACAAATTGCCAGGAAGGTGGTCAAAATGTGTAGAAAACAATGGCCAATACTTTGAATAAAACGATCTTACTTTCTCATTAATAACTAGTGTTTAATTTCAAAAAATAACCAGTATACCTGGTATATATAAGTTAATTTAAGTCCATAAAGAGAGGTCTTTGTAAGTCAATTGACTTTTGAGCCGAAAGAAACAACAATCGGCAAGACTGATTCTGCATTTGATTTCGGTATTATTGTCCCTGTGTACGAAGTCCTTGACTACCTCGAAGTTTCTTCTGCCAAGTGTGACGCTTGGTCCGAGACGTCGATGTTGTTTATCCTTCCTTGATAAAAGCGTGTACTTTGCCGTCATTTACCGCCAGCCGCATTTTAGCGCTTCCAATTCAATGCCAGCAAACACCTCATTGATAGATCGCTGTGTTCGACCAATGACGTCAATGTCGCCTTTTGGACAAACGTGCCCCTGGTGTTGTTTTATTTCGCCGATTATCCCAAGAATGATGTTGAAGAAGTCTTATTTCGTCTTGTCTTTTTTTTTTTTTTGATATTCAAGGTCACAGTGATTTCGTTGCCGACCTTGACGGAACAGCAGGAGTTCTCCATCGTCATCCTACACAATCTGACGAGAATACTTATACATGGCTCGTCTCTATGCACACTCTCATATGCGGTCTTAAAATCGACGAAAAGGTGGTGAGTCTCGATTATTTAATTTTTTTTAATTAGCTTTATTTATAAGATGTCGTACTATTTACAATATGACTTATAGCTAGACTTATATCTAAGTTAAAGAAGGTGTCGGCTCAACAAAAGGGGCCCAACGTATTTCAAATGTCTTAAAACTATTATAACAATTATAATATATTTGACGTGCTAATTATGTATGTGTGGGGTGGAGTTTAAATATTTATGAATGTATATATATCCGACGATTTATTGGGTATAACAATTTTATTTAAGACTTAACCTCGGTAGTGTCCCGAGGTGTTCTTTGCATAAAATGTTGCAGCTGGATTGAAAACTTCCTGGAATCTCGAATCTGAAATTGATCTCACATGCAGGTATCGGTGACTGCGCTCCATAGGTTGAGGTGAGTCTCGATTTGCACTTCGTGAGTCGTTTCTTCGATCTGCCGTAAAATGAATATTAGGTTTGGTGTTGACTTCCCTGGCCTGAAACCGAGCTGATAGGTACCTCTCAGGTTTTTCACAAACGGTTTCATACGCTCAGACATTAAGACTGAGAGGGTGTTTTAGGCGAAGTTGAGGAAACTGTACCCCCGTTAATTGGCGCAGTCAAGGGACTCTCCTTAATTGCGAGCTGGACAAACAACAATAGTATCACACTCATCGGGTATATTTTCCTCCGACAATACCTTATAGATGAGCTTTGAGCAGGCTGTGAGGCCATCACTGCTTAAGTAAATCGATTAAATTTGGAGAGAACATTAATGATAGAAATGGTAAACTAACAAAATAAATAAAACTAGAATTCTATGATTAAGAGCACCATCGCCAAAAGTTCTGAGTTTCTTGATCCACGCTTTATTCAAGAGAAGTTTGGTTCACCGAAATACAAGCATCTCAAAATCACTTTAAATCAAAATTCCAATACCATAGTGCCGACAACAAAGTTTTAATAACGCAAGGTCCGCCAAAGTTGTTGGTGTTGGATAATGACCAATTTTTATTGAAACTTCTGCTTAAAAGTAACAACCATGAACAGAATTTGAGTTTCTGCTTGCCATTGTCCCATTCATAGAAGATGCACAATACAGATGTGTACTCAAGTGCACAACTTCGTCTTAATGAGGAAATCTCATGATAGTTATAAAAGTCAACAGACCTCTTTCGTCCGCTGAAGCCAGGGGGAATCTCATGCCAGGACAATCGATAAAAAGTTTCATTCACTCACTTTTTCTCGAGAATTCTTTATTAGTAAACGAAATCAAGTAACGGTCTATAATAATGCGGAAACTTTGAAAAGTTTTCCTTACTAAGTCATAAAACGAATTGATTTATAGTAACGTTGGTTCGTTTTCTAATACATTTAAGCGACAAAATTTATGAGAACTATAATTGTCGTTCATCACATGGGATAGCGACAATCTTAACGCGAAACGTGTTTGTTTCTGGCTCAGGCGGCTAAAACAGCACAATATTTTATGATACCAGAGTTGAGTAAATATCAGCCAATGGTATGCAGCATCAGCAATTAACAAATGCCGTCTGTTTACACGAATTCATATCCTGAATGAATTATTGCCTGGGAAAATGCACATGCAACCAGGGTTTTGAATTCATTTTAGTTTACATTAACCCTTTTGTTCCAGCTGAAATTATTTATTTAAAATTGATCACGGATTTCACGGTTATTCGTCATAACTGATGGCAGGACACAACCGCCACAACGTGTCGCACAATTTTCGTATATTGAAAATTGCGGCAATTGCACTGTTGAATGATGACCTTTCATCACATTAGTATTTGTTGAGTTATGAATAAAGTTTTCTCTTTGTAACCATTTCGCCATTTGCAAAGATCTTGTATTATAGCCAAAAATAAAACAAATGTAAAATTTAAGAAAATTACAACTTCTAGTTGAAGAAACTCCTTTCGAACTTCAAGTCGAAAACATTTATTTACTCGAAATGATGAATAGGATATTGACCGGATGGATGGTGGCACACTACACCCTTCCTGCTGGTCAATTTTGGACGCTTCTGGTCGATCGTAGATGGTAGAATTAAGCGTTTGGCCATATGGGAGCAGCTCATGGTGGAAGATTCCCTTCCAATCCCACCAAACACACAGCAAAATCTTCCTGGCCATCAATCCCGGCATGGCCACTGTTTGGGACGATTCACCGGCATTCAACCATGATCGTTTTCGCTTGATATTGTCGTTTGTGACCCATTTTTCGTCGTCAGTCTTCTTCTTCTTCTTCGGATGGCGCTACAGTCCGGGGTGAACCTGGGCCTCAACCAACATGCCTCTCAAGCTAGCACGATCTCTTGCCAGCTGTCTCCAATTGCGCACTCCAATTTAGTTGCGGTCCTTGTCCACTTGTGTGCGCCATCTCAGTCTAGGACGCCCTCTGTTGCGTTGTCCCTGTGGTTCGGATTCGAAAACTCTTCGGGCCGGAGCAGTGCTGTCCATGCGCTATACATGGCCTAGCCACCTTGAGCGTTGTATCCGTAGACGCTTGTCTAGGCTCATGCCGCCTTATAGCCCACACAGTTCGTGGTTGAATCTTCTCCTCCAGATGCCATCAACGCAAACAGGACCAAAAATCGCACTCAGAACTTTTCTCTCGAAGAGACCAATGGCTTCCTCATCCGCTTTAAGTAGCGTCCAGGTTTCTGCGCCGTAAAGCAGGACTGGGATGATCAAGGTGTTGTACAAAGTCACTTTGGTCGTTTGGGAGAGGGCTTTATTACTCAATTGCCTCTTAAGCCCAAAGAAACAGCGATTGGCCAGAGTGATTCTGCGTTTGATTTCGGTACCAAATGCCATCAACGGAAACAGGACCAAAAATCATTTCTCTCGAAAAGACTAAAGGCTTCCACATCCGCCTTTGCTTACATCCAAGTTTCCGCTCCATAAAGTAGGACCGCGATGATCAGGCCGTTATATAAAGCGAGATCAGTCCTTACAGAGAGGGCTTTATTACGCAATTGCTTGAGCTCAAAGAAACAACAATTGACAAGACTGATTCTGCGTTTGATTTCGGTACTAACGTTTACAGAGGAGCCGAGCTGGAAGAAGTCCTTGACTACCTCGATGTTTCTGCTGCCTAGTGTGACGCTCTGTCCGAGACGTCGATGTTGTGTGTCCTTCCTGTAAGCTAACCATAGAACTGACTTCTGGAAAATCGTGCCTCTGGTGTTGACTTGTGAGTTACGCACGATCTTCTCCAGGATGACGTTGAAGAAGTCGCATGACAGTACGTCGTCTTGCCTAAAACCTTTTTCTACATTGAAGATCTCGGTGAGTTCATTACCGACCTTGACTGAGCAGCGAAAGTTCTCCATCGGCATCCTACACAATCTGACGAGTTTGTAAAGAATGCCAGAACTAAACATGGCACTGTATAGCACGTCTCTATGCACACTGTCTTATGTGGCCTCAAAATCGACGAAAAAGTGGTGATTGTCGATTCGAAGTTCGTGGGTCTTATCCAGGATCTGCCATAATGTGAAGATCTGGTCTATTGTGAACTTCGCTGGTCTACTAATAAGGACCTATCAGGTCATGGATAAACGGTTTCAGACGCTCACACAATACCGCAGAGAGGATCTTGCATGCGATATTGGGGAGACTAATCCCTAAGTAGTTGGCGCAGTCAAAGGGGTCTCCTTTCGTGTGAACCGAGCAAAAGATGCTGAGATTATATTCATCGGGCACGATTTTCTCCGACCATATCTTACAGATGAGCTGGTGCATGCGCCCAACCAACTCATCTACAGCTGCTTTCAATAGTTCTGCGGACAGTCCGTCTGCTCCAGCAACTTTCTTCGACTTCAGCTTGGATATTTCTATCTTCACCTCGTCTAACTCGGATGGACGGAACTCTTGTATATCATCGTCCAAATCAAGTGGAACATTCTGCCTTACAGCGGTATTTGGGCCGTCATCGCCGTTAAGGAGTCAGCAGAAATGATCCTTCCAGATTCTCAGCACAGACTGCAACTCTACCCCGAGTTGTCCGTTTTGGTCCCGGCGGGCATTGTATCCTCCAGACGGCTGTTTTACCTTCCGGTAAATCCTTCGGACTTCATTCTGGCCATAACACCTTTCCATTTCCTCGACCGCGCGCTTCTCATGCTCCTTCTTTTTCCTTCTGAGAAGCCGGTGCTCTTCCCTTCTTCTCTGTTCGTATAGCTCACGAACAGCTCTCGTAGTTCGATGCAGCGTCACCTTATAGGCGTCTTCTTTAGCTGCATGCGCTTGCCTGCACTCGTCGCCAAACTATGGGTTCCTTCTGGGTGGTGACGTGAAACCCAGCACATCAGTGGCAGCTTCTTTTATAGCTTCTTGACATTTTGAGTCTTCTTCTAGGTTTAGTGCAGACGGCATCGGTATGCAACGGTTTTTATTTCACATTTGTTTTGTTTAAATTTTTCGTAAACGGCGTGAGGCAGTGTTAAGATTAAGGCACTCACACTCCGAAGGACTCAGCTTCGATTCGTGGATCGAACATTGCAGATTTTTTCTTGGCAGCACATCGTTGGAGTTAAAAATTCGAAAACGAAAGCACTCACAGATTACAGTGCTGGAAAGAATAACAGAAATAAAGATTTTTTTATGTGCAGCGCTTAAGAATGCTGTAAAAAGGGCTTTCCCCAATACCCGTTTCGTAAGTAAATGCTACCTACCTATACTTTCAGATTATGCAACAGTTTGGTGTTATCGGGGTTTAATTTACTCGTATAATTAAAACTGCATATAGTATGCTTGTTTAGGCTGGGAAAAAAAGTAATAGAAACCAAGGCACTTGTGAAAGTTTATCAAAAGATTTCGCGTGCACTTCAGCTTAGTTTCAACTTTGTTTAATGTTACTTGAACTGACGAGTTATGCACTACCAATTTAATTAAATATTTTAAAATAATTTTGTAAAGAGTCTATTATACTGATACCGAGAGGGAATTCATTAAAAATGTTACGTTGTGTTACGTTTTCAAAGAAAAAAATATTCCCACGAATTGATTTCAGCCAGAATCAGGAAACTAAGAGGAGGAATCGGAAAACAACACATCGTATTGACTCGTTACTAGTGCGGCAGTGCAAAAAAGCCCATTTACTTCATCGAATAAACTGAAAAATGGTCTTGATGCACCAGTATCGAGTCACACTATGTAAAACCAGTTGAGAGAGGGGGAACTGTTTGCCAGATCTCCGAGAAAAATACCTTTTCCGAGTGAGCAAAATGTTCAAAGGAGATCCAATTTCGCGACCAAGCACCTTCATTGTAAAAACTGGAACAACGTGCTATGGTCAGATGAAACCAATATTAATTTAAACGTACGTGAGCCGTTCAAGAGACACGGAATTCGATTTCAAGTACACCAAAAAAAAACAATTACGCATGGTGATGGCAGCGTCATAATCGAGCGATGCTTGCGTTGATCCAGTTTTTTGAATAAAAACCAAAATGTATGGATTTGACTGCGTACAGATCTTAAATGCAGTGCTATTCGCCGATGAGGACATGTCCCTGAAGTTGGATTTTATGCGGAACAATGACCCTAAACACTCTTCGAAAGCAGCGAAATAATAATTTACGCCTCCTAAAATATCAGCTATGGGGTGACCATCACAGTCAACTGTTCTTAATCCCAAGGAACCCCTATGGGGTATTTGAAAACGCAAGATCGGAAATTGTAGAGCCACCTTAATGAAACAATTGTGGTCCAAAATTAAAGCTGCGTGTTTCTCCATTTCTGCTGAAACTTGTCTCAAGTTGCTTCATTCCATGGGACGAAGAAGTGCAGCAGTGATTGAAAGGCTCAACAATCAAATATTAAAGGTTGTAATACATTTTGTCATAGACAGCCTTTGTGTACCAACAATCAACTCTTTATTTCTTGAAGAACACAAGAAAACAAACTATTTGGAATTCAACTTGACAAAATAATAGAGCCCATTCGCGACGACTGCTCAGTCCTGACTGCCTGACAATTTAAAGTGGCCGCCGTGGCATAGTGGGTAGAGTGCGACGCTCACACGCCGAAGGTCTTGGTTTGATTCCCAGGTCAACACGAAGTTTTCGAATTCTTCACGAAACCACATCTTTTCAACTGCTGACAACACTCAAAGAGTAATAACTGTTTAAGAAAGTTTCTTAAATTTAGCCGTTCGGAGTCGGCAAACACCTGTAGGTTCTTTCTACTCGTGAGAGAACAATAGCGCGCACAACACAAGTAGTTGATGAGCAAGTATAGCCCTGGTCTCCCTGTGCACTGTAGCGCCATTCAATTATTTCAATAGGGTTAGCAACCAAATAATTGCGATTTTTGAAAAATAAGATATTTTATTCATATAACCAAATAACTTTACAACAAGACCTTGTGGCATCCTTTTTACCTTCGAGCGAAAAATCAACAGAACGAAATTACGTAAACTAATTTTGACATTGTCGTCAGTCGCCATGAACAGCACATAACTTTCTGTGATCTTGCGATGCGCTTTTTCTTTTCCAGAAAGAAAAAAAGCAAAATATGAGGAAAATGTTCGTCCTTATTTTACAGTTTTCGACAGACGCCAACCGTAACCGTAACCACGTAACCGATCAAAACAAAATGTTCTGACTTATTGATAGTTGAAGTACCAACCATCAAATAATCAAATGTGTTTAACAATTCCATTTTCCATTCCAAACCTAAAATGTTAACTAAAACCTATCTTTGAGTGAAATCCGCAATTACTGAGTTGTCAACTTATTATGCAACAGCTTTTATATACGAGGGGCGTGAAATATATTCTCGATATCGATATAAAGGAAAATGCGAATTCAATTTAAATTGTTTTTATTTTTCAATATAATCTCCCCTTATATAAATGCATTTGTTACAACTTGAGAAAAGCTTGATTAAGCCCTTAAAAAAACAAATTTGCTAAATACCCATCTATTGTCGACTTAAGTTTTTCAACATCTTGTGGATGCCGTGGGGAAGTGGGTAGAGTGCGACGCTCACACGCCAAAGGGTATTTTTTCCATTCCCAGCTCAACACGAATTTTTCACGGTACGACATCTGCCGAGCTGCTGACAGCACTCAAAGAGTAATAACTGTCTATGAAAGCTTCTCAAACTTCGCCGTTCGGAGTCAGCAAGAAAACTGTAGGTCCCTTCTTCTCGTGAGAGAACAGTAACGCGCACAACGCGAGTAGTTGATAAGCAAGCCTTCTTCTTCATCATCCAAAAATCTTTTTCCTCGAAAACATTTTTTCATATCCGGAAACAGGAAATATTCACTAGGGGCAAGGTCTGGACTATGGGGTGACTGTTGGATTTCTTCGAAACCACAATCTCGCGCAGCAACCTTGCAAGCTCGCGCCATGTGAACAGGATCATTGTCACGAAGAAGCAACACACCCGCTGGGAGTTTACCCCGTCTTTTCTTTGTAATTTCCTCCCGCAAATTATGCAATGTAGAAACGTAGAATGTGGCGTTGATGGTTTCACCTTTTTTTGTGCTCAATGAGCAAAATTCCCTTTGAGTCCCAAAAAAATGTGGCCATGAGCTTCCCGGCACAAGGAGAGATTTTGAACTTCTTCGGGGGGTCTGATCCTTTTTTGTGCCACTGCATGGACTCTTGTTTGCTTTCAGGGTCATAGTGATGAACCCAGGTTTCGTCCCCAATAACAATTCAATCCATAACACCATCCGCGTTCTCACTACACATCTCCAAAAGCTCTCTACAGGATGCGATTCTGGGGCGCTGTAAGCATTCGAGCACTGACCTTTGAAAGGTTAAGATGGTCATGAAGAATGGTGTGAATGGTACCAATTGAAAGCTTGGTGATCTCTGCCATCATTTTCAGCTTTATTCGGGCATCATCAAGAACAGGTTTTCGACTTCTTTGATTTTTTCTCCCGTACAAGCAGTAACCGGGACGCTGGAGCGGGGGTTGTCTTTAGTGCTCTTTCTGCTCTCTTGAACTCATTTGACCACTTTTGCACAGTTGATAATGAAGATGTGGAACACTGGTAAGGAGCCACCATCCCTTCATAAATAGTTTTTAAACTGTTTCCTTGTTTGATTACAGCGTGATGCTCACTTTTCACCATCATCACCATTCACCATCAGCCATTATGATTCTGTTCAACTAGGGATAATTCGGGAATTAATAATCCCATTTGTATGAAATTTTACATGGAGGCACTAAAATAATAGTATTACTTGATAAATAAGTCCATTTATATATATAATCACAGCTTGAAGGCTCCTCGTATGTCTGTGTTTTTGGACAGACAGAGGAAAACTAAGAATTCGTTCCTAGATTGGAATTTGTATGCGCAGAACCTCTTTCTGTAATGACTGCAGGATTGCTGATGCGGGCCGTCTCTTCAAGTGTAGGGATGTTAAACCTTCCTTCCTTCCTTTTTCTCAAATTTCTAAAAATGTTACTTTGAAGTTTCAGTCTAAGCTTTATGAAATCCTAAGAATTGACCACTATGCGTCACAAAGCATCACTTCGATCCAATCGTAAAATACACTGGACAAACAATACAAACTGGAATTCATAAGCATTATGGTTTTGACCCAAGTGATCCCAAAATCCGAGAAACCACTTGAATATCGGAATGCTTTTCAAACATGTGCATTGGTTCACATTTCAACCCCCATCCACAACAAATCAGATTGAGAATACCGAGGTGACTTACACCCGCCAGCATCCTACAAAAGGTAATCGAGGTCCAGTCGTCGAACGTTCTAGTCCTCGGACGGCCCAGTTGTGTTTGGCATTTATTTATTTAAATATCTAAATTGTACCGCCTTTTAAATAAAGTTTTTTTTATTTTTAGTTGGAAACAAATAAATTAATTTGCATTTCCAAAGTTCCAGAAAGTCTGTTTATAGTACGAATTTAAAACAGTAGATACATTTACGGCTCATTTAATTTTCTCCTAGTCTCATTCAGAATTACGAAGGAATGGAATTTTTTTCCAGTTCCAGTTTAAAAGCGTATTTCGAAATAAAACCCAAATGGATATGCAAACTTTTCTCTGTAACAGCTGAGTACTGAATACTGAATACTGAGCTGCTGCTTTTGTGTAATACATGAAAACAGCACTCACATACAATATATGGCAGCCAAAGTAATTTCCTCACTAATTAATATATTTAATACCCTTGCACTTGTTGTGCAATATCCGGGTACAAAAACTACAGCAGTCATAAATTCCATGAAAGCATTCGAGGACAACAAAACGACATAGAATTTCGAAAATCCGTTTCAGCACTCATATTTATAGTGCTTATTAATAAGTCCTTCAAAAGATCAATTCGCTCTTCGTTTCATTCTCACAGAAGCATTTGTAGGTAATGCCTTAGTTGTTTGTGAAGAAAAAAAAGTCACTCAGAAAATCCTTGAATTTCCTTTCTGATGGGAAGAACACACGGGAGGCAATGGGAACTGTGCAAAAATGATTCTTCAAGTTGACATAAACCGCTTAAAAATGATTGATTGCATCATGCTTTTCCATCTTTTCTTCTCCTTCAGTCTACTTATCTGGGTGTTCAACATCTCGTTCGCCTTCAGCCCACTGTAAGGAAACCATCGTGAGCGTTTACATTCATCATCGCGAAATGAAGAGGCGTATCTTTTGGGTATTAGGTCGAATATTGTCGTCTGTTTGCCATCCTGAATGGTGCAAAACTAACACGATTAGAAATACATTCGCAGACACAAATAAGTTACGAAAATTATGTTTAAGCTGATAACAAATATGTAGAAGCCCTAATAGAGACTGTACATCATATGCCATAACATCTCATCTTGTCAACCATGAGCAACATAGTAGGGCTGGGATAATCTCATAACCACGTATTACTAACACAAGCTACATTATTCATGAGAAAGAATATTTTCGAGATAGATCCACGACACCATGAGGGGAGTATTGGGTAAAAAATGAATGTTTACAAAAAGGAGCAATCCCCATGTAAACGTTTTATTTTTATCCATTCTTTCCACCGAATTATGAATTGAGCTCATTTGTGTGGAACAATTAAATAGACCTCAATCAACCTATTGAGTAAAAGCCGATATTTATGATTGTTGGTCTTTAAATAAGCACGCATGGCATGTTCACTGGCAAACTGGAGTGTTTGGCAAACTGGAGTGAGATGTTTAATTTTCATACGAAACGTTGCGAAACGTGCGAACAAATTATTTGAAAGTTAATTCAATTCGTTTTCAAAAGATGGCGCCACTTACAAATTGAACTTATTGGAAGTTATTAAGTACTTCAATGGAGGGTGTGACATTTGTCTGCAATAATAAGTGACTGACGCTAATGTCTTAGACAACAATATTGGTTTCTGGCCGTCTTCGAGAATGTCCATATTTGTTGGTTATTTGCGGTATGTCAGGATTTCTTTTAATGCAAAGGAAAGTGCGGATGAAGTCTATCGAACGCACTATCAGACGTTGATGGAAGATCTGCTACCATCGATAAATCATGCTAAAAGTAGATTCTATGCTGCAAAAGTGATTACCTTAGCGTCAAAAACAAAGAGCGTCTTGACTAGATGAAAAAGTTTGAAGGTGAGACATAAGGGAATTTATTTAATTCATATCTGCACCAAATACAAATTGAACTTCCGAAATCGGTGGAAGTGACCCAGCCAAAAATATTCCATTCGGTTCATAAAATTGAGTTTTTTTTCCAAGGACACAAGATGGAAGGAAGTGTGGCCACCGTGGTGTAGTGAGTAGAGTGTGATGCTCACCCGCCGAAGGGTCTAAATTCGATTCCTGGCTGAACACCCCGAATTTTTACTCGGCACCGCCTCTTTCGAGCTGCTGAGAACACTCAAAGTGTAGTAACTGTCTGAGATAGCTTCACAAACTTCGCCGTTCGGAGTCGGCAAAAAACTGTAGGTCCCTTCTACTCGTGAGAGAACAGTAGAGCGAGCGCGCGCGAAGTCGGCAAAAAACTGTAGGTCCCTTCTACTCGTGAGAGAACAGCAGAGCGAGCGCGCGCGGTGTCGGCAAAAAACTGTAGGTCCCTTCTACTTGTGAGAGAACAGTAGCGCGCACAACACGAGTAGTTGATGAGCAAACTAGGCCCCGGTTCCCCTGTGGACTGTCGCGCCAACAATTATTAATTATTCATGAAAGCAGGTGTTGTTTCAAAAGATGGTGCGATGGACGTTGGACAAACTGATTCGATTTTAAAAGTACAATGATTCCGAGCATTTTGTATACAAGGAAAACAAATAGATTCTTGAATATGATCAATGCAAACTACAATCACGATTCAAATCCAACAAAACCAATATGTTGACCACACTTTGCTCGTTGTTTCACCGTTAGAAGAAAAATAACTCCGAGTATTTCTGATGGTGAAGAACTGAAGGAATAGGAGGAAACATATTTTTCGGGAGTGTTATAAAACCGATCTCCACTTAAAAGAATGTACTCATTTAAAAGGAAGTTCTATAAAGGAACACAAATAATTTCCATGAAGGTTTCTTATTCTTCTTATTCCTAGTTTGAAAGTAGCTCCTCTGACTGTATATACAAGTGTCCGAAGTTCCAACTGTGGGGTATGGCTACTTTCTCGCAAAGTATACAGATTTCCTACATGTGCTTTCATCTGCCACGTCCACGTCTATTAATCCTGCAGTTCTGTTCTCCAGCATATTTATTTGCAGTATAGGTTCTTCTCCATTTGTTGTTAAATAATTGAATGGCGCTAAGTGAACTAATAGGATAAAGTGTACTCGTATTTTTTCCTTTATTTCCAACTGAAAAGCATTAACTTTCCCTTATCTAAAAATATCCTCTGTTCGGGAAATTGGCAACAAAGTCTGCAATTTCATTTCGAGAAACCATAATCCCTCTTGAAGTAATTACTTCTACTGTTCGGCGTATTATTTAATATTTACGTTAAAATTTATAACAGTGGTCGCTGTGGCGTAGTGGGTAGAGTGCGACGCTCACGCGCCGAAGG
Organism: Eristalinus aeneus; assembly: GCA_955652365.1. NCBI lineage: Eukaryota > Metazoa > Arthropoda > Insecta > Diptera > Syrphidae > Eristalinus > Eristalinus aeneus. Next base: position 42,954,281 of record OY019134.1, on the reverse strand, counting down.
GTCTAGGTTCGACTCCCAGTTCAACACCAATTTTTCTAATATTTCACGGCACCACCTCTTTCGAGCTGCTGACAACACTCAAAGAGTAATAACTGTCTAAGAAAGCTTCTCAAATTTCGCCGTTCGGAGTCGCCAAAAAACTGTAGGTCCCTTCTACTCGTGAGAGAACAGTAGCGCGAACAACACGAGTAGTTGATAAGCAAACTAGGCCCCGGTTCCCCTTTGGACTGTAGCGCCAACAATTATTATTATTATTATTATTAAATTTATAACACGGAAAATGTATCTTATCACTTAAAAGTTGGTTTATTAATTGTTCTTGTTGTGAATATGTCCTATTCGTGAGTGCTGTTATTTTGATTTGTCACTGGATCAGATACTTAAAGCCCACTCGAGAGTGTTGGTAAAAGAATTGAAAGTACAACTAAAATGTCGCAACGCACTTTCTTGACATTAGTGTTCTCATTTGAACAATATACTGGCAGGATATTTAATGGCATAGATTTATTTGAACCTTTTTAAATTCCCAGACAACTCTAAACAAGCTCATTAAACAACAACGAACATCACACAGCAACCTTCGTGGAGCAGACCAATGCAACCTTCACTATCAAACAATAACACACTATCATCATGTAAAACAAATTGATCATGATGACGTTGTCTCTGTTGAGGAGATAAAGTATCTCTTAAGCGCAATATTACTTAAGCTTAGTGCATTTCATTTAAAAACTGATTAATTCAGTTTCATAACTAGCTTAGCTATTAAGTATATTTACTCTAAAACGCATGCTATGTAATTCTAATAATTCTTTAAGCATCTTAACTTCGAATGCTCGAGCCATCAATAAAAAGCAGTGCTTCTAACGGAAACAATACTTAAAGAATCCAATTCATTTTCCCACCCGAATAACATATGCCAGTGGCTATATAGTACACATACGAGGGACGTTCAATATATTCTCGGTATCGATATGAAGGAAAATGCGAATTAAATTTAAATTGTTTTTATTTTTCAATATAATCTCCCCTAACATCAATGCATTTGTTACATCTTGAGATAAGCTTTTTAAACCCTCAAAAAAATAAATTTACAAAATACCCACTTATTGTGGACTTAAGTTCTTCATCATTCTAAAATGTTTTTCCGTGAAGACATTTTTTCAAATACGGAAACAGGAAATAATCACTAGGGGCAAGGTCTCGACTATAGGGTGGGCATTGGATTTCTTCGGAACCACAATTTCGCGCAGCAGCCTTGGAAGCTCGCGCCCTGTGAACAGGATCATTGTCATGAAGAAGCAACACACCCGCTGGGAGTTTACCCCGTCTTTTCTTTGTAATTTCCTCCCGCAAATTATGCAAAGAAACGTAGGATGTGGCATTGATGGTTTCACCCTTTTGTGTACTCAATGAGCAAGATTTCCTCTGAGTCCCAAAAAACTGTGGCCATGAGCTTCTCGGCAGACTTTGAACTCTTGCGGGGGGTCTGTTAATCCTTTTTGCCACTGCATGGACTCTTGTTTGCTTTCAGGATCATGGTGGTGAACCCATGTTTCGTCCCCAGTAACAATTCAATCCGTCCGCGTTCTCACTATACATCTCCAAAATCTCTCTACAGCATGCGATTCTCACTTTTTTCTGAGGCGCTGTGACAATTCGTGGCACCCACCTTGCACTGACCTTTGAAAGATTAAGATGGTCATGAAGAATGGTGTGAATGGTACCAATTGAAAGCTTGGTGATCTTCGCCATCATTTTCACCTTTATTCGGGCATCCTCAAGAGCAAGTTTTCTTTTTTTGTGGACTTCTTTGATGCTTTCTTTGGTACAAGCAGTAGCCGGATCGCCGGAGCGGGGGTCGTCTTCAATTCTCTCTCTGCCTCTCTTGAACTCACTTGACCACTTTTGCACAGTTGATAATGAAGGTGCGGAACCCTGGTAAACAGCCACCATCTCTTCATAAATAGTTTTTGGACTTTTTCCTTGCTTGTGAGAAAATTAATTATGGCGTCATGCTCAATTTTCACCATCATCTTCTCAGTTGCCATTATGATTCTTTTCAACTAGAGATAATTCGCGAATTAATAATCACATTTATATAAAATTTTACATGAATGCACAAAAAGAATAGTATTACTTGATAAATAAGTGAATTCAGATATACTGTGTGAGTAAACAAATACCTGATTACTGTATAACGACGAAAATTGGGTTAAAACAAAGCTAAAATTACATTGATACACAAAAACAGTTTTATTCAATGTGATCAGTTATCAAACTCAATAATACACGCGCGCAGCCATTCCCACGATGTCACCTGCAGCAGGTGTAACTTGAGGATCCTCACTTTTTGGCTAGACGCATCGCTTTAGGCGATGCATGCTCGGACGTGAGCGAACCGGCGTGGGAATGATTAAACCTTGATCGACCAAGGCGACGTTAGAAGTTAGGGAATTAAATTGTTAAGTTTCAGTTTCAATGGAGAAGCGGAACCGGGCGGTCACTAAATAAATATTATAACGTTATTTAATTGGTTGTTTTATTCTAACCTGTGGGCATAAGCTTGGCTTGTGCGGTTATTTAATTTTTTGAATCATTCGCGTGTAGAAAAAAACAAGTACGGTAAAAACAAATACATTTTTTTAATGAAAATTGTAACTACTTCATATATTACGAGTCAAAAGTGAGTAAACTGTATACATTTCTATCAACAAACGTACTTATTTATTGCTTAAAAAATTAAATTTAGTACTTTGTTGGTCCTCCTTTAGACTTTATTACTTCCTTGAGTCTACGTGGCATAGACATTGCCAGTTTATTGAAAACATCGGGCAAAATTTTGGCCATTCTTCTGTTATAGCTTCTTCAGGTCTTCCTTGTTGTTAATGGTACTCTGTCGAATTCTTCTATCCAAATGCTCCCATAAGTGTTCTATTCTATTCTATTCTATGTTAAGGTCCGGTGATTGCGGGGGAGGATCAAGCTGTTTTGGGGTCCTATAAAGCAAACATTCCTTAACAAGACGTGAGGTATGGTTAGGATCATTGTTTTGCTGAAAGATCAAATTCCAAGCTAAACCTAATTTGTCTACGCTCAGTTGCATGTTGGAGAATATTTAGATAATCTTCCTTCCTCATTGCACTATCAATGAAGACAAGACAAGACAAGACACCCCCACACAATCACTGAACCTCCCCCATGTTTCACGACCGGCCTAATATTTTTTTCAGTAAATTCTTCATTTTTTGCTATCCAAATTTTTTTATTCATATGGCTCTAAAAAATATCGAATTTGCTTTCATCACAAAATAAAATGTTTTTCCAAAACGAAATGTCATTGTTTCTCTTTATGTTAATTTTTTTGGTCTCCCTTTTGACCCAATTTTCATTTTTATACAGTAATCAGATATTTGGTTACTCACTTTTGACGCTCAGTTTCACCACAGTTTCACCTCGATATTGAACGCCTCTCGTACAACAAACGGCGGAATTTCCGTTGTTGTCAGAAGAGGTATCACACATACTCCCTGCTCCTATAAGCAGTTCAGAGTTATTGAAGTGGTTAGTGTTGCCATTACACTCGCAGATAACTTGAAGCTGAGTGTTTTTTCCGCCTTTCAGGGAAATGGAAGAAATAGATGGGCTTAGAAATTAATTCCCTTCAAAAGAGATATTCAGAAATTACTAAGAATTAACAGTAAAATAATTGTGGGTGGCGAATTCCATAGTTGCCATCAGGCATGGAACTGTCAAAGGTCCAATTGCTGGGGAAATGTTTTGCATGATATAATAGGATCCTATCCGAACCACTCAATTTTATACCCCATGTCTGTAACATACATTCCTTCATCAGTCCGTATGAATCCTTCAACGCTTGACATATTCCTCACGAACTTTCCAAACAGTTGCTTTTAACCAAAACATGATAACATATGTATAACATCTTCCGGATTCTCTTATTATTCAGAGCGTACAAGCGCTTAATAGCACTTCTATGTATAACAAATATTCAGCTGCCTACTGTAATTTGTTCAAATCCTACACTGACAACAGCTTAAAACGCAGTGAGCCACCACTTAGATCCATCTGCAACTCTGAACAAGTGGATGTTATGTGCATATACCGCATCGACGTCGTCGCAAGAGCCGTCGAGCGTTTGATTCCCATGGTCCCAATTCGTTTGCCCGGTTCACAAAAAAGGAGACCCCTTTGACAGCGCCAACTACCTAGGGATTAGTCTCCTCAACATCGCATACAAGATCCTCTCTGCGGTATTGTGTGAGCGTCTGAAACCGTTTATCCATGACCTGATAGGTTCCTATCAGTGTGGTTTTAGGCCAGGGAAGTCCACAATCGACCAGATCTTCACACTGCGGCAGATTCTGGAGAAGTCCCAGGAAGTACAAATCAACACCCACCATCTATTCGTCGATTTCATGGCCGCGTATGACAGCGTGCATAGAGACCAGCTATACAGTGCCATGTCTAGTTTTGGCATTCCTACCAAACTCGTCAGATTGTGTAGGAGTACGCTGGAGAACTCTCGCTGCTCCGTCAAGGTCGGTAGCGAACTCACCGATACCTTCGATTTCAAAAAAGGATTTAGAAAAGGCGACGCGATGTCCTGCGAATTCTTTAACATCATTCTTGAGGGGATCGTGCTGAACTCACACGCCAACATCAGAGGCACGATCTTCAACAAGTCCGTTCAACTGCTAGCTTATGCGGATGACATTGACGTGATCGGCCGAACTCAGCGAGCCGTCAATGAGGCGTTTGCTAGCATTGAAGCGGAAGCGGCTAAAGTGGGACTGGTGGTAAACGAGGGCAAAACAAAGTATTTGTTGTCATCGAAGAAGGACGCAGGACATCGACGTCTCGGGCAGAGCGTCACTATGGGCAGCAGACACTTCGAGGTAGTGAAAGACTTCGTCTATCTCGGCTCCCCGGTGAATAGGGACAACAACATCAGTACCGACATCAAGCGTAGAATCACTCTTGCCAATCGCTGTTTCTTTGGGCTTAAGAGGCAATTGAGTAAAAAAGCCCTCTCCCGAACGACCAAAGTGACTTTGTACAACACCTTGATCATCCCAGTCCTGCTTTACGGCGCAGAAACCTGGACGCTACTAAAAGCGGATGAGGAAGCCATTGGTCTCTTCAAGAGAAAAGTTCTGCGTGCGATTTTTGGTCCTGTTTGCGTTGATGGCATCTGGAGGAGAAGATTCAACATGAGCCTAGTCAAGCGTCTACGGATACAACGCTTAAGGTGGCTAGGCCATGTAGAGCGTATGTACAGCACTGCTCCGGCCCGAAGAGTCTTCGAATCCGAACCACAGGGGCAACTCAACAGAGGATGTCCTAGACTGAGATGAAAAAGGACCTCAACCAACTTGGAGTGCGCAACTGGAGGCAGCTGGCAAGAGATCATGCTAGCTGGAGAGGCATGCTGGTTGAGGCCCAGGTCCACCCCGGACTGTAGAGCCATCCGATGAAGAAGAAGATTGGGCAACCCAAGTGTTGCGATCTGGTAACTGCCAGCTCTCTCGTAAAGTTTGACACATTTGTGGCTATACGTACTCTAAACGTTTTGATATACGGGTGCTGTAACTTAAAAGATTCATATCGCCCAAAAAATGGAATTAAATCGTGAAAATTTTCGTGCGATTATTTTTCGCAACTTTCAACGTAGATTAATCAAGAGCTAATCGATGAACTCAGTTCAATTTTTGGCGATGAAGCTCCATCAAGGACCAGTGTTCATCGATGGTAGGGTGAATTTAACCGAGGTCGTATTTCACTCCAAGACGAATTTCGTGAAGGTCGTCCAAAATCAGTTGTTGTTCTGGGAACCATTGATGCTGTGCGCCAACTTATATTGCAAGATCGTCATGTGACCTATCGTGAGATTGAGACAACCTAAGGCATTAGTGGGACCAGCATACATTCAATATTGCATGAACATTTGACCGTAAAAAAAAATTGCGAGTTGGTTTTACGTGATTACCTGTCTTTTCGGCTTATGTCCAGAGGTCCATTTTCCCAAGAGTCGTAGATAACGCAAGACTAAACGCCTTGATTGCCCAAGCACCAAACTGATATCATGCTTGAGCGACAATCACCCCACCTTGGTTTGATGCGAAGCCTTTTTAAAACCTATTCCGCTTTCTGTGTTGCAGCGCCCCGTTGAGAATGCAGCTCCACACTGAGCCGGGATAGTCCCCTAACTGCTTTGCCTAGCCATGGGTTAACAAATAACTAGACAACATTATCCTCCACTCTACACGCGATGTTAGGTGGTACACCACAGCCACCACGATAGTCCCACAAGGGGGCCTACCGCACGGTCCGGCTGGAATCGAAGTTTCAGGAGCTCCTGACCTCCCGTGGCACCAGAATATAGGCTCTGGTCAAGCTGTCACTACCAGTCAGGTTCCGTCAATGCCTGTGTCTGTTAACCGCCATCCCGCCACAGATGGGCTTTTCTCCATCAGTGTTTCCATTGTCACTATAAATAATGATACGGATGTGATTTTTGAATCATGTGATTCATAAAATCCAGTCACATCACCTGCTGTCACTGCGATCAGCTGCGTGCGCCACCGGATCACGTCTGGACCGGATCACGTCTGGATTCTCTCCAGAAAGGAGTCTTAGTGTTTATTCGCCTTAGAGGGCCTAGCGAAGAGAAACTGTTTTGGCAAGATCGACGGCGATCGGAAGTTAAAGATCGATAAACGCCAATTTCCCTTTATGGTGATGTATTCGAATTGTCCGCTTCCTTAATGATAATAATTGTTGGCGCTACAGTCCAAAGGGGGACCAGGGCCTAGCTTGCTCATCAACTACTCGTGTTGTGCGCGCTACTGTTCTCTCAAGAGTAGAAGGGACCTACAGTTTTTTGCCGACTCCGAACGCCGAAATTTGAGAAGCTTTCTTAGACAGTTATTACTCTTTGAGTGTTGTCAGCAGCTCGAAAGAGGTGGTGCCGTGAAAAATTCGAAAAATTGTTGTGGAGCTGGGAATCGAACCTACACCCTTCGGCGTGTGAGCGTCGCACTCTACCCAGTACGCCACGGCGGCCACGTCCGCTTCCTTACTAAATAAAATGTTTTGCATATCGAAAAGCGAGCGAGTTAATTACTAGTTCGGGTTATGAAATACCCTTACGATAATAAATCAAACAGAAGACTTGACACTCACTCAGCCAATAACGCATTCTGCCCCTCAATTCAATATCAAATTGTGCAAATATTTGATGGCGGCTTAGACAACTCAATATACAGTTGCGGATGTGTCTCTTTCGCATTCTTTTTCGCGCTGTAGTCCATATCAAATTTGAATGTAAACGCAATCAATAAACGGAAGCGCTTCCGTTCCGTGTGGCAATATGACAGAGCATAGTTGTACAAATCTCATAACAGAAACCAAAACCAATTCCGGCTACTCGGGTGGAACCATTAATTTTCAGCTCGGTTGTTTTTTTTTTTTTTTGTCGTTCTCATCCTCTCGTTGATTCTGAAGGATTAAGCCCGCACCAACAACAACCTTTGGGTTACCAGTGAGATTAGCAGCGTTCCGAAAGTTGCATGGTGCTCTTGTTTCAATTCAGCCATAAACATGACTCGCTGTTTGTGCGATTTTTTTTATTTTGCCAAGGACATGTGTTCGATTCTCCTTTTATACCACTTGCGGCAGCACACAAAATTCAATATCATTCGATCGATATATGGAACATGTACACGACTGTATAAATAGTGACATTGCAATTTCGTGGGAACCGAACCGCCTCTATTTGCATAACAAATGAAACGAGTCGTGACGTTGGCTGGAGGGCAATCGGATTGTTCCCTCCAACAATGTTGAATTTTAGAATTGATTGACATGGTCCACTTAGGAAATTGATGCAATCCAGTAAAGAAACGAAACAACAAAGCAGCTACGAAGAGTGAACAAGCACAATTGGCAGCTTCGATAATGAAAAATTTTTGGGATGATATTCAATGGCGGAAGCTCTGACATAGCATGATGATGCAGAGAACATGCATACAAGTACAATCGTATTCCTGGTTCTCATTGAAATCGTTCTGATGTAGTTAATCCGGTTCGCTTGTGTACATACGTAAAATTTCGCATTTTCCCCAGGTCGAGCGTCGACTTCATTCATTGTCAGGACAACGAATATTTGGTTCGCAAAGGATCTGCGGCATGTGCGTGACTGTTGAGGAAATTAATGTCTAGAGGACGTTCTAAGACTACGCAAATCAACTTTCACACAGCACTGCATGACTCGAACAGAAGGAGTATGCCTCGGCATCGGATAAATCAATTTTATCGACTACACAAAAGTACACAATGATGGCTGATATTCACGTACAATCAATGTACGTCTACACGTACGTCTGCATGTGCCTTGGTCTCACAATAAATACTAAGAAATACTCCGAAATGAAATTCATAAGATGACGATGACATACACAGTCTGCGGTTATATTTGATATTTGTTATTGGGGGTTTTGTTATGAGTTTATGAAGGCCACACTTTGTGGTGAATAGGACAACAGCGAAATTCAGTTTAACATGCACGGCCATAAGGCTGGAATGTTAATTCAATCCCACAACAACCACGTCTTTGTGACTTACACACAAAAGGACGTCTTATCATTCTGACCGTGCAGTTCTTACTATTTTATATATCAAAGAGATCTAAATGCACATATATGACATTTTCATATCAGCGTTGTCTTAATTGAATCATTCATTTGATGATGTTTTACTTGAAAGAAGAAAATACACGAAAATTGTTTCCCTCCTCGTTTCTTCAAATACAAAACTATTCACGCGCAGAGGGTTACGTACGCTGCAATGATTTTACAATGAAGACAATACACAAGTGTGGGAGCCTATCGATACTGGTTGTAAAAATATAAGCAATCACTCAATAATTCTCTTTCACTCTTTAGAGAGGAAAAGACATTTGCAAACAAGAAATGTGACCGTATTGAAACTCTTTTGGTGTAGAACCAGCAAGATACTTAAGAGATTCTGTTCTAAGATCTAGCTATAATCAACCAACCACATCTCTTTACCAAGCAACACAGCCACCTTATAAGCACCTGAACGCATATTTGGCTGCCACTATTTGAATGAAACTTTCTTATACAATTCACAAAATGATATGAATTTCTGCTAATATTCGGAACAAACTCATGGACGTAAGATTTTCTTTTTTATATTTTGCAGTTTCTTTCTACGCTCAGCTGGGAAGAGAAGAAGTCTTTGCTAAAGTCATCGGAAGACACAGCCTGCACGCCAACACCTCCGGAAACGGACTCAGGCTAGTTGACTTCGCCTCGGGGCGAAATCTCTCTGTAGTCAGCACGCGGTTCCCACACCTCAACATTCATAAAGGTACCTGGCGATCACCTGATCAATCAACCGTCAACCAGATTGATCACGTTGGGATCGACGTCAGACACTCCTCCAATATCCTCGATGTCCGAACCTTCCGAGGTGCAAACATCGACTCGGATCATCACCTTGTTGTAGCCAAGGTAAGAACACGGATATCGAGAGAGCAACGGAGTCGAGACAAGCCAAGACGGTTTGATGTCGGAAAGCTACAATCGCAACCGACCGCTAGAGCCTTTGCCGATCGATTCTCCCTGAAACTATCTCAAAGTTCGGCGCTGCCTGCACAAACAATAGAAGACAAGTGGAAACGTTGTCAAGAAGCCATCAAAGAGGCTGCCACTGATGTGCTGGGTTTTATGCCACCACCTAAGAGGAACCCATGGTTTGACGACGAGTGTAGGCAGGCGCATGCAGCCAAACAAGAAGCGTACAAGGCAACGCTGCATCGAACGACGAGAGCTGTTTGTGAGCTCTACAAACAGAGAAGAAGGGAAGAGAACCGGCTTCTCAGAAGAAAAAAGAAAGAGCACGAGAAGCGCGCGGTCGAGGAAATGGAGAGGTGCTATGGCAGGAATGATGTCCGAAATTTTTACCACAAGATAAAACAGTTATCCGGTGGTTATAAGGCTCGGACAGAAGCCTGCCGGGATCAAAATGGACAACTAGTGGTAGAGTCGCAGTCGGTGCTGAGAATCTGGAAGGATCATTTCTGCAGACTCCTAAACGGCGATGACGTCGCAAATTCCGCTGTTAGGCAGAATGTCCCACTCAATTTGGACGACGATGGACAAGAATTCCGTCCCCCCGACTTCGACGAGGTCAAGATAGCAATATCGAGACTGAAATCGAACAAAGCTGCTGGCGCGGACGGACTATCCGCAGAGCTGTTCAAAGCGGCTGGGGATGAGCTGGTTGGGTGCATGCACCAGCTCATCTGTGAGATATGGTCGGAGGAAAGCATGCCCGACGAGTGGAATCTCAGCATCGTTTGTCCGGTCCACAAGAAAGGAGACCCCTTCGACTGCGCCAACTACCGAGGGATCAGTCTTCTTAACATTGCATATAAGATTTTCTCTGCCGTACTGTGTGAGCGCCTGAAACCGTTCGTCAACAACCTGATAGGTCCTTATCAGTGTGGTTTCAGGCCAGGGAAGTCCACAATCGACCAGATCTTCACACTGCGGCAGATCCTGGAGAAGTCCCAAGAAGTACAAATCGACACCCACCATCTATTTGTCGATTTCAAGGCCGCGTATGACAGCGTGCATAGAGACGAGCTATACAGTGCCATGTCTAGTTTTGGCATCCCTACCAAACTCGTCAGATTGTGTAGGATGACGATGGAGAACTCTCGCTGCTCCGTCAAGGTCGGTAGCGAACTCACCGATACCTTCGATGTCAAAAAAGGATTTAGACAAGGCGACGCGCTGTCATGCGACTTCTTTAACATCATCCTTGAGGGGATCGTGCGGAACTCACACGTCAACACCAGAGGCACGATCTTCCACAAGTCCGTTCAATTGCTAGCTTATGCGGATGACATTGACGTGATCGGCCGAACTCAGCGAGCCGTCAATGAGGCGTTTACTAGCATTGAAACGGAAGCGGCTAAAGTGGGACTGGTGGTAAACGAGGGCAAAACGAAGTATATGCTGTCATCGAAGAAGGACGCAGAACATCGACGTCTCGGACAGAGCGTCACTATGGGCAGCAGACACTTCGAGGTAGTGAAGGACTTCGTCTATCTCGGCTCCGCGGTGAATAGGGACAACAACATCAGTACCGAAATCAAGCGCAGAATCACTCTTGCCAATCGCTGTTTCTTTGGGCTCAAGAGGCAATTGAGTAATAAAGCCCTCTCCCGAACGACCAAAGTGACTTTGTACAACACCTTGATCATCCCAGTCCTGCTCTACGGCGCAGAAACCTGGACGCTACTAAAAGCGGATGAGGAAGCCATTGGTCTCTTCGAGAGAAAAGTTCTGCGTGCGATTTTTGGTCCTGTTTGCGTTGATGGCATCTGGAGGAGAAGATTCAACCACGAACTGTATGGGCTGTACGGCGGCATGAGCCTAGTCAAGCGTCTACGGATACAACGCTTAAGGTGGCTAGGCCATGTAGAGCGCATGGACAGCAATGCTCCGGCCCGAAGAGTTTTCGAATCCGAACCACAGGGACAACGCAACAGAGGACGTCCTAGACTGAGATGGCGCACACAAGTGGAAAAGGACCTCAACCATCTTGGAGTGCGCAATTGGAGACAGCTGGCAAGAGATCGTGCTAGCTGGAGAGGCATGTTGGTTGAGGCCCAGGTCCACCCCGGACTGTAGCGCCATCCGAAGAAGAAGAAGAAGAAGTTTCTTTCTAGAGATTGTCAAACTGTGCTGGAGCTCTTTTGTACGAAATACTTTTGTTGGCAAACTCAATCTGTATGGGATAAGTTGAGAATTGATGTACTCACAGTGAAAATGATCCACAACTGAAAACATCATATTTATAACAAAATATACACGAAATTGTTAAAAGAACAACAACAAATAAATTGACATTTGAACAATTATTATTGTTTGTTATTAGAAGGTATAAGGATAATAAAAATGAAGCGCTACACGAATAAAGAACGCATTCTCATTGTGAAATTGTTTTACTAAAATGGTGAAAGCTTTGCGGCTACAGTTCGCAAATTTCGATCAATTTGGGGTTACAAAAACGCTCCGAAAGAGTCAACTATAAAGCGATTAATATAAAAGTAAAGAACTAATGGAAATGATGTAAAGACAACAGCGCGCCTTCGACCAGGCCGATCGACCAAAAATATCGCAGCAGTACGTGATTATGTCTCAAACTCCATCCACCTCAATTCGACACTGAAATCAGCAAATTGGTGTTTCCACATCCACTATGGAGCGAATTTTGACGAAAGATTTGCATCTCCATGCAAACAAAGTTCAATTGACTAAGGAAATGAAGCCAGCTGACCAGTCACAGCGAAGAGAGCTCGTCAATTGGGTATTGGAGAGACAACATGAAAATGCCGATTTTGCTGATAAAATCATCTTTAGTGACGAGGCCCATTTCCATCGCCTAGATCGTGCGATTTAACAACTTTGGACTTCTTAAGGGATTGAAGTCGATTGGTTTTTTAAAGTAGATGGTTTATGCGAATAAGCCGAAGACGACTCAAGCCACAAAAGAGGAAATTGGACGCTGCATTAATAAAATACCGCAGCATTTATGTAAAACGGTCATTGAAAATTTCATTGAAAGATGGCGTCTGTGCCAGCAAAGCCGCGGCGGCCATCTGGCCGATGTGTTATTCCACACATAAACTCATCCTGTCTACTTTACGATATAAAAAGAATTCACGATTTTTTTTTAATAATAATAATTGTTGGCGCGACAGTCCACAGGGAGACCAGGGCCTATCTTACTCATCAACTCACTTGTGATGCTCACGAGTAGAAGGGATCTACAGTTTTTTTCCGACTCCGAATGACGAAATTTGGGAAGCTTTCTTAGACAGTTATTACTCTTTGAGTGTTGTCAGCAGCTCAAAAGAGGTGGTGCCGTGAAAAATTCGAGGTGTTCTGCCGGGAATCGAACCACAACCCTTCGGCGTGTGAGCGTCGCACACTACCCACTACGCCACGGCAGCCACCATGTGATTTAACAAAACATAAATACCATATTTTTAGTACTCGAACGCTTTGGAATAAGCGACTGCAATATCGTCTCTACACTAATCGATTAATAATTATAATAATAATAATAATAACACTAACGATTGCAACCAAAAATTATCTGCTGAAAGACAACGCATGTTCCGCTTACCATGCCATTGCCTACTGGCTATGGTTTGAGGCTCAAATTTCCAAGCCAGATATGTAGGATCGGGAGCCAAACGAACTGAACTTACCCTACAATGACATACAAATCACTCGACGAAACAACGGCTAGGATCAGGCGACCAAACTGTAAGACAAAATCATACGAACGCATACGTAGAAGACGGACAAACACACAATGAACACAAACGATCAGACGTACACACGTACCCTTAACAAACGGACACAGCGGATTGGGCTAGTGACGTAAACAGTAGACGATCGACATTTGGTTATATATTTACCTTTCAGTGTGGGACCATATCGTGGGCAACTAAAAGACAAAAAAACAATTGGCTTATCGTCAACAGAAGCTGAATTCATGGCAATAGTTGCTGCTATTGAGGAGTCAATATGGCTGAAACGGCTTACAAAAGCAGTCATTCCTGAAGACGTAAGCACAATGGCCATATTTTGTGACAGTAAGAGTGCTGTAGAGATCGCAAAGAATAATTCCTGTTAATCACGGATGAAACATACCGACATTAAAGGGAAGTTTATTTATTTGTATAAAACTGAATCTAATGTTTTTTTTTCATACATTTTCTTATTTTTGAATAGACATAGAATTTCATATTTATTGACCTGATGTTATTTTTTGATCCTTTTTCCTTTCCTTATTTTTGAATTACATAGACAAGTGAAGACCAATGTAAAGGGGATGTTTTGTGAATTGAACAATAACTATTCATCCTTAAAAAAATGTGGTAGGCCAAGAATGAAATCCCAAATTCACTTTCTTTCCTCTAATTTAGTTTTCATAAAGTATTCAACCGGACAATTTTCATGTGTTCTACGTGGTTTTACTAGACGCATGCCACTGTACAGCCTTCAGAGCTCGTTCGGACAATGTACTCTTGAAAAAGTATTTAATGCAATTGAATTAGAATTCTTTTGAGTTTTGAACTTAAAAAAAAGAACTATGTACAGTGATGGAGTAATATGAACATCTCCCTTCCGCCTTTTTGTCTTTTGAATTTTCCAGCTGTATACAAAGCGCTATAGAACTCGTGTCTGGCAATATTATGCATCATTTGATAGGCCTTGACATAACCTACGACGCTATGCATTGTAAGTTTGGATAATGCGTTCAGTTATAGACGTGTAAACTTGAAGTTCACTAACGCCGAAATTAGCCCTATTTTAAAGTTTTCCTTCGTTAAGGGCAAATCCGCTAGAGAAACGTTCCGTGAGATTGATGGTGTTTGGGGGTATGGTAATCTACCACTTGGAACCGCGGGGGAATTGTTTCAACGATTCAGAGCCGGTGAAAACGATACCATGGATAAGCCAGAAGGCAGAAGACCTGTGACGACGAATACCGATCGAATCATGGAAATCATCGAGTTAGACCGGCATGTGGCATCTCGTGACATCGCCCAGGAGATAGGAGTTAGTCACCAAACCATTTTAAACCATCTGCAGAAGGCTGAATACACAAAAAGCTTGATGTTTGGGTGCCGCATGATTTGACGCAAGAAAACCTTCCGGACGGAATCAACGCTTGCGATATGCTGCTGAAACGGAACGAACTCGAACCATTTTTAAAGCAGATGGTGACTGGTGACGAAAAATGGATCACATACGACAACAAACAACAAAATGGTGAGTTGTTCCAAACAGTGGCCAGGTCGGGATTGACGGCCAAAAAGACTTAACTGTGTGTTTGGTGGGATTGGAAGGGAATCATCCACTATGAGCTGCTCCCTTAATTCGACCATTTACTGCGAACAACTGGAGCGCTTGAAGTATGCGATCGACCAGAAGCGTCCAGAATTGGGCAACAGGAAGGGTGTGGCGTTCCACCAGGACAAACTCAGACCACACACTTCGGAATCATTCACTATGAGCTGCTCCCTTAATTCTACCATTTACTGCGAACAACTGGACCGCTTGAGGCAGGCGATCGGCAAGAAGCGTCCAGACTTTGGCAACAGGAAGGGTGTGGCTTTCCACCAGGACAACTCCAGACCACACACTTCAGAATCATCCACTATGAGCTGCTCCCTTAATTCTACCATTTACTGCGAACAACTGGACCGCTTGAGGCAGGCGATCGGCAAGAAGCGTCCAAACTTTGGCAACAGGAAGGGTGTGGCTTTCCACCAGGACAACTCCAGACTACACACTTCGTTAATGACTCGTCAGAAGCTACGGGAGCTCGGATGGGAGGTTTTATCACATCCATCGTATAACCCGGACATAGCGCCAAGTGATAGCCACCTGTTCCTGTCCATGGCGAACGCCCTTAATAGTGTGAAGTTGAACTTAAAAGAAGCTTGTGAAAAGTATCTGCCGACTTCTTCGCAAATGAGGAGGGGGGCTTCTACGAGGGGGTTATAATGATCTAGCTAGATGGAAACAGATTATCGAACAAAACGGCGCATATCTGAACTAAATCCGATCACTGTAACACTTTTTATGAAGCATTGAATTAAGAGCAAAAAAGCGGAAGATATTTGACAACCTTATATTTTAATGTAATGTCATGTATGTGGCCGGCGTGACGTACGGTGTAGAGTGCTACACTCACACGCCGAAGAATTTTTCACGGCACCACCTTTTTCGAGCTACTGATAACACTCTAAGATTGTTAACAGTCCAAGAAAAAATTTCTCAAACTTCGAAATCCAGAGACTGTAAAAAACTGCAGGTCCCTTCCACTCGTGAGAGAACAGTAGCGCACACAACACGAGTAGTTGATGAGGAAGCTAGACTATTGTTCCCCTCTAGACTGTCGCACTGTTCAATTGTTAATATTTTTTTATTTACTGCCCATTATGTGCGATGAACTTTTTCCATATTTCACGCAGCATAATAATTTCACGGTCATGAAACTCTTGGTTTTTATCAGCATAAACCTGAACCATGTACTATTTGACATCATAATCATTGTTTGACACTTCGATTACGTCAGCAAACATGAAAAATTCAACAAAAGCCATCTATGAGTGAAATCCCAAGCAGACAATATTTTGAATCAATAGAATATGGAACAATTATCAATCAGTATATGCAGTTAATGGGAATGGATTCACTTTTCCAAAGAAAAAGTGTGATCTTAACCTGAAGAGAGCATCCGTCCTACATTCTCAAGACACAATTTAATCTATAGTTTGTTTTTTTATAAGTTTTCAAAATTTTGCAGGGACTTAGTTCTAAGAGGATTTTTATTCATTTTGAGACTTTCGTCATAAAAGACCGTTATCTGAAGACAATTCTTTCTGGCTGAATATTTTATAGTCCTAAATAGGCAAAAATGTTAATTGAGCAACCGAGGCAATCTAAGCATATGTGGCTACAACTCATATTGTTCAGGTGCGTGCTTTCCTTCACTGATTTATCAACAGTGCCCACAGTTTAATGTCAACCTCGAAATGCTTGTCCCTTTCCATAGAACTGGCATCATTCTTCTCATTAATGAAACCTCCGTATCGAAAATGCATTCAAATGCTGTGACCATTCCCCCCCGCCACTCCAATCTCAGAGTGTTGAATTATGAAAATCAACTCTATATCGCAGAGTCTGCCTACGTGCCTAAGAATGTTGTTTCCTCCGCCAACAAAAAACCACCGCTTCCACGGCCGAAAATCATAAATACATCCATAACGTCGCTCCCTGATGAAAGATTAAGTTTCACTTGAAAGGACCATTGTTACATGCAGAAGAGAGACTCGTCGGATTTTTTGAAAGCCTTGGATTTTTCGTTTTTTCGTTCGTGGTAAACTCATTTTCCGGTCACTCTCATGAGTTGCCGTGACTGAAGGCTGCTTGTAGTGCTATCCAATCAATTCACAAGAGCCTTCCTCATGATGTCTTCTGCCACATTCACATCCTTGGTTGTAGGGATTGCATAATGCACCCGCGCTTCTTAACTTAAAGCGAAGTTGCAGAGTAGATCCACTCAGGCGTGGCGTGGCGGAACAGGATACGTTGCCTCTACTTAAATTTCGATTACATAAATAATTTTTAATTAAAACTTATTCTTCACACATCCGCCGAACAGGATGTAGGCTTCTCCCACATCGAACCTCACCCTGGCTGTGGGAGACAGAAAGCACTTAAGTCAACAACTCCTCATTTGAGAACACCAACACCGCTTTATTGTACGCAAAGAAGCGACGCCATCAGTGCCACCACACGCAACCTAACCATGTTAACACAATCGAAACAAATTGCTGGCAGTTCTCAATCATCGAATGCGGAGTTTATACATTTTGTTTTTTTTTTTTTTTCTTTTCTGTAGAGAAAGACGTGCCTCCTCCTTCTACGCCGGAGAGGCATGATTGAATGTGTCATCACAAGGAGCAGGTGCAGGTGTGGAGTCATACACAGGTCCCATATGTGGGTTTGGGAAGGAAGTGTGTATGTGAGCACCGTTTATGATATTTCTCTGCACACATCGCCTCTAACGACTATCTGGAGCCCCCAATCTATAGCCGACAGGATGTGCCATGAACTGTTGCGAAACCTGTGCGGGAGAGCGTGATTGTTTGGCTTTTTGTATGCCACTGCCATTATCCTCGACGTGCGTTGTGTGCGACGGTGGTGGCAGGAATCTGGTCTCAAAGAATGGGAACGAAGACAGTAAAACAGTTTGCATGTTCGACTATGTGTCGGACATTCTAAGTCGGAAATTTAGTACCTGTCCGTAATGAGTTTTCACGCACATGCATGGTGCTTTGTGTGCTGTTTCCCCGAAGCCGACAAAGAGATTTATCCGCCACCCCGGATAAGCCCGCTTTCCAGTTGTGTGAAGCGGATCCCGTTGCTTTTCTTTTTTCTTATATTTTGCCTTTTGTTGCCTTCCTCTTCATCAGTTGCACCTAGATTTAGTGTTATCGCAATGAAGTTCCAGCAAAATATTTTGCAAAGTAAAGGAAATTTACATTTCAAAGTACATACCGTTACAAAATCCGCACGATGGTCGTCAGGCGAAGAGTTTAAGGGATGTCTAATGCCCTCAGGTGGAATTTGTTGTTGCTGTTGTTGTTTTCGCCGTTCAATTCGTTTCTTCTTTCTGTGGCGCGATTTTCTTGCGCCTAACATAAATCTGTGTGGCGGCTTCTGTATTTACGCTTTTATTGCCATTCATGATAGAGAAGGGATCGACAAGAGAAATGTTTATGGCCATGAAAAAATGCTTTTCCCCGTTGCGTCATTAGGATTCCCATGCGGGCTGCCGGAGATATGAATGGAACGTAATAAAAATGCCGAATAATAAATAAATTTCGATTCAAATGAACATTTTATCATATTTAAGGAATAATAATTTGAGATTTATTCTTGCAACATTCGTCAAAAATGTCAGGCTCCAATTCGTGAAAAGAATGATGGCGGCTTACATACCTGTCGGTGTGCAAACACATGAGTATTCATGAAGCGAAATTATTAATCCCGCCCTTTATTCCCTTGACACGAAGTACACATGTGTTTGAACGACGTAATTGTTTTCTGTCAACATCTGGGATGGTGCTTTATAATGACAAATATTTTTTTAAAACATTTCAATTGTGTGACATGGAATTTGCGGCAGATGATTTTGACATTTGTGAGCTTGCGGTCATAGTGCTCAATGTCGTTTGGTCAATGCCGGAATGGATTTCGGGTTAGAGTTAATTTCAAATTGAACTATCAATTGCTGAAAAGTGTGAACATCATTTAAATTTTTTACCATTTAGAAGTCAAAAAAAAGATGCAAATCTGGAGGAGGTAGCATTTAGAAGCTTTATTTGACTAGAAAATTCTTTTCTTTCTTCGGTTAGGATTCATTTAGAGAAGTTCGCCGTTTGCTTTATTTCTCCGGTTCTGTAATGTGCCGGTCCATTTATGCATTTTCAACGGTCATTCATGACGAAGGTTACATAAGTTAACGAAAAGAAAGTTTGAATTTAATAAAAAAGTATTTTAAGTCTTGCGCCTTCACTTTATTAACTTCAATCTGGAACTAAAATACAAATAATTTCTCACGTCTATTTATTGATCTACTTTACTAACGCTGCACTTGTCACCGTGGGACAGCGATCGAAGTGTCGATGGGCCAGACGCTAAGTTATTTGGCGTAACCCCAAATGCAATAGGTGCAAGGTGCAGCGATATTTTGGCTGCGCGTGTGAGTTGTTTGGCTGCGCGTGTGAAATGTCGTTTTGCAGCGTGTTTGAGAATAACTTATACGACAACGGTCGTTCGTGGTGTTATTACCGATCCCGTTCGTAGTAACTAACCTTGGTAATTTTTTTTTTCGTTTTTTTTTTCAGGTTATTCGTTTATTGATACATAGGTTATTCGTGTACAATGGTTTACCTGCAGGTGGCTATACATTGGTAGTGACAATTTTTGAAGAGACTTAAATTTAATTAGTTTTAGATTGCAATACAGTTTTTACAAATATTCAGACATTAATATTTACGAATTAAGAAACTGTTATGGAATGAAATTGCATTAAATACCTTTTCAACTCTTATTTTCTTTTTTAAATTCGGAATAAATTTCAAAAACTGTGGCAACGAATTCATAAATTTAGGGTGTATCTTAATTCCCGGTCTCCATATAGTTTGTAAGCTTCCGGAACTTTCAGCATTTCTTGCGCTCGTCTTCTTGTGTTTAGTATGTGATTTAAAGGTTGCTGAAATCGTTGATCATTCATAAAGTGCTGCAATGTTATCATCTGGAAGATTGCTTTGACAGCTAAAACTTGAAAGTCGGACTTAATGGGCCTAAGAATTTTGACAAGACGATGTTGTATGTTGCATATATTATCCATGTGGGATGTTGCTGAGTTTCCCCAGGCCAGCGTGACTCTGCTAAGGAGTAACACACCTGCCTTTGCACTTCCGCGTTTGTATAACGCTTGAGGTGTGTCATTGGGGAAAAAGTGCTGTTAAGTTGTAGGCGCAGAACATTGATATGCTCACGCCAAAGAAAATTCTCGTCTATGGTGACTCCCAAGTATTTTATGGTCCTGACTACCTCATTTGCGTTGCTATTTGTTGGTAGTGGACAGCGGTCAATTCGATGGAAGATTTGCAGCGATTCTGTTGGTTTTGACGGAGTACGAATGAGCATCACCTTTTTCTCACCGCTTTCATGAGTAGACCGTGGCCGCCGTGGCGTAGTGGGTAGAGTGCGACGCTCACACGCCGAAGGGTCTAGGTTCGACTTCCGGCTGAACATCTCGAATTTTTCAACGCACCTCCTCTTTCGAGCTGCTGACAACACTCAAAGAGAAATAACTGTCTAAGAGAGCTTCTCAAACTTCGCCGTTCGCAGTCGGCAAAAAAATGTAGGTCCCTTCTACTCGTGAGAGAGCAGCGCGCACAACACGAATAGTTGATGAGCAAGCTAGGCCCTGGTCCCCCTGTGGACTGTCGTGCCAACAATTATTACTATTGTTTTTATTATTATTATCCATGACTAGACCATTATCATGACACCATTCAGACATGGCGTTGAATTCGTCTTGCAATATAAGTACAGCTGATTGGAAGTGTTTATGTTTTACCACGATTGCCATGTCGTCGGCAAAGGCACAAGCAGTGCTTTTTTTCAACAGTCTTAATAGTTCGTTTGTAAAAAGAATGCATATAAGGGGACTTAATATGGAAATTTGTGGCACACCGTATTTACACTCCTTTTTTACTACTCAATGTGTCAGTTATCTTGACTCGGATCGTTCTATCAGTAAGCTTTTCATTCTGCAGACGCTTTCCACACGTTTTTCGAGTGACAGGGTATTAAATGCCTTGCTAAAGTCTATAAATAGCACAACTACGTAATACGGAGTACGGCTTCCAAAAAGGTAAGAATACACAATCAGGGAGTTTACAAACATAGTCAATGCGGGTCTAGTGTCATCTAGTCTCGTATGTTTGAACCCGCATTGACCACGTTTGTAAACTCCCTGATTGTGTAGTCCTGTCTTTTTGGAAGCCGTACTGATTTGGGTGTAGCACTTTATGTTTTGAAATTAAACCATTACCACGATTAACAAGAATTTCTTCCAAGCTTTTTTCATCTGCCGATAGAATTGCAATCGGGCTTTAGTTTATTGTATCGCTTTTTACTTCTCCCTTGTAAATTGGGCGAATTATTGATTTTTTCATCAACTTTGGCACATGACATTGACCAATACTGCAATTTATTATTCTAGAGATAACTGCAGTGAGACGCAAAGCATTCGATTTGAGGTCAATTGGTCTAATATTATCTGCTCCAGGACCTTCTTTGCTATTTCATTGACTCTGGATTTTATACACTTCCGGTTCGGTGGCTTCCTCCAGGTATATGCTTTGTTGAATTTGATTAAAAAATAAGTTGATTTATTTATTTATTCATCAATTTCTATTTTGTCGCCCTCAAAGTAGTCCCCCTCAGATAATTCTTTTTTTTTTCAAAATGTTCGTCGTTTTCGGTGTGAGCCAACTGCTATACCGACATCTTCAACATCTGCTCTAATAGCGATTCGAGGATTCTCCACAACAATTTTCTTCACTCTCTCAACATTTTCGTCGGTTGTCGATGATGCCAACAGTTTTCTTCCCTTTCTTAAGTAAAAAGTCTTGAGCTACGACCCCGTCAACGAACGCCTTATGACAATCCGCATCAAGGCTGAATTCGGGAACATCAGGCTGATTTGCGCTCACGCCGCGACAGAGAAGAGGGATGACAACACCAACGATGACTTCTATGACCTCCTAGAAAGAACTTACGATCGATGCCTCAGCTCAGCTAAGAATGGAGGAAATCTTTGCTGGAGTCATCGGTAAATGGAATCAGGCTGTTAGACTTCGCCTCGGGGCAGAACCTCTCTGTGGCCCTGTGTGGAAGGAAGGAAACTTCGAGGTAGTCAAGGACTTCGTCTACTTCGGCTCCGCGGTAAGCAAGGACAACAACTTCAGCACCGAAATCAAACGCAGAATCAGTCTTGCCAATTGTTTTTTTTTTTTTTTTTGAGCTCAAGAGGCAATTGAGTAATAAAGCGCTCTCTCAAAGGACTAAGCTCGATTTATATAACAGCCTAATGGTCACGGTCCTACTTTACGGCGCGGAAACTTGGACGTTAGCAAAGGCGGATAAGAAAGCCCTTAGTCTTTTCGAGAGAAAAGGTTTGCTTGGGATTTTTGGTCCTGTTTAAGTTGATGGCATTTGGAGGAGAAGATTTAACGACGAACTCTATGGGGTGTACAGCGACATGCGCCTGATCAAGCGTCATTGGATACAACGCTTAAGATGGCTAGGCCATGTAGAGCGTATAGACACCACTGCTACGGCCCGAAAAGTCTTTGAATCCGAGCCATTGGGACAACGCAACAGAGGACGACCTACACTAAGGTGACGCACACAAGTGGAGAAGGACCTCACCCGACTTGGAGTGAGCAACTGGAGACGGGTGGCAAAAGATCGTGCTGGCTGGAGAGACATGGTGGTTGAGGCCCAAGTCCACCCCGGTCTGTAGCGCCATAAGAGGAAAATAGGAAGAAGACCAATTTGTATGTTTCTCAGTGGTTTAAGGTCGAAAAGTGCCACAATCTTGAACCTCATCTCTACGAAAAAAGGAAGCAGTTTTATAAAATGCGTGTAGAAACATATTTCAAATAAATCAGGCTCCGGTTAGTAATAATAATAATCGTATGGCGCGTCAGTCTACAGGGGGACCAAGGCCTAGTTTGTGTTGAGCACGCTGCTGTTCTCACATCAGTAGAAGGTACCTAAAGTTTTAGCCGACTGCTAGGGACGAAGGTTGGGAAGCTTTTTTAGAGTGTTGTTAGAAGTTCGAAAGAGGTGGTGCCGCGAAAAAATTCGAGGCGTTAAGATGCGCATCATACCTGGGTCTTCGGCGTGTGAGCGTCGCTCTCTACCCACTACACCACGGCGGCCCCTGGCTACAGTTAACGATATGAACATTGGAGTTCACCCTCAATTCAGTTTCTGCAATTTATTTTCTCTAGTGTCAGAGCTCCAACTCATCATAATTATTTCTAGTTTCCTTCTTAATGTGATCTCTCCCTGTTCTTCTTTGCTTGTTGTCTGAGTTTGTATGTTTGGCTCTCTCCAACGTGGATATTTATTTGTAGTTCATCACTGTTATTGACAAACGCAGCATTCGCCGTGGGTGTAGTGCTCAAAGAAAACAGCAATTTCTGTTACAAATTCATCCTTTTTATCCTTTCTTCTTTGAATCCGAGCCATTGGGACAACGCAACAGACAACTTTTTCTTCTTCTTCTCCTTCTTCCTCTATTTCCCTACCTGAATATTCCGATATTATGCTGGATATGCACGTGTTTACAGAACACATTAAATTCGCATATGTTTGCATAAGTTCGTATGATGCATTCAAGCACACTCAGGCGTGAGAGCACGCATCATACACTTAAGTAGAACCTCACATTCGAGTTTTCAGAGAAATTGGGCCACGATTTTGAACATCCTCTTCAGGCCGCCCCAGGAGTACTCAGAAAAGAAAAAACAATATAAAGCCACGTCGAATGCATATAACAAGAACAGGTTACTTGCACCTTACTCCTTCACACACAATACGATTTTAATCAGATATTCTGTGAAGGAGCCAGTCTCCTCAATTGGTGTGCACAATGCGCCCATGCATCACAAATGTACGCATCAAGAGATGTGCATTCTTTTCCATCTCATTAGAGTCATCCGCGTTTTCGTGTTTACACATCACTTCTCCTTGCCGGCGCACACACAATAAATGCACTTTCGCAGGATGCACGCCTGCACCGGCGAACGTATGGGGCGTGCTTTCAAAAGATTGCAGCTGTGAAATTTCACAGAGGATGATGAAACCGTGCAGGAATCTTCCGCAAAGCCGCCGCATGCGGAACTAAAAACAAAAGCTCACCACGCATATTTCCCAGGCATGTTGCACATAATTCAGTGCCCCTGGGTGCACAAACCAGAAGAAGAATCTCCGAGTAATTCACCAGACAATGGACCTGCCGACTGAATTGCACGAGCTCCTTGCACATGGCACCGCTGTGCTTTGGTATCATATGCCGCCTGCTCCGCCTGCTGCTCATTCAATTGGCAAATAGAAGCCAAACAGGGATGGTATGGAAAGGGTGGAGAAAATTGTGTATTCTATGTTCAGTACCGAGCTGGAGACATACTATATGATGTCCACCTGGACTCCCCGAGGAATAAAGATGCCTCTTCAGACTGCACTTTTCTTTGCGCTTGTTATTGCATGCTTTTGAGGACGCGTGCCATGGGACGCGAGAAGTACTATTTAAATAATGAACGAACTGGCAGCACATGAGACACGATGATATTCATTTTGAATGATTGGTCAACGATGCACTTAGGACTGGACTCGTTTTGCTGCGTCCTCCTCGAAAGAAAATTAAATCGCCTTGCGGGGAGAGAGACCTTTCTGTGGCAGTGGTGGATAGTGGATAGCAGATGTCGGATGAATTTTATTGCGCAGTCTGGCTGTAGGCATGGGGTGGTTATTGAATTTAACCATGCTGCCTGATGGATGACGGCAAGCGAAGAAGAGTGACTTTGAGTTGTTCGAAGGGGATAGGATCATTATGACTAGCAAACGTTATTTATCGTGCTTCTTTGTTAAGAATCTAGCAACCAACGGAAGCAGTTTCCTTCAGATTCAATTTTAACGATTTGATTGAGATCCCTTCGCTTTTGCCAATTCTACTTTAATCCGTAATTCGCTTCAAACATCTGATGAATTTACTTTGCAATCTTAAAGTTTATATCCATGAACTTGACTTAAACGTTCACTTGCCGTGCGCCCTTTGTATCCTTGGCAGCTTCCACTCAATTTGCTTGAGCACTGCAAGTTCTCCTTATCCGCACACCTCATGCCAAAGTAACTTCCCTTTCGTCGTAACATTCGGCAGAGCACACCTCTGCCTTTTATTCACGTCTTGAATAATAAATGCGGCATTTGAGGGTGCTCTCCTCTGGTTATAGTCTTCTATTAACACTCCAAGACAAGGGAGGTGGATTCGGAGTGTGTTTATTTCAATTCCTTGAACACTAAATACACACGGCAATTCGAATAATTGGCTGGGATACTACTTCAATAAAGCTTAAGTGGCGCCAAGTTCCGAGGGGAAAGGAGAAATTGAACCCAATAATTTTGGGTGGTACTTGGTCTGCCCTCCAATGAGGGTGCACTCAAGACAAATCGTAGCACACACATACTCGTACATATTCGACTGTGGGGTGGTCGGTGCTCTCTGAAGGTGAAGATTTGAATCCCAAGGTAAGCACCTGAATCGCTCAAAGGATGCTGACGGCAGTTATCCCCTTCGGCTCTGCCAAATGGAGTTTGAATAGAGGCGTGGAATTTAGCAAAGCAGATAAATTAAATTTGAATAAATCAGAATTTCTCTCACCGTCAAGTGGGCGTGCCTTGTGTGCTGGTTGCTGCTATCGCATCACAATTGGGCGCGTTCCTATGATAATGGAGAGACCTTCGGCGTGCCTGATAGCCTAATCGTTCAGTCGAAAAACAGAAAGAATACCACAACTGCATGGGGTGTGGAAGGAGTGGAAATAATTACGAAATCATGACGGTGTAATGGCTCATAGAGGTGTTTACCAAAGCGAAGGAGAAAGCACGTGGCCAGAAATATATTAGCAACACGTCGGACTCATTACTGAGACTTGTGCTGCATGGCAACCACGGCGTTGGTTGCAGAGATGAAAGTGCCTGCAGGAATAAATGCTCGAAGGTGACACTAATTTGTATTTAAACTCACTTGAGGGCGAGCTTTGCAATCGTGATGTGCAATCGTTTGTGATGGCTATTTTTGGGTTCACAAGTAGAGATTGCATTAGTTCTGTTTCATTTTGTATCGCCACTGCTAGACAGCTTTCAATGTCAACTATAAGTATTGTAATGTGAGCCGCTGTAAGGCAGAATGCTCAACTCAATTTGGACGATGATAGAAAAGAGTTCCGTCCCTCCGACTTGTACTGAGATTCAGCTGCTCGATATAATCGAAGGCAGGCCTGAAGGCACCGCCTCTCAAACCTCTCCTTCTTTTCCATCTGGGAAGGACTCACGTTGAACCACACAGGACAACCATAAACCATGATTGGCCGGATGAGGACTAAGTAGCATATTACCTTCACCCTGGTGTCAAGTTGAATGCTGTGAAACAGCCCTCTTGCCATAGCGAAGGCTTTCTTAGACCTGGTCAGAGCTGTATCTACATGGATACTTTACACTCTGTGGTCTGAAGCAGGGTTCAATTTCGATTTAAGTGAAATATTGTTATTCACATCCCATCAAGGATGTACTGGCAAATCAGAAATCTCCAAACTGTCAACGGTAACGTCCAATACGATGTGATAAATGTTTAGAATGTGTGTGTCCGCATACGCCTGCCTACAAAAAAACATCGCCGAAACGGATCGGGAAGTAAAGGCTCGAATTGAATGAAATCCGCCTCGGAGTGAAAGAAAACGGCATGTGGGCTCAAAATGCCATTGAAACGTATGCTACATCAACTGAAAAATAAAACTGGGCTCAAGCCATTGAAGTTCCAAAAAGCACACAATCCTACACCACATACAATAGTAGAATCGAAAAAGCGGATTAGTTGATACGTTTGCACGAAAGTGGTGACATTTTAAGTTTGTTTTTTTTTTCCTGATGAGTTTCCATTTGTAGCCGAGTTATTACACAGGAAGAACGAGTTTACTTGCCAGAGTGTTTCTTCGAAAATGCGCACTTTCGGGCGGCCATTAGAAATCAAGCACTACCGACGGTGATGGGTTGGGCCCCCATTATCGTTAATGGTCGTTCTCTGCCCGTATTTGTGTACCGTGGATACAAAATTAAAGCGACCGTATTTCGTGGAACTCTCTTAGAGGCAGTATTGAAACCTTGCTCAAACAAAGTGTTTTTTTAGAAGACAATGAACATTTTTTCTCTCGCAAAGTGCACGTTAACTACTATCGGCTTAAAAAACATGTTGCACACTTTTTTCTCACACAATGGATTACAGGTTCTGCGAATGCAAGTTTTGGGTCGTCCGGCTAAGGCTGGCACTAAAAAATAACAAAGTCTGGACCACCTAAAACTAATTCTTCACCGGGAATCGACCGAAGTAGTGCAGAGGCTCTTCCATGCAGTGTACGATGCTTTCTTCGGTATTCTGTTTTTAATTCCCCTAAAGGTGAACAACTGACACAATTTGAAAATTCATGTGTTATCCAAAATTATTTGCTTTAGCAAACTGAGAGTTTCTGAATTGTTTCACCCAGTAAGAAAGCCATGTAAGCCCGAAACGAGAGGGAGCAGTACATGTACAGCCTGGGAACATTTAAAGTTTTTATTTTTCAAGTTTGACACAACTCTCCACTGGATCTACAAAGATTAAGTTTTGCCATACCTGCTACATCTGTGAAAACGAGGACTTGAGTTTCGATTCAGAATTTGTAGAATTTTACTTTAAGTTTGCACCTATCAAGCAGAACATTGATTTCCAAGACAAAACGTAATTTCTTACAAACTTGTCTGAACCTCCATCAATACCTCCCGAAAATGCAAAAGGATAAGGGGAAACCACCCCATTTTGAGAATGCCAGTGTCTTGCTAGAACAGTAACCAGTGCTTCTTGAGATGTGGGCGTGCTATCGCCGGAAAGGTGTTATGCCAGGAATAAAGTCCGAAAGTTTTACCAAAAGGTAAAACAACTATCCGGGGGATACAAGGTTGGGACCGAAGCCTGCCGGGATCAAAATGGACCACTTGCGGTAGGGTCGCAGTCTGTGCTGAGAATCTGGAAGAAACATTTCTGCAGATTCCTTAACCACGATGACGGCCTCAATTCCGCTGTTAGGCAGAATTTTTCACTCAATTTGGAGGGTGATAGAGAAGAATTCTGTCATCACGACTTAGACGAGGTGGAGATAGCAATATCGAAACTGATGTCGAACAAAGTTAGTGAAGCGAACGGACTGTCCGCAGAACTATTTAAAGCAGGAGGAGATGAGTTGGTTGGGCGCATGCATCAGCTCATCGGTGAGATATTGTTGGAGGAAAGCATGTAAGACGAATGGAATCTTAGAGTCGTTTGTCGGGTCTACAAGAACGGAGACCGCTTTGGCTGCGCCAATTATCAAAGGATATCCTTCTAAACATCGCCTACAAAATCCTCTCTGCCGTGTTGTGTGAGCATCTGAAACCGTCTGTTCATAATGTGTTAGGTCCTTATCAGTGTGGTTTCAGGCCAGGGCAGTACAGGTTAGATCAGATCTTCACATTACGGCAGATCCTGGAAAAGACTCAAGAACTGCAAATCAACCCTTACCGATTTTAAGGCCGCATATGACAGTGTGAATAGAGACGAGCTATACAGCGCCATGTCTAGTTTTGGCATTCCTACCAAACGCGTCAGATTGTGTAGGGTGACGATGGAGAACTCTTGCTGCTCCGTCAAGGACGAACTCGCCGAGACCTTCGACGTCACAAAAGGTTTTAGACAAGGCGACGTATTGTCATGTGACTTCTTTAACATGATCCTCGAGAAGATCGTGCGTAACTTACAAGTCAACACCAGAGGCGCTATCATCCAGAAGTCAGTTCGTACATGCAGGCGACAGTGACGTGATTGGACGAACTCAGCCAGCCGTCATTGAGGCGTTTGCTGGCATTGAAGCGGCTAAAATGGATCTGGTGGTTAATGGGGGCTAAGCAAAGTACATGCTGCCATCAAGAAAGGACAAACAACATCGACATCTCGGACAGGGCGTCAGACTAGGCAAGGACTTCGTCTATATCGACTCAGAGGTAAAGACAACAACATCAATACCGAAATTAGTAGAGAATCACTCTTGGCAATACCTGTTCCCGTGGGCTCAAGTGACAATTGTGTAATAGAGCCCTCTTTCGGAGGACTTTGTTCGTTTTATATAAAAGCTTGATTATTCCGACTTACTTTACGTATGGCACTGAAACCTGGACGTTTCTAAACGCGAATAGGGGAGGGGGTCGATGGTCTTTCCTTTCCTGTTTGAGTTGGTGACATTTGGAAGAGAATATTTAACGCCGAACTCTATGGCCTGTACAGAGACATGCCTCGCCAATCGTCTTCGGATACAACGCTTAAAATGGTTAGGTCGTGTAGAGCGTATGACCACAACTGTTCCGGAATGAAAAGACTTCGAATCTGAGCCATTGGGATAACGCAACAGAGGTCGACCTAGGCTAAGGTGACGCACACAAGTGGAGAAGGACTTCATCTAGCTTGGAGTTCGGAATTGGAGGCAGGAGTCTAAAAATCGTTCTAATGACCTGGCTGGATAGGCATGCTGGTTAAGCCCCAGCTCCACCCAATCAGTATAACCACAAGGAGAAGAAGAACCGAATAAGGCGCTTGCATCAATCTGTGAGATATGCTCGCAAGCAAGCATGCACGATGAGTGCAATCTCTGTGCCGTCTACAGTTTCAATACGAAAGAAAACTTCTTCAATTGCCATACTTTCGATAAATCTTTCTCCTTAACATCGCGTGGAAGGTTGTCTCTGCCGTGTTGTGTGAATACCAAATCCATTCGAAAATACACACATACGTCAGTTGGAGGCTCAGAGACCCTAATATCAACCAAATCTTCACACTACTGCATATCCTGGGGAGAAGGAAACTGTTTGAAATCAAAAACAACGTCGAATACAAGGCGTTCAAGGACGCATATGACAGTGAGCATAGAAGCGAGCTAAACATCGTCGTCGCGTTTTGAAATTCCCGAAAAATTTCCTAGATTGTGCAGTATGAAAATAAAGAACTCCTGCTGGTTCCTCAAGGTCGGTATTGAACTCATCAAGACCACCAGTGTTAAAGACAAGATGACGGGCTGTCAGTTTACTTCTTCAACATCGTTCTTGAGAACGTCATGAAGAAAGCTCTTCTTTACACAGGAGGAGTGATCAAACGAAAAGGAAAGTCGAAGGCAATATAAGAGAGTGAACAGAATCAGGAAACAATACTCTTGAACATTATGGCAACAAGTGTTTCCTCTGATTCCGTGTAGCAATCATTTAAACAAAGAATTCAATGATCTTTCGAAAATTCAAATTCCCTCGAGTAGGAGTTTAATCAACATTAAACTCCTACTCGAGCACATCTTCTACGAATCCACCTCCTCTACTTGCTGGCGAATGTGAAACATTTTTAACGACTTTTTCGCAGAATTAGATTATTAAATTCAAGCTCCACACTATGCGCGCTAGTTTGCATTTTGAAAGCAAAACACATTCGTCGTGTGACTTTCTATTAAAAGCAGTAGCGCATTTCCGTTTAAATGAATGCCTCGCAAAGCTCTTCAGCATACTTTTGTCGAGCAAGAGGGATCGCAATTTACAGCCACCAAACGGTACGCGCCCGCATGAGACTGCATTCAGAAGCAAAAGCAGCTCTCGGTAATTGTTTATTGCGGTCAATTTCCATAGCTGGGGTGAAAGCACTATGGAGACGTTACTCAGAAATTGGATGAACAGGCTAAGCCGTATGAACACCCGAATTTCAGGAATTCATTTCTGGGAGCACACTGGTGTTCAGCGCGAATGAAACGTGTACGGTGGAGGTTGCAGTAAAATTTCGCGCGAGTGCCATATTCACACGACGTCAAAAGGCATAGTTCACGCGCCCCGACATAAGTATTAGCTTAGGATAATAGTGGCATAAATAAACGTGATGAATGTCTATGCTGCGCGCAAAGTAGCAATGGGTGGGCTAATTTGGCAACGACGCGTGGTATACCCTTAGCGATCAGAGATGCTGCCGGGGGTGGCTGTAATGAATTGCACATCATTTTAGTGAAATATATTTTGAAGCAAGCCCCCTCCTCAGAAGCTGAGAGTGAGCGATAACTGGTAATAAATCATGAAGACTATCAGATCGACTGTTGGAGACGCTTTAGGAGCTGGAGTCGTGGACGCGGAGGAGTAGAAAATTAACTGAATAGGGCGCCTCTTCGGGGTTGGGAGTAAGAAGCACTAAAAATCGAAATTATTCGAAAAATTTCTGACGAAATAAATTGGGTAAATCAAGTGCCTATGAATCACGTGCTGAGATTTCCGATTATATCAGCGAAATATTTTATTTGCCATGCCGGCAAGGTGCAGGAGACTAGCTGAATTCGGGGGCGCGGTTTAAGTGAAGCTCGTGTCAAGTGGGGGATGATGTTGAATAAATTTTTATTTAATGATGTGCCACAAATTTAACGACATACATATTTAAAAGGGATGTGATATAATAGACGAGACACATTTCGTTTGAAATTAAGAAAGATTTCTCGTTTTAGGCACTCGGCTTAGTGGCGATTGCCACCTCATTCCCTTCGACTTTTATCCGGTGAGTGCGTTGTTTTAGACTCGGAAATGAAAAGGATGCTTGGGGACATGGACGGGCAGCGGCTTATAGAGCAGTTCTCTAAACTTGGCCATGGAGGAAATGTGCGCCGTTGTGAACAAGTGCTTTCGTATGGCCCAAGAATTTTTTGTTCCTCCCACAAGGAGGTCGTTCTTTTTGGCAATTAATCACAATTAAACACAAAAATCTATTGAAAGCATATCTTGTAAATATCAAAAACAAAAACAAAACAATATAAGAATAACTTTTTTGATCGAAACGAGACGAAGGCCATTCTTCTTCTTGTTGAGGAGCTACAGCACGGAGTGGACCTGAGGCTCAACCAACATGCCTCTCCAGCCAGCATGATCTTTCACCAGCTTCCTCCAATTGCTCTTATTCTTCTTCTTCTTGTGGCACTACAGTCCAGGATGGACGTGGGCAAAACCAACATGCTCGTAGACAGAATTCAGTTGCACACTCCAAGTTGGTTGGGGTCCTTCTCCACTTGTGTGTGCCTCCTTAGCCAGCGCAGTCCTCTGTTGTGTTGTCCCAATGGCTCAGATTCGAGGACTTTTCGGACCGGAGCAGTGGGGTCCATACGCTCTACATGATCTAGCCATCTTAAGTGTTGTATCAGTAGACGCTTGACCAAGCGCATATCGCTGTACAGCCTATAGAATCAGTCGTTTAATCTTCTCCTTAAAATGCCATCAATGTAAACTGGACCGTGCAAAGATTTTCTCTCGAAAAGACTAAGCCTTTCTTCATCCGCCTTTAGTAACGCTCAGGCATCCGCGCCATAAAGTAGAACTGGGCTGATCAAGCTGTTATATGAAGCGAGGTAAGTCCTTCGACAGTGGGCTTTGTTAGTCCCTTGCCTTTTGAGCCCAAAGAAACAACAATTGGCAAGACAGATTCTGCGTTTGATTTCGGTGCTGAAGTTGTTGCCACCTTGTACCGCGGAACCGATGTAGACGACGAAGTCCTTGACCACTTCGAAGACTCTGGTGCCTTTGTGATGCTCTGTCCGAGACGTTGATGTTGTGTGTCCTTCCTTGATGCCAGCATGTACTTCGTATTTCGCCGAACCCATTTTAGCCGGTTCCGCTTCAATGCTAGCAAACGCTTTATTGACGACTCGCTGTGTTCGTCCAGCACGTTAATGCCATCTGCGTAAGCTAGCAATTGAACTGACTTCTGGAAGATAATGCCTTTGGTGTTGACTGTGAGTTACCACAAACCAGAATGACGAAAATTAGCAAAACATGAAGCGCTGATTAATTGAGAAAACGTATGTAAATCCATGATTGTAATTTTCTATAACCCAAACCAAACAAAAACGAATGTTCCACAGTTGACCATCTTGCAATTTTCATTAAACGCAATATTTGAAACTGTATATATCTACTTATAACCAATTTACTGCAGACAAGCCCTTCCGGCTTTGCAGTTAAAAACATGTACATGTATTACGAAATGGGAAATAGAGAAAGAATTGAATTGAGTTGAATTAAATTGAGTGTTTTGAGCTGTTCTAGAGCTCTAAAGCCTTCTAATGCCGGAAAACATGAAGGATCGATGTTATGCAAACAAATCAAAAAAGGTTTCAAGCAAATTAAAGCCAATTTTTGATCATCTGTATTTATTCAAGTAGATGAACAACTGTCAAAGAAAAAGGCGCACAAACTTCACCATTCGGACTCAGCAAAAAACAGTAGGTCCCTGCAGTAGCGCGCACAACACAAGTAAGTTGACGAGCAAACTAGGCCCTGGTCCCTCTGTGAAATAGTATTCCTAGCCAGCATAGCGAAGGGAACGGAGTATGACATAACATATATTCACGGATGGCTCGAAGACACACGGCAGATTGTTATCTTCATCAAAAACCTAACACGTTGTCTTATCCCCAACCTTGCTTCACCTTGCATGAAGGCTTCACTGTCCTGGTAAATTAACAATTAGGATTAAAATCAGTTTTTCCGGTACCCAGGCTGCATTCAAATTTCTAGGAGGTTACGAATTCCACTCAAGCACCGCCCACCACTCATCGACATGGCTCAGTTCTTCAACACTCACCTAAACTCATCAAACCCGACCAAGGGAGAACACACACTGAATTGAGTGAACTTGAAGGTAGTCGGAGATCTATGGACTGCAACAGACCACTGCTTCATTCGAATACACCCACCCAGACTCAGCACCCAACGATTTCTGCAGGAGCTGCAGAAGGAGTAATCGACTAGGAAAATCCTTTATTGGCAATTCGGTTTAAATTTAGCACGGGCGCCACAAGAGCTTTATAATTTCCTCACAATACTTTAAGACAACAGAAAACTGGTTGCGTATCGCCACAATGAACAAAGGCCGTTTTAAATGCTGTTGATTCACTGCTAACAGGCAGCGTGGAGCAGTCTGTTACTTTCCAAAAGTTCAGGGATGTATTTTTCGGTTCTATTACAAGGAATCAATTGCAACAACAACAACAGAAGTTCATTTGTAGGAAACTCACTATTGAAAGGCCTGTCGAATTGGTCGAAGGGATCACCTGCCTCACGACCGTTCCTAAAGCCATAAAACTCTTAGAACGATGTCTATGATCCGATAATTTGCTACTCCCATACATTAAGTAGTTGAAGAGTCGACAAGTTTAAGTCAGCATAAAAAATAATTTACCGCCGCGGACTGCAAGTTTAAGTATTACTTAGCGCATCTTTTATCACTGGTTCCTGTGAGCAGTTATAGCATATCTCATATTAAGTACCTACAATGGTCCCTGGAAAACAATTGAAAAAATGGTGGTTCCAATACCGGTATGAAGTGAGTGTCAAGATACAAATGTCTCGATAAGGAACATTTGTTGTGAACTAGCCCTTATTTTTTTTTTGTTTGTTTGCTACGACATCTGTGAAAAATATTTAGTGTAAATCAAGTCATTGAACAGGCAACATCATATTTTTTCATCGAATTTTGTACCAGAAAGTGATGATTTGCGGATAGCATTAATATTTTGTTTTCGTTTGAAGAAAAGTGCTGCAAATGCTTGTCGAGGCATATGGTGATCACGCTCTATCAGAAGCAACATGCAAATGATGGTTTCAACGCTTCAGAAAAAATGATTTTGATGTGAGAAATGAAGAACGTGGAAGACCACCAAAATAGTTTGAAGACACCGAATTGCAAACGATATTGGATGGAGATGACACTTTGAGTCAAAAGCAAATGGCAGCAATGTTAAATGTTGCACAACTAACAATTTCTGACCGTTAAAAGCTATGGGAAAGATTCAAAAGTGTGGAAAATGGGTGCCACATGAATTGAATGAAAGACAGATGGAAAACCGAAAAAACACTCGACAAATTTTGCTTCAAAGACACGAAAGCAAATCGGTTTTGCATCCGATTGTTACTGGCGATGAAAAATGGATTTATTTTAAGAATCCTAAACGGAAAAAATCATGGGTTAATTTGGGACAACCATCAACATCGACTGAAAACCAGATCGATTCGGCAAGAAGATGTGTGTGTGGTGGGACCGGAAAGGTGCGCTGTACCACGAGCTCCTAAAACCTGGTTAAACCGTTAATACTGATCGCTACCGACAAAAATGATCAATTTGAACCATACATTGATCGAGAAAAGACCAGAATGGGCCAGAAGACACGGCAAGGTAATTTTGCTCCATGACATTGCACCTGCACACAAAGTAAAACCGGTTTAGGATACAATCAAAACACTTGGCTGGGAGCAGCTACCCCACCCGCCGTATTCACCAGATTCGACTCCTTCCGACTACCATTTGTTTTCATCGATGGAACACGCATTGGCTGAGCCGCACTTTGATTCCTACGAGGAGGTCGAAAATTGGGTGTCTGATTGGTTTGCTTTAAATGACGAACAATTTTTTTGGCGTGGTATTCACAAATTGCCGGAAAGGTGGTCAAAATGTGTAGAAAACAATGGCCAATGCTTTGAGTAAAATGTTTTTACTTTCCCATTAATAATAAGTCTTTTATTTTTAAAAAAATAAAACTGGTATAACTGGTATTATAACGCCGCCTGTCTGTCTTACACCATGCGTGGTTACAGTGAGATTAGATTTCCGGGTGTCGCTTTGAGACGCTGTCGGCAACTTCCTTTCAACTATTCGGCCAATACTTTGAGTCTCACTATTCTGAACATTCGAGTCGTTTTATGGCGCAAAAATGTAATACAAACCAGAATCCCTTCATGGAAAGTGGTGGCATTTTGCTGAACATAGGTAACCCACAAGCTTTGAGTGTTAGCCGCTTTTCAGGAAAGAAATGCACTTCCGTTGCATTGTGTTAAATTCAAACACTTTACACTTTTAACGCTGCTGAAGAGACAATTCTAAATATATCGTCCAAACATTTTCATGTTACGGGAAAATTACACCCAAAATTGATGTATAAACATATGGTTGTTAGCACAAGATGTTCCCTTACTCCAAGTCTATATCGATTCGGCTTTGAATAGACCTTATCCCCATTTCAACGTCATCAGTGCTCCACATTGTTGATGTTATGAGGTTAACCCTTCAATTATAGCGCCATCATTCTTATGTCGACAGATGGCTTAAATTTCGTTTAATGGTACTCACGAATCGCTCGATGCCAGTGCCATACGACCCCATTTGCCTCACATGCACGTAACGAGTTGGTAGGTGAAGCGTCGACACACTTACACCCATTGATGAGGAGGGCACTTTCTATGTGTCGGGGCGAAGGAAGTTCATTGTTAATCAACTCATATATGTAAGAGTAGAACATGTGTGTTCACATTTCCTGCGAAATACTTCGTCGACGATTGACGTTGGGGTAAGTGGACAAATAATTTCCTTTAGAATTCTGATGTGTGTTGTTACTACGGATGTCCCTGTGTAGGGATGAATTTTGATTCCTTTGCGACAGTGTTGTTTAAGTTGTCCTATTTGAAGATATTTTTTGAAACGGATTTCTGGGAAGAAATAATGAAATTGTCTGCGGTTGGCTGTCAGGTTCGATTCTGACAGGATTGTCTTGGGACTTCCTGACGTTCGGTTAGGAAAGTTTCTCATTTTGGCATTGACATGTCGTTCTCCGCTAGATATCCCATTCCATTATAAACACCATGTCAAATGTTTCCCATTTTACTTCATAAGAATGAATGTCATCTCAGGCAACGCTTCTCCCATTTGTGTGTAAGTCCGCACACACGCACAGTCCTTGGTTGAGTTTGAAGGAAATGATTTCTGATAGTATACAGAAACTTTTAGATTGACTCCTAAGGGTACTGGCTGTATGTTACAGGGCTATGTTCGTGTTTTAAGTTTCCTAAGTGGTCCTTCTTGAAATTGTAAAACTTTAAGTCACTCAAAATTAGTGGGGCGTGTGCTCCATTGACTTCAATTGAAGTTAAAGTTTGTTCGGCATTAAAGTGATGAGCAAAGGGGTAGGTGTTGACAAATCACAATTTTAAGTTATGAATTGTTCTTGGGTGCGACACGCAGAGCGTCATCCGAATCAGCGTGGCTTTGTTGTTTTGGGAAGTCATGTGTGTAGTGGCGGGTTCTTTTGTGGTTTCGGAATAGTGGAGGTAAACAAAGCGAAACGAGGTGTAGAACAACAATAAGGAAACTGAAGAAGTCTCATTTTGTTTCCGCATGAATTGGTTTTCGTGAGGTAGTGTAATTCTTCTTCTTCTTGTGGCGCTACAGTCCGAGGTGGATCTGGGCCTCAACCAACATGCCTCTCCAGCCAACACGATCTTTCGTCAGTTGCCTCCTGTTAGGCACTCCAAGTTGGTTGAGGTCCTTCTCCACTTGTGTGTACCACTTTAGTCTAGGTAGTCCTCTGTTGTCCCAAATGGTAGTGTAATTCACAAGCGAAAAATTTGGTATACAAAGTTTGTTGAAATTGTCGACGAAGGGGAAAGAAACGTTTGTTATACATTTTCATATCGAATATTGAATGACACCATCCCTTACCCTTACTGACAATACTCAAAGAGTTGATATATGCGTCAACAAATGCGAGTACAGTGGAAACTTCAACATTTTTGACTAAGCCCTGGCAACAATCAGATTCCCAGAACAAAAGGACATGGGTATGTGAATAAGTAAGGTTGACACACGGGTGCTTATGGTAGAAATGAGAGACTTGGAGACAATATTAGAAAACATTTCTTCTAAGAAAGGTCTTTCAATACTGGTTCATATACGGAAGAGATACTTTTTCATATTTGAAGAGAACCCAAGATGTTGAAAATCAAAAATGTTGAAATCGAAAAAATCCTATTCCAAAACGGGACAAGCTAACCTTTCTCGCCCCATTGTTAAGGGCTCTGCATGGGGATATGGGGTTTCAAATTCATCATTTCTTCCCTTTGTTTTCAAGAAAACAAAAAATTCAAAAACCTTTCAGTTGAGCAAAGAGGATATTATATCAACCCGACCCTGATGTAGTTGTCCATAGCTACCGGCGATTGTGTTCAAATGCAGTTATCCTTCAACGTAAACTGAAACAGTATCTGCAGCGTAGAGAACAAAAGGCTTTCAAGCACGCTTGCGTATGCAAGCAACAGTTCGATTCCTAATTTAATGGGAGTTGTAACATTGTTCCTCAAAAATTTAGCTAAGAGTGATACGCTGTTCGTAAACTGCAGCAACCCCCATAGATTGAAGTCTCAAATCATTTCGCAGGGGCAGTACATGCGGAGATGACTCCTTTTGACTTTAGGTATGTTTCAAGAGTTTTTTTATTTTCGGTTTTGGGCTTGTTTCTGTTGTAAGGACTTAATAGAAGCACAGCACGTTGGATTACTACTGCGCGGGCCAATTAATTTTTTATTGACATTGGAACTTGTCGAGTCCTGGACTACTTATACTGGGAATAGAAAAAGATCAGTTCAAAGGTTTCCTCTGGTCAAGGGAGGCTGATCAACGGGAGTGTACTGGAAGAAATAAATTTTATATAGAAAGCAAAAGGAGAAGGGATCATTGTCTCGGCGGGCGGTTGTGAATTAAATGATCCCTTCGAACAATTGCCTTGCGATAGTGAGTTTGATTCAAACGAACTGCTTGTGGTATTGTTGCTGTATTGATTCTTTGTAATAGAACCGAAAAATACATCCCTGGACTTTTGGAAAGTAACAGACTGCTCCACGCTGCCTGTTAGCAGTGAATCAACAGCATTTAAAACGGCCTTTGTTCATTGTGGCGATACGCAACCAGTTTTCTGTTGTCTTAAAGTATTGTGAGGAAATTATAAAGCTCTTGTGGCGCCCGTGCTAAATTTAAACCAAATTCCCAATAAAGGATTTTCCGATTACTCCTTCTGCAGCTCCTGCAGAAATCGTTGGGTGCTGAGTCTGGGTGGGTATATTCAAATGACGCAGTGGTCTGTTGCGGTCCATAGATCTCCGACTACCTACAGATTTACTCAATCCAGTGTGTGTTCTCCCTTAGTCGGTATTGATGATTTTAGGTCAGTGTTGAGGAACTGAGCCGGGTCGATGAGTGGTGGGCGGTGCTTGAGTAGAATTCGTAACCTCCTAGAAATTTGAATGCAGCCTGGCTACAGGAAAAAAACTGATTTTAATCCTAGTTGTTCCTTTACCAGGACAGTGAAACCTTCATGCAAGGTGAAGCAAGGTTGGGGATAAGACAACGTCTTAGGTTTCAGATGAAGATAACAATCTGCCGTGTGTCTTCGAGCCATCCGTGAATATATGTTATATCCTGCTCCGTTCCCTTCGGTATGCTAGCTAAGAATACTTTTTCTGAGATGAATTGAATGGTGATACTGTCAGAATTGTGTCAGAAAGTTTAACTGATATAGGATGCTAGAAAGGCATCACTTCGCAGTAAGGCCATGAATTGGGACTAAGATTGCTTTGCGGGTCGAATGTTCGTCCTATGAGATCAAGAGGGAAACAAAAACGAGTATGTAAATTAAACTATTCAAATTTTATTTTTGTAAAGAAAATAATTTTATTTGATAGGAATTGGGCAGTACAACCCCTTAGACAGATCACTCAAGACTAAACTGCAATTATTATGATTCTACCTTAAATACTATTTCACGTGCGCCAGCAACGAGCAAGATCCCACAGGAGGTCTCCAGTTACCGTCAACGTACGCGATGGAATGTATGGCATAGCACAGGTGTCGGATAGTCCAGACATTGTGTCAGCATTTCAGCATGTCAGTCTGGTTGGAGCAAAATTAGATGTTTGCGTTCTTAACTTGTATACAGCTGTAGAGGGAGTACTTATCATTGTCCCGTATATACCATATAGACACTGCCCAAATTTTTGTTCTCGGTTGAGGAGTTTTTAGAGGGTATTTTTATTTAATTCTATCCAGCCGATTTAGGTGCCATACAGAACCATCGAAAGAACAATTGTTGCTTTAAACCTGTTGCTCAACTCACAAACGCCACACATTTTCTTTTGATATTTCGCAGGCTTCTACAAGGTATACTCTGCAAATTCTAGGTATTTTCTAACTGCGATCAATACTCTAAGAAATACTTCTTCAGAGACATAACCCCCAAATGGTATACGGACACATAGAGGTGAACAAGATTCTTTATTAATTTCAAACAAAAAATTAACGAAACTACAAGTTTTTTAAGGTAAATTGCGTGGCCGCCGTGGCGTAGTGGGTAAAGTGCGACGCTCACACGCCGAAGGGGCTAGGTTCGGTTCCCGGCTGAACACCTCGAATTTTTCACGGCCCCACCTCTTTCCAGCTGCTGACAACACTCAAAGAGTAATAACTGTCTAAGAGAGCTTCTCAAACTTCGCCGTTCGGAGTCGGCAAAAAACTGTAGGTACCTTCTACTCGTGAAAGAACAGTAGCGCCCACAACACGAGTAGTTGATGAGCAAGCTAGACCCTGGCCCCCCTGTGGACTGTAGAAAGAAAGTCATTGGCTGCCGCTCATTACTAGATCAATTGACAGTCTCTATCTCTGCTGGGTGCTTCGAAATGAAGTCGTAAAATGTACCTAATTTCTGCATCACAACCTCCTGGATATTTCTCATACCAATATGTTCGACTATGCACCCACGCATAGACGAACAGAAATTTTATCAAAATTAAAATATGCAAAAGGATACTTCAACATCCTGTAAGACGTTCTACGCAATGAGAAAGTCATTTCTCAATTTGTCCACAACACTGACAGGATATTAATTTCGCCAACGCACATTCTGCATGTTTTTGATAAACCAATTTAATGCTGGCAGTCACTTGTAAAGAATTCTGTCACCAGTCACATTTCTTTGGATCAGATTTATCAAT
Source organism: Eristalinus aeneus (assembly GCA_955652365.1). Taxonomy (NCBI): domain Eukaryota; kingdom Metazoa; phylum Arthropoda; class Insecta; order Diptera; family Syrphidae; genus Eristalinus; species Eristalinus aeneus. Next base: position 42,913,329 of record OY019134.1, on the reverse strand, counting down.
ACGCAGCACAGACATCCTTTCAGGCTAGTCTGTTGGGGTGAATATCTTTATCTGTATCCTGCCTTTTGTTGAACACTGAACCGCTTCAGTGAAGGCGAGACGCTCTTCGCTTGCGCACAGATATTCATCATTGATGATGTAATATATCATATCAGTGCGGCAAATGAAGTGTCTGACGCTACCAAAATATTCAGTAATTTCGTTGACAAAGCCATGACATGATAATGAAATGAATGAGGCGGTATGTGATTTTTCGCTGTTCTCAAGCTTCTCTGATAATGAATGTACAAAGTATCGCACAAGAGGGGTGTAGTTTAAAAAAATTAAGCCTTCAAAGAAAACAACTTATTTTCTATTCAAATTTGGGGTGTTCAGTCCGGAAATTGAACCTGGTACTTTCGGCGTAGAGTAATTCCCAATTGTCTGATGTGACCTGCTTCATTTATTTCGGAATAAGCAATCAAAACGAATATTTGAAGATGGTATAAGTTGGGAAATAAAGCCTTGCTTGGAGAATTTTACCGATGCGGTTTGAGTAATTAGATTTTAATGGCGTGTAAAGAAGAACCTGCAGAAATCAACAACAGATGAAAACACTTGGCAAAATCCTCACACATTTCCTGATAATCATTTTTGCCATCGAATGTTCACTAACTCCGTTTTTCCAACGCGACGCGATGAAGGAGGCTGAAAAATAAAAACTCCGCATGAGTTGTAAATATGAGCACATATACTATTTCCCGGGGCATACTTGCATTTGCTTCCTTTCTCTCGGCCAATTTGTGTTGAGTGTCCATCTATTCCTTTTGTTCTGTATAATGAACTGATCTAAAGGTGGTATTTCGTAGGCTGAGTGCGATCAGAAAGAATTTTGGGCGCAATGTAATGGAGGCTTACGCTTAAGATGGCTAGGCCATGGAGAGCGTATGGGCACCACTGCTCCAACCCGAAAAATCTTCAAATCAGAACCATTGGGACAACGCAACAGAGGACGGCTTAGACTACGGTGGCACACACAAGTGGAGAAGGACCTTAGCCAACTTGGAAGACAGCTGGTGAAAGATCGTGCTGCCTGTTGGTTGAGGCCCAGGTCCACTCCGGACTGTAGCGCCATAAGAAGAAGAGAAACAAGAAGGGAAAATCAATCAGTTGGATACCATATGTTCTACGAAAGACGACTACCCATCATTACTAGGATTGACTTTATGTACATGTATTCCTATTTTCCAATAGCGTTCAAAGTAACGGATGCGGAACGTCTCAGCGTTGGTAAAACCGAAATCATCCCATCTATGGTTTAAGAACGAAATTTACCGAAGTTGTACGCTGGTACTTAGAAGTGCAGACAGTGAAGTACAATTAAAACCAAGTTAAACCTTTTTCTGCTGAAATAGAAAAAACTATTAAGCATGCATTGTGAAACTCCCAAACCAGTAGATTCCAGAGTAAACAGAACTTTTTGCGTCGGTTTGTCACATGGAAAAATGGATCCATCATTACACTCCAGAGTCAAATCGGCAGTCAGCATTTTGGACAGCAGCCGGTGAACCACGCCCAAAGCGTCCAAAACCATCAAGGTCGGCTGGCCAGGCTGTGGCATCCGTATTTTGGGATGCGCACGGAAGTTTATTCATCAGGTATCTTGAGAAAGGCAACAGAATCAACAACGAATACTTAAGAGTGATTTTTTAAAAGCTATAGGAAAGTTTTTCAAAAATAAAACATATAAAGTTCAGGAAAATCCATGAAATCTTTATTTGAATCGATCGTGTGGTCCATATAATTTAATATTTGAAGATAATTTCATGCAAATGTTGACCCTGACGGCGCCTCAAATGGTCCATCCGCTAAGTCCAATTTCGTCATACTCTTTCCACTATTTCGGCCGGTATCTCACGAATAAATGCTTCAATGTTGTCTTCGAATGCGTCAATTGAATAGGTCTTGTGTGTGTAGATATGAGCTTTAACATAGCGCCACAAAACAACAATAGTTTAAAGCCGTTAAATCGCACGATCTGAGCGGCCAATTGACCGGTCCCAAACATGAAATAAAATGTTCACCGAACTCGCCTCTCAATAAGTTTATTGTTGCTCGTGCTGTATGGCATGTGACACCGTCTTGTTGACACCATATGTCATGCAAGTCAAGCTCAAGTTATATCTTTTCACACTATTCACAGTTACGTCACGATTCGCATCATCTTTGAAGAAATACGGTCCAATGTTGCCAACAGCCTATATCTGTGACCTGTTCTGGGTGCATTGGTAGCTTTTGCAATGCTTCTGATTGCTATTCACTCCAGAACCGACAATTCTGCTAATCTACGTATCCATTGAGCCAATAATGACCATACAATGGAAGAAGCGCGCAATGAGCTCTCTTGACAGAGCAAGCATTTTGATAACAAAATTCAATAATTTGCAAGCGTTGTTAGTTTGTAAGATGATTCGTGGTTAAATTATAAACCAAACTGAAGACGTTTGACAGTGACACAAAACACGAAACGTGTGTCTGCTGTTTTAACCATTGTTTTTTTTGATTGATGTTTTGCGTAATTGAGGAATTAGGAATATTGGGCGCAAAGGTCTTAACCAGTGTTTGATTAAATCCACAATGTTAGTTAAAATGTTAATTAAAAAAAAGTTAACTCTATAACGTCATCACCGTGCTCATTTCTCGTGAAAATAGGTCCAATATTGAAGTCTTTCAGCAATCCTTACCATGACTTAAACCTACATGGATGCATTAGCTTCTCGGATATAACAAATACACTTTCCGAGCCCCAAATGCGCAAATTTGATTTGTTGCCCTAGCCGCAGAAATGGAAACAGTCCTGGTCTATATTTATTATCCACCAGGTGTTTCAAGTGCAAGACTGTGAAGTCTCAATTAACGAACTGAGCTCCTCCCACTGCTGGATCAAATAGACCACTAGATCTTCTGTCAAAAAAGCTGCTGAGCAAAGAACGTGAATTGCGCCTCAACCTCCCGGCCACATTCTCATTTCATCGCATAGTATGACGAGCATTGCTCACTAGCACGAACTAAACTACTCGCACTTGATGCATCATTCCGGCAAAAACTTCTTTCACAAAAAAATCACTCTGATTGCACTGGAAAAAGTACATTAGACTCAAGCGGATGAATTAACACATCACTCAATAAGACCGAGGACATTTAGAGGGTGCCAAAATAAACAATATAAAATTATAATTTTTGTTAGCGGCGCCCCTTTATGCCCCGCGATTTTTTGAGTGATCTATACATACATATATACATATACATATATACATGTACATGTATACAGCGTTGTGGTGAAGGTTTGGAGGCTAAGACAGTCAGTCCAGATGTCCCGCATTGAATTCTTGAGTTGTTGTGGAAAAATCTTGGCTTGTCTCCTAGATACTTTGGTTTTTCAAAAATTGTCCAAGACGTATATAAGTCAGCCAAAGTCAAAATCCAACATTGAAAATGGATCGTATCCTTCAAACACTTCCAAAAGTTTCTCCATTTGACTCCAGTAAATATGGAAGATTCCTTTTAAAGCGGCCACCTGCCAGGCCACTTGTCCCCTCTACAATTGCGGGCGCATGACCAAGTTCTCCAAACAGAAAGTTCTTCATCGCTGAAATCATCTTGATTTGTGTAACCGCCTTCGATGAGACAACACTTTCTCTAATTAAAGAACAGACTCCTCGAGGGAAAAGCGCATAAGACATACAATATCCCTTAGCCAAATACTCCATTCCCAGCACTCGTTGTTTACGCAACCACACATGTACACAATTTATGTGCACATTTGTTTGAAAGACGTGTCCGCCCCACCCTCCGCTGGTTGGGCCCTCATTCGGTTCCCTTTTGCGAAAATTAAAATTGCAGCTGATAAGTGATTCGTTTGCCTTTGAGAGGATGCTTGATGAGCAAATCAACTCCATCAACATCAAGGCTCCGCGAACGTGTAAAATGCTAACTCATACACACTCCAGGCTCTCTCTCGTCCTGGCAAACAATTTGTAATTTAATACGCTTCAAGCATTGTAAATTCAAGTGGAATAAACATTATCCTGACAGAAGAGCGCTGGGTGTGTGTGAGTGGAATTGGGCATAGATATATGTATGTGCTCCATCATTGTACCGCCTTACATTGCAAACTTCTCGAGCACGAGCAGGATCGAGGCAGCATCGAGTAAAGAACAATCAGAGCTCCTCTAGTTTCGCTGGTGTTGACCGCCCGGAACCTGGTCCTGGCCGAACGTAGCCGAAATGAAATGATAAGGTGGGGTGTAACAGTGGTTTTTGTGCACAGCCAAGGTCCTTGCTACACCATTTGCTACACATCCTTGTCAACGTGTACTGTGAGCTTCTGTGTAACACAATCCCATTACACATCAAGATGTGTAGAAGGAGGTCGAGGACAGAGGGAGGCCGGCCCTGCCGCACGAAAAGCCATCGGCAGAGATGACTTCACTAAGTCTTTGGGGTGTTGCGGGGAGAAGAGCTGAGGGCAGTTAAATGCTGGTGCTGAAAATGTTGTGTTCATCGAATGCGATGTGTGAACCAACACGCTTTCATATCGAAATATATATGTATATATATACGTGTGTGTATGTATGTGAGTGCTTCTGACTATCGAAGAAAATTATGTGCACTAAAGGTTCCTCGAAGGAAAATATTGGTCTTTTGTGAACGCATTTGAGGAGTACCGCACCAGCAGGAGCGTCAACACCAGAGGCATAACACACTCCTTGATGCTGGTAACGATGTTGATAATGGTGAAGATGATGACAATGATGAACACGACATTGACAAAGCTTAGATGCTTGTTGTTGCTGCAGCCGCCATCAATAAACGATAATAAGATACGTTCAACTCCCAACCACGTACTCGCAAGGTACAAGCATGTATTCAGAATGTTCAGCGGGAGACACCGCGCTTCGATAAGCGTTAATGTTCGTTTGTAGTGTTGATTCTTCCGTTAAATTTGATATTTGTATTTACCAACCGACTCCTTAAGTAGTCAGTCCGCCGAAAGAAAAACAGAAGCACAAGGAGCAATGCAATTAATTGAGTTTCTGAATTTCAGTTCTCTGCTACATTGTTGGCGTTTTACTGCCCTACTTCCACATTGTTGCCGGGTACAAAAGAGCATTAAATCATAATTAGAAGCGAGATGAGTTTTCGCCTTTGTGAATGCGTGTGGCTGCTCAGATTCGGTAATTTATTCCGAGATAGCATCTTTCCGAATCGACGAAGAAGCTCCAGATTCAGCAACAAACAGTTAGACTGCAAGTGTGTGTGCTGTCTAAGCTCGTACATGCGAATGAACGTACGTTTGTGCGTTTCGGTCCTGCGAGTGACTTTCTGTATGGCGCGCTCGGCGTACTGGAGAGAATAATGAATTTTCTGTTTAATTAGTGAATGAGATAAAATTATTATGGCTCTACTACGAAACTATGCGAATAAACTGAAGTTTCTACGGGCAAACCTACACACAGACCAGGCAGTACGGCGTTTATTCTCGTCTAAATCCTGGCTATCCTTCATGAAACTCGTACAAAATTTTATACTTCGTTGTTATTAATATCATGAGTAGTGCTGCAATAGCTTCAGTCGTTCAATTTCGTTCTAATTCCGGTTTTGTTTGTTGGGCTGTGGGCAGAAGTGATGCGCGGGCTTTATTAACGTACATGACTGATGCTGTTTTACTAGCAATTGCTAAAAGGCATAATTTGTTTCAGCACATTACGGCGAACTCGTCGATAAAACTTTGGGAGAACGTAAGCAATTCCGAATTTGAAGTGTGCATATTGCTCGTTTCCGCATTTTCTTCTCTAAATTTGAGTATTCTCTTGTCTTTCCGCCACAAAACTTTGTGTCTTCTGCACATGAAAGAAGGCTTTAAAATCGTTTCAGCACTTTGCGAATTGCTAACTGGCGAATGGGAAGCACCTGGTGCATGCATCAGCCATAAAAGGGTATTTCAATGCAGACGCTCAAATTTTCTTCAACAGGAACTGTTACCCCTATCATGTCTTTTAGTTTGTATTTTAATTATACCCAATATGCATATGGTCGCCGTGGCGTATTAGGTAGAATGCGACGCTCACACGCCGAACGGTGTAGGTTCGACTCCCAGCTCAACACCAATTTTTCGAATTTTTCACGGCACCACCTCTTTCGAGCTGCTGACAACACTCAAAGAGTAACAACTGTCTAAGAAAACTTCTCAAATTTCGCCGTTCGGAGTCGGCAGAAAACTGTAGGTCCTTCTACTCGTGAGAGAACAGTAGCGCGCACCACACGAGTAGTTGATGAGCAAGCTAGGCCTTGGTCCCACTTTGGACTGTAGCGCCAACAATTATTATTAATATGCAAACCATAATGGACACTAGTACAACGATTTCAGATTATTCAACTCAAGTGTAAAAATTGGTGTTTAATCACAGTACCCCAATTTTTTGGATGCCACCATTTGTCCACCGCATCAACTGTTCAAATCACTGTCGCTGTAAATAAAGTGTGCGAAAACGAAAACCAATTTTTTGTCTTTTTTATTATTACTGGCTTAACATTCCTTCTTCCTTTTTTTGAAAATAATAAAATTCACCATCGAACTAAAACAACTCAATCAATTTGAGAGTAGATTAACTCTTATACTATTTTGATAGAAAAATCATCTTAAGCAAATATGAACCAGTTTGTCAGCAAGTGGTAATGGAGACCTGCTTCGCTGGACATCACGAAAAATCGCTCTTTGTTATGCATTTTGATGTCAACTGTCTCATTAGACCAGATTCAATTATTAATGCTGCTTGTCGTCACTGTGCATGGAAATCCATATCACACCACTATAAGTACTAATTTTTGGCCTCAGAGGCAAAGCATAGACTTGGTCAAAAGGAATTATTTTCGTTGAATGGGCACTTCCAAGAAGTATGGCCTCCTCGTTCGTGTGGTTTAACGTCTTTATACACTTTTTCATAGGAACTCAATGGCCTATGCTAAAGAGCCGGCTGGAGCTCAGGACTAAAATCAAAACTGAAGTCGCTGGAACTTCGGCCAAATTTTGAGAAAAATATTCAAATATTTGGTTTAATGACCGGTGTTGCGCAGATCCTGGAAAGGGCACAAGATGTACAAACCTACACCCACCACATATTCGCCGATTTTAAAGCCGCATATAACAATGTGCATAGAAACGAGCTATACAGTGCCATGTCTAGTTTTGGTATTCCTACCAAACTCGTCAGACTGTGTAGGATGACGATGGAGAACACTCGCTGCTCCGTCAAGGTCGGTAATGAACTCACCGAGACCTTTAATGTCAAAATAGGTTTTATACAAGACGACACACTGTCATGTGACTTCATCCTGAAGAAGATCGTGCATAACTTACAACACAGAGGCACGATCTTCCAGAAGTCATTTCAATTGCTAGCTTATGCAGACCACATTGATGTGATTGGACGAACACAGTGAGTCGTTAATGTTCGGCATTGAAGCGCAAGCGGCTAAAATGAGTCAGGCGGTAAATGAGGGCAAAGCAAATTACATGTCGTCATCAAGAAAGGACACAAAACATCGACGTCTCGGACAGAGCATCACACTAGGCAGCAGAAATTCGAGGTAGTCAAGGACTTCGTCTGCCTCAACTCCGCGGTAAATATTGACACCAACACAGCAACATGCGCCTGGTAAAGCGTCTTCGGATACAACGTTTAAGATTTATTAACCGTCGTGATTAACGGACAAATAAACTGTCTTGAATCCAAACAGTCATACCGGACGCGTATCTATTCCGCTCCGCCAATGGAACATTTTTCAAAGTTCGACATAGAAAGTACGCGAAAAAGTTTTCATAATCTGCCAAAACGCTTGTAGAATTCTCACCTCAACATTACCAAACGTGTTCGTAGTGCTCCCGTGAAACGAATTGAATATTAATTTTTTTTCATTATTTTAATCCAGTGAAACGCCCTTAATTCACTATAGGTAGCGTGTTCACCTCTGGGCTGTGTCATCGATCAAGATGAACTGACTTTGCTTTAGCTTGGTGGTTCTCGGCTTAATATATATATATATATATGTATATATATATATATATATATGTAACACATCACTCAATAAATCTCAAGAGTGACGTATAGGAGGCGGGTACAAGCATTCAAATTATATAAGGTTGCCAAATAATAATAAGCTGTGGTTATATAAAGTTGTATAAATATCTCCCTTCCGCGTTTTTGTCTTTTGAATTTTCCGGCTATGTACAAAGCGCTACAAAAGTCTTGACATAACCTTCAAAAAGGCGCTATGCATGATTAGTTGTGATATTACATTCAACATCTATAGACATGTAAACATGGAGTTCACTATCGCCGAAATGTTCGCTATTTTAAAGTTTTCCTTCGTTAAGGGTACATCCGCTAGAGAAATGTTCCGTGAGATTAATGGTGTTCTGGGGGATGGTACTCTGTCACTTCGAACCGCGGAGGTATGGTTTCGACGACTCAGAGCAGGTGAAAACTACACCATGGATAAGCCAGCCGGCGGAAGACCTGTGACGACGAATACCGATCTCGAATCATGGAAATCATCGAGTTAGACCGGCATGTGGCATCTCGTGACATCGCCCAGAAGATGGGAGTTAGTCACTGAACCATATTAAATCATCTTCAGAAGGCTGGATATAAAAAAAAACTTGATGTTTTGGTGCCGATTTGACGCAAGAAAACCATCTGAACCGAAACAAAACCTGCGATATGCTGCTGAAAAGGAACGAACTCGACCCATGTTAGAAGCGTATGGTAACTGGCGAGAAAAAATGGATCACATACAACAATATCAAGCGAAAACGGTCGTGGTTGAAGGCCGGTGAATCGTCCCAAACAGTGGCCAAGCCGGGATTGACGGCCAGGAAGGTTTTACTGTGATTAATGGGATTGGAAGGGAATCATCCACTATGAGCTACACCCATATGGCCAGACGCTTTATTCTACCATCTACTGCGAACAACTGGACCGCTTGGAGCAGGCGATCGACCAGAAGCGTCCAGAATTGGCCAACAGGAAGGGTGTAGTGTTCCACCAGGACAACGCCAGACAACACACACACACACACACACGGATGGGAGGTTTTATCGCATCCACCATATAGCTCGGACATAGCACCAAGTGATTACCACCTGTTCCTGTCCATGGCGAACGCTCTTGAAGGTGTGAAATTGAACTCAAAGGAGGCCTGCGAAAAGTGGCTGTCCGAGTTCTTCGAAATTAAGGAGAGGGGCTTCTACGAGGGGGTTATAATGAAGTTGCCGTCTAGATGAAAACAAATTATCGAACAAAACGGCGCTTATTTGAACTAAGTCCGAACACTGTAACGCTTTTTATGAAGCATTGAATGAAGAGCAAAAAAGCGGAAGGGAAATATTTGGCAACCTTTTACTTGTCAAGTTTGTATGACAAGTGATGCTTCTTTTGTGATTTTTAAAACAAGAAATAGAAAAAAGAAGAAGAAAACAGAATTTCGTGTGCTGATAAAAAATTGCTTTTTGGTAGGAAAAAATACCGTTCACTCTCAGAAGTGGCTTGAAAAGCGTTACAAGGACTCTACTCCATCGAAAACAACTATTGACGGTGGTATGTTGACTGTAAGCGAGGTCGTACTGACACCAAAGATGGTGAACTCTCTGGAAGGCCAATTGAGGTTGTGCAAGGTGAAAACGTTAAAAAAGTACACAAAATCGTTTTGGAAAACCGCAAAGTGAAATTGCGTGAGATAGCTTACACCTTAAAGATATCAGACGGCAGTGTTTACACTATATGGCATGAACACTTGCCCATGAGAAAGCTGTTTTTGACTAAAAACAACACCACGTCGATGATTCTGTGAGCGATTTAGGGCTGTTTCGCCAGAACAAACAGGACCTTTTGCGTCGGTATATCACAATGGATGAAACATGGATCCACCACTACACTCCAGAGTTAAATCGGCAGTCAGCGGAGTGGACAGCAACTGGTGACTCACGCTCAAATGCTCCAAAAACACCGAGGTCCTCTGGCAAGGTTATGGCAATCGTACAGTATTATTTTATCGACTATCTTAAAAAAGGCAAAATTATCAACAACGAATACTATATGGCATTATTGGTGCATTTGAAGGAAGAAATTGTTTCCATGTGAAGAAAAACAAATTTTCTTCCACCAAGACAATGTACCGTGTCACAAGTCAATGGCTATGGCGGGCTTTGCCTCCTCACCCAATGTATTCTCTCTCCGGATCTTGCACCCAGCGACATCTATCTTTTATCAGAACTCATAATAACGCTCGCAATAAAAATATGCCTCGAATGAAGAGGTGATCGTCGAATCTGAAGCGTATTTTGATTACAAAGATAAATCGGCCTTTAAAAAAGATATCGAAATGTTAAAGCGGCGTTGAACTGTTTTGTATTACTCTTAAAGGATTCTGATAAATAAAGCTCAGTTTTGTGTAGAAGATGTAATTTCATTGGTTGGTTCCTTAGACTTATTGAGTGATGCGTAATATATTGTATGGCGGGACAGCCCACAGAAGAGCAAGGGCCTAGCTTGCTCATGTTGTGTACGCTATTGTTTCACGTTTAGAAGGGAGTTATAGTATTTGTACGGTCCAAACAGGAAAACTTGAGAAGGTTTTTCTTAGAGAGTTATTTCTCTGAGTGTTCTCGGCACCTAGAAAAGGGACTTGCCGCGAATAATGCAAGGTGTTCAGCTGGGAAAAGAGCGTGGACGTGCTAACAGTGAGTGCAGTACTCTTTCCATTACGCCTTGGAGCACAGTGGTGCCCTTGTATGGAGAATACAGATATAAATCTGCAAATTCTTAGCTCGCTCGATCTCGATGAAATTGTATAGAGTGGTAAATTTCTTCGACTGTCAAAAAATGTTCGACACAGCATGGAGGATAACAGAGTAGTTTTAAGTTAAAAAAATTAAAACAACTAACATTGTGTTCGATTGCATAATAAAATATTTAATAATAATTTACGACAGAATATTTAAGCTTCAAAAACAAAGCTGAATACATAGCTACGAGGGGCGTACAATATATTCTCGGTATCGATATGAAGGAAAATGCGAATTTTATATACAATACATATACAATTTAAATTGTTTTTATTTTTCAATATAATCTCCCCTAACATTAATACATTTGGTACATCTTGAGATAAGTTTTTCTAAGCCCTCAAAAAAGAAAATTTCCTCTTTTTCTGCAGAATATCCATTTATTGCCGACTTGAGTTCTTCATCATGCGAAAACCTTTTTCCACGAAAAAAAATTTTTTTTTCATGACATTTTTTCAAATTCGGAAACAGGAAATAATAACTAGGGGTCGTAGTATAAGTATAATAATAACTAGGGGTAGGGTAACATGGTCTGGACTATAAAGTGGGTGTTGGATTTCTTCGAAACCACAATCTCGCGCAGCAGCCTTGGAAACTCGCACCGTGTAAACAAAAGCGTTGTCATGAGGAAGCAGAACACCCGCTGCGAGTTAGCCCCGTCTTTTCTTTTTAATTTCTTCCCGCAAAATAAGCAAACTCAAAGCGTAGGATGGGGCGTTAATGGTGTCACCTTATTTTTTTGTACTCAGTGGGCAAGATTCCCCTTGAGCCCCAAAAAACTGTGGCCGTGAGCTTCCCGGCAGACGGTGTGCTTTGAACTTCTTCGGGAGGTTCTGATCCCTTTATGCCATTACAATTTTAATTGTACATTATTATTATGATAAATAAATATAATTTTTTATGCCACTGCATGGACTCTTGTTTGCTTCAAGGTCATAGTGGTGAACCCAAGTTTCGTTCCCAATAATAATTCGATCCATAACACCGTCCGCTTTCTCAGTACACATCTCCAAAAGCTCTCTACAGCATGCGATTCTCACTTTTTTCTGAGGCGCTGTGAGCCTTCGTGGCACTCACCTTGCACTGACCTTTGAAAGGTTAAGATTGTCATGAAGAATGGTGTGAATGGTACCAGTTGAAAGCTTAGGGATCTCTGCCATCATCTTCACCTTTATTTTGGAATCCTCAAGAACAAGTTTTACGACGTCTTGGATGCTCTCTCCGGTACAAGCATTAGCCGGGGTGCCGTAGCGGGGGTCATCTTCAATACTCTCTCTGCCTCTCTTGAACTCACTCGACCACTTTTGCACAGTTGATAATTAAGGTGCGGAACCCTGCTAAACAGCCACCATCTCTTCATGAATAGTTTTTTTTTACTTTTTCCTGGCTTTATGAGAAAATTGATTACAGCGTGATGCTTAATTTTCACCATCGTCGTCTCAGTTGCCATTATGATTCTGTTTAACTAGAGATAAAACGCGAATTGATAATCACATTTATTTGAAATTTTACAAGAATGCACTAAATCAATAGTATTACTTGATAAATAAGTCAATTTATATATATAACCACAGCTTGACCCCGATACGAGAATATATTGAACGCCCCTCGTATGTGACTTAACCTCACTTCACTTTTTGTTAACAAGCCGATGACGTTGGAAGTGCTTAAAGGCAACATTGAATCCGAGATTGTGACCGCTGCGGGTGAAATGTGTGTATAGCGTCGTCTTGTAGGTTATGTCAAGGCCTTTCAAATGATTTGTAGTATTGCCAGATACGAGCTCCGTAGCGCTTTGTACATAGTCAGAAAATTCAAAAGACAAAAAGGCGGAAGGGAGATATTTATACAACTGTATGTAACCACAGCTTAATCCCGATACCGAGAATATATTGAAGGCCCCTCGTATATAGAAAAATTTCAATCAATACTATTTGCTAACACAACTTCGTTGTAGAAAATTGTAAATCTGAATTGGTTCATGTCTGTGGTATATGCGCAATACAAGTTTTAGAAGGGAAATCGTTGGAAGATTCAAAAATAATGTCTAATAATGCACGACATTGCTCCGTTTAAACGACTTGTTCTCCCAAAATGAATTGTTGTTCTTTTACCATCGATATAGAAAAATAAAGGTTAACAATTTTTATTTTACGAGGAGTGAACCTGATATTGGCTTTCTAGGTTCTTAAATATGTAGAATTGAAAAACGGCGGGAAAATTATTTCCTTTTACGTATTTTTTCCGCTTGGCCACCACTGCTTGGCGGCCACAATCCTCCGCTTTGCCAAGAAGAGTTATGCCTTCTAGTAGACCATTTTGTAATTTAAACCTCAAAAAAGGCTTTAAATCACGAAGTAGGATGTCATTGTCTGCTGTGTTATAGTATTAACTCATTTTGATCAAGTTCTAAGCATATCAGCTCCTTCATGACTATAATTGCTTCCCATTTAGTCGTTGTCTTAGATCCAAAAGAAATCAAATTCAACTTCACTTAGGTATCCAAAGGTGGTCACGTAATGAAGAACAAAACAAATCTAAACTCAACAAACCCGTCGTGAAATAAAATGTACTTGAAACTATCGCAAGTTTGTATTCACCAAAATGTTCTCGGCGACTAGCAGTACACGAAAATGAAGGATTGTCATGCAGGGTTAAGTAACATTCAGTGTTTGCAAACCGAAATTAACCCAGCAATTCCTTAGTTTTCAAAAACAATTCCCGAAATGTTCAATGGTTGTTTATTCGTTTTTGTTTGGAACTATTTTATATTACTATCTGTCTCTAGCAGAAAGTTAGTGCAGTGATGATTCTAGTCGGTTGTCGGGTTGGTTTTCTTTCAAACGAATTCAAATGTTTCCCCCCCAGACCACAGGCATATACAATTGCAGTTGTACGTTGAGCATTCCGAAAAGTAATGAAGGGCATCTACATGCATCTACATGCATGTACTGCTTCAATATTACTGTTGGCTATGTGACAGGTAAAGGCACCGTGTCATTCATCGCTTACCCGTAAAGTAGAAATTACAAAGATCGCACTGCTTCGAAGAATTAGCACTGTGCAAATGCTATGTGCCGACAAATCACATAAATGTGCATTTCCAGCGAAACACTATTGACCACTAAGCCGACTAATTGATTTTCGCATTAATCTGGCTGCAGTATTGGCAATTAAGAGCCTTCGTTTGATACACAATTCCAAAAATTAGTTGACTTATCATCGAAAACGCATTTAATTGGAGCAACTCTACTCGAATTTAAGCCGTCTGTTCATTCGTCTGTTTGACTGCATTTTTGAAAGAAGATGTTTAAGCTAGGCTTTAAGGCGTAGTCGAAAAACGTTTAGGGCGACTCCCACGAACCTGAACGTCTTGTATCACTGCTCGACTGAATAGTCTAATACCACCAAAAATTCAAGATTTAATCTCCCCCGCATAATAAACCGCCGTGGCGAAATAGGTAGAGTGCGACCGTTACCGGATAACCACCTCTAATTTTTCACGACATTACCTCTTTCGAGTTGCTAACAACACTCAAAGGCTACTAACTGTCTACAAAAAGCTTCTCAAACTGCGCCGTTCGGAGTCGGTAAAAAATAGTAGGTCCCTTCTACTCGTGAGAGAACAGCAGCGCGCATATGAGTTGTTGATGAGCAAGCCAGGTCCTGGTCCCCCTGTCAACTGTCGCGCCACACAATTATTATTATAATAAACTTATGTGTACCACTAAGAAATAACTGTTCTGCGTTGTTCTAGTGGTACGGTTGCGCCATGAACATTTTTTCCGAAAAAACCGGCGACCATTTGCTTGGAAGTGCTTCGTGAGCAAGCAACTTTTGTTGGATTTGGCTCAATTAGAAACACCCATACAGTCGACTGCTGTTTACTTTCGGGCTCATACGCGTTAATCCACCATTCGTCACCTGTTACGATGTCAAAGACGTGTTTCGAAGCACCGCGATCGTATTTTTGGAGCATTTCTTTTGAACAATCGACACGAGCCTCTTTCTTGAGCGATTTACAAATTGTGTGGGATCCAACGCGAATAAATTTTTTTCACGGTCAGATGTTTATGCAATATTGAATGTATACTGGTCCCACTAGTGCCTTAGTTTGTCTCAATCTCACGATAGGTCACATGACGATCTTGCAATATCATTTGGCTCACAGCATCAATGGTTTCCGGAACAACAACTGATTTTGGTCGACTTTTACGGAATTCGTCTTGGAGTGAACTACGACCTTGGTTGAATTCATCATACCATCGATGAACACTGGTCCTTGATGGAGCTTTATCGCCAAAAATTAAATTAAGTTCGTCGATGTAGTGTTGTTGAGTTAATCCACGTCGAGATTTGTAAAAAATAATCGCACGAAAATTTTAAAGATTTAACTTAGTTTTTTGGGCGAGATGAATATTTAAAGCGACAGCGTTCGTATGTCGAAACGTTCTGAGTACGTATAACCTCAAAAATGTCAAATTTAACGATAGAACTTGCAGTTGCCAGATTGCAACAGTAGGGTTGCCCAATCCCAAAATCTAAAAGGCAACCTTCGTAAAATGATTCACCAAAAATTGTTCCTACGCATTCAACAGCAGAATTCTGAGAGGCGTTCAATATATTCTCGGTATCGATATGAAGGAAAATGCGAATTTATTTTAAATTTTTTTTTTTTTTTCAATATAATCTCCCCTAACATCAATGCAGTTGCTGCATCTTGAGATAATTCTTTAAACCCTCGAAAAAATTAATTTGCAAAATACCCATTTACTACCGACTTGAGTTCTTCGTCATTCGAAAATGTTTTTCCACGAAAACATTTTTTCAAATCCGGAAACAGAAAACAATAACTAAGGGTAAGGTCTGGATCATAGGGTGGGTGTTGCATTTCTTCGAAACCACAATCTCGCGCAGCAGCCTTGGAAACTCACACCGTGTGAAAAGGGGCGTTGTCACCAAAAAGCAACACACCCGCTGCGAGTTTACCCCGTCTTTTCTTTTTAATTTCCTCCCGCAAATTAAGCAAAGTGGGAGCGTAGGAAGCGTTAATGATTTCACTTTTTTTTTGTTTTCAGTGGGCAAGATTCGCCTTGGGCCCAAAAAACTGTGGCCATGAGCTTCCCGGCAGACGGAGTGCTTTGAACTTCTTCAGGGGTCTGATCCTTTTTATGCCATTACAATTTTAATTGTACATTAATATTATAATAAATAAATATAATTTTTTATGCCTTGTGTTTGCCTCTTGTTTGCTTTCAGGGTCATAGTGGTGAACCCATGTCTCTTCCCCAGTAACAATTCATCCATAACACCGTCCGCGTCCTCAGTACACATCTCCAAAAGCTCTCTACGGCATGCGATTTTCACTTTTTTCTGAGGCGCTGTGAGCATTTATGGGACCCACCATGCACTGACCTTTGAAAGGTAAAGATGGTCGTGACGAATGGTGTGAATGGTACCAATTGAAAGCTTGATGATCTCTGCCATCACTTTCACCTTTATTCGGGCATCCTCAAGAGCATGTTTTTCGACTTCTTTGAGTAGCCGGGGCGCCGGAACGGGTATCGTTGATAATGAAGGTGTGGAACCCTGGTAAATAGCCACCATCTCTTCATGAATAGTTCTTTGACTTTTTCCTGGCTTAATGAGAAAATTGATTACAGCGTGATGCTTAGTTTTCACCATCGTCGTCTCAGTTGCCATTATGATTCTGTTTAACTAGAGATAAAATTCGAATTAATAATCACGTTTATATGAAATTTTACATGAATGCACTAAAATAATAGTATTACCTGATAAATAAGACAATTTTTATATAAATTAAACTATTTATAGTTTTTTTTCATTAAAAATATATTTATTTTCAACTGGCGGCGATTCTGCCTCCAATGATACTGAACAATATGAATAACTTAACTCTACCTTAAATACCGTATATTTGCCGATACTGCAGTTTGGCAGCTTGATGTAAGCAGCGCGTCGATCGACTGGATGACCGGTGTTTGGTTCGGCAGAGTTGCTGACTCGATGATATGATATATATGCGGCGTGTGTTGAATTTGTCTGCGCGTGTTCACATTCTGGACATACTTTGTTGCGTTAACTTATTTTAAATTTTAAATAAAACGCAGATATTCAAAAAAATCGCGCATTCTTTATTATATCGTAAAGTAGACAGGATGAGGTTATGTGTGGAATAACACATCGGCAAGATGGCCGCCGCGGCTTTTCTGGCACATACGCGATCTTTTAATGAAATTTTCAATGACCGTTTAGCATAAATGGCGCGGTATTTCATTAATGCAGCGTCCAATTTCCTCTTTTAAGGCTTGAGTTGTCATCAGCTTATTCGCATAAGCCATCGACTTCGAAAAACCCCAAAGAAAAAAGTCCAATGGTGTTAACCAGCACGATCTAGGCGGCCAATTTCGGTTTTCAAAACGCGAATAATACGACCGGGAAATGGCTGATGCACCAATTGAATTGTTTCTCTGGCTGAATGAAATGCGGCGCCGTCTTGTTGAAACCACATCCCCTCCACATTCATTTCTTCAATTCTAGGCATGAAAAAATTGGTTATCTTTCACGATACCGAGCAGCCTTGACTGTTTGCCCTTGACCTGACTCATTTTCATAAAAAAGGTTCAATGATTTCTCCAGCCCAAAATCCACACTACACAGTGACACGTTGAGGATGCATTTGCTTCTCGTGAATCACTCGAGGACTTTGCTCGCTTCAAATGCGACAATTCTGCCTATTGACGAAGCCATCAAGATGGAAATGGGCCTCTCCACAAAAGATGAACTGTAGCCGCATAACTTTTACCATTGTGGTAAAGCAATTTCGCGGTGAGAATGCATTGTTCATTCGTGTAGTGCTCTATTTTGATTAACCTTATACCTTCTACTAACAAACAATAATAATTGTTCCAATGTTAAACAATGACAATACGAATGGCGCCAAATTTAAATCTTCTGTTCTTGTTGGGACACCCTTTATAACCATAGCTTCAACCCGATACCGAAAGTATATTGAACGCCGCTCTTACATCTCATACAAACCAAAAAAATTGAAAAACCGCTATAACAGTGCGTTTTGAATTATGTCTGCACTATGAAAAGGATCCGGAATAGAATGTGTATAAACTTTCTTGACAGTTAAATTTTTGTTCCTTTTTGCTTTTGGTTTTGTTTTGTCGTTGTTCTAATTGTTACGTTATATACAGCTTTGTTTATGTTATTTACTTTTTAAAACATGAAGTAAGGAAATGAAAAAAAAATTGTTTAAATAAAGTTTGTCCCATTTTTTGTCTAATATTGAAGCGATAAATTAGATAATGCTGATTTTTTACCTAGTGTAACAACTGCCTTGACAAACTATATGTCCGTGATCGTAGACATTTTCCAGTTACACAGTAAAACAGAAAAAAATTGATTGTCATCTGTCCAAAAGTCTCGCCTGCATTCGCCGCGTTGCTCAACGAAAGTTGTCACAACTCAAAACATTCAAGGAGGAGCGTTTATTTTACAAATGAAACTAATATCACATGCACCAACGGTATGGTTTCTTATTTAAATCAAACATTGTAAGCAAATTATACAGCAATTTGTGTAAGTGAGGACGTTATGCCTGCCCTTACGTTCTATTAAATGAAGCATTAAATTTCACACTCAGCGAAACTGAAATCGAAAAACGGAAACAAGCCACCACGAGCGTATACATAATTGCCTCCATAAGCTGCGGGGGAAGGCATATGTGTCGCCACATGCAAATCGTATTTACAACACCCGCAACAGTTCGCCCGAATGGTTTACACCACCAACAGCCAGCACGAATTCCAATCATACACTGGCAATTAAGCGACATCCTCCGTTTCGTTTTACAAGAAATCCCCCCACTTGGTGGGCTCCCATTTGCTGCAATTGCTAAGTCCGCTTCAACTTAATTGCAATCTGGGCTTTCAATTGGGCGTGCATAACTTTCAGTTCAAATGCTTGTGTGTCTGTCATGTGTGACTGTGCACACGAGTGTGCATTCTTTCATTCGTACGCCCGCATAAGGGATTAGCTCATTTGCAGGTCGCCCCTTTCTTGCAATGTTCTTTTCTTTTTCAAAACAGTTTCACCACCAGCTACTGCGGACATGGAACACCCACCCGTCGGGGTTGGTTGTTTGGTTGCTCGGGACATGCACTGCCACTGAACGCTCACCCGAAAGCCAGTATTACCATAAATTGCATAATTGTGCTGTGTTTACTATAAGCGAGGACCTCTGCTGGATATTTAGGGCTATTCCTGCAGAGTATGTATGTGCCATCCCATATAGCTCTCGTGTGTATGTTTGGAAGATAAACACAAACAATGTACGACGAGCCCGACGAACATTCGACCAGACTTTAATCAATAAAACACTGAGAGCCTCCGGTCAGGGCCAGGGTACTTTATTAGAGGCAATCCTTTCACCGGGCTAAGTACTCTACAACACCTATGCCTATTCGTGCGTTCATGCGTTAATGGCAATCTTTCCTCGTATGCCGTTGGGTGCAATAACGTGACGCATCATGACAGATGTACTTTGAGATCAGAAACGTTGCAGCCAGCGTCTATCGACCAGGGACCGCTGTTTCAAACTGACAATGAGGGGGTGTAGGACGGCACTGGGGGCGAGTGGCTTCAATTATATAACCAGTTAATTCGGCCCGATAACGTTTCCGCTAATTAAATTTGTGTGCTCCGTGGCGCTGTCGTTAATGAGATTGATCAATGCACTGGGACGATTGTGTGCTAATTACGGGGAGGCACAGTCAACTGCGGCCCTAATCCTGCGCTTATGATTGGCCTTTATACCATAAATATTCAAGTGCTTGCCTCAGATTAACCTAGAGGTTGATGGTGGAGCTCTTGACGAGAAGTTGTCACAGACAAAAGCGGAAAGCGACGGCTAATTGATATGTCCGTTTGTCATAATGTTACGACAGGAGTATCGGCAGGTTTGGAGTGGTGTCGGCGGTGATTTGATCCGCAATCAACACGTGCTATATGCAGGGAACATGTTGACTTGACCTCCCTTCATGCTAGTCCTTCTGTGCGGGAGACAAACCTCTTTGATGGGCATGCATTAATATGTTTACAAATGTTGCGTTCTTTCAAACTCATTATAGCTGCGACGGCTTTTAGTTTGCACTTGGAAGGTTTTTGAGTTTTAAATCACTATCGAATAGAAGCTCAGCTATTACAGTCCGCACTGTCTTCTTCCATTCTTGTTGCATAACCAGATGAATGGGTGCTCCCCACCCATTCCAGGGTCTCAAGTTTAATAGAGCTGTATACTATGAGGCAGTCTTTTGTGTGTCATGGGCCCCATGTGAACTATCTGGGGCGATGCCTTATTTTGTAACTCTGTAAGATCACGGAAACCGCACGCTGCTTCATAAAGGCCAAGGACCGAACAACGCGAATTGAATTGAAGCCGCTAAGTGACTCTGGCTGCAAACGAGGAAAAGTCAAAGCAATCGCTGCTGTCCACGAAAAGCGCAGAACACCGATGTCAATAGGGACAATTTGTAGTCATGCAAAGACTTTGTCTACATACCTTCTGTAATAAATAAAGGCAATTACGTTAGTACGGAAACCAGTTTCAGGTTCACTCTTGCTAACTGCTGTGTTACGCAACAAAGCCCTTCGTCAAAAGATCTTTGACATTAACAGATCCTTAATCATCCTTATTCTGCCTCATAGCGTTAATACTTGGACGTCTTTAATAGCAAAAGACGAATTTTGTATTTAAGACAAAAGAAGAAGATGAAAGGATATCTCGTATAGGCTGTAAGGCATAGCGAAAATAAGCGGACACAACCCTTATGACGGCTCGGCCATGGACGGACTTCCGACCCGAGAAATAGAGAGTGTGGTAGACGGACGTACTGAAATTTTAATGGTTTTGCTTGTGGATTCTAAATTTTGATTTTGTTTCAGGCCGAAGGGAGAATGTATGGAAAAGAAAAGAGACAAAAGTTCAAAACAGTTCAGTTGAGATTTCGATGCAGGTGAGACCAGTCAGAGTAAATATGTTGTAACGTTAATTAGTTTGATATATTTTAATGTTGTCATTTTTTTTCAATTAACAATAAGTAACGCAACTTACCAATAAAATCACATCTTCTATGCAAAATTCTATTATACTCATCAACAAAGTTTCCTTCAAGAGTGACACAATCAGTCCAACACCGCTCTAACACTTCTTTCCTTTTGATAGAAAGATTTGCCTTTGGCCTCAAAACAGGCTTCAGTTTCAGACGATCACCTCCTCGAGCCATGTTTTTTCCCGGCGATCCTCTTGTTAAGGACTAAAAAGAGATATAAGTCGCTGGGAGCCAGATCTGAAAAACACGTTGGGTGCGGAAGCAATTCAAAACCCACCGAAGCCAACAACTTCTGCCACGGTGCATTGTCTTGGTGAAAGAGAATTTTTTTCCATTCCATAGCTTAGCCATAGCTAAGCTTTTTTCCCATTAAAAAGGAGTGCTTAATCAAGACTCGAAGTTCTGTCTTTCGCATTGTTTTAAAAATCGCAAGAGTAGAGTCATTTGAAGGGAGCATAGGCCTGTCAACAACAAGGCGAGCTGCCAAAACTTTTCTCGTTACTGCACAGGTCAAGCTGACACCTTGAAAGAGCAAAGGCCTATCGACAACAAGGCGAACTGCCAACACATTCCTCGTTTGTGCATAGGTCAAGTTGACACCTTGCGGCGCCCGCTGGATGGCCATCACAACAGCCGTTGTGTGGTGAACCAATGTATGCAGTGAAACCCCTGCGACAGGGCTACATGATTAGCTTGGCCTGCCAGTCTGTGTGTTGTGCGGGAGAGTAACTTCAACACCACGTAAAAAACGTCATTTCAGAAGCAACAACATGCCTCGGTACTTTCGCATTAAATAGAAACAACAGCAGCAGTACCGAAATTAAACGCAGAATCACTATTGCCAATCGCTGTTTCTCTGAATTGAGTAATGAAATCCTCTCTCGTAAGACTAAACTTACTTAATCATCTTAGGCGGATGAGGCAGCTTTTCCATGCTATTTTTGGTACTGTTTGGGTCGGTGGCATCTATAGGAGAAGATTTAACGACGAACTCTGTAAGGGCTGTACAGAAACATGCGCCTGGTCAAGTGTCTTCGGATACAACGCTTAAGATGGCTAGTCCATGTGGACCGTATGGACACCACTGTTTCGGTCCCCGAAGTCTTCGAATCTGAGCAATTGGGACAACGCAACAGAGGACGGCTTGGGCTAAGGTGGCGCACCCACGTGGAGAAGGACCTCAACCAACTTAGAGGCAGCTGGCGAAAGATAGTGCTGGCTGGGGTGGAGGACTGTAGCACCACAAGGAGATGAAGAAAACAAAGAGTCACTTAAAGCATACTAACTTGTAACCTAATAATCAGATTGTCATGAAAATTTGATAGATATCATTTGAATGTTTGTACTTCCTAAAATTAATAAGGATTTATTGTTACTGACGTCCCATATCTGGCAGTCCGGGGAAATATTGAGTGAGGTGTAAGTCACAGTCAGGGTCCTAGGATTAAGCATTTAAGTCCTCCTTCACCTTGAAATTATAGTCCTCAAACTAATCTTGTCGTTTAAATTACTGAGGCCACGACTTGAGGCTGAGGACTTGAACTGAGGAACAGCCATATTTTCTGGCTCTTGTGCATGCATCAGTAACTTGTATAACTTATAACCTACGCTTCATGTGTTACGGATGCTTTTGCGTTAACAAGCTCCATTGTTCAGGGATGACAAACCGGTTCCACGCCTTTTCTATCGCTTCTCAATAACAGTCGGTATTACCCGAGTTCACGCCAAATTGGGACGAAGTACTTCACTCGAAACGCAAACATCATACTGTCCAATATTGTCAAATGTTAAAACACGTCCAGAGAAAATCCTTAATCCAAGGTGAGTCCCACATTTTTAAATTCATTACCGACATAAAGGGCACATATACGCTGGTGGAAAGAAAAATAGAAATAAAGATATTTTTAATGTGCAACGTTTAAGAATGCCATAACAAGGTCTTTCTGCAAATACCCCTTTTGTAAGTAAAAGCTGCCAAACAATACTTGTGGACCATGCAGCAATTTGGTATTATTGAGTTTTAATTATCTTTAATAATAAACACGACGTGTAGTATGTCTGTTTAGGCTGCAAAAACTAATAGAAACAAAGGAAACTCGGAATGTCCATCAATAGTTTTCACGTGCAGTTCAGTCTTGTTTCATCGTTTTCAAGTGCTCTGTTGACTGCCAATTTGTGCGCTTGAAATTTATTTCCTTCTGTTCTTGTGTCCGGGATGGACCTGGGTCTCAAACAACATGCCTCTCCAGCCAGCACCATCTTTTGCTAGCTGCCTTGAATTGCGCACTTCAATTTGGTTGAGGTCCTCCTCCAATTATACGCGTCAACTTAGCCTAGGCCGTCCTCTGTTGCGTTGTCCCAATAACTTTAAAGATTTTTCGCTCCGAAGTGGTTGTGTCCATACCTTTACATGGCCGCCTTATGCGTTCTATCGAAGATGCCTGAACAGGCGCATGTAGCTGTACAGCATATAGAGTTCGTCCTTTACACTTCTCCTCCAGATGCCATCAACAAAAACAGGACCACAAAAGGCAGACACAATCTTTCTTTGAAAAGACTAAGGGCTGTTTAAGACTATCCGCTGTTAGTAACGTTCAGGTTTCTGCGCCATAAACTACGACTGGGATGACCAAGCTGTATATAAAGCGAGCTTCGTCCCTCGAGAGGGGGCTTTATTACTCAATTGCCTCTTGAGCCCAAAGAAACAGCGATTGGCAAGAGTGATTCTACGTTTGATTTCGATCCTCCTGCTTACCGCAGGGTCGAGGTAGACGAAGTCCTTAACTACCTCGAAGTTTCTGCTGCCTAGTGTGACGCTCTGCCCGAAACGTCAATGTTGTGTGTCCTTCCTTGATGACAGCATGTACTTTGCTTGCCTTCATTTACCGCCGGACCCATTTTAGCCGCTTACGCTTAAATGCAAGCCTCATTGACGGCTCGCTGTGTTCGTCCAATCACGTCAATGTCATCAGCGTAAGCTAACAAAAGAACTGACTTCTGGAAGATCGTGCCTCTGGTGTTGACTTGTAAATTACGCACAAATTACGCCTTGTCTAAAACCTTTTTTGACATTGAAGGTCTCGTTGAGTTCGTTACCAACCTTGATGGAGCAGCAAGAGTTCTCCATCGTCACCCTATACAATCTGCCGAGCTTGGAATGCCAAAACTAGACATGGCACTGTATAGCTCGCCTCTATTTACACTGTCAAATACGGCGTTAAAATCGAGTTAAAATCGTGAGTCTTTTCTATGATCTGCCATAAAATGAAGATTAGGTTTGGTGTGAACTTTCCTGGAATGAAACCTTGCTGATAGGGACCTGATATGGACAAACAGTTTCAGGCTCTCACACAGCACGGGAGAAAGGATCTTGTATGCGATGTTAAGAAGGTTGATCCCTCGATAATTGGCGCCGTCAGAGGGGCCTCTCTTCTTGTGGTCCGGGCTGACTCTGAGATTCCGCTCATCGGGCATGCGTTCCTCCGACAATATCTTACAGATGAGCTGGTGCATGGTCCCAAGCGGCTCATCTTCAGCTGCTTTAAGTAGTTCAGCGGGCAGTCCGTCCTCTCCAGTAAATTTGTTCGACTTCAGCTTGGATATTGCTATCTTCACCTCGTCTAAGTCGGAGGACGGAATTCTTGTATATCATCGTCCAAATCGAGTAGAACATTCTTCTTAACAGCGAAATTGGAGCCGTTATCACAGTTAAGGTGTCTACAGAAATGATCCTTCCATATTATCAGCACAGACTGCGACTTTACCACAAGTTGTCCATTTGGAAACC
The DNA here is from genome assembly GCA_955652365.1 of Eristalinus aeneus. Taxonomy (NCBI): domain Eukaryota; kingdom Metazoa; phylum Arthropoda; class Insecta; order Diptera; family Syrphidae; genus Eristalinus; species Eristalinus aeneus. The sequence goes on along the minus strand of OY019134.1, from coordinate 42,888,515 downwards.
GTCAGGCTTCGGTCCGAACTTTGTATCCCCCGGATAGCTGTTTTATCTTTTGGTAAAACTTTTCGATTTCATTCCTGCCATAACAAGATTCCATTTCCTCCACCGCGCGCTTCTGATGATCCTTCTGTTTTCTTTTGAGAAGCAGGAGCTCTTACCTTCTGCTCTGTTCGTATAGCTGACGAACAGCTCTCGTAGTTCAATGCAGCGTCGCCTTATAGGCGTCTTGTTTGTCTGCATGTTCCTTCTAGGTGGTGAGGTGAAACCCAGCACATCAGTGGCAGCTTTTTTGATGGCTACCATAAAATAACAATTTATTTTAATAATTGGAAGTGAAAATTTTACGAAAATGGGTCGCGAAGTGCATAGTACCGATACCGAGTGGGAGTTAAATAAAAATTTTAGATAAGGCAGAAAAACAATGGTTGAAATGCCTAAAATTATTAAGTGTTCAAAGTAAAATGGTCCACAGCAATGCATTTTAGCACCAATCAGGAATCTTGGGGAAGGAAACGGAACACAACGCAAGAAACAAATCCAGTCGCTTTGTCAAATGAACTAAACAATGATCTAGATGCATAAGTAACGAATCGCGCTTTAAGACATCAATTGAGAGAAGCGGAACTGTGTGGCAGATCCTCTGGGAAAAAACCTTTTCTGAGAAAGCAAAATGTTCAAAACAGATTCGATCTCGCTACCAAGCACCTTCATCGTGGTAACTGGAACAACGTGCTATGATATGAACGTGTTATCAGATGAAACCAATATTCATTTGTTTGCTTCCGACGTAAAAACGCCGAAGAGCACATGAATATGAAGTGGGAGTTGAAGCGTGGCAATGACCCTAAACACTCTTCGAGACTGGCAAATGAGTGGTTTACGCTTTCTAAAAAAGCAGATATAGAGTGGCTATCACAGTGCCCCAATCATTTAACACTTATGGGGGATTTTGAAATTCAAGGTCTTGGATTGTAGAGCCACAAACAAAAAAAAAATAACTGTGGTCCAAAATTAAAGCTGCGCTTTTCTCCATTTCTGCTGAAATTTGTAGCAAGTTAGTTCATTTCATGGGACGATGATGTGTTGCAGTAATAAAAAACAAAGGCTGAACAACCAAATATTAATGGGTGTTATACATTTTAAGTGTAATATCATTTCTTTTTCAGTTTGCTTCCATTATTTTTTCATTATCATTTTCAATGCCCGCATGTTTCCCTAATGGGGTCACGGGGCCAACGCACACTCAAGAGATCTCCAGGCCGTTCGATCCTCCGCCATCGACTCTTACTCATCAGGAGATATGCCCAAGCATCCCCAGGTAAGTTCATGGACATGATCCAGCCATCTCTTCCTGTGTCTGCCAAGCGGCCGTCTACCTAGTGGAACTGCATCTAAGGTACGTCTCGGGAGTCGAGATGAAGGGGATATTCGCGTCACGTGACCAAACCATCGAAGTATAGCTCTTTCCGTTCGGAGAAGCAGCTGCTCAACATTGAGTTTCCCCCGTACTACCGTGTTTCTCACCCTATCCCGGTGAGTTATTCAAGCAACAACACGGCGAAAGTTCACCTCGGCCGTTTCATTATCATTTTCAATGCCCGCATGTTTCCCTAATGGGGTCACGGGGCCAACGCACACTCAAGAGATCTCCAGGCCGTTCGATCCTCCGCCATCGACTCTTACTCATCAGGAGATATGCCCAAGCATCCCCAGGTAAGTTCATGGACATGATCCAGCCATCTCTTCCTGTGTCTGCCAAGCGGCCGTCTACCTAGTGGAACTGCATCTAAGGTACGTCTCGGGAGTCGAGATGAAGGGGATATTCGCGTCACGTGACCAAACCATCGAAGTATAGCTCTTTCCGTTCGGAGAAGCAGCTGCTCAACATTGAGTTTCCCCCGTACTACCGTGTTTCTCACCCTATCCCGGTGAGTTATTCAAGCAACAACACGGCGAAAGTTCACCTCGGCCGTTTTGTATTCTCGATCTTATTCTTTCGGTCACTACCCATATATCATGACCACAAGTGAGGGTTGGAACAAACACCGAGTTAAAAACCGATAGCTTGGCTCTGACACCAAGTTCGGCCTTCCTTATTACAGATCGTCTAAGCTGCTTCGAAATTGATCCAGCTTGGCCATTCCTACAAGAAAGCTCAGGGTTGCTACTCCCATCACTCGTGAAAAGGACCCCAAGATACTTACACTTCTCCACCTGTTTCAATAAGACTCCACTCACATGTAGAGTGCATTAAACAGAGGTTCTGGAAATTACCATAACTTCCAATTTGTCTACATTTACCTTCATCCCGACTTCAGCACATACGGCCACAAGCCTATCGAGTGCGAGCTGGAGTTCCATCTGAAAAGATAAGAGACTGACGAAGTCATCTGCAAAAAGGAGTTGACTCACCCTCAAATCTCCCAAAGAGAAACATTCCTCACCTCGGCGGTTGTAACATCCAATCCATATAAATTATGAAGAGGAGAGGTGACAAGACACACTCTTGGTTGAGCCCAACGTTACGGTGAAAGATATTAACTTATTACCGTTTAACCGGACACAGCTACAGCAGTTTGTGTATAGAGATTGAATAGCACCCAATAGAGGACCATCAATCCCATACTCCTGCAGGACACTCTAGAGCTTACCTCGAGGAACTCGGTCGTATGCCTTTTCCAAGTTTACAAAACAACTGTAAATCGGTTTGCCATACTCCCAAGCTTTCTCCAGTAATATTCTTAGAGTGAAAAGCTGGTCGGTTGTACTTCTGCCGGGACGAAAGCGGAAAGTTCTAGAACGGACTTCCAACACCTTAGCGTAGACTTTACCAAGGAGACTTAAGAGAGATATGCCCCTGTAGTTTGAAAACATTCTCTTGTCCCCCATTTTAACAAGAGGAACAATCACTCCAGTCTGCAAATCGCCAGGTGTCTCGCCACGTTCTATTACTTTTTTTCAGGCCAAAACTGGCCAAAAACAAAAATCAGTTTATTTTCACCATTTTTTATTTTTTTGTGAAAAGCTTTTACGGTGAATGTTAAATCCACTTTTAAAGGATCAATATACTTCTTACCCAAGCACGTTAGCTTTATGTAATAAATACCAGGACACAATCTTTTTCCCATTTTTTAGACACATGAAGTTTTGTCGAGTTAGTTAATGGAATGACACTCAAACATTTTTTGCCATTCCTTCTCTCCATGTGAAAGCAAGTTGTGTGGTATTCTTACTAATATCTGCACTATCACAAAAAAATATTGCCAACCTTCTCTGAAAATTTCATTAATTGTATTTAGAGATGTGACGCTAGTCAAATTCTACAGAGGCGCATATATTCCCTCACGTATTTCTCTTTTGTCTACGTGACTTTGAAAATTCCCATTGCTACGTTGCGTACGCCCTTGGTGCGCATCCTGCCGTGACAATAAAAGAGAGAGCCAACTTTAAGTTTCCCACAGAAAGTCACGAAATGAAATTTCATCAAACTGACTTCGTTTAAAACGCGCTCTTATCCAAGTAGCAGATATGATTCGATAGCTGTTGTCCTTGGACGAAATTGCTCTATTGCGGCCTGATGACGGCGATTGGAATGAGGATCATCGTGAGAACAGTGTAATTTTGTTAGAACCTAACCAACATAGTGAAACGAAATTGCGAGGGCATCCATAACCAATACGAAACGGCAGGAACATGTTTTTTATGAGTATATCTCGCGAGTTTCGGTATAAAACCTTTCGCCATCCGTAGACTAACAAACCGCATTCATTCTTAACGACCCATAAGAGTGGGAGGCCCTGTGGCCTCGTCATATCTAACCTTTGTCGATGCTTTCTTGTTATTTTCATTTTCTTTCGCACCCGATACAAGCAAAAGCCAACAATAGCAGCTGTACTAAGCCGCCTGCCAGACAACCTGTACCGCCACACACTCACACAATAACCAAGCGAACAACCAACCAACCATTCAACCGGGTGCGAGGCATTATCCTTGACAATCTACAAACTGCGCCCATAAAGGCTCTGATGAGAACTCCTCACAGAACATCATCTGATGTCAACATTCACAGCATTAAAGTGGGGAATCCTGTTCGGTGTGCTTTAAAGCCAAACGACTTTTGTTTCGGCAGCGTCCATGTTCGCACATCGTGAAGTGAATACGGTTGTGTAAGGTAGAGCCGGCAAAAAGGGAGTGTGCGAAGCGGTTGAATAAGAAAACCGATTTGAGGACGCATCCATGGAACCGCGACAGAACTGCCACGGAACACAATTTAATTTAAACCGGCCACAATTTTCAGACCCACACATCACAGGAGTGGTTAATTAATCTCTAAGGGATAATAACACAAAAGGTACAGGCAGCAGCCCGTACGGCACGTACTTTACGCATTCAACAAATATCGCTATATTACCTACACGATAGATGCGCTCTTATTACCGCCAATAAAAGATAACATTCATAACCGTAACACCCGCCGCGAACAGTATAAAACCATTAACGTCGAAGCCGGCTGGATCGTCCCGCTGCCGGGATGGTGATGTGCGCAAGCAGTGCTCTGTGTTGCCTGCTAGATGACATTGTTAAATTGCGAATGGGTCCTGTGTTGGGGATAATAGGACCGTAATATACGGCTGCACAAAAACACCAAAAGGAAAACACCGACTTATACGGGATGTAATTAAAAAGTTTTTTCTTTTCGTTCTTTGTGAAAAGCTGAAAGACGTAACCGAATTTTTCCATGCGGCTTGTTCCTGGCCCACTTCGTTATCTCCCGGCCGGGTCAACGGAATCTGCTGTATTCGCGTGGGGGGGGGGGTGTTCACTTACACCGCAGCCCGTAACCAAAATGTTTTCAGCGGGCATACATATATGATGTGCATACTTGTGTGTGCGCGTATGCGGTGTGCGGTAGAAATTTTTATGGACAACCGTGTTCTTTATGCAAAATTACAGCATTCCACCGGATTTTATCTTTGGCTCCGTCAAAGTGTAGTGCAGGGGGTGAAAAGAAAATCGCTGTACCTGTGTGGCTTTAGCGGTGGTTTCACCGGCATTTAAGGTCAAGGCAAACAGTTGTGTGGGAGCTTGTTGCCATTGAAGAAATGCATACATTCACTGCATTCTGATTTGCACGACGTAATGGCGCACAGAGCTTGGAGACTTTCAAGGATTTCGTGGTTGTGGTGTGTTTAACGGAGGGATATGCAGCTTGTGGTACTCGGCAGCACCTTACGAACTGAAGTGTTGATGTGCTGTACTGGACGTCAAATTAGATTGACGGTAAGGGAAGGAACAGATGCCTTCAAAAATAGGTCGAAACGTTGGAAGTGCATTTTATTGATTATATGACTACACATTGTCACTGCAGAAGTGCAGTAAGCTTATAATACACCAGGATAAGCTGTTGCACATTTGGGTGATTGAGGTTTTAGGTCAAAATGCAAAGTCTTTATCAAGAAGTAAATGTCAGCTACCGTTCGAATAAATTACACGTCGGTATGAAAAGTGGTGTTTCGTTGAATTCGAGCCATAAGGAAATCAAAACTGGGGACAGCTCGTGCTGAGATGGCGTGGAGGAGGAACTCTAATGACTGCTGTTGGAGAGGCATGGTTGTTATGGCTTAGGTGCACTCCGAAATTCAGGGCCACACAAAGAAAGAAATGAGAAGTGGTGTACTTTATGTCACCTTACGACTTCAAGTCCACTACATAAGGTTGTGATGGCTCCTGAGGATGCCATTGCTCACTTAGCAAACGATTTTGGAGGTTGAAATAATGGAAGGTCTTTCACCTATTTCTTTGAGCAGTTTTTTCGCTTATTTCTTTGAGCAGTTTTTTTTCTTTCCAACGCTAGTGCTTCATTTGAATAGTTTTAGAGGCAGTACTCGTATCCGATCTTTGACTCTCGTCAAAACCCCTTCAAATCCCTTCTTCATCCTCGTCTTAGCAATCTCATCAGAATGCTTTGTTTAAAACTCTAAGTTTGTGCGATGGTTTGAGATCAGAATGCGCCCAGAAAGAAAAGAGCGAATTCAAGAGTATTTTTTGGCATGACTATCTTTATAAGATATACCTTTCAAGTTGACAGCACTTTCGGTGACATCTGTAAAAACATCAAAGGGATACCTTTGTACACCGGAACACTGCATAAGATGATCGCATGTAACAGATCACTAATAGGTCGCGGCACGACAACGATAGCGGCACGGGCGACACCAACAGAAGTTATTATTTTTTTTTTTTTGTAAGTGGCACCCCTTATATGCCTCGGGACATATTGAATGATGTAATATTTGACAACAAAAGAGGTATACAACGGTGATTGTAGAAGCTTCAATAACAGTTCTGTGAACATTTCGACGAAGGAGGTATAGACCTAGCAACTTATAAAAGCTGAAACAAGAGTACTTAAAGACCTAAACGTGCACAAATCCTCTGGTCTTTTGAAGAGGTGGTATTGTACGCTGGCAGAATCACTGCGTAGTCTTTTCCATCTATCCTCCTCTTTAAGACTCTCGCCGTATAAATGGAAAACGGCATTTGTCCAGCCTATTCCTTGAAAGGGCAAACCGTCATCACTCACCTTCTACTGACCTATGGTGCAAACGTTCCTAATTTCTAGACCCATTCACGCGCTGATAGATCATTAGCTAATAAAATATCGTGAAACCCGAAAGCTTCTTAATGACCGGCAATACGGCTTCCGCAGTAACAGGTCCACTGGTGATTTGATGGCTTATCTCACCGAAAAATGGAACCAATTTTTGCACAATGTAGGAGAAAGCAGGATTGTTGCACTTGATATTTCAAAAGCATTTGACAGAGTCTTGCATCAGGCTCTCTTGTCAAAAATGCGTGCTTAAGGCATCGATGAATCGCTTCTTCAATGGATTAGAAATTACCTTTCGAATCACTCAATACAAGTTGTATTGGATGGGTTCAAGTCTAATATTCACCATATAAAGGCTGGAGATCCCAAAGGTTCCGTTTTGTCTCTGACACTCTGCGTCATTTTTATAAACGATCTCCTGTATGCTTCTTCTAATCCAATTCACTCTTTCGTTCGATGACATTACTCTCAACTTTTGGTATTCGTTCCTCAGCTCTTAGCCCTCCTCATTCGCCATAGACTTGGAATGGCAGCGCGCGCGCGCGCGCGCGTGTGTGTGTGTGTGTGTGTGTGTGTGTGTGTGTGTGTGTGTGTGTGTGTGTGTGTGTGTGTGTGTGTGTGTGTGTGTGTGTTATGGCGCGGCAGTCCAAAGGGGACCAGGGCCGAACTCTATGGGCTGTACAGCGACATGCGCCTAGTCAAGCGTCTTCGGATACAACGCTCAAGATGGTTACGCCATGTACCATAGAGCGTATGGACACCATTGTTCCGGCCCGAAAGGTGTTCAAATCTGAGCCATTGGGACAACACAACAGAGGACGACCTAGGCTAAGGTGGCGCTCACAAATGGAGGAGGAACTCAACCAACTTGGAGAGCGCAATTGGAGGCAGCCAGCGAAAGACTACGTTGGCTGGAGATGCATGTTGGATGATAAATCCACCCCGGAATGTCTTGCTTAAATGTTGTATTCGGTGCTTGGCCAGGCGCATGTCGCTGTACAGCCCATAGGGTTCGTCGTTAAATCTTTTCCTCCAGATGCGATCAACTCAAACAGGACAAACAGAAGATTTAACATTTCTGTTGAAAAGGCTAAAGGCTTCCTCATCCGCTTTTACTAACGTCCAGGTTTCCGCGGAACAGCACGCCTACTAATGCATATGTTTGGACTCTTTGATCTGAGCCACCTCTACTGACGCTTCCCTCTTAGCACAATCACTTCTGCACAATTCACAGAACAGTGCCAATTGAGCTGTTCCATGAATACACCCCAGTCTTCAGTTAATCTTTTTTAACTTGAGCAGAGTGAGACATGCTCTACCAACGCTTCACTAACAAATTGTCAAATAGGCGTACCACCCAGACCCCCATTGCCGATTATGAAGCGCCTTGGTATTGCTGGAATCCGCTCTGATTTCGAAAACAAAATGTCTCCTGATCCGAAAAGGTTAATGGTGTGCATATTTTGTTTGGTCATGATTTGTGGATTCCTATTGAAGGAAAAGGTAAACTAAAAACCACAGTTGCCAGTTTGTCCCTTTTCAAAAAGGAAATCCACCCGGACCTGCTGGCTGAATGAATCGATGATGACACACATTTATGTAAATTTCCCCCCAGAAACGTTGACCGAATTTTCTCTGACAACGCCCTCCATTTTCATGCATGATTTAATCTGCTAAACAGAGCAAGTTTCACAAGTGATGCTGCATCTGCGGATGGATTACTTACACTCATTCTAGTGTGCTTGGATTATAGCTGATTGCATATGATTGAAGTGTTATAGCGTACACCTTGATTTCTGTGGTCATTCGTTTTCAGTTCTTCTGAGGTTTGGATGATCGATGGACACTGAGCACTCGCCAGGAGAAGTGCTACATACGACATACGATATTCCAGTAATTCCGTCCGAAAAGACACTTTTCAGGAATGCGTGCAATCAAGAATCAATTAAAACGAAAATGTTTCCTTTGTCACATATCGCAAATACTGTCCACTATCGTGCTGTGTTAAATTCCATTGTCTTTGACAAATTCAACAAAGGCATAACCTTTCGGAGTTCACTTGAATGCGACTGCCTTAGCTTCCATGTGACACATTGTGTGCAGGCAATTGCCTTCGTTAATTTTAGAGTATTTGATTTTAAGGCTTTGTTCCCACTCCTTTTGCAATTATCGTTACAATCATTTGTGTGCATTGCATATGTAGGTATGTCACGGTATTTGTGGTCATCCATAACGATTCGATTTGTAGGCATATTTGCTCACATATTAGACCGGTATGAATAACGGACGTAAAGCGTATTGAATCATACCGCTGGGGGATAGGAATGTTCCTCCTAGACAAGAGAGCCTACTTTTCCTACAATGCGTATTTCTTTAATATGAAGGAAACTTCTTTTGTTACAGCGTGAATTGAATTTTTTGTATGAAAAATATTGCGACGAAGCAACTTGGAAAATAACTCGAAGTAGGGTCTGGGCACGAAAATAACTTGAAGGGTGGAATACATAAGGTTTTGAGCACATTATTGACTTCATGCGACCACTAGACCGAAGACTTGGACGAAGACTTAGACGAGGAATTGGACGAGAACTTGAACGAGGACTTGGACGAGGACTTGGACTTGGACGAGGAATAGGACTTGGACGAGAACTTGGACGAGGACTTGGACGAAGACTTGGATGAGGAATTGGACAAGGACGAGGACGAGGACGAGGACTTGGACGAGAATTTGGATGAAGACTCAGATGAGGATTTGGACGAGGACTTGAAAGAGGACTTGGACGAAGACTTGGACGGGGACTTGGACGAGGACTTGGATGAGGACTTTGACGAGGACTTGGACGAGGGTTTGGATGAGGACTCGGACGAGGACTTGGACGAGGACTTAAACGAGGACTTAGACGAGGACTTAAACGAGGACTTAGACGAGGACTTGGACGAGGACTTGGGCGAGGACTTGGACGATGACTTGGACGAGGACTTGGACGAGGACTTGGACGAGGACTTGGACGAGGACTTGGACGAGGACTTGGACGATGACTTGGACGAGGACTTGGACGAGGACTTGGTCGAGGACTTGAACGAGGACTTGGACGAGGACTTGGACTTGGACGAGGAATAGGACTTGGACGAGAACTTGGACGAGGACTTGGACGAAAACTTGGATGAGGAATTGGACAAGGACGAGGACGAGGACGAGGACGAGGACGAGGACGATGACGAGGACGATGACGAGGACGATGACGAGGACGATGACGAGGACGATGACGAGGACGATGACGAGGACGATGACGAGGACTTGGACGAAAACTTGGACGAGAACTTGGATGAACAAGGACGAGGATGGTGACGAGGACTTGGATGAGGACTTGGATGAGGACTTGGATGAGGACTTGGACGAGGACTTGGACAAGGACTTGAATTAGGACTCGGACGAGGACTTGGATGAGGACTTGGACGAGGACTTGGATGAGGAGTTGGACGAGGACTTGGACGAGGGTTTGGATGAGGACTCAGACGAGGACTTGGACGAGGACTTAAACGAGGACTTAGACGAGGACTTGGACGAGGACTTGGACGAGGACTTGGACGAGGACTTGGACGAGGACTTGGACGAGGACTTGGACGAGGACTTGGACAAGGACTTGGACGAGGACTTGGACGAGGACTTGGACGAGGACTTCGACGAGAACTTGGACTTGGACTCGGACGAAGACTTGAACAAGGACTTAAACGAGGACTTGGACGAGGACTTGGACGAGGACTTGGACGAGGACTTGAACGAGGACTTGGACGAGGACTTGGACTTGGACGAGGAATAGGACTTGGACGAGAACTTGGACGAGGACTTGGACGAAAACTTGGATGAGGAATTGGACAAGGACGAGGACGAGGACGAGGATGAGGACGAGGACGATGACGAGGACGATGACGAGGACGATGACGAGGACAATGACGAGAACGATGACGAGGACTTGGACGGAAACTTGGACGAAAACTTGGATGAACAAGGACGAGGATGGTGACGAGGACTTGTATGAGGACTTGGATGAGGACTTGGACGAGGACTTGGACAAGGACTTGGATTAAGACTCGGACGAGGACTTGGATGAGGACTTGGACGAGGACTTGGATGAGGAGTTGGGCGAGGACTTGGGCAAGGACTTGGACGAGGACTTGGATGAGGACTTGGACGAGGACTTGGACGAGGGTTTGGATGAGGACTCGGACGAGGACTTGGACGAGGACTTAAACGAGGACTTAGACGAGGACTTGGACGAGGACTTGGGCGAGGACTTGGACGAGGACTTGGACGAGGACTTGGACGAGGACTTGGACGAGGACTTGGACGAGGACTTGGACGAGGACTTGGACGAGGACTTGGACGAGGACTTGGACGAGGACTTGGACGAGGACTTGGACGAGGAATTGGACGAGGACTTGGACGAGGACTTGGACGAGGACTTGGACGAGGACTTGGACGAGGACTTGGACGAGGACTTCGAGGAGAATTTGGACTTGGGCTCGGACGAAGACTTGAACAAGGACTTAAACGAGGACTTGGACGAGAACTTGGACGAGGACTTGGACGAGGACTTGGACAAGAACTTGGACGAGGACCTGGATGAGGACTCGGACGAGAACTTGGACGAGAACGAGGACTTGGAAGAGGACTTTTACGAGAACTTGGACGAGGACTTGGATGAGGACTTGAACGAGGACTTGGATGAGGACTTGAACGAGGACTTGGACGTGGACTTGGACGAATACTTGGACGAGGACTTGGACGAGGGCTTGGATGAGGACTTAGACGAGGACTTGGACGAGGACTTGGATGAGAACTGGACGAGGACTTGGAGAAGGACTTGGACGAGGACATGGAGAAGGACTTGGAGAAGGACTTGACCATAGAATTGAAGAATAGCATTCAAAAGAAAACGATGAATAAGATTATGATTTGGACGAAGAATTTTATCAAGATGTACACAAGGACTGGACACGAAACTGAATGAATTTGTTTTGGAACGATGGTTACATTTTTACTCGTCTTCGTTTTTGTATGAAAAAATGTTTATGTAGCGTCGAATAAGCTTTTTGCACAAAACAAATGGCAAAGCAATGGTGGCTTATGAGTACTAAAACAAGAGCTGATTCATTTTCTGCCTTCTAGGAAGCAGTTTTGTCTCTGAACGATCATGTTATTCAGCTGAAATTAAATGACGAAGCTCACTTTTGGTTGAATAGATATGTCAACAAACAGAACTTCCGTATTTGGAAAGCTAACAATCCTCAAGATTATGTTTACACACCGTAGCATATACAAAAACTGAATGCTTAGCGAGCTTTATGAAATGGTGGTATTATCCGTCGTCATTTCTTAGAAACGATACTTATCAGAAAGTTATAGCTATGATTACTGACTTTTCCGTTCATCGATTGAACAGGTATGTTGCGTGGGAGCCGCGGAATCGATAAAAATGCGCAACATGTTACACTCGCGAATTTATTTAGTGAAAAAGACGTTTGGTAACAGCATACTTTCACGCTTTGGACCCGTGAAGAGTCCTTTAAGATAGTATAATCTTCCATCGCTTAACTATTTTCTTTGAGTATATTGCTAGTCTTCGCTTGAAAGCCCGAAACGTTTAACCATTTGAAGGGCAACATTTGACAAGTTATTTTTGAAACAAATGGTCACAAGTACTTAAAAAAAGCTATCGAAAAGTGGAACTACAGGTTAGATAACGTCGGGGTAAGATTTGGTCAGAGTCATATGACTGCAATTAAATAATGTCTAAAGATTATCTTTAGAACTATAAAATTGATGTCGATTTAGAAAATATATATTTCTTTTATTAACTATCAAAACTTTTTACCTCTAAAAAAAACGCTTTTGTTGAATATCCTGCAGGCTTAACTCGCAATTCATCCTATTCTTATTTAAATATGACTTAGTCAACAGAGGCTATACCAAGCACACGTGCTAAACTAATTTGCATTTCCTACTGCATCTGCGTTTTTTGAAAATAAAGCACTAATTATTAATGGAAAAAAAAAACATTTTATTCAAAGTATTGACCATTGCTTTTTAAACATTTTGACCACCATGGCAATTTGTGAATACCACGCCAATAAAATTATTCGTCGTTTAAAGCAAACCAATCAGACACCCAATTTTCGACCTCCTCGCAATAATCAAAGTCCTGCTCAGCCAATGCGTGTCCCATCGACGAAAACAAATGATAGTCGGAAGGAGCCAAGTCTGGGGAATACGGCGGGTTCGGCAGCTGCTCCCAGCCAAGTGGTTTGATTGTATTCTGAACCGGTTTTGCTTTGTGCGCAGGTCCATTGTCATGGAGCAAAATTACGTTGCCGTATCTTCTCGCCCATTCTGGTCGTTTCTCGATCAATGCATGGTTCAAATTGATCACTTGTTGTCGGTAGCGATCAGTATTAACGATTTCACCAGGTTTTATTAGCCCGTGGTACAGCACACCTTTCTGGTCCCACCAAACACACAGCATTGTCTTCTTGCCGAATCGATCTGGTTTTGCAGTCGATGTTGATGGTTGTCCCAGATTAACCCATGATTTTTTCCGATTAGGATTCTTAAAATAAATCCATTTTTCATCGCCAGTAACAATCGCATGCAAAACCGACTTTCTTTCGCGTCTTTGAAGCAAAATTTGTCAAGTGTTTTTTCGGTTTTCCATCTGTCTTTCATTCAATTCATGTGGCACCCATTTTCCACACTTTTGGATCTTTTCCATAGCTTTTAAACGATCAGAAACGGTTTGTTGTGCAATATTTAACATTGCTGCCATTTGCTTTTGACTCAAAGTGTCATCTCCATCCAATATCTTTTGCGATTCGGCGTCTTTAAACTTTTTTGGTGGAACGTGGAATTTCTTCATTTCTCACGTCAATATCATTATTTTTGAACCGTTGAAACCATCTATTGCATGTTGCTTCTGATAGAGCATGATCACCATATGCCTCGACAAGCATTCGATGTGAATCTGCAGCACTTTTCTTTAAATGAAAACAAAAATTTAATGCTTTCCGCAAATCATCACTTTCTGGTACAAAATTCGACATTTTTAATACGACGATAATGTTGTCTATTCAATGACTTGATGTGTACTAAATATTTTTTACAAATGTAATAGCAAACAAACAAAAAAAAAATAAGATCTAGTTCATAACAAGTGTTCCCTATCGAGAAATTTGTATCTTGACGCTCACTTCTCACCGGTATACCTGGTAAGTGCAGAGTTGGGTTCATTGAGCTAACGTCTGCGAACACGATATCAAATAGGGGGAACCTCTTCTGATTTGGGAACAATACGTAGCCTGTGTAGCGCGAGAATTTTGTGCAGACACTTGACGGACTTGACCTCACTGAAGCATCACAGTATTATTCTTCTAAATTCCAAAAAAACCAACCAACATGTTTGATCATTTCCAGTACTATGAGTTTTCATTTTTCTTTTCCATTAGATGTGTATTTGGTTAACAATTATGTTAGTTTCTGCCCTAGAGAATGATTTAACGAGATGCGTTATAATGTGCCAGAATGCGTCATAGAGCGTACAGTGTCATAATGCTCAGAGTTAGTCAAATCATAGATTGAAGCAGACATTCAAATCCAAATTGTGATCCCGAATTGACATCCGAAAGAGAAACGCATTGAATGCGTTCATTTGCGAATTTAAATTATTATTCATGTGGGTCAGACATTATGCAATCAGCCAAACTCTGTCACATTCACAGGAATTCCAATTATAGCTCCCTTAATTATTTCATTTCACTGGTGTTTGTTGCAGATTATGCATGCAATCGTTACGAGAATATTTGCATCCGATAAGTTGGCTGTGCAGGGTCAATCAACATTTGCGCATTTGAAAAATGAAAATGAAATGAAAATTTAATCCTTCGGGAATTCCAAACTGAACATCTTAAGCCTCCCTTTGCCCCTCTGTCAAAAATTCATTAGTTAAATAAAACCATTAACAAAATGTCACTTATGACAATATTTGTAGGCCTCCGTCACAAAAATTTACTGACTGACACTCTTTCAAAGTTTCATACGACACACCACTTTTTGGTCAATTACTGCTTTACCTTTGTTTCCGCCCGGCTGTTTTAAACAAGCAAATTTCAATTAATTTCAGAAACATTGTTTTCTCTGTTGGGGTCGTGTTGTGCGAAATTTCTTTGAAAGGGGTGATTTTTAAAGGCCGCTTTCTTTTTGACTTTATAGGCTGAAGCTTATTTGTAGTAAATCCGACAAGCAATTTAAGGACCTGTGAAATACAAAGGTTGTTTTTTATGTTTCGGGATTGAGCAACCCTTGTCTTGCGATCTGTCAACTGCCAGTTCTATCGTAAAGTTTGACATTTTTAAGGTTATACATACTCAGAACGTTTTGCCATACGAGCGCTATTTGTGTTGTTTACAGTAACTTAAAAGATTCATCTCGCCCGAAAACCGGAATTAAATCGTGAAAATTTTCGTGCGATTATTTTTTACAACTTTTGACGTGGATTAACTCAACAACAGCGCATCGATGAACTTAATTCAGTTTTTGGCGACGAAGCTCCATCAAGGACCAGTGTTTATCGATGGAACCGAGGTCGTAGTTCACTCCAAGACTAATTTCGTAAAGGTCTCCCAAAATCAGTTGTTGTTCCGGAAACCATTGATGCTGTGCGCCAAATGATATTTAAAGATCGTCATGTGACCTATCGTGAGATTGAGACAACCTTAGGCATTAGTGGGACTAGCAGACATTCAATATTGCATGAACACTTGACCGTGAAAAAAATTTGTTCGCGTTGGATCCCACATAAATTCTCAATCGCTCGAGAAAAAGCTCGTGTCGATTGGTCGAAATAAATGCCCCAAACATAAGATCGCGGTGCTTCGAAGCACGTCTATGACATCGTGACATGTGATGAACCGTGGATTTACGCGTATGAGCCCGAAAGTAAACACAAGTCGACTGTATGGGTATTTCGAATTGAACCAAATCCAATAAAAGTTGCTCGCGCACGAAGCACTTCCAAGCAAATGGTCGCCTGTTTTTTTCAGAAATCTGAACATGTCGCAACCGTTCCACTAGAACAACGCAGAACAGTCAATTCTGAGTGGTACACGAACATTCGTTTCCCTGTTGTCTTCCAGGAAATCAAAAAAACCAACCGCCAAAGACGGATCACTCTTCACCACGACAATGCGAGCTCTCACACATCGGCTCTGCATTTTTGAACACTCAAAGCATCGATTTGATGACTCATCTGCCGTATAGTCCTGACTTGACACCGAATGACTTCTTTTTATTCCCATACATACAAAATAAAATAAGAGGTCAACGTTTTTCGACACTAGAAGAAGCGGTCGATGCGTTCAGAATTCATGTTTTGGAGATACCTTAATCAGAGTGGCAAAAGTCGACAATTGGTTCAAATGCATGCAAAGGTGTATGGATCTTAATGCGGAAAATTTTGAAAAACAATAAATCGATTTACAAATTTCCAATAAACTCGCAGTTCACCACTGCACCATGGTGGTAACTTCGCACGCGCTTAACTAGCTTTAAGAAAATAAAAGGAAATTGTTACAATTGCACAGTGTCGTACTAATATTACAGTGTCTCACTAACAGCACGCGTCAAAATATCGAATTCATATTCGGGTGAGAAACTCCTCGGTGCTCTTTCAGCATGTAAGTAAACCAATACTGTATTACTAGGAGATAATATGAAAGGGGGAGTGAATTCACGAGGTCGCCTGATACCATAACACATCACTCAATAAGTTGCGGGACTGACATGTAAGGGGAGCCACTAAGAAAAACCTAGATTATTTTTAGGCAGTACAAAAATTCAAATAATACCGATATACAGGTACAGAGCCATTTAGCCTTAAAACAGGCTTCAGTTTCGGCAATCACCTCCTCATTCGAGCCATATTTTTTTCGGTGTGCGCCGTTTTGAAGTCTGGAAAGACGTAAAGGTCGCTGAAAGCCACATCTGGGGAGTACGTCGGGTGCGGAAGCGATTAAAAGCCCAACGTAGTCAAGGACTTGTGACACAATGCATTGTCTTGGTGGAAGAGAATTTTTTCTTCTTCATATGGGACCGTTTTTTTGAAAATTCTTCCTTCCAACGCATCAATAATGCCATGTAGTGTTCGCTGTTGATTCTCTTGCCTTTCTCAACATCGTCGATGAATAAAATTCCGTGCGCACCCCAAAACACGGATACCGGAACCTTGTCAGCAGACCTTTGTGTTTTTGGACACTTTGGGAGTAGTTCTTCGGATGCTGTCCACTTCACTGGCTGCCGATAAGACTCTGGAGTAAAGTAGTGGATCCATGTTTCATTGATTCTGACATACCGACGTAAAAAGTTGTAGTTAATGTAAATGGACAAATATTAATCAGAATCAGTTTTTCCACGATATAAAATCAATGGAAAAAGGTCGGAAGAATACTTCGGTAATTCCGTCATTCGACGTGTGTCTAGACTCGTCTTACGATCGTATTACACCATCATCCGTTTTACCACTTTTTCACAGAGGAAACTTTCCACTCTTATACGACTTTATACAGATATATGCATCCAACGTTGCCATTGACAGTCAGTTTGTTTTAACCGACCCTAAGTGCTTCACATCCCAAACACCTTTAAGCGGTCCACTACAGTAGTCTGTAGAAAATGTTGCTCTTTCGGCTAAAGTTAAGGGAAATTAAATTGTCTGTGGAAAAGTATATGAACCAGTAGGCAGAGATAAAGAAATAAGCAATTCTTTTAAAACCGCACGAACATTCATCGCATTCATGGTCAGTTCCTTCTAAAACGAAATGCGAATGACAGTAGCTGACGTCCATATTTCCTTATCCCTCTTGAAATAATTGGTAAACACGCCAAGAACCAGTTGCCCAAACACCTTCAAAGGCAATGTGAAGTGAACGATTTGCCCTGTTGCACAAACATTTATGTAGTTTTTTTCAAACTATTCCAACCGGCTTCTGATTTCCTGCCAGTGTTTCCAGCTTTATTGGCTCACTGCGATTGCATTCGGCGTGTCGGTTTCCTATAATCGCATTAACTCTGATTGCTGTCGGTTCCACACTATATTCTCTCCAAAGAATTGCGCTGCTTCCAACTGTTGGCAACGGCTTTTCTAACTGCCACAGAGCGTGCTGGTGTACTGTACATCATTCATGAAGGCCATCAAAAAAAACTTTTATTTTTTATTTTTGGTTTCCCGGTCTTTGCCTTTTTTCAGTGACTTGGGCATCAATTGAAAGTTTCATTCCTATTCTACCTTTGAGACTTTCATTCGCAGACTTCGACCGTATGCTATTCTATGTTGTCTCATGCATTGAGGGATTATTGTTTCGGTGTGGGAACTTCTCTGCATGTTTCTGACTTAAGCACTTTATGAGTTTTGTTTTTGAGGTGAAGCTGACCAGGCGTGTTGTGCGAAGCAGAGAGGAAGAAGAAGGTGCACCACATATATCATAATGGGTGCCTCAGTTGTCACTTAAACTCTCAGGTGATTCACTCGTGATTGACTTAAAAAACAATTTTATTAGAGCTTCAGGACGTGTACACTTATTTTGTAAAGACACAGGAAATTTCGTTTGTTACATTTTATTGTTATACTGTCTTTAATCCTAAGACAAACTCAGATTTTCTCTCTGCGTAATCCTTTACGAAAATTTATTTGCTCTCTAGTGCAGAATCTTTTTGCGAGATCTTGAAAGAGATAATAATTTTTGGCGCTACAGTCCAGAGGGGGACCAGGGCCTAGCTTGCTCATCAACTACTCGTGTTGTGCGCGCTACTGTTCTCTCACGAGTAGAAGGGACCTACAGTTTTTTGCCGACTCCGAACGGCGACATTTGAGAATCTTTCTTAGACAGTTATTACACGTTGAGAGTTGTCAGCAGCTCAAAAGAGGTGGTGCCGTGAAAAATTCTAAAAATTGATGTTGAGCGGGGAATCGGACCTACACCCTTCGTCGTGTGAGCGTCGCATTCTACCCACAACACCACGGCAGCCATCTTGGAAGAGATGCATTAGTTATTATGTTCAGGTTAAGGAAAAATATTTCCGGGGATTAGAATAGAGGTCTGCCCTTTTCAGAAATCTATTGTTCGCCCTTTGTTCCTTAGAAGCATCTTATATACCGAAATTGATATATATCTCGTCAGTAGGTGAGAACAATAGCTTAACACTTGAGGCAAGTAAATCAGGTTACAGTATAAATCTCGCATTGGTTACTGCAGATAAAGCAAATTGGAGGAGAATGCGTTTACGATGAATTGCCACCATCAATTCCACACATTAAAAAATCCGAATGTCTGAAGACAAATCAGGTTCGAGAAGTCTCAAATTTCCTGTCAGGGTAAATGATAATTTTGCGTCCTTACAACAGCTGCACTGCTTTGTTGAACTGTCCGCAACATCAGCAACAAGTGTCTCCACAAAAAAACGTTACCAAATGTTCACACTGCCAAAAATATTCAACACATAGCTTTCTTGAAATTTGTTGTGAGATGTTTGGACAAAAGTGGCAAGCAGTTTATCTTCACAAAAACACGCTCTTTTTCTACTATTCTTAAATACAAGGAGAACTTATTTAGTTGATTTTGTATATTGAATTTCAAACGTGGTGAAGAGGTTTATAAGACAACTACAGAATTATAAGTTTTGCCAACACTGCAAATAAGGTCCACCGCGGACTGTAGCGCCACATGAAAAAGAAAAACTGCAGCTAGTATGTTTGTGTAGGCTGGAAAAAATAAAAGAAACAAAGGAAATGCAGTTAACGACTTTCATCGGGTCAATTTAGGGAACCATTCCTTGCATACTGCTCAATCCACAAATCATTAAAATGGATCTCCGTTGACAAAAAGAGATTTGGTGCCAGATGGGCCTTCCGATTATTTGGATATACAGCACTCCTAATTCTATCAAAGTAAAGCTGGTACGGACACTAACTGTATTAAATTTTTGCAATTGTAGCAGCTACTGAATTCAAGTACTTAGAAGGCTTCTCATTCAAACATTCTTCTAAGAAGTGCATTGGACTATCAGGTAAAGTGTTAAAAGTATGTGTAATTAATTCGCTTGTAGGTACCAATAGAGACCAAGCGCTGGTTAATAAATTGTGGACACTTAAGTTCGTATTAGCGAGTGTTAAACTATCGAGCTGCAGAACTCTCCAAAATGATAATTTTTGGGCGAAAGTCAATTATCACGTGATTACAGTCATCATGTGTATGTCTACCATATATTTCCAACATTCCAATTAATTGCTTTTATAGTAATAAGTATACCGGTATGAAGTGAGCGTCAAGATACAAATGTTTCGATAGGGAACATTTGTTGTGAACGAGCCCTTATTTTTATTTTTTTGTTTTTTTGCTATGACATCTGTGAAAAAATATTTAGTATACATCAAGTCATTGAACAGACAACATCATATTTGTTTCATCGTGTTAAAAATGTCGATTTTTGTACCAGAAGTGATGATTTGCGGAAAACATTAATTTTTTGTTTTCATTTGAAGAAAAGTGCTACAGAGTCGCATCGAATGCTTGTCGAGGCATATGGTGATCATGCTCTATTAGAAGCAACATGCAAAAGATGGTTTCAACGGTTCCAAAATAATGATATTGACGTGAGAAATGAAGAACGTGGTAGACCACCAAAAAAGTTTGAAGACGCCGAATCGCAAACGATATTGAAAGGAGATGACACTTTGAGTCAAAAGCAAATGGCAGCAATGTTAAATGTTGCACAACAAATAATTTCTGACTGTTTAAAAGCTATGGGAAAGATCCAAAAGTGTGGAAAATGGGTGCCACATGAATTGAATGACAGATGGAAAACCGAAAAAACACTTGTGAAATTTTGCTTTAAAGACACGAAAGAAAATCGGTCTTGCGTCGGTTTGTTACTGGCGATGAAAAATGAATTTATTTTAAGCACCATAAACGGAAAAAAACATGGCTTAATCTGGGACAACCATCAACATCGACTGCAAAACCAGATCGATTCGGCTGTGTGTTTGGTGGGACCACAAAAGTGTGCTGTACCACAAGCTCCTAAGACCTCGTGAAACCGTTAATACTGATCGCTACCGACAACAAATGATCAATTTGAACCATGCATTGATCGAGAAACGACCAGAATGGGCCAGAAGACACGGCAAGGTAATTTTGCTTCATGATAATGCACCTGCACGCAAAGCAAAACCGGTTCAAGATACAATCAAAACACTTGGCTGGGAGTCCGACTACCATTTATTTTCACCCATGGGACACGTATTGGCTGAGCAGCACTTTGATTCCTACGAGGGGGTCGAAAATTGGGTGTCTGATTGGTTTTCTTTAAAAGACGAACAATTTTATTGGCGCGGTATTCACAAATTGCCAGAAAGGTGGTTCAAATGTGTAGAAAACAATGGCCAATACATGGAATAAAATGTTTTTACTTTTCCATTAATAATTAGTGTTTTATTTTCAAAAAAAGGACAGTAGAGTGACAGGTACTAGGCAGGAATATCTCGGAACTGAACTCAAGGTCGCAAAAAGAAATCGGTTACCGAAAAAAGAACAAAATAAATAAACAGTTTTATAATACTAATAATTGTTGGCGCGACAGTCCAAAGGGAACCAGGGCCTAGCTTGCTCATCAACTACTCGTGTTGTGCGCTATTGTTCTCTCACCAGTAGAAGGGACCTATAGTTTTTTCCGACTCCGAACAGAGAAATTTGAGAAGTTTTCTTAGACAGTTATTACTCTTTGTGTGTTGTCAGCAGCTCGAAAGAGGTGGTGCCGGGAAAAATTTGAAAAATTGGTGTTGAGCTGGGTATCGAACCAAGACCCTTGGGCGTGTGAGCGTCGCAATCTACCTACCGTGGCGTGACCACCGGAGCAGTTTAAATTTTTATTTTTATTTCTGTGCAGTTTTATTGATTTTAATTCAATTTCTTACATGCTGGACAAAACAAAAAACTAGCTTGCATGTATAATCTAATTATCTTAACTTGACTTGACTTGACTTGACTTTACTTCACTCTTCATGAGTACTCTAAGCTAATCTAGATTTTTGGCTTATGCCTTTCGGCTTCTTATATTTTTTAAAGTTAAGCATTTAAACCAATATACATTTTTAATTTCCTCCAAGAAAATTAAAAAAACCTGTATTTCTCAAAACGGAGCAGTTTTAAGTAAGCAGTATGATGCCAGTCGTCAATATAGCTCCTTTTTTCTGTAGCAATCAATTAGATTGATTTTGTAAAAAATTATATAAGTTTTTTTTTATTTTGATTCTTTTTCAAACCGGGAAGCTATTAAAGAACGTGGTTTTTAAAGAGAATTGTGCGGTGTATTTGTATTAGGAGGGAGCAATTTGAATTTTTGACAAAAAAAAAATCAACATGAATCTTTCATTCTGCATATTCAGGAGCTTAAAAGCAACGTTTTAAGCCGGTTGTGGCTGAACACATTCATGTGCCCTTAATTAAGGTCATGTTGAAGGGCTCCCCACTGAGTTTACTTTGAAGAGCAAAAATTTACTGTGATGAGTTTATAATTGATGGAACCAATATACTCTGCATCATGTGAAGAATATATTTTTCTCACCCTTTCTCCAGCCAAAGGGTTAGGATTCGATGACCTTCTTAACTTTGAGAAGCAACAATTTATTGTGATGAGTTAACTGAACCAATATACTCTGCATCATATCCTTAAAAGAGGTATTCTAGCCAAAGGCTAGGATTCGATGACCTTTCTAACTGGAGCATATCCAAGCGTTCGATATGGCCGAGCCAGAGTTGTCTACTCGTTTTTGTTTTTCGGAAAATATTGACACCTTGCCGACATTTAAAAACGTTGTCTTTAAGCTCTTTTTTCGATTACCCAACTTGGCCATATCTGACACGTCGATTATTTTCCACTTAAGCACCAAACCTCAGATGCTAAGTCTTGTTTATCGTCCACTCTATGTAGAAGTGGATTTTTTTATGTTTCGAGGCAGGAACCCAATTGTTAACAAAAATTGAAGTAAGATGGCGTAACTTGTATTGTTCCATTGCTGAAATTCCATTGGAGTATGCGTTGGAAAGCTACTGTCATAATACGTCATCCCTGTACCCGCATGTCATACATTTGAAGCGTAAACAGCAATATTTTTTTTGTTCCCTCAAATATGTCAAACTTTGTGCATGAAAATGTGTTTTTGTGGGTAGTTCTTCTTCAACACTTTAAAATAAAGAAAACTGCTGCCGAAAGTCATGGCATTTTAGTGGAAGTTTATTATAAACATGCGCTAGTTGAGCGAACGTGTCAAAAGAGGTATTCACGATGTACCAGTAGTGATTTTGGCTTGGAAAACGATAACCATCTAGAATAGCCAAAGAAATTATACGATGAAGACTTGGAAGCATTACTCTATGAAGATTATTGCCAAACACAAGAAAATCTCAAAGAATCTTTGGGTCTCATTCAAGCAGTCATTTTAAAAAGTTTAAAACCAGCGAAATATATTCAAAAGCAAGGAAATCGGGTTCCACACCAACTAAAACAAAAACCGAGTTACACCATAAATGGACAATGCTAATGCACACAATTAACACGCAGGGGCTGAAAAATGCAAGAAATACGCTATCAGACGCGATGCAATAATTTTTCATCATGACAACGCTTAGCCCCAGATTTGCTATTACGATTAGAAAATATTTGCAAAACAGTGCCTTATAGCCCAGACCTTGACCTTAACTGACTCCTTGACACTTCTGGCTATCATGGCTTTACATATGGCCTGAATAATCCTTTAGACTTGGTATTTGACATGAATCGGGACCTTTATCTATTGCGACTATGGTTTCCGAACACAGTTTAATAGTATGCTCTAAAACTAAAATAATGTTCTTCAGTCTATCATCCTCATATCTGTCTGATGCTAATTTTTATTTCCATTCCCCTGACTGTAACAAATACAAACTAATTCAAAACTGCATTTGTTCATCTCGATCCTTGTCTCCCTCCTATTGTCATAATCAAGTCTGTAGCGCTAAATGTGTTTTAATTGAGAGTGTTTCTGAATTTAAATATTTGGGTATAAAAATTGATTCTAAATTCAGTTGTACACATCACATTAATATATTGAAAACTTCTTTCCGTTGTACCCTTCGCCATTTATATTATCTGAGTAAAGTTTGTTCCACCAAAATTTTAAAGACATTTTAATATGGCATCTTTCAATCTAAATTACACTATGGTATTGCCTGTTGGGGAGGTGTGTATCGGAATAGAATTCAACCGCAGATGACTATACAAAAGTATGTCATACGAAAGATACTGTGAGCGTCAAAAGTGAGTAAGCAAATATCTGATTACTGTATAAAGGTGAAAATTGGGTCAAAACAACAACCAAAATCAAATTCCATTAATACACAATAACAGCTTTATTCAATGTGATCAATTATTCAAAAAATAAAGTACCGTAAAAACAAAAGCAAATACATTTTTTTAATGAAAATTGTAACTACTTCATATATTACGAGCGAGTGAGTAAACAGTATACATTTCTATCAACAAATGTACTTATTTATTGCTTAAAAAATTAAATTTAGTGCTCTGTTGGTCCTCCTTCAGACTTTATTACTTCCTTGAGTCTACGTGACATAGACATTGCCAGTTTATTGGTAACATCGGGCAAAATTTTGGCCATTCTTCTGTTATAGCTTCTTCAGGTCTCCCTTGTTGTTAATAGTACTCTGTCGAATTCTTCTATCCAAATGCTCCCATAAGTGTTCTATTGAGTTAAGGTCCGGTGATTGCGGGGGAGGATCAAGCTGTTTTGGGGTCCTATAAAGCAACCATTCCTTAACAAGACATGAGGTATGCTTAGGATCATTGTTTTGCTGAAAGATCAAATTCATAGCTCAACCTAATTTGCCTACGCTCGGTTGCAAGTTGGAAAGTATATAGATAATCTTCCTTCCTCATTGTTCTTTCAATGAAGACAAGATTACCGACCTCAGATGCTGCTACACACCCCCACACCATCACTGAACCTCCCCCATGTCTAACGACCGGCCTAATATTTTTTTCACTAAATTCTTAATTTTTTGCTCTCCAAATTTTTTTATTCATATGGCTCTTAAAAATTTCGAATTTGCTTTCATCACTAAATAAAATGTTTTGAATTATTGATCACATTGAATAAAGATGTTTTTGTGTATTAATGGAACTTGAGTTTTTTTGTTGGTTTGACCCAATTTTCATCTTTATACAGTAATCAGATATTTGTTTACTCACTTTTGACGTTCACTGTATGTCGAGTATGTCACTTCCAAGTTCTCCATTATTTTGTTTATTGAAAATTCTTCCTGTTCGTCATTTGTATTGCTTTTAAGTGTTAAAAATGTGTTTCTTAAAGTCCGGTAGCCATACTTTTCGTCTAATTTCACGTTGCGACTTTCGTAGTGACCATTTAAATATAATGACAGTACCAACTGTTTCCCGAAATTTGTATTCTATTTTATCATATCGTTTATTTAATGTATTACCGCAGTCTATACGGTCATTAACATTATCTGGAATATTTATCAAACGCGTTAAGTTCTGGCTCTTCACCCTTGATATTGATAGTCTCGAATTTCTTCCTTATAATTTTCTGGTTAAGCTTGCTCTATATCCATTCAAATAAAAAAAAAGTTTGAGTTTTCTTTCCTTTCTTGAAATGTTACCGCTTATTTATTTCCACGAATTCTTTGAAGTTTGATTTTTAGTTGAATTGTAATCCTCCACCCTTTCATTTTTCATTGGTTTACTAAGTAATTGAAGTGTTACTCGATTCTGTTTATATTCATTCTTAAATACAGAGTGCCACTAATATTTTCTTATAATATTTTTAACTGTGTCACTAATAAATTGTTATGTAAATAAATTTGATCTTTATCTATAAGGAAATATTTAATACATCTAATCTAATTTAATCTAATCATTTGTTTGGGTCGATTCAGAACCCCCTCACTGAAATACGGTTCACACCGGAGTGGGATATAAAAAATTGGCTTAATTCATTCTTGGCTGCCAAGCCGAAGCTGTTCTTATGGGATGGGATGGGATCCACAATTCGCCAGAAAGATGGGAAAAGGTCATAGCTACAGATGGGCAATACCTTATTGTACATCTTTTCTTAAAAAGAAAAAAACGTTCAAAATTTGAAAAAAATACCGAAAGCTATATGTAAAATACAAATAATAAAATTTGCCTTGTGGAATTTCGAATCCTATTCAGACTCTACCGTTGTTCGCGACATGGCTTAATGGTTTAAGGTGTTTGGTATGTTGCGACCTCATCAAAACGAATAAGTTTGATGGTTGCACTTACAAGTTAAGACCAGGAAACGCCAAGTATTTTTGATCCGAAGTCTGGTATCAGCAGACATTTTTCGGATGTCTTTAGATCAATAAAAGCAAATCGTTCAATGACAACTTGCCGAAGAAACTAAAGTTCGCTTTGATTTATGCGCACTGCGTAAGGAGATGACTGGAGAGCATGTATGCCCCGACCAAATTCATACCTTGAAACTTTTCAGTTGTTTTGTTGTTAACACTGTAGTTCCGAGCCTCAAGGAATATGCCTCTATCTCGAATTTCAAACAACAGCGCTGTCCCATTGCCTCGAAATTGAAGACTATTCGAGATGGTACTGGGGTTTTATACGCTCTTAATGGCCTTACCATCTTAAGCGTTGAGTGCCAAGACGCTGGACTAGACACATGCCTTGTGTGCGCATTTTTCCCAATGGAATATATTCTTCTGGTTTTTCCTGACCAAGTTCTTCCTGATCTGCTTAGATAGTTCCGTTTCTTCGTTATAGTCATAGTACAAGTTCTCTACAGAGCCATTTCAGTTCTGCAAGCAAAGGCCCTACTTCTTTCTGTAAATTCAGCCTTTTGATGGACAACTGACAGGGATGAGTCATCATCATGATCTGCGCCAACCACAATTTCTAGCTTCTGCACTACACTATATTTAAGAACGCCATAAGAAACAAAGGGGCAGGAAGTGGATGCCAGTATGATGTGATCCTCTACATTTTATAGTCACAGCCCAATATCCATAGTTTCCCACTCCATTTAATGGCTTCCCAAACAGATGTTAATTTTGAAGCAAATAACGTCCAAAAGCTCCTTCGAAAAAGCCTTCATCTAAGTCAAGTTCAAAATCAGGACCTACAGTTTTTTGCCTACTCCAAACGGCGAAATTTTAGAAGTTTTCTTGGACAAGTAGGACAAGGACTCTTTGAGTGTTGTCAGCAGCTCGAAAAATGTGGTGCCGTGAAAAATTCGAGGTGTTCAGCCGGGAATCGAAGCTAGACCATTCGGCGTGTTGGCGTCGCACTCTACCCAATACGCCACGGCGGTAACCATTTACGAAAGTGAATTTGTAGTCGAATTAGGAGGAAGTATTTGCAAAACAGTTCATGGGAGGTTTAGCACCATCCGCGATATAGCCCAGACCATAACTGTCTTCTTAACACTTCTGACTACTATTTGCTCCGGTCGACTCAGAACGCCCTCAACGAAATACGGTTCACATCAGAGTAGAATATCAAAAATTGACTTAATTCATTCTTATCCGCCAAGCCAGAAATTTGGGTTCCACGTTAAAAAAAAAGTTATGTACTAGTATTTTTTGAAGTTGTGTCTGCATCAAATGCCCTCGATTTTAAATCAAGACATGTTCAATATGTCATTAATGCCCGATTTCCAATATCCTTCCTATCTGTAGCATCGTTCGAAATTGCTCAAACTGCTCGTACATCCGTGTGCGCCATATATCAAGTCTCACTCTTGGTGTCAACAGAAACCTTAAAAAATTGCGAGGGCAGTTTGTGCAGCTTCCACGAAGATCATTTATTAATGCTTCTCAATCAGGTGTACAGTTCAAACTTGATCGAATTCCCCTGAATTCATTAAATTCTAAAATGTGCCAATTCATTTTTTCCGTACCGTGGTTTTCTTTCCATGGAGTACCCATAAACATGTATCCAGAGCCTAGGAAACAAGATGGGTGTGCGTGTTTCGGGTTTCTGATTAAAATTCCGCGAACCATAAACATATTACAAACACTTGGTTTATTTTGATAACATGCCTTTTAGGCATATTTCATGGAACCCGTTTCCAAAGAGTTTAATACAACGCAATGATAGACGACTTAGTCACCCAAGGATCCAAGTGCGAACTTCAATTCATGACTGAGGAAAAATTACTCTATCTTGGTACCTGAATCTCTTTAGGTTGCAACAGCCTGCTGAATATGCAACTCCACGCTGAGGTGTTAACCCCCTCTTTAGGTTGCAACAGCCTGCTGAATGTACAACTTCACACTGAGGCGTAAGCCCCTCGGCATGAATAAGTGCGGTAACCAAAACTGCTTTAGAACAGTCATTATTGTAGCCACTTTAGTCACCCAGGCTTCAAAAATGACTATTCTGCATCAGTTTTGCTTCAATCCCCACAACACTCTCGTCAGAGGGACTAATCGAAGTTCCAGCGGTTCCCATGGAAACAGAAAGAAGCTTCTGGTCAAACGGTCACTACCAGTAAACTTCCATCAACACTTGGGTCTTGAAGCTGCCATCGTTAAATAGTGATTCCCCTGACATTAGCGGAATTGCATCTTCTTTGTTGGTGCGTCGGAGAACTAGATTGCTAAGAACGCACCGTTGAAACAACATCAACATCTCGACAATTTTTGGAAAACAAAAACTCGTAGATCTGCAGCGTATGCTTCAATGGTCAGAGCTCAACATCACAACGAGCTTAACGCTCTTCACTGGTCCAGCCCTTACTGCCCTCCACACATCTTATATACAAAATTCAACCCGATATTTGAATATGAGCTTGATGTGCCCACATTAATTTAAGCTTGCACAGTTGCAACCATATCGTCCTCCTCGCCGCCCTCATACAGAGGACAATACACCCAACGTGGAGTTTGTCTCTAGAACATATCAAGGATCCTCCGGAAGACATTTTCACTTCCAGTCCATCATACGCAAGTCAAATGTCAACCGAGATAATGTACACAGACCCAACAAACTTCCCTTCGGCAACCTTGTAATAACTCAACTTCGCTCTAAATAGATGAAACAAAACATTCCTGTGTTATAAACGGGCACTACGTTGCCATTCAAGCATGCCCGTTAGCTAAAACAAGGTTGCCGCATTCCACACTAATTTTGATCAGATTCCACAAGTCAACAGCGTTCGCTGAGTCACCGTGTTAATTAAATTTAAAGTCGCTACAAACTTGAAAAGGCAGCCAAACCCACCCGAAACTTTAAAGATAATCCTCCGAAAATTCCCATCAACCCTTTATCACGTTTATCTAGTGCCATCATTTTCGAGTCACCGCTGCTCACTTTTCACTTGGGATTCAATTTAAAATCGCATCAACTTCGTCAGGATACCTGGTGAGCAACCGGAGCAGCCGATAGTGCGGGCAGGTGAAGGCGATGACGATGATTCCGCTCACGGAACCGTTATATTACCTAAGAGGATTTCAATTACTGTATTGGCAAAGGTCGAGGTCGTGAAGGCAACAATGTCATTGCCGGTAGCCTCAAAACTTTACCAGCAGCGACGGAGTAAGATACTCATTTTATTTTCGTTGCGGAAAACGTTCCAATTAGGCCTTTCAAGTTAATTCTGTGTCACATTGTTGTCATGCCCGAAACTAATTGATGTCACCGGAGGGGGCTGGGAACGGTCGGTGGTTCGTTTTCGATTGCTATCTATTCGAGATGGCGGGAATAACAAACGCTTGCCCTTGACGTGTTGTGCTCAGATAGAGTTTCAGTGGCTTGCTGCCGCTTAGTACGGAACTGAAATTGTGGAAAATAATTTTTTCGCTTAAAGCGCACACACAATCGAAAGACGGCTGATACACGTTTTGCTATTATCTTCTGCACATACACCAACCACCAGAGGGGGCATATCACAAACTAATGGTGATGGGTTCCCTCCACAATGAGTGTTTCTAATCCACGTACAGAAGATTCTATTATTCTTCGTAGATGGAGATATGACAAAAATATGATATATGATGTAAACGTGTGACTGTGGGAAATCCACAACCAAACGCACCGTGCACAGCTATAAATTGAGGATACGCATACGGGGACACACATGTCTGTGACTTCAATGTTCAATGGGTGAGGAAATGAGGCGAATGCTTGCTGATATGGTATTCAAAAATATGCAGACTCTAAGGTTTTCACACCACTTCATCGACGTGAAATTCGACGCTTTAGTAGGTTTTTTTAGGTCTGCACTAGATTTCACGTGGCACGATGGAGCCACAATCGAGAGTATAATAATAAACCTGCTGCCTACCCCCAGAAGCTTTGGAACGGACATGCAGATTTATTTTGAAAACTGAGTTGTCAGTGGGTTTCGAAGAAGTAAAGGAAGAGAAAAGTCGATCTGTGATATGACTTTTAATTTCGAAAGAGAAATTACATAATAACTTCAAAGACCGCTTGCATGTGACTTTCTTCCCCCGATGGCTACTGTCAGAAAGTCCTTCAATGAGTTCGGATAAAGTCGATCGCCGTTCTTTAGCTACGACAAAAAATGTAATCATTGTGTATGCAAAAAGAACCCATTGAAGGTCCACGAAATATCTGAGATAAGAAGTATCTAGTCTATCTTTTCCAGCATGCTTTGGGAAAAAGGCTTGCTAGATGTAGTCTTTCCCAATCAGTGGAAAAAGCGACTCTTAGTACTTCTGCCCAAGGGAAAGAATTCAACCTGGAGATCCGTCCTCGTACCGCCCTTGAACGTATAATCTATTGCAGCTTACTGACAGTGGCGGAAACTAACGGTACACTTATCATTATTTCAACAATATGTTTTCAGGAGAGTTTGATCAACGCTGGATGCAATAGCAGCTGTGGTAAACCTGGAGACACTAGGCAAGAGATGGAGAGGGGGGTATAGGTACTTAGCGATGTACCGCTTATCTGATGAAGACAGTCATGGACTAATTTACGAACAGTAAACGTATGCTTAGCACCGACGATGGCGTAACATCCTACAACATAGCGGCAGGAGTTCCTCAGGGATCAGTCCTCGGACCACAGAGGACCAGGGCCTAGCTTGCTCATCAACTACTCGTGTTGTGCGCGCTACTCTTCTCTCACGAGTAGAAGGGACCTACAGTTTTTTGCCGACTCCGAACGGCGATGTTTGAGAAGCTGTCTTAGACAGTTATTAATCTTTGAGTGTTGTCATTAGCTCGAAAGAGGTGGTGTCGTGAAAAAATCGAGGTGTTCAGCCGGGAATCGAACCTAGATCTGCTGCGTGTGGGCGTCGCACTCTACCCACTACGCCAGGGCGGTCACCCTCAGACCTCTACTGTGGAAAATAATGTATGATGGCGTCTGGCGACTAGCGCTTCCAGATGGAATGAAAATATTCGGCTTTGCTTACGATATCGCTGTCGTCACTGTGGCAATGCACGCAATGCACTGTGGCAATGCACGGACGTGGAGGCTGCTACGAATACATCGATCTTAAATGTAGAAGATTGGCTCGACCTACTAATTGCTTCCCACAAAACGGAGGCAGTTCCAATCACCAGTCGAAAGAAGGTAGAATATGCCGACTTCATGGTTAAATACCAGGTAATTAGGTCCAAGGAGTGCATGAAGTACCTAGGATTATGTTAGATGACAGGCTCTCCTTCAGACAGCAAGAAATGTATGCCAGTAAGAAGCACTCTCTTGAATCCTTTCAAATATTGGCGGACCCGGGTATGCACGCAAAATTTCACTCTCACTAGTAGTCAGTTCAGTTCTCCTGAATACAGTTCCGATTTGTACTCCGCGCAATACGAACTATCAGTGGCTTCAGGATCATTTCTGATGAGGCGGCGTTCGTAATAGAAGGAATTCTACCCAAAGACATTCTTGGAGCTAATGGAGTGTACCACTGAAGAAAAAGAGCTCCGGACAGACACCAAAGCAAAATTGTAAAAGGAGAAGAACGAGCAGTGTCCATACAATGTGGCAAGCCTGATAGGATGTCTCTACAAAAGGCAGATGGATGCATGCGCTCATCCCCGTTATCGAGTACTGGATTTTAAGAGGAGGAGTGCAACTACCAACTCTCACAGTTCTTTTCTGGACACGGCGGCTATCGAAAATATCTGCACGGGTTTGAGCACCACAAATCGCCGCTCTGCCGACAATGCCCAAACTCCGAGGAGGGTAGAGAGTACGCAGTTTTTCATTGCAACCGTTTTGAGCAGGAGAGGCAGTTGGTAAACCTACCAATCCCGGAAAACATGATTCCCTACTTGATGAGAACTGTAGAGCCCTGGAAAGAGGTATGCTCATTCATTGTGAAGGTCCATTCAAAACTTAGACAGGTTGTAGCAGAATAGTTTCCCTCCAGAGCGGAGCATGAGTCGCTTTACATCCCCGCGAAGTAATATCTAAAGGCAACACCTGCAGGACGAGCTGTTGAAGTGCGGGGTTGAATTAGCACGTAAGCGTTTTCTCGTAATCGATTATCCCGGGTTGCGAATTGTCCATTCTATCAGCTGGAGCTGCTAGGATCTTCGAATGATTACAATATCAATGGACGCATCCAACAAAAGAAAACAATTTAAAAAAACACTAAAACAATTACAAGGTGTGAGAACACTGAGAACACGCGATGGGCGGCGAACATTTCTGAGAGCAAGCTCATTTCAAACTCCTCAAAAGCAGGATTTTGCGTGGCAGTCAAACAACATGGGTCCTCTTGAATACACCAGATGCCAGACGAATGGCAATACACCCCGTGGTGCATTTCTTGAAGAAGGCTAAGTTTGTTCGATAACAAGGAAAGGCAACAATCAGTGACTCTTAGGCGACAATCACTGATTTTTAGGAAGCCATGCAAATCAAATACCCAGTTCTACTTTGCCAAAGTAGTTATCTGTCAAACAGTGACAGAGCACCAAGTTACCCCTCCTCTGAAGTAGTTAAAAAAACTGTAAATTTTCTTTTTCTATACAATTTGGCACATTCGATGAGGTAGTGGTTGACGGAACTTAACACTATTCCTACCAACTTTTGTGGTATACTTATTCCTACCACGCGAGGTTAAACGACCACTTTAGGGAGAAAACATACAATAATTATAAACAATGTAATTTTAGTCATTGGATTTCAACGCTCAGCTGGGAAGAGAAGAAGTCTTTGCTAAGATCATCGGAAGACACAGCCTGCACGCCACCACCTCCGGAAACGGACTCAGGCTAGTTGACTTCGCCTCGGGGCGAAATCTCTCTGTGGCCAGCACGCGGTTCCCACACCTCAACATTCATAAAGGTACCTGGCGATCACCGTCAACCAGATTGATCACGTTGCGATCGACGTCAGACACTCCTCCAATATTCTCGATGTCCGAACCTTCCGAGGTGCAAACATCGACTCGGATCATCACCTTGTTGTAGCCAAGGTAAGAACCCGGATATCGAGAGAGCAACGGAGTCGAGACAAGCCGAGACGGTTTGATGTCGGAAAGCTACAATCGCAACCGATCGCTAGAGCCTTGCCGATCGATTCTCCCTGAAACTATCTCAAAGTTCGACGCTGCCTGCACAAACAATAGAAGACAAGTGGAAACGTTGTCAAGAAGCCAACAAAGAGGTCGCCACTGATGTGCTGGGTTTTACGCCATCATCTGAGAGGAACCCGTGGTTTGACGACGAGTGTAGGCAGGCGCATGCAGCCAAACAAGAAGCGTACAAGGCAACGCTGCATCGAACGACGAGAGCTGTTTGTGAGCTCTACAAACAGAGAAGAAGGGAAGAGAACCGGCTTCTCAGAAGAAAAAAGAAAGAGAACGAGAAGCGCGCGGTCGAGGAAATGGAGAGGTGCTATGGCAGGAATGACGTCCGAAATTTTTACCACAAGATAAAACAGTTATCCGGTGGTTATAAGCCTCGGACAGAAACCTGCCGGGATCAAAATGGACAACTAGTGGTAGAGTCGCAGTCGGTGCTGAGAATCTGGAAGGATCATTTCTGCAGACTCCTAAACGGCGATGACGACTCAAATTCCGATGTTTTGCAGAATGTCCCACTCAATTTGGACGACGATGGACAAGAATTCCGTCCCCCCGACTTCGACGAGGTCAAGATAGCAATATCGAGACTGAAATCGAACAAAGCTGCTGGCGCGGACGGACTATCCGCAGAGCTGTTCAAAGCGGCTGGGGATGAGCTGGTTGGGTGCATGCACCAGCTCATCTGTGAGATATGGTCGGAGGAAAGCATGCCCGACGAGTGGAATCTCAGCATCGTTTGTCCGGTCCACAAGAAAGGAGACCCCTTCGACTGCGCCAACTACCGAGGGATCAGTCTTCTTAACATCGCATATAAGATTTTCTTCGCCGTACTGTGTGAGCGCCTGAAACCGTTCGTCAACAACCTGATAGGTCCTTATCAGTGTGGTTTCAGGCCAGGGAAGTCCACAATCGACCAGATCTTCACACTGCGGCAGATCCTGGAGAAGTCCCAAAAAGTACAAATCGACACCCACCATCTATTTGTCGATTTCAAGGCCGGGTATGACAGCGTGCATAGAGACGAGCTATACAGTACCATGTCTAGTTTTGGCATCCCTACCAAACTCGTCAGATTGTGTAGGATCACGATGGAGAACTCGCGCTGCTCCGTCAAGGTCGGTACCGAACTCACCGAGACCTTCAATGTCAAAAAAGGTTTTAGACAAGGCGACGCACTGTCATGCGACTTCTTTAACATCATCCTTGAGGGGATCGTGCGGAACTCACACGTCAACACCAGAGACACGATCTTCCACAAGTCCGTTCAATTGCTAGCTTATGCGGATGACATTGACGTGATCGGCCGAACTCAGCGAGCCGTCAATGAGGCGTTTGCTAGCATTGAAGCGGAAGCGGCTAAAGTGGGACTGGTGGTTAACGAGGGCAAAACGAAGTATATGCTGTCATCGAAGAAGGACGCAGAACATCGACGTCTCGGACAGAGCGTCACTATGGGCAGCAGACACTTCGAGGTAGTTAAGGACTTCGTCTATCTCGGCTCCGCGGTGAATAGGGACAACAACATCAGTACCGAAATCAAGCGCAGAATCACTCTTGCCAATCGCTGTTTCTTTGGGCTCAAGAGGCATTTGAGTAATAAAGCCCTTTCCCGAACGACCAAAGTGATTTTGTACAACACCTTGATCATCCCAGTCCTGCTTTACGGCGCAGAAACCTGGACGCTACTAAAAGCGGATGAGGAAGCCATTGGTCTCTTCGAGAGAAAACTACGAACTGTACGGGCTGTACGGCGGCATGAGCCTAGTCAAGCGTCTACGGATACAACGCTTAAGGTGGCTAGGCCATGTAGAGTGCATGGACAGCACTGCTCCGGCCCGAAGAGTTTTCGAATCCGAACCACAGGGACAACGCAACAGAGGACGTCCTAGACTGAGATGGCGCACACAAGTGGAAAAGGACCTCAACCAACTTGGAGTGCGCAATTGGAGACAGCTGGCAAGAGATCGTGCTAGCTGGAGAGGCATGTTGGTTGAGGCCCAGGTCCACCCCGTACTGCAGCGCCATCCGAAGAAGAAGAAGAAGAAGAAGAAGAAGGATAATGAAAAACATATTTACTTTTATTTAAAAAATAAAATAAGAAAGCTTTATAGTCAGTTTATTTGTTTACAAATAACAGGTGTGCTAATTGCATTATTTCCACATATATATTTTTTACATTTTAGACAGACTTTGTTAGTATTATTCGCTTTACAATATCTTATTTCATAGTCTTCCCTTTCACATATATCTACAGGATTTGTTTTCGACGAACTCTCTTTGCTTGAATGTTTAAGGTTTTTGTATTCAGTCACAAGTCCTTCTGCCAATTGAAATAAAAATTCTTGGCTCAAAAACTTCTCACTCGTCGTTTCTTTGTATAAAATCCAAGTATTTATTCCCCAAAAATCTAAGATCTTACAAAAATACCCGTAGTGGCCTTCTTCTAGAGTTAGATTTAACACTTAATTTTCTGTCTATTTGATCGGTTACATCTACACCGAATTTTGTGCTATTGTAGAATTGAATTGTCACTAGTTTCTGAGCAGCATTTTCATAAATTTCAACGGAAGAATGCATAGAGCTAAGCATGATTATTTTTTGTTTGGTTTAGATTTGTAAATTCTAAAAGTGGTTGTTTGGGAACAGACAGCCTGTTCGATAAAACGAATTTAAGTAATGAAACGTAAAAAGTAATAACTAAGAAGTAAATACTAACAAGTAACAAATTCTAAGTAAGCTGCGTATTTTGTACAGGACTGTACCAGGATTGCATTGAGAGTGAACGTTTTCTTTCTGCAGCCAGTGGTCATCAGCTCGGTGTTTTTCGATGCGGCGATCGGTCCAAAAAAAAGTGCAACCACATCCACGAGGGACCTACAATATTTTCTCGGTATCGATATGAAAGAAAATGCGAATTCAATTTAAATTTGTTTCTATTTTTCAATATAATCTCCCCTAACATCAATGCATTTGCTACATCTTGAGATAAGCTTTTAAACCGTTCAAAAAAATTAAATTCCTCTTTCTCTTCAAAATACCCAGTTATTGCCGACTTGAGTTCTTGAGTTTCATCCGAAAATCTTTTTCCACGAAGACATTTTTTCAAATCCAGAAACAGGAAATAATCACTTTGGACTATAGGGTGGTTGTTGGATTCCTTCGAAATCACACTCTCGCGCAGCAGCCTTGGAAACTCGCGCCGTGTGAACAGGAGCATTGTCATGAAGAAGCAACCCACCCGCTGCGAGTTTACCCCGTCTTTTCTTTATAATTTCCTCCCGCAAATTATGCAAAGTGGAAGCGTAGGATGTGGCCTTGATGGTTTCACCTTTCTTCTTGTACTCAATGAGCAATTCCCTTTGAGTCCCAAAAAACTGTGGCCATGAGCTTCCCGTCAGATGAGCTTTTAAGGAAAAAAATAGTTCTGGGAATATATGGGTTAAGCAGTAAGATATTCACAAGGACGTGTGACTTTTATGTATGCATTCGGTGAAATAATCCTCAAAAATTGTTCCTTGTTTTGCATATTTCCTAACATTTTTGTTTGTCAATTTATGAACAGTTTTATTCTGTCTCCGTTTGCTTTTCTTCGAGACCTGCATTAGCCAGTTCTTCTGGTAATCGTTTCCTTAGCCACTTTCGCTACAGGTCTGTCCAACTGTGTTCGTCAGTCTTACATGACAATGTTGTGTTGAGATAGCTTGGCAACCATTTTTTTTATCCATGGCATCAAACGATTGGACTCATGCAAGACTTCCCTGCACTAGACTTGTTCCTTTTCCATTGCTAACTGACTAAATTATCAATTTGCTAGAGTGCCCTGCTCTCTAAACCATTCAGCAGAGGATGCGTATTTTACCAAAATAATCTAAGGCTGATACGCATAGCCATCACTAAATCTGAATCACATTACTGTCAATATGAAAGCGCTTAAAGCATGCTTGTGGTAATCGAAAACTGTTAACTTTATTTGACTTTCCTAGCCATTCACTTTGTCTTCAGAGGTCTATACGTCGCGGAATTTATAAAAGTTTAAAAACAGACAAAACGCTGTGCTCGGCTACGAGTTGTCCCTTTTGGGTACAAGGCACAATTACAAACATAACTACAGTCTGTAGGGGATCCCGCCAAACCTCAATCACTTCTACATTCCTTGCAACCACTTTAAACTGCTGCTTGGAGTAGGCAACCTGTGTTTTATTGTTTTCCGCTTCAAAAAACCCGTCAGGCATACTTTGCTTGAATTATACTCCATGCTCCCCAATTTTCTGTCCCTGCCTCTCCCTAGACTCAAAAATGAATTGCTTGAGGTGAATTTACAGGCCAAACGTGCCTGCAGAGGTAATTACGAAAAATTAATTTAGGGTGACACTTTGTTTCAGAAAACCAGCAAATGGTGAACGATTTTCCAGTTTCCCATTTTAAGTCATAAGTCTTTCTTGTCTGGGCAATGAACCAGTCACTGTAGTCCTTGACTCTATAAACCCCCGAAAAAACACAATGTCCTTGAGGTACTTTACAATGGTTGTACCTTCACCCCCATTGTGTGATTCTTCTCTTCTATTGACGTGGATGAATTTTACAACTGAGAATGAGCTTCGTTTAACTGCATGAAGCTATACACATGTTCTCAATCTTTCTTAACACTGTGGAATGTCGAACGAATTACCGAGTATTGCCACCGTCGTTCCACGCAAGGAAGCAACCGTAATTTTGTAATGAGCATCAATTACGTTCAGCCTTTGATTTCTTAAAGCAAAACATTCTGTGTGTGAATGCCCAAGAAAATGCCTACGGTGTCCCCTCATCTGAAAATCATCTTCTCGAAAATCGATGCGACACAAATCTAAATGAACGAATATATATCGAGGTTGTTAAGGTTCATTTTACGAGCACGAAACCGAATCATATTCCATGGAGCTCTTTCGGCTATGACAGGAATGTACCATAATGTCTGGACAGACGAAAATTGACACACACACGCAGACGTTCACTTATACGCATTCCACAGAGTTTGTTGGTCGGCTTTGATCAAATCAAATCAATATTTGTATGCTAGGTGGACTCTTGGTCTTGTTGGATGGATTTTTTTTTTTTTTTGTATGAATAACATAGTTATAGACATTCTTGCTCCATTGTTTGCTTGGCATCGCCTGATCCTTGACCATAATGACTGCTTTTAGAGAATATTGTAACTCTTGGTTATGACAGGCATTTACTTCCCTTTGTTTGCCATGGACAATCCCTTTACTGAATGTAAATTAACACCGCAATGGAGGATGTGTGTGTGTTCAGCATGATAAGTGTTACATTATGGACTGTAGGTGGCCACCTACGACGTCAATAATGCAATTTAACGTGCTCTTGAAAGATATGCCGCAATTTAAAATACAAGGGGAAATATTGAATTGAATCACTAGGAAAATTAGGTTGTCTTCCACTCCATCACTGGAGGTGCCTGGCTCTCGTTTCACACGAAACAGTGTATCATGCGTGTCACACTTCCCCAATCATCTAAACATGTGTAGCAACTGGAGACCATTTTATCATTGCAAACGAACGGTGCTACATCCACCATCTATGTCTGATTAAATTGAAATTGTTTTCCTTGGAAATTATAAGGTTCGCTTTTTTGCTCATCATTCAATGCTTAATAAAAAGTGTTACAGTGATCAGATTTAATTCAAATATGCGCCGTTTTGTTCGATAATCTGTTACCATCTAAAGGGTAAATTCATAACACTCCCCTCGTAGAAGCCCCGCTCCTTATTTGCGAAGAACTCGGACAGCCACCTTTCACAAGCCTCTTTCGAGTTCAACTTCACACCACCAAGGGCGTTCGCTATGGACAGGAACAGGTGGTAATCACTTGGCGCTATGTCCGGGGTATATGATGGATGCGATAAAATCTCCCATCTTTCTTTCAACTTTCCTGGCCGTCAATCCCGGCTTGGACACGGTTTGGGACGATTCACCGGCCTTCAACCACGACAGTTTTCGCTCGATATTGTCGTATGTGATCCATTTTTCGTCGCCAGTCACCATCCACTTCAAAAATGGGTCGAGTTCGTTCCGTTTCAGCAGTATATCGAAGGATTTGATTCGGTCCAGAAGGTTTTCTTGCGTCAAATCATGCGGCACCTAAACATCAAGCCTTTTTTTTATCCAGCCTTCTGCAGATGGTTTAAAATGGTTTGGTGATTTCCTCCCATCTCCTGGACGATGTCACGAGATGCCACATGCCGGTCTATGATTTCCATGATTTGATCGGTATTCGTAGTCAGAGATCTTTCGCCGGCTGGCTTATACATGGTGTCGTTTTCACCCGCTCTGGATCCACGAAACCATTCCTCTTTGGTTCAAAGTGATAAAGTACCAACCCCCAAAACACCATTAATTTAACGGAATGTTTCTCTAGCGGACTTGCCTTTGACGAAGGAAAACTTTAAAATAGCGCGAATTACGACGTTAGTAAACTCCATGTTTATACGTCTATAACTGTTGAACGCAATATTCAAACTAATCATGCATAGCGTCATTTTGTAGGTTATTCAAATGATGTATAGAATTGCCAGATTCGAGCTCTGTAGCGCTTTGTCCATAGCCGGAAAATTCAAAAGACATTTATATAAGTTGATAGGTTCAGAAAAAAATACGAATCTTGCTTGAGCAACTATATTTCTTATAAGGTTGGGTGTAGAAGTAAGTCGGTGTAATCTAAAAACATGTTTTATTTACCAAAAAGTCAAAAGCCAAACAAGTGCGTTTAAAAACAGTTTGTGCTTAACTTTTATTGAAACCTTAGAAATCCAATTAAATATTACTCACGAATCAGTCATCAGACTCGGGTTAAGATGTAGTTCTGTAACGACTTTTCCCTTATATACTTCGATTGAGTCGCTTTCGGAGGCTGTTGTACAATCGAGTACAATAACTCGGTGAGATTTTGTTAAATTGTTCTTGCGCTCATTTCAATTGTGGGTGTTGTAGTCCTTGGCAAGAAGCATCTTGAGATATGCTCAAAAATTATGATTTAAGTCTTGACTTAGCCGATAAAGAACATTAAATTGCTTCGTTTGATATCATTCTTGAGCTTTGGCTTCCTATCATGTTGAAAATCAGTGTCACAGAAAGGCTTGCATGTTATTCTCTGATGGTGTAAGGTTTAATCCAAACATGTCTAGACATATGTGTTGCTTGTTGCTGATTAATCATTTGTTCCGATATCTTAAAAAAATCATAAAATATTCATAGCCAAATAACCCCTAGTTCTTTTTCGGGCATACATTTCTGTTATGCCATAAACAACTCTAAACTTGGTCCATTTTTATTTACACGTTAATATGAAATTCGAGGTTCGGTTCATAAATCAAATCTTTTCCCTCTGTGTGTGGCACGTCCAAAAATCACTGCTACTATCTTCACTTGTGATTTATTTAAGGTATAAATCAATTCGTTTTCAAAAGATGGCGCCACCTGAAACTTGTGGCTTGTCTTGGAAGCGACAAAGTATGCATTGGAATGGTGTTACATTTGCTAGTAGAACTTAGAGTGCTTCAGCGTATGATACGAAGGTTTCCTTTAATATTTCGGTACTGGGCAACCATAGTGTTACTATCTGTCAACTGCCAGCTCAATCGTAAAGCTTGACATTCTGGACGTCAAACGTACTCAAAATGTTTTAACATACGAGCGCTATTTGTGTTGTTTACAGTAACTTAAAAGATTCATCTCGCCCAAAAAACGGAATTAAATCGTGAAAATTTTCGCGCGACTATTTTTTACAACTTTCGACGTGGGTTAACTCAACAACTGTGCATCGATGGACTTAATTCAATTTTTGGCAATGAAGCTCCATCAAGGACCAGTGTTTATCGATGGTATGGTGATTCCAACCGAGGTCTTCCTTCACTATAAGACGAATTTCGTAAAGGTCGTCCAAAATCAGTTGTTGTTCCGGAAACCATTTACGCTGTGTGCCAACTGATATTGCAAGATCGTCATGTGACCGTATCGTGTATCGTGAGATTGAGACAACCTTAATCATTAGTGGGACCAGCATACTTTCAATATTTCATGAACATTTGACTGCCAAGAAAATTAGTTCGCGTTGGAACCCACACAATTTGTCAATCGCTCAAAACAAAACTCGTGTCGATTAGTCGAAAGAAATGCTCCAAAAACACGATCGCGGTGCTTCGAAATACGTCTATGACATCATGACTGGTGATGAATCGTGGATTTACGCGTATGAGCCCGAAAGTGAACACAAGTCGACTGTATGAGTGTTTCAAATTGAGCCAAATCCAACAAAAGTTGCTCGTGCACGAAGCACTTCCAAGCAAGTGGTCGCCTGTTTTTTGGAAAAACTGGACATGTCGCAACCGTACCACTAGCAAAGCGCAGAACAGTCAATTCTGAGTGGTACCAACCATTTGTTTGCCAGTTGTCTTCCAAGAAATCAGGAAAACCAACCGCCGAAGACGGATCACTCTTCACCACGACAATGCGAGCTCTCACACATCGGCTCAAACAACTGCATTTTTGAGCACTCAAAATATCGATTTGATGAGTCATCCGCCGTATAGTCCTGACTTGGTACCGAATGACTTCTTTTTCTTCCCATACGAAAAAAATAAAATGAGAGGTCAACGTTTTTTGACACCTGAGGAAGCGGTTGATGCATTCAGAATGCATGTTTTGGAGATACCTCAATCAGAGTGGCAAACGTTCTTCGATAATTGGTTCAAATGCGTGCAAAAGTGTATAGATCTTAATGGGGAAAAACAATAAAGCTGTTTTCGTTGATTACTATTTGTTTTTGTTCTCTAATCCTGAAATATAAAAGGCAAGCCTAGGGTAAGTATCAATGAGGGTGCTTTGTTAGTAGTTTTCCCTTATTTATGACTCATTCTATATCACTATATCATAGCTGTAAACGATCAACATGTCCTTAACCAATGGGGAAAATTTTGAAACACAATAAATCTATTATCTCCTATCCCGAAATATGAAAGGCAACCCTCGTATTTCTTTGTCTTGGCATGTGCGGGATATCCGCAACCTTATCTTGGCTACA
Organism: Eristalinus aeneus; assembly: GCA_955652365.1. NCBI lineage: Eukaryota > Metazoa > Arthropoda > Insecta > Diptera > Syrphidae > Eristalinus > Eristalinus aeneus. The sequence goes on along the minus strand of OY019134.1, from coordinate 42,846,163 downwards.
ACAAGGTGGTGGTCCGAGTCAATGTTGGCGGCTGGGAACACGATAAGCACGATTCTGACACCCTGCCTAACCACAAATTGGTTTATAAATATATTAATTAATGACGTTAATTTATTTCCACGACTAATGATGATGACACTTTTCGGAGGCATCAGTGGATGAAATGAAATGACAAAAAAGAAATAAACAAAATGCTTAACCCTTTCGTTGTATTTTATTTTTAGAAAAACTCCATTTCATTATAAGCCAAAGGTTACAGCAAAACAGGACACCAATTAAATTGGCATTTTCACGAAAAGTCCTTTTAAATCACAAAAAAAATCACACTACGTGACGTCCATACAGAAAGCATAACGACAGGTCTACAGCTTCATCAGTGCTATCCACTTAAATGCATAAATCAAAACAAACCCGAAAAAGGTATCTGTTTACCATATTTGCTGTTCCCTACTTATTTAATTATGCAAAGAACTGCGTCTTGCGTAGACCACAAAATTATCACCTCCGCTATGTAATCGGTTGATGCGGCACGGTCTGTTTTCAAATGCCTTTGGTCAGCTGGATGTCCGTGCTCATTCATTGAATGAGTTTGGGAATTGTTTCACTTGGCCATGGGCACAAGTCGTTCGGTGTAATTTGGTTTTAATTTGAAAAATGTTTAATGACACGGAATATCTTAGGGTTCGTTATGTTAAGTGGAGGAGACTTAGCAAAGTTGTAAATTTATTGTAAATAGCTTCTCGCGTATACACATATTTACGCAGAAAATTAAACACATCTGTTGTTTGGCTATTCAGTTTGGGGTTTGGTGGTATTTTGTTGTTTTCCTTGTTTTCAGTTTGTACTAGCCAGTTAATGTATATATAAGACAAAGTGTTTTCTGTGTTAAACAAACATTCAGCAAAACTTGGAAAAGGCTAAAGGGTTGATTGCGGAGAATGAACAGTTGTACAGCCACTTTCCACTTAAATGCGGCCATTACAAATTGAAGCAAGAAATTTTACCATGAACTGAAGATCGGTTCTCAAATTTCGGAACTTCTTCAGAACCTTCCCGTGATAGCATAAACAAGGTCTGCATTTCTGGTGAAATCAACATTTGTTGCCAAGTTTCGAGCACTCTCTGTCTCGGCTCTGAAGTGAAAGATGTGAAAGATGAAAAGAGGCGAAGATGCTTTCCATTATCAAAAATTAATAATGCCATCTTAAAACTTTCTTCTCCACAAAGAGGGCACATGCTCTCATTTTCGTCTCGAGAAGGACAACGTCTTCTTCACCCACTTAAAGATTATTACGGTTCTTTTTTCAAGAAGAAGAACTGTGATACAAGGGCTGCAATTTATATTTCGGGATAAGAAAACAAAAACAAATATTAATCATCGAAAATAGATTAATTGCTTTTCTAAATATTCCCCCATTAAGATCTATACACTTCTGCATGTGTTTGAACCAATTGTCGAAGCACTTTTGCCACTCTGATTGAGGTATCTCCAAAACATGCATTCTGAACGCATCAACCGCTTCTTCTAGTGTCGAAAAACTTTGACCTCTCATTTTGTTTTCAACGTACGGGAATAAAAAGAAGTCCTTCGGTGCCACGTCAGGACCAGACGGCGGATTATATGACTGCGCCAATTATCGAGGGATCAACCTCATACACATCCCCTACAAGATCTTCTCTACCGTATTGTGTGAGCGTCTGAAACCGTTTGTCCATAACCTGATAGGTCCCTGTCAGTGTGGTTCCAGGCCAGGGAAGTCCAAAATTGACCAGATCTTTACTCTACGGCAGATCCTGGAAAAGACCCAAGAAGTGCAAATCGACACTCACCACCTCTTCGTCGATTTCAAGGCTGCATCTGACAATGTGCATAGAGACGAGCTATACAGTGCCATGTCTAGTCTTGGCATTCCTATCAAACTTGTCAAATTGTGTTGGATGACGATGGAGAACTCTCGCTGCTCCATCAAAGTCACTAACTTACCGAGATCTTCAATGTCAAAAAAGGTTTTAGACAAGGCGACGCACTGTCATGTGACTTCTTTAACATCATCCTCGAAAAGATCGTGCGTAACTCACAAGTCAACACCAGAGGCACGATCTTTCAGAAGTCAGTTCAATTGCTAGCATACGCTGATGACATTGACGTGATTGGACGAACACAGCGAGCCGTCAATGAGGCGTTTGCTGGCATTGAAGCGGAAGCGGCTAAAATGCGTCTGGCGGTAAATGAGGTTAAAACTAAGTACATGCTGTCATCAAGGAAGAACACACAACATCGACGTCTCGGACGGAGCGTCACACTAGGTAGCAGAAACTTCGAGGAAGTCAAGGACTTCGTCTACCTCGGCTCCGAGGTAAATGGGGACAACAACACAGTACCGAAATCAAACGCAGAATCACTCTTGCCAATCGCTGTTTCATTGGGCTCAAGAGGCAATTGAGTAATAAAGCCCTCTCTCGAAAGACGAAGCTCGCTTTATGTAACAGCTTGATCATCCCCGTCCTACTTTATTTCGCGGAATCTTGGAAGTCAGCAAAGGCGGATGAGGAAGCCCTAGTCTCTTCGAGAGAAAAGTTCTGCGTGCGATTTTTGGTCCTGTTTGCTTTGATGGCATCTGGAGGAGAAGATTTAATAACGAACTCTATGGGCTGTACAGCGACACGCGCCTGGTCAAGCGTCTACGAATACAACGCTTAAGATGGCTAGGCCATGTAGAGCGTATGGACACCACTGCTTCGGCAAGAAAAGTCTTTGAATCCGTGCCATTGGGACAACGCAACAGAGGACGACCTAGACTAAAGTGGCGCACCCAAGTGGAGAAGGACCTCAACCAACTTGGAGTGCGCTACTGGAGACAGCTGGCGAAAGATCGTGCTGGCTGGAGAGGCATGTTGGTTGAGGCCCAGTTCCTCCCCGGACTGTAGCGCCACAAGAAGAAGAAGAAGAACTTTATCTTTCGATTTTTGCACTCCTTGAATGGTAGAAATTTCAATAATGATGATGCTGTAATATCGTACCTGGTTCAGTTCTTTGCTGATAAAAAACAGAAGTTTTATGAACGTGGAATTATGATGCTGCCTGAGAGACGGCAAAAGGTAATTGATCTAAAAACATTACAGAAAAAATAATTTGCTTCGTTGAAAAAATTGTCTTTAATATCTGACAAAAAATCAGCAATTACTTTGCTGCCTAGTAGGCAATGCCTACAAGGAATGAAAAAGATTAAAAGGCACAAAATAACTTATATCACAGTAAACCTCGTTTCACACGATGGTCATGGTAGGCACTTATGTATGTCGTATAGAACGGTTCACAAATTAGACTGTAGTTAAAGTTGTCGATGAAATCTGATTCATAAGTCCTCACGACAAAACAAAAGTTTCCCAAGTGACTACATGAGCAGGACTTATGCCTTGGATGAACCCATGAGACTAAAAGCGACGGAAGTCAGCTACATAACGAGTTATATTGTATAACTTAAAAAATCATTAAACTTCACTAAGTATAACTTGTTTAGCCAACTATTTGAGGACATACACTTGCACTTGCAGAAACGAAGCCGTAATCAATTGGCACTGCACATCATAATTTGAAATCTACAGCGTCCATTCTTCCAATTGAATCCCTTTCAACGAAAAACATTTCACTTTGTGAATACATTCGACAAATGTCACACACCCACACACATTCGCACTGGTATGTATCAGCTTGTCAGTTTGTGTCAGTTGCAAGAGGGAAAAAAACTTTTTGAAAGGCATTTAATTTGTTTTCGAAAAAAAAACTTTTGGGTAGAATGTTGTTTACAATTTTCTTTTATTCCATTTTTGCAAGTTTTAAACTTTCAAATGTCGGATACGGCAGTACACTTGTATATTCACGAGAATAAACTTTTCTGTGGGAATACATTTGAAAAAAAAAATTGTTTCTTTGACACGCGCAATTAGACCTATTCTCTATTCGACCAGTGACGGCAAACTTTTCTAACGTAGAGATAAATTTTAAAATTCTATTTGGGAAACTTTTTTAAAATAACTTATGCCTTGGTGTGACGTGATTTCCAACAATCAACCAGGATGACGTTGATTGGTATGATTGTGGGCCTAAAATGTGGAACAATCGACTTTGGTTTTGGGGGACAACAATGTGTTGCTTTTCTATACTTAACGGAGAGCGCTGGTCAGACCAAATGGAATTTAAAATGTTCCCAATGATGTGCATCATTTTTGAGTGAAATAATGGCAGAGGATGTGGCCGCCGTTGAGTAGTGGGTAGAGTGCAACGGCCACACGGTGAAGGGTCTAGATTCGATTCCCAGCTGAGCACCTCGAATTTTTCACGGCACCACCTCTCTCGTGATACTGACAACACTCAAAGGGTAATAACTGTCTACCGGTATGAAGTAAGCGTCAAGATACAAATGTCTCGATAAGGAACATTTGTTGTGAACGAGCCCTTATTTTTTTTTTGTTTGTTTGCTATGACATCTGTGAAAAATATTTAGTATACATCAAGTCATTGAACAGACATCATATTTTTTCATCGTGTTAAAAATGTCGAATTTCGTACCAGAAAGTGATGATTTGCGGAAAGCATTAATTTTTTGTTTTCATTTGAAAAAAAAGTGCTGCAGAGTCGCATCAAATGCTTGTCGAGGCATATGGTGATCATGCTCTATCAGAAGCAACATGCAAAAGATGGTTTCAACGGTTCAGAAATAATGATTTTGATGTAAGAAATGAAGAACGTGAAAGACCATCAAAAAAGTTTAAAGACGCCGAATCGCACACGATATTGGATGGAGATGACACTTTGAGTCAAAAGCAAATGGCAGCAATGTCAAATGTTGCGCAACAAACAATTTCTGACCGTTTAAAATCTATGGGAAAGATCCAAAAGTGTGGAAAATGGGTGCCACATGAACTGAATGAAAGACAAATGGAAAACCGAATAAGCACTTGTGAAATTTTGCTTCAAAGACACGAAAGAAAATCGGTTTTGCATCGGATTGTTACTGGCGATGAAAAATGGATTTATTTTAAGAATCCTAAACGGAAAAAATCATGGGTTAATCTGGGACAACCATCAACATCGACTGCAAAACCAGATCGATTCGGCAAGAAGACAAGAAGACAATGCTGTGCGCTTGGAGGGCCCAGAAAAGTGTGCTGTACCACGAGCTCCTGAATCCTGGGGAAACCGTTGATACTAATCGCTACCGACAACAAATGATCAATTTGAACCATGTATTGATCGAGAAACTACCAGAATGGGCCAGAAGACACGGCAAGGTAATGACAATGCACCTGCACACAAAGAAAAATCGGTTCAGGATACAATCAAAACACTTGGCTGGGAGTAGCTACCCCACCCGCCGTATTTACCAGACTTGGCTCCTTCCGACTATCATTTGTTTTCATCGATGGGACACGCATTGGCTGAGCAGGACTTTGATTATTGCGAGGAGGTCGAAAATTGGGTGTCTGAGTGGTTTGCTTTAAAAGGCGAACAATTTTATTGGCGTGGTATTCACAAATTGCCAGAAAGGTGATCAAAATGTGGAGAAAACAATGGTCAATATTTTGAATAAAATGTTTTTACTTTCCCATTAATAATTAGTGTTTTGTTTTCAAAAAAACTTCATACCGGTATACCTGGTAAGAAAGCGTGTCAAACTTCGCCCTTCGGAGTCGGCAAGAAAAAAACTGTAGGTCCCTTCTACACGTGAGAGAACAGAAGCTTACACAACACAAGGTATTTGATGAGCAAGCTAGGCCCTGGTTCCTTTGTGGACTGTCACACCAACAATTATTATTGTTATTAATGGCAGAGGAACATGGAAACTAACGCTACCTGGTGAATATGTTTTGTTTAATCTGCTTGCATATATGATACTTTGATATTTTCAATTGATGTATGTAAATAATATTTATAGAAAGTGTAATTCAATTGAAATCAAAACAACAATTTACAAACGAATTTCGCAAAAACGTAAACAAAAGTGAAGCAAGATCAAGAGGATTCGTGTGAGTATGAATTCAATGCCCAGGTCCACCCCGGACTGTAGTGCCACAAGAAGAAGGAGAACAAGAATTCCATGCATGCATGGAACTTTAATTTGCAGACGATTGTACTTCGTTTTCATCTGGAGAAGTTGAAACCGAATAGGAGAAATAATTCCCAGTGTGAAGTCCCAATTCTCTTGAAAAGCTTCTGCATATGCAGTAGGTTTAAATTACACAAAATCTTGTGGTCTATTGTGCGAGCCATAATTTAATACCAAGTACTGAAGAACTGGATCAATTTCAAAGAGGTGTGTATGTAATATCGATAAAGATGAGGTTTTTACTAAATTTTGACTGTGAGTTTATGTCATGTGTCAGGACATAGAGATTAGCTAACGCTTTTCTCAGTGAAAACAGCATTAGCTAATCAATCTGGTTGTCGGTTGATTGATCAGGAAATAGCCCGGTTCCTTTGCGAATGTTCAGATGTAGGTTTCGCCCCCAGCCAGAGTCTATCCGCTTGATTCCGTGTCCGGATGTTTTCTCACGCGACAACCTAAAGCGATTTATTAATGCGTTGGATGCTTTCGTCGTGCGTTCATTGTTTGGTTTCATGCTGTGTGGCTGCGTAGTAGACTGTACAGACGCGAGTGTGACACACAAGCTGCGTTAACAGATAACACTTCTAAAGTTAAGACCGTCCGAAATATGTAATTGTTTATTAAAATTTACCTCAGTGTAATGTGAATCTTTAAGAGAACCGCCTCTTATTGGCATTGTGGGAGCCTTATACAGATTCCAATTTGTTTATTAAAAATATACCAGCGAACGTATTTTTTCTGGAAACTGAGCCATTAATACTTGAATGTATGTATATCGCAAACTCTGCTAAAATACCTCCAAGGCGCTGTCAGTCTTCTGGCAATGCAAGGGAGTTTTTGGCAAAACTTGGGGTCTATCACTCAAAAGATCCCAAAGATAAGACCACTTCTCTCTTATGCATTAGTCGTTTGGTGAAACAATCTTTCGCGCAAATACGTGACTGCCGCTTTCGCCAAGCTTTAAAGAACAGTTTTTCTCGGCTGCGCAATGGCTTTCCCCAGCACACCTGGCTCGGCTCTTGATGCTCTGATTAATCTCCCCCCTTGACCTCCACATCATGGTATGCACCCTCAAGGCCGTCCCTCGAATAAAAAGGAGTGGTCTTTGGTTCAACTCGCACTGGAGCTTTGATGACCTCGCATACCGCATCTCCTATGACACTGGCCTCATAGTGCCGTCTGATGCGAGGTCACCAATAATACAGCTGCGTGCCTTATACAAAGTCGACGTTCCCCGTGTCCTGGACTGGCTGTGGCCAGAAACTGAAACGGGAAAGAAATTTAGTCTGATTTTCACGGACAGCTCCAATACAACTGAGGGGTCTGGAGCTGGAGCCTTCGTGGAAAACGACAACATCTGACTTCACGCCTCCTTAGGTAATTTCGCGTCTTTCTTCCAGGCGGAAGCCTTCGCGATCCTAATGGCCACCAACTGTATTGTGAAGAATAGGTGGAAGGAAGCGAAGTATCTGCGTCTGCAGTGACAGTCAAACTGTGCTCAAGGCCTTGTTACCGTCAGATTTTGAAAATTTCCGATTGGGGTCGAACGAAAGAGCGCCAAGCCACTCAATGGAGTACGGTCGTGGGAAAGATGGAATTAGGGCGCCACGCAGTTGCCCTTCCGCTCGATACGGTAAGTAACCCTAGAACTGCGACTAAGGGCAAGGATCCAATCCGTCCCCGCAAAAACAAAATAACAAAAAACAAAAAACAAAGCAAAAGGAAAATGATTAACAGGAACCCAAAAAAAAGGAAACTCAGGAACTGAGGATGGAACAAAAAAAACACAGCAATTCACCTTAAACCTATACAATTTTTTTTTCTTTTATTCAAGTTTTAATACATATACAAGGAAGTTTGTGACTTAAGAAAAACTTATCAGTACTAACAGAAACTTAAGAAAAACTTATCAATACTTCACAATTAATTCTTACAACTATCTTAACCAAGACACTAAACACCACACCAGAGGGAAAATAAAAAAAAATGTCCCCGAACCGTTCTCGAACACGCGATTCGCTGTCGGTAGTACCCAGCGATCCCACGCTTTGAACGACAACACTAACTCCACACTACTAATTCATTTTAACAAAATCTTTTATCATCCATTGAAAAAAAAAAATTTATTTAAAAAAAAACAGTGAAACAGAATTTAAAAAAAAACTAACAACTAAATAAATTGAAGAAGAAAAAACCTAATGCTAAGATAACTAGGTGATAAGGGTCAAATTAAAAAAAAGAAGTTCTTCCCTGGAGAGGGGTTACCTGCCGTCTTCCTGCCTTCGTTTGGGACGTCCTGATGACCTGGTCGCTTCTCGTCCTGGTTGAGTTCTTGAGTTCACTCTCACGTTTTTTTTTTTTTTTTGGGAAGAGGTGAGGAAAAGGGATTGGCTCTTTAAAGATCACTCGTTCTGTTTGTGCGGTCTCACACACTAACACACACACAAACTATTCTTATTCGTTTTCTTTTTTTTATTTCTTTATTTGTTTTTTTTTATTTGTTAATAAAAGGCTTCGAGAGGAGGGTTGTATATTTGTTGCACCACTCAACACCACACTACAATATTCTTATTTGGCAGGTCTCGTTTCTTTTGGTGGGTTGGGAGGATAAATTCTCCCTATCGCACTGAAAATAAGAGAAAAACAACTTTCGTGGCCACTAGCACTAGCTCAATTTTAGGTTTTGTTTTTTTTTTCTAGCTTTTTTTTCCGACTTCCTACTTGGATCAGAATTTTCCGGATCGCGCCCAACCTAGCCGACCGATTTCAACTGTCGCCTCCCAAAGACTGCCCATCCTCATCTCGTCCAACCTACCTCGAACTCCTGGCTGATCAGACGATCGATATCTTTCGTCCACTTTGGGACATGATCGCCTGACCACCCGTACCGGTCGAAATAGATCGAACCACCAGAAAGGCCGCAAACTCTCCATCGTACCATCCACCAACCAAAGAACGGCTCCTCACGTTTCGTTCGAGGAGGATCAAGGGTCAGTCCATCGGTCCACAAAAGCTGGGAAAACCACCGACAGGACAGAAAGAAAAATAACAAAATAAGAATGCTGACAAGACCTGGGATTGAACCCACAACGTTCAGCGCCCCTATCGACTACTCCACCTCTAAGCTATCTGGCTAACTGATCCACGATGGACGTACAACCTACATCACGATCCTCACCATTATCCACCCACTCAATTCAACCAATCCTGGGTATACTTTCAGGCGAAAACCTTTCAACTGAAGGAAAATCATAACAGCCTTACTCAACCCCTTAACCACTTCCAAGAAAGTTCAAAAATGCAAGTCTCCCCTTAATTTGGTCGACAGACTGAATTCGCTAAGACTTGTCTGGGTCCCGGGTCATCACTGGATCGTGGGAAAAGAAACTGCCGATGAACTAGCTATGCTAGGTTCAGCAGAGGCATTCGTAGGGCCCGTACACACCTTGGGATTACCCGCGTCTCTGGTCAGGGCCTCAGTCAATGTTTGCTCTCCAGGATGCAGGGTGACCAAAGGTATGCTCCCAAATAATAATAATAATCATTGTTGGCTCTACAGTCCAAAGGGGGTCCAGGACCTAGCTTGCTCATCAACTACTCGTGTTGTGCGCGCTACTGTTCTCTCACGAGTAGAAGGGTAAAAGGGAGTAGAAGGGTTTTTTGCCGACTCCAAATGGCGAAATTTGAGAAGCTTTCTTAGACAGTTATTATAATCTTTGTGTGAAAAAAAGTGAAAAATTTGAAAAATTGGTGTTGAGCTGGGTCTCGAACCTAGACCCTTCGGCGTATGAGCGTAGCACTCTACCCACTACGCCACGGCGACCACACCACATGCTCCCAAACGTCAGCAAGAAATTTGCGTCTTTTCTGCTATCTCTAGACAGAAACGAGTGCAGACGACTTTTTGGCGTACTACAGGGACACTTTACTTTCGCTATGCACCTGAGTCGGCTTGGGCTTAGTGAAGTCACACTCTGCGACGCCTGTGGAGAAGGTGAAGACACTTCAGAGCATTTTCTCTGTCAGTGTCCTGCTTCCGCTCGTATCAGGTGGCGGTTATTTGGCGCTGATGTGGTGGGAACTGAAAACCTAAGTTCTATATCACAGAAGCGCATCTTGGTTTTTCTTCGGAAAACCAAGAAAGTTCATTAAATGAAGGTTGCTGCCTGGTAGTATAATGGAGCAGTATTTAAGTCTGATCATGATATTAACCCAAGCTCCAACAAAAAAACAAAAACAAAAAAAAATGCTTAAATATGCGTTGTAGTGAGAGTAGTATGTAGTGAGAAACTCCATAACGCCATAACTCCATATGTAGTGAGAAACTCCATAACGTATAAACCTTTTCGTAATTTCGATGTCAGAAGGCATTCGCCGCCACAGAAACGCACAAACCTTATTTAACATTCACCTCCAGTCACTTAACACAATGGCAAGTCAGCAGTTCGAAAAATAAAATAAAAACGTTTTGCCTTTTAAAATGCATAAAGTAGATTCCATTTGAAATTCAGTCTTCAAATGCCGAAGATTTTGCCCTTAACGAAATATTTATTTAGTATCTCCACCTTCTCTCTTCCTTCTACACACGATGCCTTTCACATTTAAACAAATTTCGGCCCTAATAGAGTTGCTCGGTTGAGTGTTTAAATTTGCAAAAGAGTTCACGGAAGGACGCAAGCCTTCCGGGAATGTGGTTTGAATAATTACTTCCCTTACTCCTCACTCCGCACTCCACACTCCGCATTCCACACTCTTCACTCCACACTCCTCACTCAACACTCCTGACTCCTCACTTCTCACTCCTCACTCATCACTCCGCACTCCACACTCCACACTCTTCACTCTCTTCCTCATCATCATTGTTTAGAGAGGAACAACAGCAGCAGGAAGATTGGCCCCGACGGCTCAAAAGACTGACCACGTTCGCCAAAAATTCTGCAAACATTTAACACCGCTTCATTTCTATCTCAAATGGCTGCTGTTGAAGGCGGTTGGTATAGCTCAATAATCGTAAAACCGAATTGCCGGCAATGAAGCCTAAGCCTTTTGAATCGTTGTCGGCGGCAGATTTCGCTGATCACAATCTTCGACGTTCTGTGTCCACGATGCAATCTGCGGGCTTCTAAGAATAAAATATTTACGTGGCAAATGATAACCTTTGTGCTGAAATAGCGCGGTTTTCCGCAAACGTGCGCATGTTATTTCAATGTGAGTTATATTAGAATAATGTTGAATAGGCGAAGTAGAAACTGCGGTGCATGGGTTTCCTGGGATCCGGTAGGCAATTTATTAAGAGGGCCAGCAGAGTGATGAAAACTATAGGAATTGTAATGCGAAGGTTGAATTGGTTGAATTTGGAAAATATTTGTTGTTTTTTCACGCACGCCGCCGCGCCTCTTTCTCATCGAATTAAGATCAGCGACAACCTTTCAAGAAGGATGAGCTCATGCATTGCCTACGTTAACCAGATGTTCAAAACGCGATTTCCACTCACACAGAGATTGTATCGTTTTCTTCCTTTTGAAACACAGTGCGGCCCATCTGGATGTTATTTATTTTTCAAATTGCAAATTGAATCCGTCAAAGGAAACCATTGGCTTCATGGTTGGAAAATGTAGAGAAATATAAAAATTCAGTTTTAAATTGAGTGTGGTGTAGACCAACTAGCGCGTTTCTTCAACTGAAGGTTTGGCTAAAATAAAGTGTACAGGGCGACTGCTTTACACAAGAGACAGATCCGCAACGTCTATCTCATGGAAAAGTAGTCAGAAATGAGAACGTATATGAGGGTGTAGAATAAAATTTGTAAACTAAAAATTTCACTCGGCAACGCTGGCCAATCATCTATATTTACTCACGGCGTACGACCATATTCTTGGTATTAGCTTTGTAATTCGATCAAACAGTTACATTAATTGGGCTCGAAAGCTCCTTCCCGAAGAGATGCATTACCATCCTGCTAAGAAAATTGCCACATATTGGTCTCTAAAAAACCGCACGCTATTGGTTCGGATCGAACAAATCCATACAGAGAGTCACAGTTTATTGCGAATTTTAGAGTGGCGGCATCATTGGACCATCTGTCTGTGAGCATAACGCTGGCGACAACGCTTTATGCAGGATAGGGCCTTATACCATGCAGGCCATGATGCAATCAATCTCTGGCACAATAAAATTCCAAATTGTGTTTTCGGCTGTTTTGGCCATACCAATGTTCCCGCATTGGATTTGATCCCCTTGGACGTTTTTTGTGACGGTAATCCTAAGAAGTCGATGTGATGCCAACAATCCATAAGAGGTTCAAGGAAATAAGGCCAATCTCGTAAAAGCATTTTATGGTATATGCTTTCGGGGAGACCAGCAATAGTAAATGTGGAAGGTGAATAATTTAATGTTTGTCATTACCATATAACTGATAAGCCATAATACAGAGAGAAAAATAATTTCGTACTTTTTCTTTACCCAGACTGTGGTGCATACAATCTCAGAATCCTTCAGTAATTACGGATAAAGATATTCTGGTTTTTCTGAGTACCCAATTCACAAAAACACAGTTTGGCGATCGGTATAAGACATCTCAGCACGACAGATAAAGTAACTACATCAGAGCATCGTAATCTGTAACAAAAAGGCGGACCAATACCTGTTGGAAAACTAAACCACAATTTACTTTCCTTTCCTTCGACAAGTCTGCGAGTCTACGCTGAAAGGGGAAATCGTAAGGAAGTCAGGTCAAGGAAAGCATGAAACAGGAATGCGTCAGTAATTGACTTTCATTACTTTTGTTATCTTAAGCACTTTGTGTTGGGCTATTCCCCCTAAATTATGTGCCTCTTCCCAGAACTTATGGTTATTCTGATGTAATTTAACTTGTAAGCCATTCGAAGTTGATACCACATCAAAGGCAGTGAACTGATGTACCTCTGCTCCTGGGCAGAATGTACTTTGCATTTTCTCTTCGAGCACATGGTTCATTCCCAGCTGGTTGATATCAGTCCTCTTTGGAGCGACGGAGTTTACTGGGTGACTTCACTTTCTGGTCTTCTTGTTTAAAGCAACTGTGATGTGTCAAAGAGATGATGTTTTTGTGTCACCTGACGAACATTTTGTGCTAACGTAAGCGCTGGCCCCGCTACACATTTGACAAATCAAATTCAAGCGATCTTTCTATTTTAGGGGAGGGATTTTCGTGCAAAGGCGAGAGGCATACAATTTTATTTATGGATTGGCTTCCTAATATCCTTCAACCTTGTAGCAATCTGACAAATTATGGAAACCTTTTCCCATTTTGCCCTTGGTTTTGTTAATGCAAGAACGACAGCAAATCTGCGTTGAGGTCTCCTGTATCCAGACAATAGAGCGCATTCTCGTTTGTAGCAGCAGAAGCGGTCTTATTAGTTTATTAATACGTACTATGCCACTGGCACAAAGAATATACTTCTTCTGTCTGAAGAAATTAAAAGCTACGTGAAAATTAAAGCTATACAGTTATGGACAAAACAATGAGACCAGTACGGAAAACTTCGAACATTTACCCTTTTCTCACTGAAATTAAATTTAATATGGCGTCTGTTTGCATATTTCTCTTCGATGGTAACGGTACTTCCTTCCCAACAAACAAAAAATACAAGGAAACAAGAAAATTTGAAGAAAATTTGACTTTAAATGTGATGGAAATACGAAGGTTGCACTTTATATTTCGGGATTGGGCAACCCTAGAGTTGCAATCTGGCAACTGCCAGCTCTATCGTAAAGTTTGACATTTTTGAGGTTATACGTACTCAGAACGTTTTGACATACGAGCGCCATTTGTGTTGTTTACAGTAACTTAAAAGATTCATCTCGCCCAAAAAATGGAATTAAATCGTGAAAATTTTCGAGCGATTATTTTTAACAACTTTCGACGTGGATTAACTCAACAACAGTGCATGGACTTAATTAAATTTTTGCGGTGATGCTCCATCAAGGATAAGTGTTTATCGATAGTATGGTGAATTCAACCGAGGTTGTAGTTCACTCCAGGACGAATTTTGTGATGGTCGTCCAAAATCAGTTGTTGTTCCGGAAACCATTGATACTGTGCGCCAACTGATATTGCAAAATCGTCATGTGACCTATCGTGAGATTGAGGCAACCTTAGGCATTAGTGGAACCTGCACACATTCAATATTGCATGAACACTTGACCGTGAACAAAATTTGTTCGCGTTGGATCCCACACAATTTGTTAATCGCTCAAAAAAAGTCATGTCGAAAGAAATTCTCCAAAACTACGATCGCGGTGCTTCGAAACACGTCTATGACATCGTGATAAGTGATGAATCGTGGATTTACGCGTATGAGCCCGAAAGTAAACAACAGTCGACTATATGGGTGTTTCAAATTGAGCCAAATCCAACAAAACTTGCTCGCTCACGAAGCGCTTCCAAGCAAATAGTCGCCTGTTTTCTCAGAAAATTTGGATATGTCGCAACCGTACGACTAGAACAGCGCAGAACAGTCAATTCTGAGTGGTACACAACCTCTTGTTTGCCAGTTGTCTTTAAAGGAATCAGGATAACCATCCACTGAAGACGGATCACTCTTCACCACGACAATGCGAGCTCTCACACATTGGATCAAAGAACTGTATTTTTGAGCACTCAAAACATCGATTTGATGTGTTCTCCGCCGTATAGTCCTGACTTGGCAAAGAAGGAATTCTTTTTATTCCCGTACGTAAAAATAAAATGAGAGGTCAACGTTTTTGGACACCTGAAGAAGCGGTTGATGCATGCAGAATGGATGTTTTGGAGATACCTTAATTAGAGTGACAAAAGTGCTTCGAAAATTGGTTCGAACGCATGCAAAAGTGTATAGATATTAATGGGGAACATTTTGAAAAACAAAACAGCTATTTTCGACGATTAATATTTCTTTTTGTTCTCTAATCTCGAAATTTAAAAGGCAACTTTCGTATACATCATTTGGAAATTCTTGACATAACTTACATACTACAATATCAAACGAAAACAGTCGTGGTTGAAGGCCTGTAAATCATCCCAAACAGTGGCCAAGCCGGGATTGACGGCCAGGAAGGTGTGTGTTTGGTGGGATCGGAAGGGAATCAATTACTATGAGCTGCTTCCAAATGGCCAGACGCTTAATTCTACCATCTGCTGAATCGCTTGAAGCAGGCGATCATCCAGAAACGTCCAGAATTGGCCAACAGGAAGGGTGTAGTGTTCCACCAGGGCAACATCAGACCACACACTTCGTTGATTATTCGTCAGAAGCTACGGGAACGGAAGCCCGGACATAGCACCAAGTGATTACCACCTGTTCCTCTCCATGGTGAACGCTCTTGGTGGTGTGAAGTTGAACTCAAAAGATGCTTGTGAAAAGTGCCCGAGTACTTCACAAATAAGGATGGTGGCTTCTACGAGGGTGGTATTATGAAGTTGCCATCTATATGGAAACAGGTTATCCAACAAAACGGCGCATAATTCAATTAAATCCGATCACAGTAACACTTTTTAAGAAGCATTGAATGAAGAGCAAACAAGCGGGAGGTGTTTGACAACCTTATATTATTATTATTTTTAAACCAATTCACTGTAAGTATAGAATTGACGATATCAGTGTTGTTAAGAGCATTGAATTTTTCATGAAAGCACGTAAAATGGGGCGCGGCTTGCACTGATCTGCAACCGAGAAGTCACAGCGGGAGGTTTCCAGACAAGTAGGAAGGTCAAAGACATTTGTTTTTAACTTGCTACATCTGCCAACAGGTCGTCCACGAAAAACATCTCCAAAGGATAACGTCCACATTAAACGCTTGCCAAAAAAGAGCCGTGGTTGTCAGCTGCAGACATCAATAGTGAACTGGACTTATCTGTTTGTTCTGGAACAGTAAGTACGGAGGCTAGAAGAACCAAATGTATTTGAAGGGACTTACCACTTCTTACCAAATAAACATAAAAAAGTAGAATCCAATTTCCTCAAGCACTTCTCGAATGGATAGACCCAGAATACGAAAAAAATAATGGGGAAATATTTTTTGGTCGAATTAAAGTAAGATGAATTTAGTAGGATCAGATGGTTAAAGGTGGGCCAAAATGCAGCATCAGTACACAAGCCAAACCGTAAAACAAGGAGGCGGGAATATTGGTTAGGGGATGTTTTTCTTGGTATATTGTTGGTCCATAAGATAAAGATAAAAGATGGACCGACATCCAAAATATTATAAGATGTGATGCTCCCGTATGATAAGTGGGAAATGCCACTAAAGTGTCACGATAACGACCCGAAGCATAGGGCAGACAAAGTAAAAAGATGGTTGGATGAGCATAATGTCGATCTCCTAACCTGGGCCCCCCAATCTCCAGACCGTAATCCCCTTGAAAACTTATGAAGAATCGTGAAAAAATCCCTTGGAGCTGAAAATGCAAAAAATAAAGAGGACTTGTGGAGCAAATTTCAGTCAGCTTGGTGTGCCATAGGCCCTGGTCTAGGCTAGGCTCTGGTCCCCCTTTGGACTGTAGCGCCAACAATTATTATTATTGAAACAATTATAATATGAAATAAAAACGACAAAAGGTACATAATGCTTTTCTTCGTCTTCTTCTTTTTCTTGTGGCGCTACAGTCCGGGGTGGACCTGGGCCGCAATCAACATGCCTCTCCACCCAGCAACACCTTTCGCCAGCTGTCTCCAGTTGCGCACTCCAAGTTGGCTGAGGTCCTTCTCCATTTTTGTGAGCCACCTTAGTCTAGGTCGTCCGAAAAATATTAATAATTAAATAGTTAAAATAATATTCAATGATCAGTGTCTCGGAAGACTACTCTTGGTAAATAGCAATGTTCGGATAGCCCCATTTAAAATCCAGTTTGACCTAAAAGAGGCCTTCGTGCCTGTGCACAGTAGCAGCTACTTCCAGTTATTAAACGCTGACTGATGACTCTATAGAGCCACTTGAAGGATCCTTTACTCTATACACCAGCCAAGCAAATCTGAAAATTCATTCTTCAGACACGTTTTCCTCAGATCACACTTCTCAGAGCAGCTGCCGCATGCGCCTTACCAATGCTTGTAGTTATGCAGAGTTCGACTGATGGGTCATCAGCAACAAGTTGTTGTGATTTCAGTTTGGATACGGCTATCTTCACCTCTTCCAGGAAAGGATGGAGGACTAAAGTATGGCTTCACATTGCTCTATTTTATGGTGTAAATTTCATTTAATCAACATAACCTTGGTTGACAGCTCAGCACACCCAAAAAATTGCTGATAGTGTACGTCATACCCAAAGAATGCTCCTTTAACTCCCCGAGAACAAAAAAAAGAGGCCTTCGGATTAATGTAAATTGCACCTTCTCTTGAAAATATGTGCGGTTTTTCGATACAATACACACTTGGGTTTTCCAAAAACCTGAACTTTGATCCAAAATCATTTTTAGTACCCAGACGCTGTTCTTGTTAAAGCAGTTCTTTGATCAGACATGCACGGTGCTACGTTTTCCGCAGGCGATGTACAAAGCATGAAGTTAATAAAATAGCACCCGAACCGTATCAATTTCGAGCGCCTTTTTCTTCATTACCACTTCTTCGCTTGAAAGAAACGTCAAAAGTGTACATTGAGCCCTTAAATTTATAGTCCACGCCATCATACAAGATCCCTCATAATCCGCCTTAATGAAGGCTCTATCGATTTTACGGTCCCTCACTCGGGCAAGTCTCAGCCCTTCAGGGAAGCCAACACTTTCCGATTAAATAAACTTGTGTCACTTATTCTGTGGGTTTGTTGCTTACGCTCTCGCTCACACACCCAAGTATAATGCTCAACGTAAATATACTCCTCGCTGGGCTTAAGCTCTAAACAAATTATGAACCCACTACGGGGAGACGAATCACACCCACCCACCGTGCCGGCAGCATTCACGCAAGACTTCACCCAGAAGAACCACAACAGTCAAGGCTGTGCGATATATTCAACTGTGCTTGCGTGAAAGTTGAACTCTCGCACCAAGTTAGACCATAGTGTGTGTGTAAGTAGCGCATTATTTTCCAAAATATTAAATCCTGAGAGGTGGTGCATTAAGTTTTAGTAGACCGGCGACAATCCGAACAGTTGTGCGGAAGTTCATGCGATTTATGCACTACACGGCTAGGTCCCTTCCAAAAGCGGAACAAAAGCAATTATTTTCGCCAACTAATTTTCTCACGGTTACGTTCCCTCGTTGCCGTACGACGATAAGTTTCCTCTTGTCTTGATTTCTACTTTTTTTCGTGTGATAATGGCAGAAAATTATGTGCATGCGTATACATATTTTTCGACGTGCATACACGGCGGAGCATTATTTTTGCTCCGTGTATCGCGTCGACTTTGTTTTTCCAGGTATAGTGTAATGAGCGATGGAAGGCAAATATGAGTTTTGCGAGAATTCAAATTTAATGTTTTCACAAGACGGCGGAGTATTAGTTTTTGGTTTTTGGTAGAGTTGATGTCAGGATTCATTCGCCGCGTATTTGTTCAGCTTGTAGCTCTTTCAACAGAGGAGTTGCCGACAATGTGTGCTAGGAAGGCTCCCCAATTTAATAGAAGCATGCGACTAAAAATTGACGGGATAACAATCGGTCTTTAGAACTACGTTTCAATAGAGGGTTTTCCTTTCAAAGACGCCAGAGCTGAGGGAGTGTAAGTCGGTAATCCACTTTGTTGTTAGTTTTGAAATAACTTGGGTGTAGAAGAAATCTTTTTAAAATTGTGTCTTTTTTACACTCTAGCTGAGTTGTGTTGCCCTATGTCGCGAATTGGTCAATTATCAATAATCAACACAGCACAGCTATACCATACCTCATAGCCACTCGATTAGAAAGTGAAAAAAATAATAATTGTTGGCACGACAGTCAACAGGGGGACCAGGGCCTAGCGTGCTCATCAACTACTCGTGTTGTGCGCGCTACTGTTCTCTCAAGAGTAGAAGGGACCTACAGTTATTTTTTTTTTGCTGACTCCGAACAGCAAAATTTGAGAAGCTTTCTTAGACAGTTATTACTCTTTGAATTTTGTCAGCAGCTCGAAAGAGGTGGTGCCGTGAAAAATTCGACGTGTTTAGCCGGGAATCGAACCTAGACCCTTCAGCGTGTGAGTGTGGCACTAAAATGAAAAAAAAAGTGACAAAAGAATTAGAAAAATTTCACGAAGCAAAACGAAACCGTCTATGAGCGAGCTACCCTTACAAATTAAACGTTTTATTTGGACTTAAAAACAGATCTCTTTGAAGGAACAAAGCCCTAAGTATCGAGCAGTTTTGTGGAAAAATGATTCACAAATTGTTGACGAATTTGAAGGTAATAATAAAAGGATCACCAGGACATAGCTTGTTAAGTATCTTTTTGTGAGTGGAGACTGTCAGTTTATTGTTGAATTGGAAAGGTGTAATTCAAGAAGATTCTCGCAAACAAGTAGGACACCTTCTGAATACTTTTGTGCACCACTATTTTTTATTCCAGTCAGATATTTGCTGCAATCATATGTATAACTGTAATCGATCATTTTTCTCACTCACTCTTTAACCTTGAATTATTTAATTCTCAGCTGCAGTGCTTAATAAACTGATCACCACACACGTGATTGTTTTTCATTTTCTCGAATGCTGCTACAACTTTGAGAAGTGGAATATTGCGGACAGACCAACTGTACTAAGCCAGTGTAGTGTACAAATTAAGTTTTTAACATAGATATTGATACCGTGTGTGAATACGAACATTGTCTCTGTAAAGTGGAAATTTTGACAATTTATGGTAATGGAAGTGGAATAAAACTGCAACAGTATCACGAGTTAAAATTGTGGTCAGAACATTAAAATGTCTGACGAGTTAAAAGTTCGTCTCCAAGAGGCTGTTAAAAATTTCACAAGTGAAAACTTTTTAAACCTAGTCCACCGTCCTTCTTCTTCTTGTGGCGCTACAGTCCGTGGTGGACCTGGGCCTCAACCAACATGCCTTTCCAGCCAGCACGATCTTTCGCCAGCTGTCTCTAGTTGCGCACTCCAAGTTGGTTGAGGTCCTTCTCCACTTGTGTGCGCCACTTCAGTCTAGGTCGTCCTCTGTTGCGTTGTCCCAATGGCTCGGATTCAAAGACTTTTCGGGCCGGAGCAGTGGTGTCCATACGCTCTACATGGCCTAGCCATCTTAAGCGTTGTATCCGTAGACGCTTAACCAGGCGCATGTCGCTGTACAGCCTATAGAGTTTGTCATTAAATCTTCTCCTCCAGATGCCATCAACGCAAACAGGACCAAAAATCGCACGCAAAACTTTTCTCTCGAAAAGACTAAGGGCTTCCTCATCCGCCTTTGCTAACGTCCAAGATTCTGCGCCATATAGTAGGACGGGGATGATCAAGCTGTTATATAAAGCTAGTTTAGTCCTTCTAGAGAGGGCTTTATTACTCAATTGCCTCTTGAGCCCAAAGAAACAGCGGTTGGCAAGAGTGATTCTGCGTTTGATTTCGGTACTGATGTTGTTGTCCCTATTTACCGCGGAGCCGAGGTAGACGAAGTCCTTAACTACCTCGAAGTTTCTGTTGCCTAGTGTGACGCTCCGTCCGAGACGTCGATGTTGTGTGTCCTTCCTTGATGACAGCATGTACTTCGTTTTGCCCTCATTTACCGCAAGACCCATTTTAGCCGCTTCCGCTTCAATGCCAGCAAACGCCTCATTGACGGCTCGCTGTGTTCGTCCAATCACGTCAATGTCATCAGCGTAAGCTAACAGTTGAACTGACTTCTGGAAGATCGTGCCTCTGGTGTTGACTTGTGAGTTACGCACGATCTTCTCGAGGATGATGTTAAAGAAGTTACATGACAGTGCGTCGCCTTGTCTAAAACCTTTTTTGACATTGAAGGTCTCGGTGAGTTCGTTACCGACCTTGACGGAGCAGCGAGAGTTCTCCATCGTCATCCTGCACAATCTGACGAGTTTGGTAGGAATGCCAAAACTAGACATGGCACTGTATAGCTCGTCTCTATGCACACTGTCATATGCAGCCTTGAAATCGACGAATAGGTGGTGAGTGTCAATTTGCATTTCTTGGGTCTTTTCCAGGATCTGCCGTAATGTGAAGATCTGGTCTATTGTGGACTTCCCTGGTCTGAAACCACACTGATAGGGACCTATCAGGTCATGGACAAATGGTTTCAGACGCTCACACAATACGGCAGAGAGGATCTTGTATGCGATGTTCAGGAGACTAATCCCTCTGTAGTTGGCGCAGTCAAAGGGGTCTCCTTTCTTGTGGACCGGGCAAACGACGCTGAGATTCCACTCATCGGGCATGCTTTCCTCCGACCATACCTTACAGATGAGCTGGTGCATGCGCCCAGCCAGGTCATCTCCAGCTGCTTTAAATAGTTCTGCGGACAGTCCGTCCGCTCCAGCAGCTTTGTTCGACTTTAGCTTGGATATTGCTATCCTCACCTCGTCTAAGTCGGGGGGACGGAATGCTTGTCTATCATCGTCCAAATTGAGTGGAACATTCTGCCTAACAGCGGGATTTGGGTCGTCATCGCCGTTTAGGAGTCTGCAGAAATGATCCTTCCAGATTCTCAGCACAGACTGCGACTCTACTACTAGTTGTCCATTTTGGTCCCGGCAGGCCTTGGTCCGAACCTTGTATCCTCCGGATAGTTGTTTTACCTTTCGGTAAAACTTTCGGACTTCATTCCTGCCAAAGCACCTTTCCATTTCCTCGACCGCGCGCTTCTCATGCTCCTTCTTCTTCCTTCTGAGAAGCCGGTGCTCTTCCCTTCTTCTCTGTTCGTAGAGTTCACGAACAGCTCGCGTTGTTCGATGCAGCGTCGCTTTATAGGCGTCTTGTTTAGCTGCGTGCGCTTGCCTGCACTCGTCGTCAAACCATGGGTTCCTTCTGGGTGGTGACGTGAAACCCAGCACATCAGTGGCAGCATCTTTGATGGCTTCTTGACAACGTTTCCATTCTTCTTCTATGCTTAGTGCAGGAAGCGTCGAACTCTGGGCGAGTTTCCGGGAGACTCGGTCGGCAAAGTTCCCAGCAATCAGCTGCGATTGTAGCTTTTCGACGTCAAACCGTTTTGGCCTTTCTCGACTCCGTTGCTCTCTCGATATCCGGGTTCTTACCTTGGCTACAACAAGGTGATGATCCGAGTCAATGTTTGCACCTCGGAAGGTTCGGACATCGAGAATACTGGAGGAGTGTCTGACGTCGATCGCAACGTGATCAATCTGGTTGACGGTTGATTGATCAGGAGATCGCCAGGTTCCTTTGTGAATGTTCAGGTGTGGGAACCGCGTGCTAGCCACAGAGAGGTTTCGCCCCGAGGCGAAGTCCAACAGCCTGAGTCCGTTTCCGGATGTGTTGTCGTGCAGGCTGTGTTTACCGATGACTCCAGCAAAGATGTCCTCCTTTCCCAGCTGAGCGTTGAAATCTCCTAGAACGATCTTGGTGTCATAGCTGGGGCATCGATCGTATGTTCTTTCTAGGAGATCATAGAAGTCATCCTTGATGTTGTCATCCTTCTCCTCTGTCGGGGCGTGAGCGCATATTAGGCTGATGTTCCCGAATTTAGCCTTGATGCGGATTGTCATGAGGCGTTCGCTGACTGGGTCGTAGCTCAAAACTTTTTGCCTAAGTCTGCCTCGAACAACAAATCCGCATCCGAATAAGCGCTGCCTTCTCTCTCTATAGCAATTGCTGTAGTAGATATCGCAGTTCTTCATCGCTTTTATGCCAGGCCCATCCCATCGCACTTCCTGGATGGCGGTTATGTCAGCTTTGTAGCTGTCAAGGGCCTCCGCAAGTTGTTCGGCTGCACGTGGCCTGTTAAGGGACCTCACATTCCACGTGCAAAACCGAAAATCTTTGTCCTTAAAACGTTTGCTGGGGTCGTCAACAGTTGATCCGTCCTTATCCGAGGCATGTTGTTATCTCTGAACTTCCATTTTTTTACGTGGTGAGGAAGTTACCCTCACGCACAACCCACGGACTGGTAGGCCTCGGGCAGAGGGGGTCGCTGCATACATTAGTTCACCATACAACGGGTGTTGTGATGGCTATCCAGGGGGCGCCACTTGGAGGCTGTATGTCAACTTGACCTGTGCACTAACGAGGATTGCCTTGGCAGCTCGCCATGTTGAGCGCAATCAAAGACGTTACCTCGCGTGCATAGGCCCATGCCCACCCGTCCACCGTCCACCAGTAAGAATTTTAGTGTAGATGATTCCACACCACCATGTAATAGTGTGTCTACTGATGAATCGAGAAGTGAAAACGAAGAAGAGCTAAACGCTGAATTAACCAAGCCTCGGAGGGTGTGTGAGAAGAAGACAGAAATCAAGAGGCTAAGACAGCAATTACGTGAGCTAGAAATGGAGGACACAGACCAAAACCTTCGACTTGGTTCTAACTGCGGATTTAAGGACATCGAAGAGTCGTTACCACCATTTAATGGAGACGATAAAATTTCGGATCCCCGGGAGATGGAAGTATGAAGTGAGCGTCAAGATACTTATGTCTCGATAGGGAACTTTTGTTGTGAACGAGCTCTTATTTTTTTTTGTTTGTTTGCTATAACATATGTGAAAAATACTTAGTATACATCCAGTCATTGAACAGACATCATATTTTTTCATCGTGTTAAAAATGTCGAATTTTGTAGCAGAAAGTGATGATTTGCGGAAAGCATTAATTTTTTGTTTTCATTTAAAGAAAAGTGCATATGGTGTTCATGCTCTATCAGAAGCAACATGCTAAAGATGGTTTCAACGGTTCAGAAATAATGATTTTGATGTGAGAAATGAAGAACGTGGAAGACCACCAAAAAAGTTTGAAGACGCCGTATCGCACACGATATTGGATGGAGATGACATTTTGAGTCAAAAGCAAATGGCATCAATGTTAAATGTTGCACAAACAACAATTTCTGACTGGTTAAAAGCTATGGGAAAGATCCAAAAGCGTGGATAATGGGTGTCACATGAATTGAATGAAAGACAAATGGAAAACCGAAAAAGCACTTGTGAAATTTTGCTTCAAAGACACCAAAGAAAATCGGTTTTTCATCGGATTATTACTGGCGATGAAAAATGGATTTATTTTAAGAAAATCATGGGTTAATCTGGGACAACCATCACCATCGACTGCAAAACCAGATCGATTCGGCAAGAAGACAATGCTGTTTGGTGGGACCAGAAAGGTGTGCTGTACCACGAGCTCCTAAAACCTGGTGAAACCGTTAATACTGATCGCTACCGACAACAAATGATCAATTTGAACCATGCATTGATCGAGAACCGACCAGAATGGGCCAGAAGACACGGCAAGGTAATTTTGTTCAATGAAAATGCACCTGCACTCAAAGCAAAACCGGTTCAGGATACAATTAAAGCACTTGGCTGGGAGCAGCTACCCCACCCGCCGTATTCAGCAGACTTGACTCGTTCCTACTGCCATTTGTTTTCATCGATGGGACACGCATTGGCTGAGCAGCACTTTGATTCCTACGAGGAGGTCGAAAAAAGGTGGTCAAAATGTGTAGAAAACAATGGCTTTGAATGGCTCATTTCATGCCCTCCTTACACATTACTAAGCGAACAGATGCAGATTGGACGTGCGTTTAGAGAAGAAAGCTTTTAACTTAGACTCGTTTAAACATAACCAGCCTTTTCAGGAATTTGAATTGCTGCCCACCTTTTGCGGGTGTAGGCTTCTTGGGCAAATTTTAAAGGCATTGTTACTCGAATATTCGATACTGGAACCGACTACAGTTTGCAAATTATGTTGTCTTTGGAGTCATAGCTACTGTGCATCACCGACCTGGCATGGCACAGGCCTTTCTAGCTTTCGTCTGACTCGTAGCTGGACATGATAAGAATTAATATTCGGCGCTGTCCGGCCGTCAGTGCATATGCTTCATGGAGTCAGCGAATCTCACCAATTGCTGCCGTTTTATTTGGAGCCATTTTAGTTGGAGCCATTTTAGTTGGAGTTGAAAACATTAGGTCCGTTCTAATTGCTCTGAATTGCTACGAATGTCTACGAATTTGCCCGAAATACTACGAAAAAGCGTTCCATTAGCTGTTTTTTTTTTTTTATAGAGAGCTCATGAGAGCAAAATATTTCCGCTCCCTACAAATATCTGCCGAAGAAAAATTTGTGGGCAGCAGATAGCTGTCGAAGTGGAAATAAAACAAAACCTCTCACATTTCATACATCTGATCGCTGTTTACAAATTTCTACGAAAAGTCGTTTCACATGTTTTGGAAGAGTTCCTCTCTTCAGGAGAGATTTTCACGCAAACTACTCACCTACGGATTTCTGTACACGAATGACTTGGAACAGACCTAATGATAATAATAAAATAACAATTGGCGCGACAGTCCACTGGGAGCCCAGGGCCTAGCTTGCTCGTCAACTACACTCGTCAACTACACTCGTTGTCTGCGCTACTGTTCTCTCAGGAGTAGAAATGACCTACAGTTCTTTGCCGACTCCCAACGGCGAAATTTGAGAAGCTTTTTTAGACAGTTATTACTCTTTGAGTGTTGTCAGCAGCTCGAATGAGGTGGTGTCGTGAAAAATTCGAGGTGTTCAGCCGGGAATCGAACCACGACCCTTCGGCGTGTGAGCGTCGCACTCTACCCTCTACGCCACCGCGGCCACAAACCTTATAATACAAACAAATTTATGTATGTTCCGATCATGATTGTATCAAGTTTGAGTTGGGGAGGTTGTAAAGCACCTTGCTAGTACGCAGTAAAACCTCTGTTGACATTGTAACAACAATCTTTCTCTTCGTTGGGTATATCATTTTGTTAATTACGTAAGGTAGTGTTTGCGATTGCAATCGGCACTAAATCGGAAGAAGAAAGATAACTGATTGACTCATTTCCTATTACTGATTCCTCAAATAGAGAAGAGGCGACAGACCATTCATCCAATCTACAGAACGGATTAGTTTCATATGTACATTCAATTGAATGACAGAGCTTACTTATGGACGAACTGTTTATAGTGAACCAAGAAAAAAATGGGACACTCATTACCTTCAAATACAATTTTAAATATTTCAGATATTTTTTAATATATTAAAACAAAATAAATTGAATATGAAACGGCAATTTAATACGGTTTTAGTCATTGTTAATTTATTGTTACTTTTTTAATTTTAGCAACTAAAGGTTTAAATTAAAAATAGTGCAAATTCATCGCCCAAAAAAAATTGTAACACTTCTTTTCGAAGACCAAAAATAATGTACCGTTGCTTTTGTATCTTTATCTTTGACAAATATTACCTCCGCTATTTTGTCAAGTTGTTTACAGTTGCCTATTTTTATATTAAATTTTGTTGTTGAAAAAACTGAAAATAAACGGACGTCCCGTGATATGAAAGCTTTAATAATTGATTATTATGAACAAAATTGTAGTATTCGCGAAATTTCTTCAGTGGTTAACAAACTTAAATCAGCAGACTTCAATATTATAAAGTCTAAGGCTTAAAGATAACGGTTTTCTTCATCGTGTTTTGGGAAGTGGAAGCCCTCTCAAAATTTTACAGCTCAAAGTAAACTATAGATTTTTAAGGGTGGTAAATAGAAACCCGAAGGAATCAATTGTGGAAATTGGCAAAACTTTGAAGAAATAAAAAATTGCATAAGTTCATCCACAAACAGTGCGTAATTTTTTACATTAAAAAATGATCTAAACGCCTTAACACCTCGCAAAAAGCCAGCCTTATCAGAAAGAAACATAAAAAAGGGACTGGAGTATGCCAAGGAGTACGTGCAGAAGACGAATGAGTTGTGGAATGAAGTATTTTCTTGTGACGAATCAAAATTTAACATTTTCGGTAGTGATGGTCGACGCTTTGTGTGGAGGAGGGACGGAACTGCTTTGGATCCCAAAAATGTCACTTTAACAGTTAAGCACAGTGGTGGGAATATAATGGTTTGGCGTTCAATGCCAGCAAACGGAGTTTATTCTCATCATGTAATTGAAAGAAATTTAAAAGAGCTTGGATCCGTTGATATCCTAAGCCGTTGTATCCCCAAAACCAATGAAAAATTGGTTACGTTTGTCCACTGTCGATTGCAATCAGTGCGCCGTGCTTCTGCTGCTATCGAATGTGGCGGGCAGCAATCGGGCCACGATGCGTCGTTCGCGCAACAGCCTGTAATACCCCTAACAAGATCGCGCGCAATGCTGTTCCTCCAAATGGCGGGTTGTCACTTTGCATCAGACGTAAATTGCGGTGTCTACGCGATAGTTCGAAGGCATCATGTCGCAAGTAATCGAAACTCAGCAGGACGACCGCAGACGGCACCTAAACCTAAACCGTTGTATCCCCGAAACCAAAGAAAAATTGGTAGTATCACCGGGTGTAATGCTGTTGTATGATAATATTCCCAAGCAGACAGCCGGTATAACAAAAGATTGGTGTATAGGGAACATGAAAAAGCTGCTGCCGCATTAAGGAAGTTGGAGAAAGAACCATTTGTACCAGAGAAGAGTTAAAGGCAGCATTGTATGAAGAATAGCAAGCAATTCCATCGGCTGTAACAAAAAATTCTGGTCGGATTGATGAACAGAAGATTGCAGGAAATTGTAAAAGCAAAAGGACAACACACAAAATATTAAACAAAATACTTACTTTCACTTTTTGTAACTGTCCCAGTTTTTGTTTTCGCCGATAAACTTGCACTATTCTTGATTTAAGCCTTTACTTGCTAAAAATAAAAAAAAATTAACCATCAATTTGTTTGGACTACTGGAACCGTATTAGTCTGCAGTTTCATATGCAATCTATTTCGTTTTAATATATTAAAAAATGGCTGAGATATTTTAAGCTGAATTTAAAAGTAATAAGTGTCCCAGTGGTCGCCGTGGCGTAGTGGGTAGAGTGCGACGCTCACACGCCGAAGGGTCTAGGTTCGACTCCCAGTTCAACACCAATTTTTCTAATATTTCACGGCACCACCTCTTTCGAGCTGCTGACCACACTCAAAGAGTAATAACTGTCTAAGAAAGCTTCTCAAATTTCGCCGTTCGGAGTCGGCAAAAAACTGTAGGTCCCTTCTACTCGTGAGAGAACAGTAGCGCGCACAACACGAGTAGTTGATGAGCAAGCTAGGCCCTGGTCCCCCTTTGGACTGTAGCGCCAACAATGATGATGATGAAGTGTCCCAGTTTTTTTTTGGTTCACTGTATATTTTGATGGCGCACCCTTATACATGGTCACTGATTGAAACAAACTCATGATCACCATATAGGCATAGGACTACGAATGACAAATGATGTACCAAGAACCCAACAGCAGTTTCGTTTCAAATTAAATATTCTTTGATATCTCGACAATAAATCAAACACTCACACTCCACTCTATTCGTGCCAAGCTCATCATTGCCCAGAGCTGAAATCATTTATTTTTCAACGACACAAGGTCCCCTCAAAGCCAAACACCAAAACAAGTCGGAGCCAAATAAATGTTCGGTTGTCAAAAGCCACATATTCGTTTTGTGCAAATTAAATTATCTACCGAATTTATGCGCTCATGTCGAAGCGAATTCTCCTCTCAGAGGCCAGGGCGGATAATCGCCCCGAGCAGGAACTAGCACATAGATAGACATACACACAACCAAACAAGTGAAAGTTTGCCCCAAATGAATGTTTCTAAAATTTTCAAGGAAGCCGCTTAACATTTTACCTTTTGTCTATTTCGTATTTCAGTACACACTTACTCAGTCACACACCACACACTCCATATATCTTTGTATATTTGTTTAGAGCTATTTGCGTTATTTCAGATACTGTGCAATGGATAGTGGTGCAGCCTTATTTTAATCCTTTGGGCTAAAACACACACTGGCTTTGGTTTTGTTTATAGATAAAGGCTTAAGGATTTTGTTGTAAAGCTTAATGGATACGTTGGCTGAATGAGTGTAAATGGACAGTTTTTGGTATGGACATTGGGGTGTAGCATACATGATTTAATCAGAGATCTGCTTGAGGGTGCGTAACCACAGAGAGGAAGAGAGAGAGATGATAACAAATTTACAGTTGCTGGAAAGGTTAGAACGGCAGTCCTTATGTGGATCAAAAATCAAGTTCTACAAATGAATACACGGTATATCTGCTATTAATTGAAAGTTATATTTTTCAGATATCTTCTTCTTATCAGGCAGACGAACCGTGAAGGGTTTGAGCCTGAGTAATTGCTACCTTCCATTGGTGACGGTCCTGGGCACGCTGCTTCCAGTCATCAAGGCCAAGTAGTCTTACATCCGCGATGACATGTTTTCTGTACCGCAGGTTCGGTCTTCTTCCCCTTCTCGAACTATGAGGCTCGGATTCAAAGACCCTCTTTGCTGGAGCGTTGTTGTCTATTCGCTCGATGTGGCTGAGCCAGTGTAGTCGACGGACTACATCCACATCCTTGGACAGCTCGTAGAGTTCGCGATTGTGTCTTCTCCTCCATTCACCTTCCTCGCAGACGGGACCATTTATAAGGCGTAGAGTTTTCCTTCGAAGGCACCAAGAATCAGCTCTAAATCTTACTTCTTACTTAATGTGCAACTTTCAGCTCCATGAACCATGACTGGCAGAATAAGGGTTTTTTAGAGCACGATTTTGGAGTTTCTAGTCCAGACCGAAGTAGCGTCGGTTGCCAAGGATGATTCTACGTCGGATCTCCACTACGATGTGATTCGTGAAGTTTACGTTTGTCCTGAGGTATACAAACTCCTTTACTACCTTGAAATTGTAGCTGTCGATTGTAACGTTTTGGCCTAGGTGGTTTGCGGCGGATCGTTTTTTGCTCGACAGCATATACCAGGTATACCGGTATAAAGTGAGCCTCAAGATACAAATGTCTCGATAGGGAACATTTGTTGTGAACGAGCTCTTTGCTATGACATCTGCAGAAAATATTTAGTATACATCAAGTCATTGAACAGACAACATCATATTTTTACATCGTGTTAAAAATTTCGAATTTCGTACCAGGCAGTGATGATTTGCGCAAAGCTTTAATTTTTTGTTTTCATTTGGTATTTGGTTTTGTATTCGTATATCTTTGGACCAGCTCGTTTCCTCTGTTTCCGTGGAAGCTTTCACTACGGCGAGTTGGGACCGCGCGATGAAGTCGATGTCATCAGTGAATCCTAACAGCTGGACTGGCTTGTAGGAGATAGTGCCTTCCGTGTTGACTTTTGCCAGCTGCATTATCGTCTCCAGTACCAGATTGAAGAAATCACACGACAACGTATCTCCTTGCCGAAATCCGGTGTAGGTCTCGAATGGTTCAGAGGTTTTTCAACCGAACTGCACGGTGCATCGAGTATGTGTTAGCGTGGTGCGACACAACCGGATTAATTTTCCCGGGATCCCGGATTCGGCATCGCTTCGAAAATCTCCTTGTGAAGAATGCTGTCGTATGCGGCTTTAAAATCGATGAAAAGATGTTGAGTATCGATGTGAAACTCGCTGGTCTTCTCCAGGATCTGCTTTAGGGCGAAGATTTGGTCTATAGTCGATTTGCTGGGCCGGAAGCCGCACTGGTACGTGCCGATTAATGCGGTACAGAACGGCATTAGACATTCACACAGTACGCTGGATAGGATCTTGTAGGCGACTTTGAGCAGAGATAAACCTCTATAGTTCTTACAGGAAATAGGATTGCCTTCCTTATGGATGGGGCATATGAAGCTGATATTTCAATCGTCGGGCATGCTTTCGTCATCTCAAATTCGGTAAATGATCTGGTGCATGCTCCCTGCCATTACATTGCTCCCAGCTTTGAAAAACTCCGGTAAGCCATCTGAGCCTGCGGCTTTGTTGGTCGTCAGCTTTTTAATGGCTGTACAGACTTCTTCATAGCAGTTGTTAAGCAGTTGTTGGAAGTGTTGCTTAAACACATCCATTATTCTCTACTGGTCCGTAACTAGATTACCCTCGCAATTTCGAAGAGCCTGCCTACCTTTCCTAAAGCCTGTGGCTAGGCTTTTGGCTTTTTTATAAAGGGCCCATATTTTTTATTTGTCCCTAGACTTTTCTATACCATTTAGCTGGGAGGTTGCGAGAGACCTTTTCTTCATGTGTAGAAGCCTTTTTTCCACCCGTCTTCTATTACTCTAGTACTCCTCTTACGCTGCTTTTGTTTTCCGCTGCAGCGCTTTTATGTATGGCTCGCCGGTTGCACGTTTTTTCTCTTCACACTCGCCATCATAACACGGGTGTCTTGTCGGGGTTGGTAGGTAGCCCAAGGTAGTTTTCGCTACCTCTTTGATAACCGAGCGGCACTTTATATAGACGTTTTAGTTGGCAAATAAATAAAATCTGGCGTCCCATTTCTCACTTGTTATGTGACTCAGTTTGGCCTTTCAACACGAATAGACCACAAGGTGAGCATGGCGTAAATTCAATGAATGGGCCTAAAATAAGATTTCCCGTTGATTCAAATTTTTATAAGCGAATTCTGTTAAGAGATGAAGCTCGCTTTTGGTGGAAAGGATGTTGTGTTTAAAGTTCTGCATGTTGAGACTCTGTTTCATCTACAAAACCTGATTGCATGACGTGCTTTATTGGTGGACATAACGAAGGTTGCCTTTTATATTTCGGCATTGGGCAACCCTAGTGTTGCAATCTGGCAACTGCCAGTTCTATCGTAAAGTTTGACACTTTTGATATTATACGTACTCAGAACGTTTTGACGTAGGAGCGCTATTTGTGTTGTTTACAGTAACTTAAAAAATTGATCTCATCAAAAAAATGGAATTAAATCGTGAAAATTTTCGTGCGATTATATTTATCAATTTTCTACGTGGATTAACTCAACAACAGTGTATGAACTTAATTCAATTTTTGCGATTAAGCTCCATCAAGGACCAATGCTTATCGATAGTATGGTGAATTCAACCGAGGCCGTAGTTCACTCCAAGACGAATCTTGTGAAGGTCGTCCAAAATCAGTTGTTGTTCCGGAAACCATTGATGCTGTTCGCGTTGGATCCCACACAATTTGTCAATCGCTCAAAATAAAGGTTTCTGTAGATTGGTCAAAAGGAAAGCTCCAAATATACAATAGCGGTGCTTCGAAACACGTCTATGACATCGTTACAGGCGATGAATCGTGGATTTATGCGTATGAGCCCGAAAGTAAACAGCAGTCGACTGTTTGGGTGTTTTAAATTAAGCCAAATCCAACAAAAGTCGCTCGCGAACGAAACACTACCAAGCAAATGGTCGCCTGTTTTTTCGGAACAACTGGACATGTCACTAGAAAAACGCAGAACAGTCAATTCTAAGTGGAACACAACCATTTGTTTGCCAGTTGTCTTCCAAGAAATCAGGAAAACCAACCGTCGAAGACGGGTCACTCTTCACCACGACAATGCGAGCTCTCACACATCGACTTAAATAATTTTTGAGCACTTAAAACATCGATTTGAGGGGTCATCCGCCGTATAGTCTTGACTTATCACCGAATGACTTCTTTTTATACCCGTACGTAAAAAATAATATCAGAGGTCAACGGTTTTTGACACCTGAAGAAGCAGTTGATGCGTTCGGAATGCATGTTTTGGAGATACTTCAATCAGAGTGGCAAAAGTGCTTCGACAATTGGTTCAAACGCATGCAAAAGTGCCTAGATCTTAATGGGGAATATTTGTAAGAACAATAAAGCTATTTTCAATGATTAATATATGTTTTTGTTTTCTAATCTCGAAATATAAAGGGCAATCCTCGTGTTGTTGGTTCACATTTCTGGTACAAGTATTTATTTCATTAAACATGTATAATAACTATATAAATGTCATTTATATACATAAAGTATTAAAATTGTGCCAATGCCACTTCAATAGGCATAACTAATATAAAATATGTGAACCTATCCGTTTCAAAATGAGTAGTAAATTCATTCCAAGCAAACAACTTGGAAAAGAAAGTGAAGGATGAACTACATTTAGATAAAACAGTTAGGAGAAAATTAGAAAGATCTTTCGTTTACATCAGAATATGAGAGAGCTGGTATTCCACGTTACGTAAATAAAAACTAAAAAGCCAGGATCTTAGAGACTTTTCAAAAATTACAAGAATTACTTAAACTTCATACTTAAACTCATCTACTTCTCCAATTGAAAAGCAGTTGACACATCACTCAATAGAATAAGCCCCTAAACTGACAATAAGCGGGCGCCACCAGCAAATAATTTTTATTATAAAAACTCAAATGACATCTGTCAAAATTGCATGACAATCTGAATATTAGATCACAAGTAACATTGCTTCAACTGACGCTACTTTTGCGATTTTCAAAACAATGAAAAAAAAAAACAGAATTTCGTGTGTTGATTAAACTCTGCTTTCTACAGAAAAAAATCCGGGCAAGCTCAGCAGTGGCCGCCGTGGCGTAGTGTGTAGAGTGCGACGCTCATAAGCCGAAGAGTCTAGGTTCGATTCCTAGCTGAACACTTCGAATTTTTTACGGCACCACCTCTTTCGAGCTGCTGCCAACACTTAAAGAGTAATTACTGTCCAAGAAAGCTTCTCAAACTTCGTCGTTTGGAGTCGGCATATAACTGTAGGTCCCTTCTACTCGTGAGAGAACAATAGCTCGCACAACACGAGTAGGTGATGATCAAACTAGGCCCTGGTCCCCGTGCGGACTGCCGCGCCACCTTATATTAAATCCTTAAATTATTCATATCTTTCCATTCGGATTTGATGTTACCTTAAGCGGAAATAAATTTTGTTCGAGAGTAATTATGACAGCAAAGCAATCTCGTTTTGCAAAACCGAATAAAATGTTTAATCTTATTTGTCAGCTTAATGTTCATGGGATTCTTTGATCACTTTATTCTTAGCTTGTTTTCTACCTTAACTTTTTCAAGGAGTTTTATAGATATCTAGGCTTTGAGTCTACTTTTAGATTCTGTCAATGGTTTTAAAGAGTAGCAGTTTGGTACATGTTTACCAAGGCTAGTCGAGAACATATCACAATAAGAAGAAGCATGACTTTCCATGTAAACAGCTTCCTAGGACTCATAAAATAGAAGCTTTAAAAGATTGATTCTTGTTTCTTGCTTTCGGCTATTTACTTCGGTACGGCTGTTTCTATTACTTTGAAAAGTATTTACCAATAATCTCAACTTTGAGTGATCATATGTGCACCCTTTTTCAGAATTTTAGTGGAATGCCTGCAAATCGCTCATGAATATGATCCAAACACGTACCAGAAGACAACCGAGTGGGTTGCTTCATTTATAAAGCTAACTAAACCGTGGAAGACCAAGAGAGTCACAGCTTCGGTACTTTCTAACAGCTTAACATTGAAGTCACCCAATACTAAAAAAGTTTTACTTCTTCTGTTCAAACGATTCTGGGCAGGACGTTTCAGTTGATGATGACAAGCTATGATAACTCACTTCTAACTTTTCTTTGATTCAAGAAAAAAATATCGTTATTTTGTTCTACTTAAAAGTTGTATACCTCTAGAAAGACACCCTTTATCAGCTCACTGGCGTTCTTGTGTGTGAAAATAATTGCATAAAAAAAAATCAGCAAGTAGGACCTCCGTGGCTTATGTAAATGAATCCGTGCAACATGAGCTTCCTTTGACATAAGAGGAATTCAAGTTTTTTTTTTGTCAAAGGCGGAAATACGAATTCTATTATTACATTGGTGTTACTTTGCAACGCCCTCTGAAATCGAATATTCAAAAACTGATGACTTCTGCTGCTAGTGGAAATAAAAACAAAAACAAAGAATGAAGAACATACATCTCACTGCAAAAATAAGTACCAGGATTGCTTGTTGAAATAACGGACATTCATTGCACCTTCATTTCAAAATAAATTACTGAGAATTTATGTTGGAAAAGTCACTCAAAAGGTTATTGAGACGTACCCAAGCGGCACGAATTTAAGGCGTGTTAATAATTCTTCGCATGGAAGTTTCCTGTATTTCTTCTACACATTTATTTATTTTTTTTTTTTTGTTGGAGGTTGGAACACACGGCACTGAAGCGCTCAGACTCAAAGACTGGTAGATTGCACTACCAGGCAGTAACCTTCATTTAATGTGTTTTTTTGGTTTTACGAGGAGAGGCGAGAAGGCGCTTCTGTGATACAGAACTTAGATTTTCAGGACCCCACCACGTCAGCGCCAAACAGCCGCCACCTGATACGAGCAAAGGCGGGACATTGATAGAGCAAGTGCTCTGAAGTGTCTTCACCTTCTCCGCAGTAGTCGCTTGGAATGACATCACTTAGCCCAAGCCGACCTAAGAGCTAAGCGAAGGTGAAGCGTCGCGTTAGTACGCCGACAAGTTGCCTGCACTCGTTTCTGTCTAGAGATAGCAGAAAAGGCGCGGATTTCTTACTGCATTTGGTCATCCTGCATAATGCAGACTCGCTCCATCTCTGGTTGTGCTGTTGGGAGACCCAGCCATCGATGGGGGTCGTGACCAAGGATGCAGGTAGTCCCTATTAGGGTTCCTTGCCTGAGCTAGTTCATTGGCAATCCCCTTTTCCATTATCCCGTGATATCCCGGGACCAAGACAAATCTTTGCGAAATTAGCCTGCTGACCAAATTAAGGGAAGACTTGCATTATTGGACTATCTTAGAAGTGGTTAAAGTGTTGACTAAGGCCTTAATAACAGCTTGGCAGTCGTCACAGACACGGATACTTCGGTCCCTTCCACCTATTCTTCACAATATAGTCGGTGGCCATCAGGATCGCAAAAGTTCCGCCTGGAAGACCGGCGCGAAATTACCTAAGGAGGCGTTAAGTCTGATGTTGTCGTCTTCCATGAAGGCTCCAGCTCCAGACCCCTCAGTTGTATTGGAGCCGTCCGTGAAAATCCGACTATATTCCTTTCCCGGTTCAGTTTCTGGCCAGAGCCAGTCCAGGACACGGGGAAAGTCGACGCAGCTGTATTACTGGTTTCCTTTCATCAGACGGCATATCCATGAGGCCAGTGTCATAAGAGATGCGGTATGCGAGGTCATCAAAGCTTTCAGTGCGAGTTGAACCAAAGACCACTCCTTTTTATTCGAGGGACGGCCTTGAGTGTGCATACCATGATGTGGTGGTCAAGGGGGGAGATTAATCAGAGCATCAAGAGCAGAGCCAGGCGTGCTTGGGAAAGCCCCTGTGCAGCCGAGACAAACTGTTCTTTGAAACTTGGTGAAAGCGGCAGTCACATATTTGCGCGAAAGCTTGTTTCACCAAACGACTAATGCATAAGAGAGAAGTGGTCTTATGATTGGGATCTTTTGAGTGATAGACCCCAAGTCTTGCCAAAAACTCCCTTGCATTGCCAGAAGACTGACAGCGCCTTGGAGGTATTTAAGCAAAATTTGCGAAATACATACATACAAGTATGAATGGCTCAGTTTCCAGAAAAGAACTTTAAATACGTACGCTGGTATATTTTTAATAAATAATTTGGAATCTGTATAAGGCTCCCACAATGCCAATAAATGGCGGTTCTCTATGAGATTCACATTACATTGAGGTAAATTTTAATAAACAATTACATATTTCGGACGGTCTTAGCTTTATAAGTGTTGTATGTTAACGCAGCTTGTAAGTAATACTCGCGTCTATAAAGTCTATTACTCAGCCACACAGAATGAAGCCAAAGAATGAACGCGCGACGAAAGCATCCATCGTATTAATAAATCGTTTTAGGTTGTCGCATGAGAAAATATCCGGACACGGACTCAGGCTGTTGGACTCTGCCTGGAAGCGGAACCCACATCTGAACATTCGCAAAGGAACCGGGCTACTTCCTGACCAATCAACCGACAACCAGATTGATTAGCTAATGCTGTTTTCACTGAGAACAGCGTTAGCTAATCACTATGTCCTGACACATGACATAAACTCACAGTCAAAATTTAGTAAAAACCTCATCTTTATCGATGTTGCATACACACCTCTTTGATATTGATTCAGTTTTGCAGTACTTGGTCTTAAAATTATGGCTCTCACAATAGACCACAAGATTTTGTGTAATTTAAACCTACTGCATATGCAGAAGCTTTTCAGGACAGGTAACTCCATAAAAATTGGGACTTCACACTGGGAATTATTGCTCCTATTCGGTTGCATCTTCTCCAGATGAAAACGAAGTACAATCGTCTGCAAATAAAAGTTGCATTACATTGATGCATGCATGAAATTCTTGTTCTCCTTCTTCTTGTGGCACTACAGTCCGGGGTAGACCTGGGCATTGAATTCATACTCACACAAATCCTCTTGATCTTGCTTCACTTCTGTTTATGTTTTTGCGAAATTCGTTTGCAAATTGTTGTTTTGATTTCAATTGAATTACACTTTCTATAAATATTGTTTACATACAACTGCTGAAAATATCAAAGTTTCATATATGCAAGCAGATTAAACAAAAAATATTCCCCAGGTTGCGTTAGTTTCCATGTTCCTCTGCCATTAATAATAATAATAATTGTTAATACGACAGTCCACAGGGGAACCAGGGCCTAGCTTGCTCATGAACTACTCGTGTGGTGCACGCTACTGTTCTCTCACGTGTAGAAGGGACCTACAGTTTTTTTTTTGCCGACTCCGAAGGGCGAAGTTTGAGAAGCTTTCTTAGACAATTATTATACTCTTTGAGTGTTGTCAGCAGCTCGAAAGAGGTGGTGCCGTGAAAAATTCAAGGTGCTCAGCTGGGAATCAAACCTAGACCCTTCGGCGTATGAGCGTCGCACTCTACCCACTACGCAACGGCCGCCACATCCTCTGCCATTATTTCACTCAAATATGATGCACATCATTGGGAAAATTTTAAATTCCATTTGGTCTAACCAGCGCTCTCCGTTACGTATAGAAAAGCAACACATTCTTGTCCCAAAAGACCAAAGTCGATTGTTCCACATTTTAAGCCCAGAATCATACCAATCAACATCATCGATTGAGTGAGTTTATTGTTGTATTTTGTGGTTTATACGAGCGAGAACTAAGTGTCCGGTTTCTTCTTTGACCAACTGTAGAAGAGAAGGATTGTTTTTGTGGTTGCGAAATTTGGCCTTTTTAGCGACAGCTATTGA
This sequence comes from Eristalinus aeneus, assembly GCA_955652365.1. Lineage (NCBI taxonomy): Eukaryota > Metazoa > Arthropoda > Insecta > Diptera > Syrphidae > Eristalinus > Eristalinus aeneus. The sequence continues at coordinate 42,807,969 of OY019134.1, read as the reverse complement.
CTACCATGCGCATGGAATATTACACTTTTTGACTCCAATCTGTGAGCTGTACCAAGGCCGGCTAGATACAAATAGTCCATGAACTCCAGACACTTTAAATTACAAGGGCACTTCGGTTAAGGCCGAGATATTGCCCGCAGTAAAAAATTTCGATTAAAAATTACCTCGAACCAATCGCAAAATGAAAATCTTCCCTAGGCGTCAAAGTTGAAACTTTAAAAGAAATTAATAGCTTTTCTTTCGTATTTACTTCAGAAGCCAAGAACATGCCGTCATGCTCGTGGCTACCTATTTATTAAAACGTTGGAATCCTTAAATTTGGAAAAACCTCACTAGATGTGAACTATTAATGTGCCTTTCATTTTCTGTAAAACGGTTTGGGAACAACACCCCGATATATCCAAAAAAGCGTTTCTTTTCTCTCCCTAGTATTTGAAATATATAATGAAATAATTGCAGCAAATATTTAAGCCTTTAAAATGAAATATGCTGATTGAGAGTTCTATTTAATCCGGGGATAGGTAAAAGTCAGGAAGCCCACGTCACCGCGTCAAAATAGAGAATTCCATCAAAAGGTCACATAAATCGGCTCATGGACCCAGCACATCCAACGAACTCTGAAGCTATGTGCGATTTATTAATGAGATGGATGCTTTCGTTACGCGTGCATTCGCCCCCAATGCACAGGTACAGGTACAAATTGGGATCTGCATAATCCAGTTTGTAAACCAGTAAATGGTAGCGCCGGAGATATCCCAGGAAGCTTAAAAACACTCAGAACCTTCACACAATGTCAACACCAAAATGGGGGGATGAAAAAAAAACAAACGCAAAGTTGGGTACACATGTTTTTGCGAATTTTCAACCTCGTTAATATTCCATGTGACACATCTCGATGGAATATGCAAACAAGTCACTCACTGAATTAGTGTCCATTAAAAAGCGAATTTAATGCTACCGCCCCTATCCGAAGGCCGGGTGGCTTATATTTGAGAATATTTATGCCTTCATCTTTCCTGCGAGTAATCAATGCTAATTCGAACAGCAAATTGCCAAAGCATGTCGTTGAATATATTCATGTGCGTGCTTTTTGTTTAAGTTAGAAGCAGTAATTGCCGCCCCAATGATCAGAGCAGTCTGATATTTGCGTTTGATCGAAAAAACATTTTGCGAGTAGATTTAAACGGGTCCATGGATAAAGGTCAAAGCGATGCGTGCTCTGATATGAATTTTTGTGCACCCTTCGATGTGTGTGTACGTTGTTTCGTTATTGCATCTGTTCAAATATTCGATAGGAATGAAATTCAAAATTTGCGTACATGTCATCATAGCGTTAATGACACCAATTGAATCCGGTGTGAGTCGTATATACAGTGTGTAAAATAAGTATTTGTACACCTAGTTTCTTTACGATTTTAGCGTAATCTGAAAAGTTTCAGCTGAATACAATATACATAATGAAACTGTATTAAATACAAAAATGACACAAATCAATATAAAATTACTCCATTTAAAAAAAAAACAACAGTAAAAATAAGGTCAAAAAAGTATTTGCAAGCACACCATTTGTACACACCATTTTACGTTAAAAATCTAACGGCGTTTGAGGTGTTTGTTGTTTCTTTATTCATATGGCGTGAAGAATTTTGCTGTATAGATCGGAAAGCTATATATATCAATAAAATGTCTCCAAAACAAAGTGAAATACCTTCGAATGTCCAGGAGAAAATTATATCTTTGAGCGAAAGTGGTCACAGCTATCGACAGATAGCGGATTCGGTTGGATTTAGTTTCTCTGCAGTTCGTTACGTCCTGAAAACGTTTCGAGACACTGAAACAACGGCAAACAAATATCGTGCTGGACGAACGAAGAAGCTGAGTGAGAGAGATAGACGAACAATTGTAAATGAGGCTCGAAAAAAGCTATTTATAAGTGCACAAAATTCAGCCCAACATGCGGCAACAATATCCAGGCAAGCAGTACACCTACAAACTATTCGGAATGTTCTACATTCCGCAACCATTTATGGGAGGTCAGCTAGGAAGAAGCCATTCATTTCTGAAATCAACAGAAAAAAAGGTTGGAGTTTGCAAAAACTTCGAATTTTGGAGGAGTGTTTTGTTTTCAAATGAAAGCAAGTCTAATCTCTTCGAATCAGATGGAAAGAGATTTGTGTGGAGGAAGCCAAACATATAACTCCAAACTAACCATTTGAAGCCCACGGTAAAACATGGTGGAAAACATTTTATGGTATGGGGCTGTGTGGCTTACAACGGAGTTGGTAACATCGCCTTCATCGATGGAATTTTGACGGCTCTTGGGTATATTGACATTTTGCGCAATAATTTACTTTAAAGCGCCGTCAAATTTTATATGGAGGGAACATTCCTTTTCCAACAGGACAATGATCTCAAACACTGTGCAGGGGTTACGAAGGAATGGTTGTTTAAAAATACGCCCCACCAATTTGTTACGCCCCCCAATCACCAGACATGAACCCAATAGAAAATCTGTGGAGTATATTGGATACTGAAATAAGAAAACGAAAACTTTCAAGTAAAAGTGACATGAAGACAGCACTTGTTGAGAATTGGCTTAAGATAAATCCAGAAACCATTCATAATCTCATCGATTCAATGCCGAGGAGATTACAAGCCATCATTGCAGCAAACGGGATGCACACAAAATATTAATTAAAGTTCCATCAATTTTTTTTTTTTTTTCAATATTTTTCAACACAAACTTTAGTGTGCAAATACATTTTTAACCTTATTTTTACTGTTTTTTTTTAAATGGAGTAATTTTATATTGATTTGAATCATTTTTGTATTTAATATTTACCCTTTTATTATAGTTTCATAATGTACATTCTATTTAGCTGAAACTTTTCAGATTACGCTAAAATCGTAAAAAAAAAAACAAATATATATTTTACTCACTGTACATTTTCCGATTATATAATTTTCGGTTCAGATGGCATTGAATTGAAAAGTGAGATATTTCAAAACGTGTGTCTTCACACAAGCAATTGTGGTTGGTTATTAGCTGGAGTAGCAGACAGCGCTTAGCGAAAATTTGTTTTTCAAAACTGTTTGGCTTCTTTTCACACCATTAAGATTGTTGCCAAATTTCCAGGCAAACACTGGCTTTCAAACAAACTTCATCAAAAACTGTGATTGTAAACGTTTTCAAATTGAATGTTTAAAACGTACACCAGCTGAATATTTCAGTGCAGGTCAGGGTGAAGCATTGCCATTTTTTTCGTTATTCGACTTATATAACACATCCCTCAATAAGTTCCGGGAAATACTAGTATAGGAGGCGCCACAAGCAAAAAAAAAAATAATATTAACCCATTTACGAGTAGCACATTTATTTTGGTTTGTGAGAGACAACAAACTTAGACGAATTTTGTTTGTTAGGCGATGTCCCGTTGTCGAAAAAAAGCGATGGATTAAAGATTTCGCATTTAATTTTATGTGACAAATGGAATTAAATGCACAGAAGCACTTGAGATGTTATCAGTTGCATACGGTGAGTGCACGAGTGGCAAAAGTTTTCAAAGAAGATTAAGAAAATGTGAATGACGAAGGTGGACACCCCAGTTTGTCAACAACCGATGAAAATGTTGAGAAAGTGAAGAAAATTGTCTTGAAGAATCGTCAAATCACTATTGCAGTAATTGCTGAAGAAGTCAGTATTTCCCTTAATTCATGTCAAGCAATTTTCTTCAAAATATTTGGCATGAGGCGTGTAGCACAAAATAAATGTCTCATGAGCATCGCTCAGGAATTGTTGAATGACGTCAAATGTGATTTAGATTTGCTTGTTTGCATATTTGCACTGCAACTACCAAATTGAAGAGACACATGAAAGGAAGACGTTTTATTGAGCAGATACAAACCGAATCGCAGAGAGAGCTCAAGTGCATACCAAAATGTGCATTTCAAAACTGTTTCTGGGAATGGGAAAAAACGCTGGTACATGTGAACTACATCTTAGGTAAATTTCTTCGAGGAAAGCAAAATACAAATTAATGAGTAAATGATTATCTTTTGAGGAAAATGAAAACAAATTATTTTTTTAGTAGAGCACAAGTAGCCGAAGGCGAATGATTTGAAGTTGAATCTCTCGTTTAGATGCAAGCAAGTAAAAAAAATAAGGAAATTTATTTTTTTTCTCATTTTTTTAACATAGTTTAAATATTTAAATCCCTTTTATCACCTACACCAGACGTTATTTAATCTAACGCACCCATCCCCTTAGTTGCGGTCGAATTGAAATGAATTTGAATCAAGTATCAAACAAAAAGCTTATGCAATACTCTTAAAAATTGCATACCCGTGTTAAAAGCTTTGATCAATGTCTTAAAAACAAATTCCATCAGTGGCCATACCGACGAAACTGCTTGAATAACTAATAAGGTTAAAAAATTAGAGACAAACCGTATTTAAAATTTATTTTTATTTTTAGACAATAAAGAGATTTTTTAGTGTCAAAATGTTTAAGTCATATTATTTAACGTGTTTAATATGCTAATGTACCTCTCAGCTTTTTCTACCTTTTTTAGTCATTTTGAGAGAAATCCTGCAACAAGCTGTACACAAATTTGCAAACAAACAACTTGGTGGGTACAGTTTTTACCCTTATTAAGTTGTCAATTGACAAAAAACCCATTTAAAACAATTAAGTTTCCCAAATGGGTCTTCACTTTCAGAGCAAATTTTATGCGTAAAAAAGTGAGACAATTAACCGGTAGATAGCCAATGAAATTTAACATCTTAGCCGCACGTAACAGTTAGGTTTTGTAAAAGCTGTTATCTTAAGCGTGATTTTGTTAAGAGGCATTACTTGTATCGTATTCCTTACGAAAAGTTACAAATGAATATTTGAAATTCACTTAAAGCTTGGAACTGTTTCATCATGTTTTTCATTTCTATTACAGAATTGTAACGAAAGTAAGCGCCAGTAAGCCATAATCAGTCAGTCACGCATGGTTTTCCTCAGAAGATGATGTCCCTCTCATTCCCGCCTTAAAAAAAAAAACAAGAATTCACCCCTCTATTACAGTCTGTTTTTCTCCATGTCCTAAGCTTTATGTTTTTCAACCTAAACTTTAAATTCTCGTGTCATTAAGCGGAGAACGATTTAATGGTTGGCGTCAACCTTATTTTATGGGACGACCACCGCGACCCGAGCAACAGTGAACGACAATATGAAGTAGCCGAAGCCATCTGGCTGCTATTGCATTTCCAGACATGCTCTTGAATTTTTCAAGAAGAAAACAAAAACGATAATTTTCTATATCCATCTCTGTTCAAGCAAAACCGACAAATTTCTTTCTATATGAAAATACATAAAAAGAAGTAACAACTAGGCCCACTTTGAAACGTACGTTTATTATACGAGTATGTCCGGCAAATATGGTCTCAGCCAAATCTTACTTTTTATAGTAACCCACAATGTAGGGATTGAAAGGATAAGGATCACTGGCGAAAGAATAAGTTCACAATTTATTTCGTACTTTTCCCAAACTGGTGCTGTCGCCTGTATTTAATAATAATGATAATTGTTGCCGCTACATTCCAAAGGTGGACCAGAGCCTAGCTTGCTCATCAACTACTCGTGTTGGGCGCGATACTGTTCTCTCACGAGCAGAAAGGATCTACAGTTTTTTGCCGACTTCGAACGGCGAAATTTGAGAAGCTTTCTTAGACAGTTATTACTCTTTGAGTGTTGTCAGCAGCTCGAAAGAGGTGGTGCCGTGAAATATTAGAAAAATTGGTGTTGAACTGGGAGTCGAACCTAGACCCTTCGGCGTGTGAGCGTCGCACTCTACCCACTACGCCACGGCGACCACTACCTCTATTTAACCTAAATTCGAAAGATTGTCAGTGGTCACATCAAGAACAGAGTTGCTGTTTTTTTTTAATTTTGTTTAATGTAAGTTAATCGTAGTGGAACAACAATGAGCTTAGTAAGCTGTCAGCAGCTGGAGCACTTGATGTGGTTCTAGCCACCAATAAAAATGTCTAGCCCTTTCCCTCTCATTCCTATCGCGAATGGGCATGAATCTGCAGAACAGAAGTTCACTCGGACTTACACTCATAGAGCAGCCGCTTGTCCACTGTTCGTCTTACGATGTGGTAGAGAAGTGGACCTCCTGCTGCATTTTGGGCCAAGCCAAGTCAACCCAGATACAAGAGATCTTCCAGGGAAATGAATGGAAATAAAAAATAGGTTGTAATTAATTTACATTGTTTTGGAAACTTTTTAGTTTTCGTATTTAGTATTGAGTTGGTTTTAGAAAAAATAAATAAGGTTACTATGTTTTTTTTTTGTAAATCTTTTATTTGTTACAAGTCTACATGAACATTTTCGCTAAAATTAGAACGAAAAGAAATATATACTGAAAGTCCATTAAATATAAGACTAGATTAGATGAGCTTATAGTGCCCCATAGGGCCAGAAAAATCGTTCTTATTAATATTTATAAAATAATAAAGTAGTTCTTATATCTTTATAGCTAGACTTGAGGAATTAGAAAAAAATAGAAAATAAAAAAAATACATTTCAAAAACAAAAAAAAAAACCAAAACAAAACAGAGTTGCTGTGCTTCCCTGAGTACTCTAGTCCTTTCTGCCCACCCTAACGCAGTTTGTTGATACGTTTAATCCTTTGTCCGCTTGAAAACCTCAAGATGATAGTCTTTCAGTTGCTAGACCAAAAGGTGAACTCTTACTTTCCGTAAGATATGCGCTGTGGGTTGTGTACGCGTCCAATGGATTATACAAACGCGTTCAAAGGTTTCAAAATCGTTTGGTCATCATTTTTTATGCTTAACTGAAAACTATAAAAAAAACACCCTTAATCACTTAGAAATGATGATCGCCACCCACATTCGCAACTGGCATCCAGTGTTATGATCTATGAAATGCCAACGCGCGACCGTATTATCCCCTATAAGAAAATTCCCTTCCATAATAATAATAATTATATGGCGGGAAAGTTCACAGGGAACTAGGGAATAGCTTTCTCATCAACTGCTCGCTCTCTCACGAGTAGACGTTTTTTGCGAACTACGAACGGCGAAGTTTTGCTTCTTTCCTTTCCATACAAACTATTATATTACAAAAAGTCAGTTAGTTCAAACTGAGAGATCTCATATGAAGTACAGTTGACAACTGTCACGAATCTGACAATGTCTTGTATTGATCATCGGAACTACGAAGGTTCGTTTTCATATTTCGGTATTGGGCAACCCCAGTCTTGCAATCTGGCAACTGCCAGCTCTATCGTAAAGTTTGACTTTTTTTAAGGTTATGCGTACCCAGAACGTTTTGACGTACAAGCGCTATATGTGTTGTTTACAGTAACTTAAAAGATTCATCTCGCCCAAAAAATTAAACTAAATCGTGAACATTTTCGTGCGATTATTTTTTACAACTTTCGACGTGGATTAACTCAACAACAGCGCATCGATGAACTTAATTCAATTTTTGGCGACGAAGCTCCAACAAGGACCAGTGTTTATTGATGGTATGGTGAATTCAACCAAGGTCGTAGTTCACTCCAAAATGAATTTCGTGAAGGTCGTCCAAAATCAGTTGTTGTTCCGGAAATCATTGATGCTGTGCGCCAACTGATATTGCAAGATCGTCATGTGACTGTATCGTGTATCGTGAGATTGAGACAACCTAAGGCATTAGTGGGACCAGCATACATTCAATATTGCATGAATATTTGATCGTCAAGAAAATTTGTTCGCGTTGGATCCCACACAATTTGTCAATCGCTCAGCAAAAGGTTCCTGTCGATTGGTCGAAAGAAATGCTAAACAGATACGATTGCGGTGCTTCGAAACACGTCTATGATATCGTGACAGGTGATGAATCGTAGATTTATGCGTATGAGCCCGAAAGTAAACAGCAGTCGACTGCTTGGGTGTTTCAAATTGAGCCAAATCCAACAACAGTTGCTCGCGCACGAAACACTACCAAGCAAATAGTAGCCTGTTTTTTCGGAAAAACTGGACATGTCGCAACCGTACCACTAGAAAAACGCAGAACAGACAATTTTGAGTGGAACACAATCATTTGTTTGCCAGTTGTCTTCCAAGAAATCAGGAAAACCAACCGTCGAAGACGGGTCACTCTTCACCACGACAATGCGGGCTCTCACACATCGGCTCAAACAACTGCATTTTTGAGCACTCAAAACATGAATTTGATGAGTCATCTGCCGTATAGTCCTGATTTGGCACCAAATGACTTCTTTTTATTCCCTCACATAAAAAATAAAATGAGAGGTCAACGTTTTCGACACCTGAAGAAGCGGCTGATGCGTTCAGATTCCATGTTTTGGAGATAACTTAATCAGAGTGGCAAAACTGGTTCAACAATTGGTTCAAACGCATGCGAAAGTGCATAGATCTTAAAGGGGAATATTTTCAAAAACAGCTATTTTCGATGATTAATAATAATAATAATTGTTGGCGCTACAGTCCAAAGGGGGACCAGGGCCTAGCTTGCTCATCAACTACTCGTGTTGTTCGCGCTACTGTTCTCTCACGAGTAGAAGGGACCTACAGTTTTTTGCCGACTCCGAACGGCGAAATTTGAGAAGCTTTCTTAGACAGTTATTACTCTTTGAGTGTTGTCAGCAGCTCGAAAGAGGTGGTGCCATGAAATATTCGAAAAATTGGTGTTGAACTGGGAGTCGAACCTAGACCCTTCGGCGTGTGAGCGTCGCACTCTACCCACTACGCCACGGCGACCACGATGATTAATATTTGTTTTTATTCGCTAATCCCGAAATACAAAAGGCAGCCCTCGTCTGTCAAAATTGTTCCGTATCGTATCTTTTTCAACTAGATTTTCCATAGAGTGGCACTCTTTAAAGTGACACACTGTGTACACAAAAGTGTGCAATGGATCCGTGATATATTCAACACGAATAAATTACAATAGAAAATACTTTTAATCAACTCAGGGGCATCTCAACAATTCGAGGGATTAACTCATTACCGGTAAATTGTCAATGGGACTTTACTAGAATAATGGAAACCCCATTTACCTCCTTCCTTCTTCCAACTCGAACTGCCTCATAATAGATGCTCCGTTGGAGTTAAATATCGAAAAAGTTTCTCCTATGAAAGTTCATCGTTTAACTGTGATTAAAGTTCCATGGCTTTGACTTGTTCCTCCACCATCCGTGCCCGTGATTTAACGAAAAATGACTCAAAAATTTTCTCATTTACCACAGAATTGAATTAGCTCATAGTTGTGGTCTGTTTCAGAATCGTTCGCATCCGTTCTTCACTCAGAAGTGGTTGGTGGGGTAAGCGCTTCAAAATGTCCTTGGATGCGGGTCTAGGAATAGTCCTGGTCCAATGCTCAATGAGTGGAAGAGGGCTCAACATGTGTTGGCCGGATGCTGTTGAACCATTAGCTATTATGAGTTTTTATCGTCATTGTTCTTTTCGTACGGAGCTGTGGATGGAATGGAAATGAAAATTTTCAACGCTGCACCCAATTAAGCGGAGGTAGAAGCGAGAGCGCATTTATTTTTTACTTGCTCTTCCGATATGCTTGAGTTCTTTTGTTCATGGGCTATTACTTCTTAAGTTCTTCAAGTGGTGCTGCCAACGGCTGGTATGTTGGACGATATTCTGAAACATATGAATGGGACCATAAGTGAAGTGTAGTGGAGCGTGTGCTGATATTTGTGAATGAAGTGTAGGTGTAGTTTTCATAGAAGGTTTTTATTAAATTGAATTTCTCCACCTGGTCTTGGTGACATTCTCCCTACTCAGGGTACGCTCGCAAGCGATGCTAGGTTTGGTTTTTCGATTCTATCTTGATGTGCTGAAGGTATTGAATGGAAATGTTGAAGGGGCGTTTTTCGTATCTTTATTAAGTTGAGTGAGAAATTAAGCCAGTGGGAAATGCTTCAGATTGTTTATTGGGATTTTTTTTTCATTTTTAAATGAACTGCAGCCTGACACCCTTTAGTTAAATAGAACTTTAACTATTTTTTTTAAATAAAAGCAGAATTTAAAGAAAGCTGAAGAAACGATAGAACCAATTAAACACTTTAAGAGATTCTGAACTGGTCACATTCAAGAATTTCACATTGTAAAACTTTCTTAAGAAAAATGTTCATATTGCATGTTCAAATCGACTTGAGTGGTGGACGGCAAATTTACTTGCAATGATAAGGGTGTTCAAGCTTTTGTTTTTTGAAAGACCAATATGTTTGTTATAAAAAAAGGCACACGACATCGCTGTATGTGTTCTCCGTGTGTCAGCGACTATAGGTGGCGACTCCTGGTTATTTTTTTATTAAAGGATCAAATGTGTCCTTGCTTTGACACCACTTTTCAAAGAAAATAAATCTTTCAATGACAATTTCAGTAACGGATCTTCTTACTCTTCTTCTTGTACCACCGGGGTAACCCTGGGCTTCTACCAACATGCCTCTCCAGCCAGCAGGATATTTTGCCAGCTACCTCCAGTTCCGCATTCTAAGTTGGTTGAAGTCCTCCTCCACTTGTGTGCGCCACTTTAGTCTAAGCCGTAATCTGATGCGTTGTCCCATTGGCTCAGAATCGAAACCTGTTCGGGCCGGAGCAGTGGTGTCCATACGCTCTACATGGCCTAGCCGTCTTAAGGATTGTATCCGTAGACGCTTGACGAGACGCATATCCCTATACAGCCCATATAGTTCGTCGTTATATCTTCTCCTCAAGATGCCAACAACGCAAACACGACCAAAATATCGCACGAAAAACTTTTCTCCAGATGAGATCAAGGACTTCTTCATCCATCCAGTTAACGTCCAGATAACGTCCAGGTAACGTCCACGTTTCCGCGCCATAGAGTAGGACTGGAATGATCAAGCGAGTTTAGTCCTTCGAGAGAGGGCTTTATTACTCAATTGCCTCTTGAGCCCAAAGAATCAACGATTGCCGAGAGTGGTTCTGCGTTTCATTTCTGTACTGATGTTGTTGCCCCTATTGCTCCCATTGCTAGAGTCCCTGACTACCTCGAAGTTTCTGCTGCCCAGAATAACGCTGTGTCCGACACGTCGATGTTGTTTGTTCTCCCTTGATGACAGCATGAACTTTGTTTTGGCCTCATTAATCACCAGACCCATTTTCGCCGCTTCCGCTTCAATACCAGCAAACTCTTCATTGACAGCTCGCTGTGTTCGTCCAATCACGTCAATATCGTCCGCGTAAGCTAGCAATTGAATTGACCTTTAAAAGATCGTGCCTCTGGTGCTGACTTGTGAGTTACGCACTATCTTCTCGAGGATAATGTTAAAGAAGTCACATGGCAGTGCGTCACCTTGTATAAAACCTTTGACATTGAAGGTTTCGGTGAGTTCGTTACCGACCTTGGCGGAGCAGCGAGAGTTCTCCATCGTCATCTACACAATCTGACGAGTTTGGTAGGAATGCCAAAACTAGATATGGCACTGTATAGCTCATCTCTATGCACACTGTCATATGCGGCCTTAAAATCGACGAATAGATGGTGGGTGTCGATTTGTACTTTTTGGGACTTCTCCAGGATTTGCCGCAGTGTGATGATCTGGTGGATTGTGGACTTCACTGGCCTGAAACCTTACTGATAAGGACCTATCAGGTTGTTGACGAACGGTTTCAGACGCTCACACAACTCGACAGAGAGGGTCTTGTAGGCTATGTTAAGAATGCTGATCCCCAGATAGCCGGCACAGTAAAAGGGGTATCCTTTCTTGTGGATACGACGCTGAGATTAAACTCATCGGGCATGCTTTCCTCCGACCATATCTTACAGATGGGCTGGTGCATGCGCCCAACCAACTCATCTCCAGCTGCTTTTAATAGTTCAGCGGGCAGGTCGTCCACTACAGTAGCTTTGGTCGACTTCAGCTTCGATATTACTATTTTCGCCTCGTGTAAGTCGGGGGGACAGAACTTTTGTATATCATCGTCCAAATTGAGTGGAACATTCTGCCTAACAGCGGAATTGGTGCCGTCATTGCCTTTAAGGAGTCTGCAGAAATTGTACTTCCAGATTCTCAGCACAGACTGCAACTCTACCTCAAGTTGTTCATTTTGATCCCGGCAGGCTTCGGTAAGAACTCCTTCATCCACCGGATATCTATTTTACTTTTCAGTAAAGCTTTCGAACTTCATTCCTGTCATAACACCTTTCCATTTTCTCGACCGCACGCTTCTCATGCTCCTTCTTTTCCCTTTTGGGAAGCCGGTGCTCTTCCCTTCTTCTCTGTTTGTAGAGCTCACGAACAGCTCTCGTTGTTCGCTGCAGCGTTGCCTTAAAGGCGTCTTGTTTGGCTGCATGCGCTTGCCTGCACTTGTTATCAAACCATGGGTCCTTCTGGGTGGTGACGTGAAATCCAGCACATCAGTGGCAGCTTCTTTGGTGGGTTCTTGACAACGTTTCCAGTCTTCTTCTATGGTTAGTGCAGATAGCGTCGAAGTCTGAGCGAGTTGCAGGTAGACTCGGTCGGCAAAGTTCCCAGCGATCAGTTGCGATTAGTTTCCCGACGTCAAACCATATTGGCCTATCTCAACTCCGTTGCTCTCTCGATATCCGGGTTCGTAGCTTGGCTACAACAATGTGGTGGTCGATATTTGCACCTCGGAAGGTTCGGATATCGAGAATACTGGAGGAGTGTTTGACCTCAATCGCAATCTGATTGACGGTGGATTGATCAGGAAATCGCTAGGTTCCTTTGTGAATGTCCAGTTGTGGGAACCGCGTGCTAGTCACAAATACCCTCCGCCCCGAGGAGAAGTGCAACAGCCACCACTTTTCAGAAATGTTATTTCTTCTTTTCGACTTAGTTCTTGACCTTCAAAACGTACACATATATATTTATACACATATATAATATATATAACATCCACAACTATACATATATATAAAACATAAACATACACATAGTGGCGAAATTTGAACGCATGGCATCTGTTTGAATTTGTAGCAACCACCGACCACTACAGAACATTAACTTCCTATTTATAAAATTAAAAGTTGTTCCAGAGAAAGGCCATCACTTGAGCTCCTCAAGCAGACTTTCCTTATCACCCCGTTTAACCAACATCAACCCTGAATGCGATATTTATCTGTAAACACTAAAAATTTACGCTTTCATTTAAAATTTTTGAAAGTTATGCCTAAAACTAAGGGTTAATACATACGAAAGAGAGTTGTTCACTTCCTTTTAGCGGAGGAAGCACGTGCGTTTAACATAAACTGAAGTCCCCCATTTTGTGTTCACTTTTCGGTACAGTTTCCCCACTGCTTATGTGCTCGACCGGAACGAGCTAACTTTACAAAAGTCGCTCTCCACCCAGCGTCTAAACAAAATTAACACAAACTAAATTAATTTGTCATGGCCAACGAACCATAATTAACATTTGTTTTTGTTATTGCACTTGTTCGGTATTTTCTGTATTTTCCGTATTTTCCCTGCGCCTTTGTGCACAGGATGCCCTCTATTCCCGTTGAATTAACACGGCCCGATGTGGTTAAGGAAGAGTGCAAACATTTCCCAGTTTCTGTTTTGCATTAATTAAGCTTGGCTCCTTTCATTTTAATTTTATTTGCTCACCCCACTGGTTCCTTACTTTCTCAGATAGCTGGCTTATAAACTTCACCATGAGCGTCCACCCATTAGTGCTCATCCCTTAGGTGAAAAAGTGAATAAATGCAAAAATCGTCCTTGTGTTGCGCTTGTGTTTTAGTTGTTTCCCAGTCCCCTTGCGGCCGGAGAAGAGATGTGCCTTCGGTGGTTTTCATGTGCAACAGTGAACTAAGTTTTCAGGAAGCTATTAGCGATTGCATTGCTGCCGTTGCCTGGATAAAGCTATTTAATTTTAGATGGCAAGTTTTGTGTCACCAAACACAGTCCATGCAAGTGCAAGGATTTAAATTGCAAGCCAAAAGTGCTTTCGTGGACGGGGATCTTACTTATAGAGATGTTGAATTGTTGTGGATATATAAGCGTGTATCCCACTTGAGCATGTGAGAGGGATAGTTTTACTCATGAATGGTTTTTTCGTATTCGAACAAATACACATATACAAGTTTTCAATAGAAGGAAAGACAATTGTAAACATAAATGCTGATTAAAAAAAATGCTCTGTCGGTTAAAGATTCATTTCCACAGAAGCTTTCCCTTAATTAATGGTTTGCCTTTGCTTGTAGTCGTCCGCATTAGTTTGTAACGCTGTTAAACTGGGTCGGACTGAACAAAAAAGCTTGTATTTCATACTGAAAGTCAGTTGCGGTTATTGGTGGTCAGTTTCAACAAAAAGCCAGTGTTTCGTACTGGAAGTCGGACCTACCGACTTTGATATTTATTATAAATGACTTCAACTATGTAGTGCATGCAGGTTTCCGCCGTTTGAGGAAAACTCATAAAAAATGAACGGGCCTTTCTAACACTTTAAGTCAAAAACCTTTAAAAAACGGGCAGGTCTCTGAAAAGAACTTTCCTCTTCAAACACTCCTTTAAGACGAACCTCCATTCAAGTCAGGCACCCGTCCAGAACCTACATCCTTCCAAGACAAACACCTCCTCAACCCTCTAAGGCAGGCACCACTCTAGAACGAAGAGTCCTTTGTGAAGAATATATTCCCGAAACAAACATTCCTGTAAAATGGACACATCTTTAAGACAAATAGTGACACTCCTCTTAGACAGGGAGACTAACGCCTCTATAAGGAGGGAGATCGCCTAAGACGGAAACTCCGCTTGGGCAAGCACTTCCCTAATGCGAACCACTCTTTTAGACGAGCACTCACTAATATGAAAACTCCTCTTAGGTGTACACCTCTCCGAAACGAATATCTGCTATCTGAGGAAAACACCTAAGACGGACACCCAGCTAAAAAAAAAAACAACCCTCTAAGGCGCACATCCCTCTGAAACGAATATTCCTCTAAGATGGACATTCTTCTAAGATCATCATTCCTCCAAGACGAACATGTTCCAAGTCAAAGATTCATTTAGAACGAAGATGTTGAGACGCATCCTCCATGACAATATAAGGCTCCACCAAAACGAGCATGTTTCCATGTCAAAGACACATTAAGAGTGGACATCTCAAGTCGCACATATTTCTAACCTTTCCCTTGTAAGCCCGAAACACTTTTAAGACGGACTCTCCTCTAAGGCAGGCATCTTTCTGAGACGAACACACCTTCAAGAAGAACAGCTCTCGGAGACAGGCACCCCTCTCAGACATAAACCCACCTCGTCACCTCTTCCGAGGCTTCTCAAGACGAGCACTTCCCTTACACTTCTCTTCAAAGCCCGAAACCCTTTTAAGACGAATTGTTCTCGAAGGAAGGCATCTTTCTAAGACGAACACCCCTTTAAAATGAACAGCTCTCTGAGGCAGGACCCCTTCTAAGATGAACAGTTCCCCAGTGTTCCCCAGTGCTCCGTTTTGTCTTCGACACTCTTCCTCATTTTCATAAATGATCTCCTGTCTGTCGCTTCTAATCCAATTCACTCCTTCGCTGATGACAGTACCCTCAGCTTTTCATATTCGTTCCTCGGCTCTCGTCCCTCCACTCCGGCCTTAGACTCGGAACGGCAGCGTATGTTAAGCTCATTAAATTCCGATCTTGACACCATAATTGATTGGGGTAAAAAGAATAGAGTGGAATTTGATGCTTCCAAAACTCAATGCTGTCTACTGTCACTCAAGCGTTCACAAAACTACCTACCATTATCTATGAATGGCTCCTGCATTGTTGAAACTGAACGACTGTCCATCCTCGGTGAGTGTGTAAACTCAACACTTAGTTGGAACGACCACATATTCGAGATCGCCAAAAATGCAGCGAAATGTCTAAGTTTCTTAAAGCGATGCAAGAAATACTTCACCCCTTCTGACCTGGCAACAATATATAAGGCGTACATCCGCCCTAAGCTTGAGTGCAACGCTTCTATCTGGTCCGGTACCCCTAAGACCTCTCTGCACCTATTAGATAGAATCCAACAGCGCACGATAAAACTTATTGGTGATAATAGTGCTGCGAAGTCAACTGACTAGCTTGAACATAGACGTAATATTGCGTCTCTATCACTATTTTATCGCTATTTCAACAAAAAATGCTCTAACATATTAGCCAGCTGCATCCTCCCCTTCGAGAATTCACTCGCAATACCCGCCTCGCTAGGAATGCTCAACCTTAATCCCACCTTCGGACGTACAGTTAAGTTTAGAGACTCGTTCTTCAGCCGCACCACACGAATATGGAATGCTCTTCCCAGCTAAATTCCCTCCCCCCCCCCCCCCCCCCCATTACAATCTACAGGCATTTAATAGGAATGTGCATCGGTACCTCCTTTCCCTCTCGTCCTTTCTACCTTAGACCCATACTGTGACTGAATTCCAGTCATTTACACATATAAACAATAAACAATTTAAAAAAAAAACAGTCGAAGATCTATTCCTGACAAACATCTCTCTGAAACGGACATTTCTTCAAGACAAAGACGGACATCCCTCGAAGACAAACTCTTCTTAAAGGAGTCCTCTAAGGCAGACACCCCTCAGAACGAGGACCCTTTGAAGGCGGTTACATATTCTTCTTGAAACCGGAAGCTGCAATTCGATATCTAGCAACGCTGTTCCCAACCTTTCACAGCTGTTAAAGGTCATAATTGAAAGATTACCTTCAATTATAGGACTGCACATCCTACATAGAATTTATCTTTCAAATGCCTTCAGAACTCGCATGAGCTCGCACAACCATGAAGATTGGTAGCATGTCAGATATTCTACTTCTAAAAGGATGGATTTTCATTCTATAGTTCTCCTAGCACCCTTCTCCAATAGCACCCTTCCCTTTTGCAAGCCACACCGCCAGCACTGATCTAAGATAAAGGCACCACCATCCCCTTCTAAAAATGCCACATACGCTGAAATCCCGTACAAATTGAGTCACTCAAACGTCACATTGTCATTTCATTGCATTCAATCCGCGTTCATTCTCAGATTTCGATGGAAGTTTTTTTTTTCCATGAAAACCCCTTCAGTGTTCACACTGAAGATGCCAGAGCATCGTCGCATCAGAGCCCGGTTTCGAATTCCAAATTCCCAGGAAGTCCGTGACCGTTCTCCTGTGAAGCAACTCCAGTTTTCCATCACCAACTAAACAGCAAGGCACATTGCTGTGACAACGCAAATGAATTAAAGCCTTTCGGACGGTGGCCCATTAAGTGCCGAACTTCGGCATTTGCTGCCTTCCATCAGTGACGGACCTGAATACTCCACTTTAAGCCAATTAAGCCGACGCTGCGTTGCATTAGCATTGACTTAGTCTTTAAACTGGAGATTGGATCTTTTTCTCCTTCTCGACCTAGGGAAATTGGATTCGAAGACCTCCCTTGCTGGAGCCTAGGTGCCCATACACTTGATGCGGACAGAATTCACTAATCCAGACAGAAGTCAAGTCAACAGAGTAACTGTGTGCTGGGATGACATCATGCGTATGCTCTCACTTCGTATCCGCATCTGCTTAGAGACCAACACCACAACATGCGACAGAATAACAAAATTTTAAAACTATGCCACACCCGCAGAACGTTCCCATGAAGCAGGAAAAACAAATCAAAACTATTTTACAGCACGCCCGTGTTTACCCTAATTTCAAATTTCCAAAACACCAACTCTGCCGAAAACCATAAAAATAACAAGATTAAATCATCAGCTCCGTATGCCTACAGTGTGTTGGATAATTTAAATACCAACCACGTCTATGCCACACAGCAGCATTAAACACCCCAGATTCGGATTCGGAGACCATCAGAAGGCCAACCGCTGGCAATGCTTACCAAGCATATGATTACGCCCGGATATCCGCAGACCAGCCAGACCAGATGCCAAACTTACTCGCATATAAAATATGTATATTCGTAAACGATTTTTCCTGTGTATCAAATTATTTCACAGATGCATTAACCATAACGCCGTTTTTTGCAGGTCAGCGAATCCGTTTCACCAGCAACAAAACAAGAAAAAAAAAGGAAACCAACTCCAATGTTAACTACAATGGTTGCATCGTTAGCGAAAAATCCACGCCGCTAGCTATTTATGTACATAACTGTCCGCTTTAGTACCTTGGATCCTAGGGCTGAGCGAACGAATAAAAATACAAAAGGATACACCCCGTCATAGTTGACCCTCTTTGACCAGATAATGGAATTACTGTGTCCACCATTCTAATGCCCGCTCTTCAAATTTCTCTTCACGTTTTCTTTTGCCATTTTTTCCTCACCTCTCCATGTGTCCTGCCCGTGTCCCCTTAGGACTCCACCGGTAATGGGATTTTTTGCCTGTGGACGTAAAGTTAAATTACCCGTGAATAAGGCGGCGAATAAGATACAAATTTGCGGCCCCGTTTAGGGGCTTTCTCCGGCTCCACAGGAGAACGTGAACCCTCTCAATTGACACTTGACGATTGAACGGTGGGCGGAATCGAGGCCGTGGAGCGAACGAATATGAAGCACTGCACAGCGGAGACTTTCTAAAATTCCATATCATTAATCGCTTTGTCACATTGTTCGCTGGCATGTCGCCGCCATTCGGTTTATGTTGCAGTTGGAAATGTCTGTGCGCTTGGCAATATTCCAGATACTTTGGCATTTTTTCAGCGGAACCCAAATAATTCGATTTCGGTTTCTCTCTTCTTCTGTGCATCCCGCGCTTCATTCCGGATTTGCATTGAAGTGGGTTTAGATTGAATACAAGCAAAAAAAAAAACAGCAAGCTGACAACGAGAGAAAAGTTTACAAACTAAAGGATGATTTCATAACAGCGAACGTCAGATCACTGTGAAAAATGGATGTTTTTTCAGCGTGTAAGGATAACGTCAGGCGCTTAATGAAAGTCGATTACGTGAATTCAACTGGGTTCGTATGCTCAAAAAAAAAAATCGAATGTGCAAGTGAATCTGCTTCCGAGATCAAATTGTGTGCTCGTAGTTGATCAATTACTTTCCTTTTTCCGAGGGCGTCATAGGAGGGTTCAATTGGCGAAATGAATTTCAGTCAAACAAAGCAAGCACATCGGCATTTGGTTAGACCTGTAGTTTGGTGTTGTGGCGACTGTTCGTTGGTCAGAAATGTCCACTTGTGGGGAACTGTATGGGTTGGTTTTACAGTAGGAATCTCTATACCAGAATAGAGGTTATTCGCGTGGCTAAATTTAAGGCTCTTCCAGAGGGAAAAATTGGAATGCTTGGAGAGACAGAGTTTTCGAACCTGAATAAAGGTTATTCGCGTGGTTAAACCTAAGGCTCTTCCCGGTCAGGGCCTCCGGCGATGGTTGGGTCTCCCTACAGCACAACCAGAGATGGCGTGACTCTCCAGAATGCAGGGTGACCAAGAGTATTCTCCCAAACGTCTGCAAGAAATCCGCTTCTTTTCTGCTATCTCTAGACAGAAACGAGTGCAGAAGACTTGTTGGCGTGTTAACGGGACACCTTACCTTCGCTATGCACCTGAGTCGGCTTGGGCTTAGTGATGTCACACTCTGCGACGCCTGTGGAGAAGGTGAAGACACTTCAGACCACTTTCTCTGTCGGTGTCCTGCTTTCGCTCGTATCAGGTGGCGGTTATTAAGCTCTGATGTGGTGGGAACTGAAAACCCAAGTTGTAAATCACAGAAGCGCATCTTGGTTTTTCTTCGGAAAACCAAGAAATTACATTAAATGAAGGTTACTGCCTGGTAGTACAATGGACCAGTATTTGAGTCTGAGTGCTCCAGTGTAGTTGGTCCCAACCTGCAAAAAAAAAAAATCCTAACACCATCGCAGACACGATCCTCCTTGCTATTTTGTTGGAAAATCATGAATCATTCTTGAATGATCCGATAGATTATTTCCAGTGTGTTTTCAGACTAGAGATGTGCATCTACTTCTTCTTCTTCTTGTGGCGTTTCAGTCCGGGTAGGACCTGGGCCTCGACCAACATGCTCTCCACTCAGCACGATCTTTCGCCAGTTGCCTCCAGTTCCGCATTCTAAGTTGGTTGAAGTCCCCCTCCACTTTCGTGCATCATCTTAGCCTAGGCCTATCTATAACACCACGTACCTTACGCGTTTTTCCAAAGGACATAAACCTAGCCTTCTTGACCCAACCTTAGTATCTAGCTAATCTTCTGTTCTTCTTTTTTGTCAAATTTCCTTGGACTATATTTCTGATCACGACCTTATCAACTGCACTTTCAACATAAAGTTTGACCTCTCTGGTATATCTCTGAATTTTACATATAGGGACTACAGGGTATGAAATGAAAATAAAACAGTAAATTAATGGGAAGGTAAAAACATTTAATTCAAAGTATTTGCCATTGTTTTCTACACATTTTGAACACCTTTCTGGCAATTTGTGAATACCACGACAATAAAATTGTTCGTCTTTTAAAGCAAACCAATCAGACCCAAATTTGTCAACCTCCTCGTAGGAATCAAAGTGCTGCTCAGCCAATGCGTGTCCCATCGATGAAAACAAATGGTAGTCTGAAGGAGCCAAGTCTGGTGAATACGGCGGGTGGAGTAGCTGCTCCCAGCCAAGTGTTTTGATTGTATTCTGGACCGGTTTTGCTTTGTGTGCAGGTGCATTGTCATTGAGCAAAATTACCTTGCCGTGTCTTCTGGCCCATTCTGGTCGGTTCTCGATCAATGCATGGTTAAAATTGACCATTTGTTGTCGGTAGCGATCAGTATTAACGGTTTCACCAGGTTTTAGGAGCTCGTGGTACAGCACACCTTTCTGGTCCCACCAAACACACGGCATTGTCTTCTTGCCGAATCGATCTGGTTTTGCAGTCGATGCTGATGGTTGTCCCAGATTAACCCATGATTTTTTCCGTTTAGGATTCTTAAAATAATTCTATTTGTCATTGCCAGTAACAATCCAATTGAAAACCGATTTTCTTTCGTGTCTTTGAAGCAAAATTTCACAAGTGTTTGTTCGGTTTTCCATCTGTCTTTCATTCAATTCATGTGGCACCCATTATCCACACTTTTGAATCTTTCCCGTAGCTTTTAAACGGTCACAAATTGTTTGTTGTGCAACATTTAACATTGCTGCCATTTGCTTTTGACTCAAAGTGTCATCTCCTTCCAATATCGTTTGCGATTCGGCGTCTTCAAACTTTTTTGGTGGTCTTCCACGTTCTTCATTTCTCACATCAAAATCATTATTTCTGAACCGTTGAAACCATCTTTTGCATGTTGCTTCTGATAGAGCATGATCACCATATGCCTCGACAAGCATTCGATGCAACTCTGCAGCACTTTTCTTCAAATGAAAACAAAAAATTAATGCTATCCGCAAATCAGCACTTTCTGGTACAAAATTTGACATTTTTAACACGATGAAAAAATATGATGTTGTCTGTTCAATGACTTGATGTATACTAAATATTTGTCACAGATGTCATAGCAAACAAAAACAAAAAATAATAAGGGCTCTTTCACAACAAATGTTCCCTATCGAGACATTTGTATCTTGACGCTCACTTCATAACGGTATAAATAAAGGTCTTGGACTCAGACTTTTGCGTGTGTTTTTTATATTTGTTTTGAGGAAACTTGTTTTCATGGAAATCGAAGGAATTATGAAAACGCAATAGTAATCTGAATGCCTAATGTATGGAATAAAATAAGAACGAATTCAGGACATGCTTCAATTAATGAAAGATTTATGCTTTTATTCTTTTTTGGTACGCAGACCTATGCGGTCAAGTGTACATTCATCGTAAGCTACACATGTTAAGTCTTATGTACTTAATCCCCAAAAATATTTGTTCGCCAACGATGTAGAAAAGTTCAGCTCTCCTCCTTCTGTTCCGACATAAGTTTTATTTTCCTACATACAATTTTGGAGCTTTTGCAACAATTACGTTTTCATAAGATCACTCAACTGAAAATCGAGAAAATAATCGGTTTAGTCCAAACTTTAGAATACCATTGAACTGACCCAGTTGCAAGTACGACGTTCGAAAATTGTGTGGACCATGCGATTACACAAACTTGTGTTTGCGTCTAATGCGGATAATAATTGCAGTTATTTCAGGGCAATGTCGATTGCTGGATTTTGTAATTTAACTTTGCTCAAACACCAGTAAGCCAACGTCAACACCAATTTAGCGAAAAGGGGATTAACAAACTCAAAAAAAAATACCCTATCTTCCTTCCAATAATTGCGACAGACACTGGCCCTAATGTGCGGTAAGTTACAAACAATTACGTACGAGAAATGTTTCGTTTAGATAACATAAGGCCAGGGCCATGTCACACAATACCATCCTCCCTTCGATGAAAATCTACGGAAGGCAGTCCGAAGGATAACGAAACCATTTAAGATCATAAAGAGGACGATGATGGCTAGTGGAGCTTAATTGGAGGTAATTCATTAGATGCTAATCCTTGTTCCGGAGCTGTTCTGCGGTTGCTCTGAAAAAAAGTTGCAACTTCCCCTGGTGAACGCACATTCCTTGTATACACATCAATTATTCAGATTGGTTGGAATGAATTCAGACATTATTGTGGTCTTAGAAACGCTGCCAATGAATCCTTTTGTGCTGTATGTTGAAACTTTATCCTGTCCGAGAATGGGTTTTGTGCAGAGGCCTACCTTGTTGGTCGTTCTTTTAAATGGCTAATTGGAGCACTCAGCAGAAGGCGCACTGAAATTATATATTCATGGCACTTAGTTCACTTAAGTGTCTCCTTTTACTCAACACACTTGATGGGGTGCCTGTTCACCCGTTTCACTCACAAAATTCCTTTATCAGGGTCCTCTTGAAATCAACTGTTGACACCATTCTGAAAACAGGGATGTACCCAAATGAACTGCGATATCCTCGATAAACATCTGGACCCACTTTGAATGCCGGAAAGGGAAGCAAATTGCACATCATCAAGCGTAACCAAGGGGAGATATGATCTTTAAAAATTCAAGTACATTCCCACACGATACGGCAAGCTGAGTTCGTCTCACAAAAGGTTTCCATGGAAGTACACGTTTTTTTCCCGTTTCACTCCCACTGCTACTAACTGTTTGAATTTTATGCTTTTGTGCGTAGCGAAAACGGTACCATGTGCCCTGATGATCCAAAAAGATGTTGGAAATGCTACAGAAGCTGAAATTGTCATTCCAGAGTGGAATTATTTTTATGAAAGGGTCTAGTGACAATGGATGTACGTGAGTGAATTTCGCCGGACTTAAGAAGCTCACGCATGAAGAATGATATTTTTCTTTGATCAACGGAGCAATACTGCAATTCCATGGCCAAAACTGCATTCCTCTCAGTAAAAACTAATGCAGCATCTCAATGTGTCTTCGTATTGGTGTGCCATAACTCGAAACACAGACAATACTCAAAGGAAATAAGGTCGACATTCGAAAATGCTCCCAAATCCTTTGTTTTACTCACTTCATCGCTGCGGAAGTTTTATCTCCGGTTTGTTTGTTATTTTTAACCACTTCTTCCGTGTAGCCAATATGTTCCTTAACTAAAACCTGTGGTTTCTTCTTGGATTTTGTGATAAAGATATCAGTCGACGGACCTTACAATTAAATAGTGACACTTCTAACAAAGGTTCAAAGAACTAATAATAATAATATTTTGATGGCCCGACAGTTCACAGGCGGACCAGTGCCTAGCTTGCTCATTAACTAATCGTGTTGTGCCCACTACTCTTCTCTCATAAGTAGAAGAAACCTACAGAAGAAGAAACCTACCTTGCCGACAGCGAACAGCGAAATTTAAGAAACTATTTCTTAATTTTTCGAGGTGTTCAATCGGGAATCGAACCTGGATCTTCGGCGTGTGAGCACCGCATCCTACTCACTACGCCACGGCGGCAACTTAAAAAACTAAGTGAGAGACAAATTTAGAATATTCCAATTTTTTATCATCTTACGAAAAAGCATGAGGTTCAGTTATTATTTGTAGACAACTTTATTAATGTCCGCAAGACAAGTTCCATTTTGGTTAGAAACATGACGTTTTTGGTTACTACGAAATTTATCGACTTTAGAACTAATGTAACAGCATCAAATGAATCTTCTTCATACACGAAATTTTTGTAGTCACAATTTTTGTAGTCACAATCTGGGACATTTTTCTTCAAAAATTGCTACCTTGGATTAAATTTGGATTAAAATTCTAATCAATTATCTTTAAAACTGTTTCGGAGATAACGGCCACGCAATCTTTGGAGTGTTTAGAATGCCACACTCATATGCTGAAGGTCTCAGGTTTGATTCTATACTAAACTTCTCGCATTTTTCACGGCTTCACCTTTTCCGTGAGAAACACTCAAAGACCGACAACTGTCCATTGTAAGCCTTCTTAAATTTCGACATTCAAAGTCGGCCAAAAATTGTAGGTCCCTTGTACTCGTGAGAGAACAGTAGCGCGCATAACACGACTAGTTGACGAGCAAGTTAGGCCCTGGTCCCCTGTGCCACAATGCCTGTGGACTGTCGAACCGTACAGTTATCATTATTATTAAATTGTACAGATGTTTCAATTGCTTTGAGGCAATTTGTTTTATTGAAGTGGAGAATACTTGTTCTGTGAAACGAATGATAAAAAAAGTCTTGGTATTTCCTTACAATGAATTATTTGATCAACCCATTATTTGGTCATTGTTTTCTACACATTTTGACCACCTTTCTGGCACTTTGTGAATACCACGCCAATAAAATTATTCGTCTTTTAAAGCAAATCAATCAGACACCCAATTTTTGACCTCTTCGTATGAATCAAATTGCTGCTCAGCCAATGCGTGTCCCATCGATGAAAACAAATGGTAGTCGGAAGGAGCCAAGTCTGGTGAATACGGCGGGTGAGGTAGCTGCTCCCAGCCAAGTGGTTTGATTTTATCCTGAACCGGTTTTGCTTTGTGTGCAGGTGCATTGTCATGGAGCAAAATTACCTTGCCGTATCTTCTGGCCCATTATGGTCGTTTCTCGATCATTGCATGGTTTAAATTGATCGTTTTTTGTCGGTAGCGATCAGTATTAAAGGTTTCACCAGGTTTAGGAGCTCGTGGTATAGCACACCTTTCTGGTCCCACCAAACACACGGCATTGTCTTCTTGCCGAATCGATCTGGTTTTGCAGTCGATGCTGATGGTTGTCCCAGATTAACCCATGATTTTTTCCGTTTAGGATTCTTAAAATAATTCTATTTGTCATTGCCAGTAACAATCCAATTGAAAACCGATTTTCTTTCGTGTCTTTGAAGCAAAATTTCACAAGTGTTTGTTCGGTTTTCCATCTGTCTTTCATTCAATTCATGTGGCACCCATTTTTCACACTTTTGGATCTTTCCCATAGCTTTTAAACGGTAAGAAATTGTTTGTTGTGCAACATTTAACATTGCTGCCATTTGCTTTTGACTCAAAGTGTCATCTCCATCCAATATCGTTTGCAATTCGGCGTCTTCAAACTTCCTTCCACGTGGCCTTCCACGTTCTTCATTTCTCACATCAAAATCATTATTTCTGAACCGTTGAAACCACATTTTGCATGCTGCTTCTGATAGAGCATGATCACCATATGCCTCGACAAGCATTCGATGCGACTCTGCAGCACTTTTCTTCAAATGAAAGCAAAAAATTAATGCTTTCCGCAAATCATCACTTTCTGGTACAAAATTCGACATTTTTAACACGATGAAAAAATATGATGTTGTCTGTTCAATGACTTGATGTATACTTAATATTTGTCACAGATGTCATAGCAAACAAAAAAAATAAGGGCTCGTTCACAACAAATGTTCCCTATCGAGGCATTTGTATCTTGACGCTCATTTCATACCGGTGTACCTGGTAAGTATTAAAATTGTCCTTTCTCTGGCAAAAATGAATCCATTGCTTCCGAACCTTTGGGATCTTTCAGAAAGCAATAAAAGCGCAAATTCGATTTGCCTTTATTGTTATTTTTACTGTGATTAAACACTGCACACCTCATTTTAATAACTTTTACTTATACTTTCAAAGAATTTAAATTCGTAATCAAATTCAAACTTCTCAACGCCATTAAATTGCAAATGGAACCCAAATTTCGCACGCGGAAATTGACACCAACACCTACTTTTGTATTAAAGAAGGAAATACGAGCGGCGTTCCATATATTTTCGGTATCGGGGTGAAGCTGTGGTTATATATATAAATTGACTTATTTATCTAGTAATACTATTATTTTAGTACACTCATGTTGAATTTCTTATAAATGTGATTATTAATTCGCGTTTTATCTCTAGTTAAACAGAATCATAATTGCAACTGAGGCGATGATGGGGAAAATTGAGCATCGCGGTATAATTAAATTTCTCACTAAGTAAGGAAAAAGTCAAAAAACCATTCATGAAGAGACGGTGGCTGTTTACCAGGGTTCCCCACCTTCATTACCAACTGTGCAAAAGTGGACAAGTGAGTTCAAGAGAGGCAGAGAGAGCATTGAAGACGACCCCCGCTCCGGCGCCCCGGCTACTGCTTGTACGGAAGACAGCATCAAGGAAGTCGATAAACTTGTTCTTGAGGATGCCCGAATAAAGGCGAAAACGATGGCAGAGATCATCAAGCTTTCAACTGGTACTATTTACACCATTCATCATGACCATCCTTTTGGAGATGTGTAGTGACGGACGGTGTTATGGATCGAATTGTTACTGGGGACGAAACATGGGTTCACCATTATGACCCTGAAAGCAAACAAGACTATATGCAGTGACATATAAAAGGAACAGACCTCTCGAAGAAGTTTAAAGTCACTCCGTCTTCCGGAAAGCACATGGCCACAGTTTTTTGGGACTCAAGGGGAATTTTGCAAATTTAGTACAAAAGAAAAGAGAAAACCATCAACGCCACATCCTACGCTTCCACTTTGCATAATTTGTGGGAGAAAATTGAAAAGAAAAGACGGAGGAAACTCGCAGCGGGTGTGTTAGCTCTTCATGACAACGCTCCTGTTCACACGGCGGGAGTTTCCAAGGCTGCTGCGCGAGTTTGTGGTTTCGAAGAAATCCAACACCCACCCTATAGTCCAGACTTTGCCCCAAGTGATTATTTCCTGTTTTCGATTTGAAAAAATGTCTGCGTGGAAAAAGATTTTCAGCTGATGAAGATCTCAAGTCAGTAATAAATGTGTATTTTGCAAATTTATTTTTTTAAGGCCTTGAAAAAGCTTATCTAAAATGAATTGATGTTAACTACATCAACTACTGACTAACATGTTATTGATGTTAATGTTAAGATTAATTGATGTCAATACATCATTCTTAATAGTTATTCCACTGTGCGTCATATCAGTACATGCCATTCATTTGAATAATAAAACTAATGTGGGGGAGGAGCAGGCGAACTTTGGACAAAAAGTAAACAACAAGTACTTAGTGACGTGTCAGTTTATTGCAAAAGAGAGAGAGTTCACATGAGTTGTGGGCGGTATATATACCATCGCCTAACCTAAAGAATATGCTAACGGGAGGATTAGCCGATCATGAGACTCGTTCTTTAAGTTAATTGTAATTATCTTTTACACGAATGTTAATTATTAGACCTCGAAGGGTGTAATAGAAGTGTGATGACACTGTTTCTCAAACTTTTCGAATATTCTTCTACACTAATAATAACTTTTCTTTCACACAAATATTTCGAACTTTGTGCCTGAAAAGGTGTTTTAGCGGGACATCCAAAGCAGCTGAATAAATTCAAAAGCAAGGAAATTCGGTTCCACATCCACTAAAACTAAAATCGTGTGCAACCATCAATGCACAAGATTACTGCACACAATTAATCCCTTTGAGGACAGCAGTAGGCGAAAAATGCACGACACGTGGTAACCATTTTCCTTCATGACAACGCTTGGCCCCACATAGCTATTTCGATTAGGAAATATTTGCAAAACAGTGCCTTATAGCCCAGACCTTAACCTTGTCTAACTTTTTGACATTTCTGGCTATCATTTATTTAGGTTGACGCAGAACTCCTTCACTGAAATACGGTTCACATCAGAGTAGGATATCAAAAATTTGCTTAATTCATTCTTGGTTGCCAAGCCGGAGTAGTTCTTAAGGGAAGGGATCCACTATTTGCCAGAACGATGGGAAAAAGTCATAGCTTCAGATGGGCAGACCTTATTGCACATCTATTTGAAAATAATCTTTCAAATTTTGAAAAAAACAACCAATCGAAGTTATATTCCAAATACAAATAATAAAATGCGTCTTACGGAATTTCGGATCCTATTCAGACCCTACAATTGTTCGCGACGTGGCTTAAAGGTTTTTGGTATTTTAAGTTTGATGTGTAGAGGAGAAATTCTCCGAGAATACAAACCGAAACGTCAGAATCTGTTTCAACTGTGTCGTTCTTAATTTTTCAAAGCTTTTTATACAATTTCTCTTGACAGTAAGCGGAGAGTTCTCGGTCAATGACCTGGCCAGATGATCGAACTTACACAAAAGATTATCGCAGTTATTCAAATAATGTTAACGTTGCACAGTGGTGCACAAAAGTAATAGTCTGTTATTTACTACAGATGGTTATTATTATTATTAAAGAAAGGAAGCGCCAAGTGTTTTTGCTCCGAAGTCTGTTATCAGCAAACATATTTCGGATATATTTACATCAATAATAGCAATTGGTTCAATGACTACTTGCTGAAGGAACTAAAGTTCGCTTTGATTTAGGCGCGCTGCGTAAATCGCCACCAATGACTGGAGAGCATGTGCGCCCCGGACAAATTCATGCCTTGAGACTTTTCGGTTGTTTTGTTTTTAACACTGCAGTTCAAGGTCTCAACCAATATGCCTCGGTCCCCAATTCCACACAATAGCGCTGTCCCATTGCCCGGAAATGGAAGACTATTCGAGCTGGTACTGTGGTTTTTATACGATCAAACCTTAAACTTTGAGTGCCAAGACGCTGGACTAGACGCATGCCGTCACGTGCACATTGCTCCCAATGGAATATATTCCTCTGGTTTTTCCAGATCAAGGTCCTCCTGATCTGCTTAGTAAGTTCCGTTTCTTCGTCAGTGCAAGTGCAGTACAGAGCCATTTTAGTTCTGCAAGCAAAGATCCTACTTCTTTCTGAGAATTAAGCCTTTTGACAACTGAGAGGGTTGAGTCACTATCATTTACACAAACCACAATTTCTAGCTTCTCCTGTTAAGGAAAATTGAACAACTACCCCTGCACTACACTATAATTTAGAACGTCACACGAAACAAAGAGGCAGGAAGTAGATGCCAGAATGTTATAATCCTCTACATTTTATAGTCACAGCGCAATATTCTTAGTTTCTCACTCCAAACAGATGTTAATTTTGAAGCAAATAACGTCTAAAAGCTCCTTCGCTAAAGCCTTTCATCTACGTCAAGTTCAAAATCAGCAAAAGGCTTATTCGATAGGACACATCCATTATTCCGGAATCTAAGACTGAGACGCAACTTCAAATGGAGAGCACAAATGCAACTGAACGTTCATGTTCATTCACTTGTAAAGATGCAAATTTGTTGAGACTCACTGAACGGAACGACCTACAAAGAGACCCTTCCCCTGTAAATCTAATAGTACACGTTTGAATCCATTTACGAAAGCGAATTTGTAACCGAATTTGAAACTCCATTTTCCGCAGCCGTTGATGCTCTTGCAACCTTTTCAACTACACATGATGCACAAAACAATTTGATGTGGCGTCGGGTTAATATTCGCAAACAAGATTGGAATTTATGGTGGAAGAGAAGTCTGTCAGATAAGAGTACGAAAGTGAAATCCTGTTTGGTGGATACACGGAGACCCGCGGAGTGCAATATAAGGCTCCTTACTTACTTTCCCCCTATAATTATATCATGCATGTGGGCTAAGGAGGTTAGGGATGGCTGGGCTATATACGGTGGAAGGCGAGTGGGAGGCTACGTATCCGACAGTCGACACCGGCATATGTCGTTCTCATCGTCGCTGTTTATATTCAAATTTATGGTTCAGGATAACATTGTTTTTTCGTTTCTCCTTATGTTTAAGGGATATTTACAAAATTCTATTAGGTGAGGATTTTGCCTTCGGGATTTATTGCCTTGCTTATTTACGAGGTCGGAAAGGCATCTGTTTTCGATGTGCATACGACCGGCTGTAAGTTCGGTAGCGCAGCTTTGGTTTTATACTCAAACAGAGCTCGTCTTTATAGTGACGCAGTGTAGTTCATGTGAATAGGGGGAGGGGACATTATGAAGTAAATCTATTTCGTTAAGCCTTTCTGTGCTGGTTGTTTCTCTAACATTGTGAAAGTGTTGGTTTTGTTAATGTAGGAAAGTTAACTTCTGCCTCTTGAAGTTACTTGTTCGAGACGGCCTTAAGATTTTGACTTCAACAAGACTAGCTCACACTTTATTAATTTTTCCAAAAATTATCAAACTACCACTCTCTTGCTTTGTAGGATTGTGTCAGTGTTAATATTTGCAGATTATTGTTGAGGCTCTGAAGGCATATGTGACACCAGTCAGAAACTCTCCCCCAAACAACAGCTAACACTCATTGTTGTTCCGAATGTAGTTGGCGCTGTCATATGGGTCACTGCATAAGTAGGGACATTTGCATTGACGAGGCACTGGAGAAAAGCCTGAACGATTGCCGCTGGAATTATATAAAATTGTACATATATTTCATATTTGCGCAATTCTCAGATGCAACGGAACAAAATGTCCCTAAGGACCAAAGTTAACCTGTGTCGAATCCCAGAACCGCGAGAACTTAAAACTCTAAAATTCGAAATACGACTGTTGCCTTCTATATTTCGGGAATACAGAACAAAAACAAATATTAATCATCGAAAATAGCTTTATTGTTTTTCAAAATATTCCCCATAAAGACTTCTACACTTTTGCATGCGTTTGAATTAATTGTCGAAGCACTTTTGTTACTCTGATTGAGGTATCTACAAATGCATCAACTGCTTTTTGAGGTGTCGAAAAACGTTGACTTCTCATTTTATTTTTTACGTACGGGAATGGAAAGAATTCCTTCGGTGCCAAGTCAGGACTATACGGCGGATGACTCATCAAATCGATGTTTTGAGAGCTCAAAAATTCAATTTTTGAGCCGATGTGTGAGAGCTCGCATTGTCGTGGTGAAGAGTTATCCATTTTCGGCGGTTGGTTTTCCTGATTTCTTGGAAGACAACTGCCAAACAAATGGTTGTGGTTCACTCAGAATTGACTGTTCTGCGTTGTTGTAGTGGAACGGTTGTGACATATCCATTTGCTTTGAAGTGCTTCGTGCGCGAGCAACTTTTTTGGATTTGGCTCAATTTGAAACAGCAATACAGTCGACTGATGTTTACTTTCCGGCTCAAACGCGTAAATCCAGGATTCATCACCCGTCACGATGTCAGAGACATGTTTCGAAGCATCGAGGCAGGGACCGTGTTTTTGGAGCATTTCTTTCGACCAATCGACACGAGCCTATTTTGAGCGATTGACAAATTGTGTGGGATCAATAGTGAATGTATGCTGGTCCCACTAATGCCTAAGGTTGTTCCAACCTCACGATACACGATACAGTCACATGACGATCTTGCAATATCAGTTGGCACACAGCATCAATGGTTTCCGGAACAACAACTGATTGTGGACTTCCTTCACGAAATTCGTCTTAGAGTGAACTACGGCCTCGGTTGAATTCACCATACTATCGGTAAACACTGGTCCTTGATGGAGCTTCGTCCTCAAAAATTGAATTAAGTTCATCGATGCACTGTTGTTGAGTTAATCCAAGTCGAAAGTTGTAAAAAATAATCGCACGAAAATTTTCACAATTTAATTTAATATTTTGACGGAGGTGAATCTTTAAGTTACTGTAAACAACACAAATAGTGCTCGTATGTCAATACGTGCTGCATAATAATAATTGTTGGCGCTACAGTCCAAAAGAACACCAGGGCCTAGCTTGGTCATCAACTACTCGTGTTATGCGCGCTACTGTTCTCTCACGAGTAGAGGGACCTACAGTTTTTTGCCTACTCCGAATGGCGAAATTTGAGAAGCTTAATTAGACAGTTATTACTCATTGAGTGTTGTCAGCAGCTCGAAAGAGGTGGTGCGGTGAAAAATTCGAAAAATTGGTGTTGAGCTGGGAGTCGCACCTACACCCTTCGGCGTGTGAGCGTCACACTCTATCCACTACGCCACGGCGACCACATATAGGACACATACACAGAGATATTCGGTCAATACAAACTAATCTCTGTACGCATACCAATTAATTTCACACTAAATCAACGAACTACGCAGAAAAATTTCTTGTGTTAAAATGAGCAGGGTGGGAAAATATAAGGTTGTCAAATATCTCCCTTCCGTTTTTTTGCTCTTCATTTAATTTAATTAAAAAAAATTAATTATAATATATAATAATAATAATAATAAATGGTATATTATAATTAATAAAAAGTGTTACAGTGACGAATTTATTTCAAATATGCACCGTTTTCTTCGATAATCTGTTTCCCTGTAGACAGCAACTTCATAATACTCCCCTCGTAGAAGCCTCCCTCCTTATTTGCGAAGAACTCGGACAGCCACTTTTCACAAACCTCTTTTGAGTTCAAATTCAAACCACCAAGGGCGTTCGCCATGGACAGGAACAGATGGTAATCACTTGGCGCTAAGTCCGGGCTATATGGTGGATGCGATAAAACGTCCAATCCGAGCTCCCATAACTTCTGACAAGTCATCAACTAAGGGTGTGGTCTAGAGTTTTCCTGGTAGAACACTACACCCTTCCTGTTGGCCAATTCAGGACGCTTCTGGTCGATCGCCTGCTTCAAGCGGTCCAATTGTTCGCAGTAGATGGTAGAATTGAGCGTCTAGCCATATGGGAGCAGCTATTAGTGGATGATTCCTTTCGAATCCCAATCCCAAACACACAGCGAAACCTTCATGGCTGTCAATCCCGGCTTGGCCACTGTTTGGGAAGATTCAAAGGCCTTCAACCACGAACGTTTTGTCGTATGTGATCCATTTTGCGCCAGTCACCATCAGCTTTAAAAATGGGTCAAAATTCGTTCTGTTTCAGTAGTATATCGCAGGCGTTGATTCGGTCCAGAAGGTTTTCTTGCGTCAAGTCATGCAAACATCAAGCTTTTTTTTGTATCCAGCCTTCTACAGATCTCTTAAAATGGTTTAGTGACTAACTTCCATCTCCTGGGCGATGTCACGATATGCCACATGCCGGTCTAACTCGATGATTTCCATGATTCAATCGGTATTCGTCATCACAGGTCTTCCGCCGGCTGGCTTATCCATGGTGTCGTTTTCACCGGCTCTGAATCGTCGAAACCATTCCTCCGCGGTTCGAAGTTTTAAAGTAACATCCCCTAAAGCACCATTAATCTCACGAAACGTTTCTCTAGCGGATTTGCCTTTAACGAAGGAAAACTTTAAAATAGCGCGAGTTTCGGCGTTAGTGAACTCCATGTTTACACGTCTATAACTGTTGAACGCAATATCCAAACTAATCATGCATAGCATAAGTTACATCAAGACCTTTCAAATGATGTATAGTATTGCCAGATACGAGCTCTGTAGTGCTTTGTACATAGCCGGAAAATTCAAAAGACAAAAAGGCGAAAGGGAGATATTTGGCAACTTTATATTTTACTCTCTCAAGAACTGTAAAACCCAATTTTTCGGTATACGGGGACAGAAATTGTGCTGTTTGTTAGGGGTACGGAAACGCGGTATTAAATATTTACCTTTGACTTTTACGAACCCACTGAAATTTTCAACAGTCTAATAATAAGAAATGCTGACAGTTCACATTGAGCCTCATACTTGGGCTAAGTGGTTGATCTCAACATTACTCAATCATCTTTCTTCAGCTCTTCAAAGAACAAAATTGTATTGTTGGCTTCACTCTTTCATTGGACAGCCCCAATATTGCCCGGTTTGATTTTTAATGGCTGGCAATAACATACAGCATCAAAATTTGGGTACATGAAAATCTATATCATATGCCTTCTGCACTTAAAAAACCGCCAATCGGTTTTAAGATCATAAGTAACGAAATGTTTAAGGTCAGCTCTGTCAACACTGATGTCACTGGTCCTTTCAATCAATTCGTAGTCAAACATTAAAGACTTTAAATTCAATATATTCTCAATAAGTTGCGGCTTAAAGGTTTTACCCGTACTTGCTGATGGACTTAATGTGTCGGTATAATTTCCATAATATTGTGCATCCGCAATGTCAATCTGACATGTATGCAGTGTAAAAATAAATCAATTCTTTGTCAACTTTGGCATTGATTTGCCATGACATTGTGCACGAAACGATGACAAACTGCAATCGAGGAATTATTGTTTTAATCGGTTTCGCTTCACAGTAGTCTACGATGAGCGAGTAGCAGTGCAGCAGTCAGAATTTCCTTTTGTTTCACATAACAATGCACAGGAAAATTAAGTTCTCAATCCTCTTAGAGGTGCAGTTCACCGGATGAAGGCGGGTAATACGATTCCGTTGCGATTTTGCGAATTCATACAATAATGCATTTCAACAAGTGTGCAAGCATACACTTGCTTTAATTTGCATTCCAATTGAATTGCTGAATATGTAATTTAGGCAGGAAAGGCAGGCAGTTCGCAATTGGAATTTGATTGTAGTTGTATAATATTTGATAAAAATGAGCAAGTATACTAAAAAATTCCCTCCCTTCTATGAATATTTGAATCATTGCATATTACGGGGTCAGTTTGATAGTTTTTTTTTTATATTACTGCCGCAGACTTGCATCTGGACCTGGACAAAGTTGGCACTGCAGCGGCTGCCTCCTTTTTATGCGCCAGTTGTTTGATGTCCTTCTGCACCAAAGTGTCTGTGTCTATGAGAACTGTTTGAAGGCTCCTTTACCGGGAGCTGTGTCTTCCAGATGTCAGAACAATCCGTAGACGATTGACTCGACGAATGCCTCCATGGATCCTGGATTTCCACTTAAAAAGCAATCCTTCTTCTTATTTGCTCTTAAAAATCTCCACGTTTCCATGCCAACTTGTAAGACATCAAAGTGCTGTAAGCTTAGACTCCATTACTGAATTGCATTTTCAGACGAAAAAACATGGGCAGGCGAGAGGTCTTAAAGTTCTTAGTCCTGAGGTCGACGAAGCACAGATTTCTTTAGAAAATCATTTGAGAAAACTTGAAAGTAGAGAAATGAACAATGATTTTTATTTAATTAGAAGATAAATTCTTCGAAGTAGTCAAAGTGCTTTCAATCCGTACGATTTTCAGTCAAAATGGTCACTGAGCAACCCTTTATTGCAACTACCACTACAGCAAGTCGTGTTAATTCTGTATTTCCATAAAACGTGTCCAATTCTTCTGAATTCACAATAATTCTCTAGTTTCTCATGGTACCCACAGCAACATTGTTAGCAGATAGTTGAGCTGTGTTAAAATTGAGAATATTTGTCCTTGAGCCGATCGGCTTACGTTTCTGACACAAATTTCAAGAGCTTTCAAACACGTGTACGCCTTTTAATATATGTACCTATCTCAAATGCCATCCTGCTTCAGTTTTGCACTAACGACATCAATTACTACTTCAACTGCTGTGCAAACATTCCCTGGGGAGTAAGTGGTCCTTAAAATTGATTTGCTTCAATGAGATTTCAAGACAATTTTGAACTTTTCCTTACTTACGTAAATGTGTAATTGAATTCGGGTTCCGATACTTGTGGTCATATTGAGATGGACATCAGTGAGATAGACAAATAATTTATGTTCTTGTCTCGTAATGATTTTACGATATACGATACTCTTGTGAAAGCAAGCAGGTGGTGGAAAGGAACGAAATGTATAACGAATGGAGGAGAGGTTTGAAGTGGTTCAGAAGTAAAGAAATAAAATTCCACAGCCTGAATTTCAGGTGAATTTGTTTTCAGAAAAGAAAGATAAGGCGCTGTTGATATGATGCGTTATATGAATTGACAATAAAATCGGAGAGTTGGACGCAAAACAAAATAAAACCAAAATAGAATGTGATATTTTATATGAAAAGGCGCAGAACTCTGAACTTGTTTCTTCTTTTCTTCTTCTTGTGGCGCTACAGACCGGGGTGGACCTGGGCCTCAACCAACATGCCTCTCCAGCTAGCATGATCTCTTGCCAGCTGCCTCCAATTGCTTACTCCAAGTTGGTTGAGGTCCTTCTCCACATGTGTGCGCCATCTCAGTCTAGGTCGTCCTCTGTGGCGTTGTCCCTGTGGTTCGGATTCGAAAACTCTTCGGGCCGGAGCAGTGGTGTCCATACGCTCTACATGGCCTAGCCATCTTAAGCGCTTTATCCGTAGACGCTTGACTAGGCTCATGCCGCCGTACAGCCCATACAGTTCGTCATTAAATCTTCTCCTCCAGATGCCATCAACGCAAGCAGGACCAAAAATCGCACGCAGAACTTTTCTCTCGAAGAGACCATCCGCTTTTATTAGCGTCCAGGTTTCTGTGCCGTAAAACAGAACTGGGATGATCAAGGTGTTCTACAAAGTCGTTCGGTCGTTCGGGAGAGGGCTGTTTTACTCAATTGCCTCTTAAGCCCAAAGAAACAGCGATTGGCCAGAGTGATTCTGCGCTTGTTTTCGGTACTGATGTTGTTGTCCCTATTCACCGCGGAGCTGAGATAGACGAAGTCCTTCACTACCTCGAAGTGTCTGCTGCCCATAGTGCCGCTCTGTCCGAGACGTCGATGTTCTGCGTCCTTCTTCGATGACAGCATATACTTCGTTTTGCCCTCGTTTACCACCAGTCCCACTTTAGCCGCTTCCGCTTCGATGATAGCAAACGCCTCATTGACGGCTCGCTGAGTTCGGCCGATCAAGTCAATGTCATCTGCATCCGCTGGCAGTTGAACGGACTTGTGGAAGATCGTGCCTCTGATGTCGACGTGTGAGTTCCGCACTATCCCCTCAAGAATGACGTTAAAGAAGTCGAGTGACAGCGCGTCGCCTTGTCTAAATCCTTTTTTGACATCGAAGGTCTCGGTGAGTTCGTTACCGACCTTGACGGAGCAGCGTTAGTTCTCCATTGTAATCCTACACAATCTGACGAGTTTGGTAGGGATGCCAAAAATAGACATGGCACTGTGTAGCTCGACGATAGGTGGTGAGTGTCGATTTGCACTTCTTGAGTCCTTATTCAAAAAATAATCATTTGACACTATATCTCAGATATAACTTCTGGTGATTGACCGCCACGGCTTCATGCATGTAGTCTCATTTGAAGATCCAATTTTTAAAAACTTTTTTTTAACATTTGTGGCCGTAATTCGGCAAAAACGCGTCGAATCTTGATCCTCTAAATGAACACTCATTTCGGGCTTATCGGTGTAAGCTTATACCTACAGAAAGTAAGTAAGCAGCGTTTAATTGACACGATCTGGTCGTCAATTCACGGAAACCAATGAGGTTTCCAAACGTTTGCTTTTTTCCTTCAAAAAATCAAAAATGGGTCCAGGTGTGTCGCATTGTTCACCGTCTCATTCAAACTACAGCTATTGCACATCAAGTTGTTCAATTGATATAATAGAAAAATAGTAAATATGACTCTGTGGCCGCCGATGTGCAGTGGGTAGAGTGCGACACAAAGGCACCAGAGACCTAGGTTCGATTCCCTGCTGATCACCTAATTTTTTCACACCACCACTTCTTTGGAGCTGCTGACAACACTCAAAGAGTAACAACCGTCTAAGAAAAAGCTTTTCGAAAAACTTCGCGGCGCGGAGTCGGTAAAAAATCTATTCATGATAGAACAGTAGCTAGGGATTTGTGCCCCAATGGATTGTCTGCCACATAAACATTACTCTATTGCGCTTGTTATCCAATGTAACGTCCCGACTAAAATCGTTTCGAAAATTCTAAGAAGTAATACCACCGACTCATAGAGCAATCCAAATGGTCAGGTTTTGTGGATGTATCGTGTCTCAACAAACACTTGTGTAGTCGAAAAATATTTTTTAAGTACTATACTTGTTAGCCAGACTGTATGTAGTTGCTCGCACTATTTTTTTTTTCTTTGGCCATTTGATCGTACGATTCATCCGAAATGTCTCCAAATCAGCTAACAGCATGAATTTTAGTACTTAGCCTTAACATATAAATACAACAGAGAATGTACAGTTCGTCTCTCTTAATAAAGTCGAAACACCAACAGAGCCTTTTTATTTTTCGCTCATTCGCTCATCCGCTTATCTCCTCCGCTTGAGACCCCTTCACTTGAGCATTATTCGTACTCCAAATACTGCAGTTTTGTTTTCTCACGAAAAGGATGCTTTGTCAATATGTATAAATTTGGGATCAACGACACTCAAGTTTAGGCCCATACACCGAATCTTGGCTTACGTCGGCCTATTTTAAATTGTCATATCAGACTAGAAATAATGTTGGATCGGACTCATTTTTGTGGTGTTTTTTTTTACTGGTAGCAAAATTAAGCTTAAATTGAAGTTGGACTCCATTTTGTACGCCAAGCCAATTTTAAACCAAATAAAATTTGACATTCGTTTGGAAGTGATTGCCCGGAAAATTTAACATATAATCGAGTTGTTGATCGACTAATTCCCCAATGCAGATTATTATACTTCATCTACAAGTGGCGAATATGAAGGAAAATGCAAATACAATTGAAATTATTTTTATTTTTCAATATAATCTCCCCTAACATCAACGCATTTGTAACATAAGATACTCCTTCTTAACCCCTCAAAAAATTAAATTTCCTCATTCTCTGCAAAATACCCATTTATCGACTTGATTTCTTCATCATCCGAAAATCTTTTTCCACAAAGACATTTTTCAAATCCGGAAACAGGAAATAATCACTAAGGGCAAGGTCTGGACTAAAGAGTGGGTGTTGGATTTCTTCGAAACCACAATCTCGCGCAGCAGCTTTGGAAACTCTCGCCGTGTGAACAGGAGCGTTGTCATGAAGAGCTAACACACCCGCTGCGAGTTTATCCCGTCTTATCTTTTTAATTTCTTCCCGCAAATTATGCAAGGTGGCCACTGTGGCGTAGTGGGTAGAGTGCGACGCGCTAACACACCGAAGGGTCTAGGTTCGATTCCCGGCTGAACACCTCGAATTTTACACGGCACCACCTCTTTCAAGCTACTAACAACACTCAAAGAGTAGTAACTGTCTAAGAAAGCTGATCACACTTCGCCATTCGGAGCCGGCAAAAAACTGAAGGTCCTTTCTACTCATGAGACAACACGAGTAGTTGATGAAAAAGCTAGGCTCTGGTCCCCCTGTGGACTGTTGTGCCAACAATTATTATTATTAAGTTATGCAAAGTGGAAGCGTGGCGTTAATGGTTTCACCTTTTTTTGTACTCAATGAGCACGATTCCCTTTGGGTCCCAAAAAACTGTGACCATCTTCAATGCTCTCTCTGCCTCTCTTGAACTCACTTGACCACTTTTGCACAGTGGATAATGAAGGTGCGGAACCTTCATGAATGGTTTTTTGACTTTTTCCTTACTTAGTGAGAAATTTAATTATACCGCGATGCTCAATTTTCACCATCATCGTATCAGTTGCAATTATGATTCTGTTTAACTAGAGATAAAACGCGAATTAATAGTCACATTTATATGAAAATATCATGAATACACTAAAATAATAGTGTGGTTTGATAAATAAGTCAGTCAGTCGCCCCGATACCAAGAATATATTAGCGTACGTTATGAGAAATTAATTTACAAAATGGACTCTCGTCGGATGGCGGGCCCAGCAACTGTCATTTCTTAACCAGATAGTTACAGTTCCCAAGAAAGCGGAAGCTTACTGCGTTGCAATTGCGCCTAAGCAAAAAGCCTGGAAGGGCTGTTAGTGCTAAAATAAAGCGATATTTCCCAGTGTCGAAAATAATACCGAACATCCAATTCCGATTCGAGAGAGAAACATGAAGTTTCATTTCGGTGCTGTAGCGGGCATAAACCACCAAGTGACTGTGGCCTGTTTCATGCACATTGAAAAGACTTTCGATATGGTTTAGATGGAGAAACTCATCTTTAAGCTCCAATTGATGAGAGTTATCTCCAACTTTTGTGGCCGCCGTGGCGTAGTGGGTAGATTGCGACGCTCACACGCCGAAGGATCTAG
This sequence comes from Eristalinus aeneus, assembly GCA_955652365.1. Lineage (NCBI taxonomy): Eukaryota > Metazoa > Arthropoda > Insecta > Diptera > Syrphidae > Eristalinus > Eristalinus aeneus. Next base: position 42,767,761 of record OY019134.1, on the reverse strand, counting down.
GTTCGATTCCCGTCTGAACACGAATTTTTCACGGCACCACCTCTCTCGAAATGCTGTTAACACTCAAAGAGTAATAACTAAGCTTCTCAAATTTCGCCGTTCGGATTCGGCAAAAAACTGTAAGTCTCCTCTACGCGTGAGAGAACAGTAGAGCGCACAACACGAGTAGTTGATGAGCAAGCTAGCTCCTGGTCCAACTTTCGACTGTAGCGCCAATAATTATTATTATTAACTTGATACCAGGGTAAAGGTGATCTGCTACATGGACCTCATACGGCCAATCATGGCGTACGGTTGCGGAGTGTGCTTCAATCTGAGTACTTCCTAGATGGGAAAGATGAGGGTGTTTGGGAGGCAACATCTCCGGGCCTGCCTCCGGTTGTATTGAACACCTGAATCCGATTATAAGAAATTCTCTCCCAACGAGGCTTTGTATAACGAGGCAAATCTGATCGGGATAGATAATTTCATTATTAATCTGACTCGACGGCACATTGCACGAGCGATGACTTAATCCAACAGTCTGATCTTTGGGGCGTATTACCCCAACTTCAAGTTCCGTTACAAGGTATGTCTGAACGAATTCATACCTCCTGAAGCGTTTCTCTATTTAGACTTCAAAGGTCTGATTCAGAACACGGAAGGATAACCGATCATTTTCCATGTCGTACGCCGAACAGTGGACAGGCGACTCCAATACGAACTGGACGTCACTTGTAGCCTCGAGGAGCTTCTTCGGTTCAGTAAGGCGAACTCAGCTCGGGATAGTTCATAGTCCGCCAGAGAAGGACATTTTTACCGGTGGTTGCACCAAACCAGCTACCGCCACCACTCGAAAATGGACAATGTTAAATTCAAAGTTTCCCTTGTGGTCAACTGATATTTTTGTTAAGTTAGTGCGTAAGGTAGTGAAATGTATAATTTAATAATAAAAAAAATATAAAATATACAAAAAATACAAAAAACAAAATTAAAAAATCTGCGCCACGGACTATACACTACCATGATGGAGGCGTCCGTATTTTTATATATGGACAAAGTTTAATTTTATTTCATGGTAGGTTTGTATTCTGTGGTCGCCGTGACGTAGTGGGTAGAGTGCGACCTTCACACGCCGAAGGGTCTAGGTTCCATTCCCAGCTCAACAATTTCGAATTTTTCACGACACCACATCTTTCGAGCTGCTGACAACACTCAAAGTGTAATAACTGCCTGAGAAAGCTTCTCAAATTTCGCCGTTCGGAGTCGGCAAAAAACTGTAGGTCCCTTCTACTCGTAAGAGAACAGTAGCGCTCATAACACGAGTGAGCAAGCTAGCTCCTGGTCCAACTTTGGACTGTAGCGCCAACAATTATTTATTAGGTTTGTATCTTATTGTGTTCCTCCCACCAAGCGAGCAATCTGTCGAAACAGCGAAATCAGTAAGTCTGCCCTATATATCTAGCGCTATGGTTAATGAATTAATTACAAAGGAAAATTGGAATGAAGTTTTGAACGAAAATGAAGCTTTTGTACTGTATTAAAAACTTAACGACAAAATGTCAATAGTCTACGAAGAGTCCACTTGCGTCAAACACGGAAAAGAAAGAAGAAAATACAATCTATGGATTTCTTGTAAATTCATTGCCACGTGCAACAAAAGGGATGTACTCTACAGAAGATGGAAAAATAACAGATTAAACAAAACTAATGAAGCCGTATATAAGTCTTCCAAAAACCAAGTGAACAAAGAGATTGACTAAAACAAATCTATCTTTTATAAGAACAAGTTTAGCCAGACAAGAACGGACCCACGAAAAACGTGAAGTCTCATAAACGAGATATTGGGAAGATATCGGGTTGGCGAAACTATAACGAAGAACTTTTCTGGCAAAATAGGTTTGAATAAACTTTCTAGTACATTTGCCGTTAATCTTGATGCTCAGGTAAAACCATCATTCATCAATGCAATGTGACTACATCGGCGCATACAAGTTCATCGCAGGTTGAGTCAATAGTCTTACAAGAAGTTGGTTTGTTTGACGTAAAAAGTGAAAACAAGTCATCTGGTTTCGACAACATTAGAATTGTGGATAGTAAGCAAAATGCTGACATTTTTACCCCAATTCTGGAAAAATGTATTAACCTTAGCATTAAGCAAGCGAAAATTTCTGCAAATCTAGTAACTGCTAAAGTAAGGCCAATTTACAAAGGAGGTGCTAAAAGCGACATTAACAATTACAGACCAATCTCAATATTGCCAATAGTTGAAAAGTCCCTAGAGGAAGTAGTTATAATGCGACTTCAAGACTGCATTATGAAAAAGTCTTTAGTACATCCAAGTCAGCACGGCTTAAAAAAAATTAGAGTACGAGCAAGCTCTTAGGGTAATTTTCGAATTATGTCAATGAAGGCCTAAACAAAAGTCATCATGTCTTAGTGCTCTTCGTTGATTTAAGTAAGGCGTTTGACATACTGAATCATGGAAAGTTCCTAAAAGTGCTCGAAAACACTGGATTAAGAGGTTTGTTGGCAGATTGGTTAAAAAGAATATTTGAGCAACAGACAGTTTTTTGTACAGATTAACCAGACATGCAGCCCAAAAGAACTAGTTGAATATGGCGTTCCTCAGGAATCGAAATAGGGTCCAATTCTTTTCATCCTTTTCACCAATGAATTAATGAGAATTTTCAAAGAAGCAAAGCCATTTGCATATGCAGATGATACGGCAATAGTGGTTTACCTTAGGACCTTAGAAACAGCAACAGCAATAATGCAGTAAGAATTTGATAAAGCAGTAAAATGGTGCCACGACCATGGTCTTACAATCAACGCATCAAAAACAAAAAAGATGCATATTAGAAGCCCAGAATTCAAGGCTACTGAGCAGCAAATTGAATTAAAAGAAATGAATCCTGCACTACTACTATTAGTTGTACATCCTTTGCTATTCTGACATTTCTCTTTCCAAATCTGTGAAACTAATGAATTTGTATACATATATCGAGAGAAAATATTAATGGAACAGCAAATACACAGTCGGCTATCTTCTACTTAGTGAATTCGAAAACTAAGCAGATCGTTTCCATTTCATTTTTCGTATGAACCACATTATTGGCATTTTGTGTAATCACATGCTCGTTGGTGATCTCCCAACAACCTAAGTAAGGGTTTTTCAATTTCTTTCCTTCAAACTTTCTTCCATAGTAATTTAAAGAAAACGTTTTGAAGACGCCATCATTTTAAAATCCACAATAGATATGTAAAGACCTACAAATACCTTGGTGTCATTATCTACAGCAATTTCTTGTGGGATGCACATATTGGTGAGTTGGGCGTATACCTTAAAAAACCATTATACGCACTCTCTCATCTAAAATACCAGGCTACAACGTGTGTCTTAAGACAAGTGTACTATACCTTAGTAGAATCGAAGTTAAGGTATGAGTTACTTGCTTGGGGCAATGCATCTGCGTAGGCAATATGCACTCATATGCAAAAAATTGAAAAGTTGCAAAAAAGTGCGTTGAAGAAAATAAAAACTAATGTTCGACGCCATGCTCCTGCCCAGAAACAGTTTAAAGTTCTTCCAGTAGACGACATTTTGAAGATGACTCTTATCCTGGAGTATTACACAGGTAACCGATTAATGACACCAATCTAACACGGAATCAACACAAGGAGACGGGCGGAAGGAATGCTCCAAGTGCCAAGATTTTACAACAACTATGGGAGAAGACAACTAAAATGCAGCGTACCAGAATCTTTTAATACAATGCCTCAACAACTTAGAAATATTTCTAATATCAGGTGTATGAAATTAGCGTTTTTTTTTTTTTTTTTGAAAAAAAAACACTAATTATTAATTGGAAAGTAAAAATGTTTTATTTAAAGTATTGGCCATTGTTTTCTACACATTCTGACCACCTTTCTGGCAATTTGTGAATACCACGCCAATAAAAGTGTTCGTCTTTTAAAGCAAACCCATCAGACACCCAATTTTCGACCTCCTCGTAGGAATCAAAAGTGCTGCTCAGCCAATGCGTGTCCTATCGATGAAAACAAATGGTAGTCGGAAGGAGCCAAGTCTGGTGAATACGGCGGGTGGGGCAGCTGCTCTCAGCCAAGTGTTTTGATTGTATCCTGAACCGGTTTTGCTTTGTGTGCAGGTGCATTGTCATGGAGCAAAATTACCTTGCCGTGTCTTCTGGCCCATTCTGGCCGTTTCTCGATCATTGCATGGTTCAAATTAATCATTTGTTGTCGGCAGCGATCAGTACTAACGGTTTCACCAGGTTTTAGGAGTTCGTGGTACATCACACCTTTCTGGTCCCACCAAACACACAGCATTGTCTTCTTGCCTAATTGATCTGGTTGTGCAGTCGATGTTGATGGTTGTCCCAGATTAACCCATGATTTTTTCCGTTTACGATTCTTAAAATAAATCCATTTTTTCATCGCCAGTAACAATCCGATTCAAAACCGATTTTCTTTCGTGTCTTTGAAGCAAAACTTCCCAAGTTTTTTTTTCGGTTTTCCATCTGTCTTTCATTCAATTCATGTGGCACCCATCTTGGATCTTTCCCATAGCTTTTAAACGGTCAGAAATTGTTAGTTGTGCAACATTTAACATTGCTGCCATTTGCTTTTGACTCAAAGTGTCATCTCCATCCAACATCGCTTGCGAATCGGCGTCTTCAAACTTTTTTGGTGGTCTTCCGCGTTTTCCATTTCTCACGTCAAATCATTATTTCTGAACCGTTGAAACCATCTTTTGCATGTTGCTTCTGATAGAGAATGATCACCATATGCCTCGACAAGCATTCGATGCGACTCTGCAGCACTTTTCTTCAAATGAAAACAAAAAATTAATGCTTTCCGCAAATCATCACATTCTGGTACAAAATTCGAAATTTTTAACACGATGAAAAAATATGATGTAGTCTCTTCAATGACTTGATGTATACTAAATATTCTTCACAGATGTCATAGTAAGCAAACGAAAAAAAAAATAAGGGCTCGCTCACAACAAATGTTCCCTATCGAGACATTTGTATGTTGACGCACACTTCATATACGTATACCTGGTATTAATAATAATAATTGTTGGCGCTACAGTCCAGAGGGGGACCAGGGCCTAGGGTCATCAACTACTCGTGTTGTGCGGGCTACTGTTCTCTCACGAGTAGAAGGGACCTACAGTTTTTTGCCGACTCCGAACGGCGAAATTTGAGAAGCTTTCTTAGACAGTTATTACTCTTTAAGTGTTGTCAGCAGCTCGAAAGAGGTGGTGCCGTGAAATATTCGAAAAATCGGTGTTGAGCTGGGAATCGAACCTAGACCCTTCGGCGTGTGAGCGTCGCACTCTACCCACTACGCCACGGCCGCCACTGGTATTAGTAATAACAAAAAAAATGTCAGGCAATTTCTTTTAAATACCAATCATCAAATGTAATAAGTTCTATTGAAGATCAATTTCTATGTAATCGCTGAAGTCAATTTTTTTATCTTTCTTTATTTATGTCTGAATTCATCTAAATTGCATTTTACTGTTGAGTTAACTTACTGTAACTCTTATCTAAACTTACTCACTGAAAATTTTTAACAACAAGAAGCACAATATTCTGCAGAAAAGCCTTTAGAAGGCTTCGCGGAAACAAACAAACGCAACATATTCTAAAAAATAAATATGAATTTGAATTGAATTGAATTAAGTTTAAATTAAGAATAGCAACGGATACAAGTTTTATACAATTTTTGGGAAAAGACAAAATAAATTATTATATCTAAAAACAAAAAAAAATCAATGCACAAACTATGCCCAAGGGCAATTTTTAAATTACATAAAGAACAGCTTAGGGCACCTGCTAATTGTCAGTAAGTTAGGTTTAAGAACTATTGTTAAGAAGAATGTAAGCTAGATTTAAGTATTTTTCTAAAATTTAAAAAAGATTACATAATATATAAATAATAAAATATGCCAAAAGATCTAAAAAAAAGTGTCAAGGCTACAAGCAATATGTATGAAAGATGTCAACTGCATTTTGGGGTCCGTTCGAAACTAGTTCAGTGCAGTCGCATCTACATTGAGAATTGGGAGGCATTAATTTTCAGTCAAAATGTATGTACTGAATTCATTAATTAAACTCATATAGACTTATCAGTGGTTCGCTCCATTGCCCGGACATTTTATGACACATATAGCACGTAACAGAAAACCACTTGTGCCCAGCTCGGGTTTCGAGGGAAATTAAATTTCTCACACGAAACCCATGTCCTGCCCTAAATTGCAAAAGTGCATTTTCCACAATTAAATTCCACCACATATTAGAGCAAAACTTGACAGTGGAGGCAAACAAGACACTCTGTTGCGTAATTAATTCTGCGGTGGAATTTGACACACATAAACACACAGATGCAAAACTATGTCGTAACATACGACGCGGGATTTCCCTGCTCTTATACGGGCTACTTAGTTTTTGAATATCAGTTTCACCTAAAAATAACAGAACACTAAATAGAGTTGAAGCGCAAAGGGGAAAAATGGCGAAAGCCGCTGCCAAAGTCACGCCGGTACATTCTATTGAATGATGGGGTCATAAAAATTTTACTGGCGCCCGATGACGAATATTGTTTATTACCAGGACAACTTTACCAACTTGCGAGTTGGTCCTAACACCTGAAAGACCTAAAACGTGAAAGCCTTCTAACATTCAGCATAAGAGTTCCTCGGATAGAGTCCGCGAAAAAAATATAGTACAACATGTAATTTTACAATTAGTTTTAATTGGATAATGGTTAATGACATATATCCTTGTTTTTCTTGTACCTCTTTGCGCCCCAGTAAAGCCACAGTGGGTTTGTTCTGGGTGCCTGAAGAAGTTTTTAGAAAATCTTTAATTACAAGAAAAAAACTCTAGATAACACCCCGATAAAAATATAGCACATTTTCACAAAAAAGGAATTTAAGCCGCGTTTATGTGTTCTTTTCGTAAACAACTGTGAAGGAAATCAAAGAAAAAGGCCCATTCTGTGATTTGATTTTTTGAGAGTGCAAAAAGTTGTAAAATGGGTAGAGGAAAAAAATTAAATAGTGCCGAAATAAAGGTTATTACGAAACTGCATCAAAAAAAATTCAAAATTGCGTATATTGCCGAAAAACTATAAAGAATCCGAAAAGTGACTTCAAATTTCCTCAAAGACCCTGAAAATTACGGAAAGAAAAGTAGCCCAGGGCGTCCAAGGGCTATCAGTGACAGGGATAGGCGCGCAATTCTAAGATCTGCATCAAATTCGGGCTTAACGGCTCCTAAAACCGCTAACAAGCAGGTGTCACGACCAATGTAAGAAACGTCCAAAAGCTATTGAAGGAGTCCCCAGTTATTTAGCGCAAAAAAGTTAAGAAGAAACCACCACTTACGACAAAACACAAGGATGACATGGTAAAATTCACCATGAAGCATATTCATTGGAAAAAACGATGGTGTCGGGTATTATTCACGGACGAGAAGAAGTTTAATCTCGACGGTCCCGATGGCCTGGCATATTACTGTCACGATTTGAGAAAAGAGGAGACAATATTGACTCGTCGGCAACATGGTGGAGGAACTGTTATAAGATGGGCTGGAATAGGATACCATGGTAAAACTGATATAAAGTTCGTACCACAAAGAATGGAGTACCTGGATTTGATTGCTGCTGAAACAACAGAATCAACTGGTAAAATTACGAACTTGCTGTTTATTTTATAGCAAGACGCGACTGCGGTGCATACGGCGAAAATTGTTTAAAAATATTTTTCAGATAACAATGTTGATGTTTTAGATAGGCCAGCACGATCGGCAGATATAAATATTGTTGAAAACTGCTGGCGTCTACTTGCCAGGGCTGTTTATGCTGAATACAGGCAATACGAAAGTGGTAATGAGCTTAAACAAAGCATTGTATCAAATTGGCGCAAATTACCACAAAAAAAACTAAAAAAAAAATTGATTAAATCGTTACCCAACAGAATGGCAGAAATAATAAAAAAAAGTGAAGGAACTACTCATTATTAAGAGTTAAAAGAAAATGAAATAGTAATACATGTGATATTTTTTTATGGTATTTTTTTATTTTCTCTGTAATACATTACCCGAGGATTCCGATTCGTGTTCAAAAATAAATTCACTGTGTTAGTTTTGTGTACAAAAATAAAAAAATATAAAAAAAACGAATTGTGCTATATTTTATTGGCTCACTGTATGTCTGTCGCCAGGTGTAGTTTTTAACTTTTAATCTAGAGAGTGTTATAACCAAGGTAAGTTTTGTCGTTCCCGAAAGTTCACGACAACGCTTTTCTAGCCTAACGTAGAAACCCGCTGGTCGTCATCAAGTTGAAGGGTTAAGATTAAGATTCTGAATGAAAATAACATCTTTGCCAGCAGCGGCAGGTTTGCATAATTCAGATATTAAGTATTTTCAGTAGAGTTAAGTGCAATATCTAAAATTCAGTTTTTATTCCTCATGAAGGCGGGCACTAATATATCGCCCCGACCATTCAATTGTTGCTGTGGGCGCGAATTTAACGCAATTATCATAGCAGCTGTTCGGAATCGGCTATAAACTGTTGGTCCCTTCTACTCGTGAGAGTGCTGTAGCCCGAGCAACAAAAGTAGTTGACGAACAAGCTAGGCCCTGGTCACCATGTGGGCTGTTACGCCACCCAATTCAAAAAAATTATTATCATAACAGCCACATTAGGCAGCCAACAATCAGGAATCTTGAAGAACATTGAAAATCTTTTAAACAAAAGTCAACATAGAAATGGATATTTTTCCAAAAGATCTAACCGTGAGACATTTGAAGATATTAAAAAGAACAAAGAACCACCATGATCGGATGAAAACTTTTTGGTATTCCAGGACTCCATCATGTTTTAAAGAAGTGACACCAGAATCTGTACCGAAGCCAAGAGCACAATCATTGTCAAACGATATTTCTTTCGGTCCAGGGGGAAATTGAGGAATGGAGAATTTTCTTGAATTGAGTTGACTAGATGCAAAACTTCAATCCCTATCTAACCATAAAGAGAGGGAGTAAGGAGAGAACCATAAGCTGTAGGTGAGGAGAAAAGTCTTTCACGGCTTTCGGTATCGATTGCATTGATAGCAGAAACAGAAAGATAAATAACAAGGCGATGTGGAGCGAAGAACCAAGACAGCTTGAGTCCAAAGCAATAGAAAACAACAACAAAGAACGTTGATTGCTCATGCAATTGTTAAAAGCGGGATTGTAGCAATGGAAAAGCGAAAATGCCAATATTGAAAAGAGAAGAACGAATTCATCACTCAAAGTATTGTTCATCGGTACCGACTTCTTTTCTCATCTATGTTGTAACCATCTTCCAAACATGAGTCCTCTTTGGTACACAAGAGCCAATGGATCGTGGTGAAGAAAATAGGGTGGATGGAGGCAGACTCCCCAATACAGCGTTTTCAAGTAATATTTAAACAATAAAGCCGAGAGTTTTCATGTTGAAAAATCAAGTTGTTATGACTCTCAGCCATTTTTGGCTCTTTTTCACGCAATGCAGGATTCAGGCGCATAAGCTTTAGTTGAAAACGTTTCCAATCAATGGTTTTGCCAGGTTTTCGCAGCTCATAGTACACCACAACCGTCTGGTTGAACCACATTCAGAGCATGCTTTTTTAATCGTGGATGTTTCTCCTTGGCCTCGACGTTGACGATGATAAAATAAACGAGTTCACCAGGCTTTTTCCTTTTAAGCGTTATCGAAGTATACCGACATAACACATCACTCAATAAGTCCCGGGACTTACATATGGGGGCTAATACTAACAAAAAATCCGTATTAGTTTTAGGAAGTTCAAACAATCGAATGAGATCTGTCAAATTTTCATGACAATCTGATTATTAGGTTACGAGTTACACTGCTTCAAGTGACGCTACTTTTGCGATTTTTGGGTGTTCCAACAAGAACGCAAGATTTAAATTTGGCCCCATTCAAATTGTCATTGTTTGACATTTGAACAATTATTATTGTTTGTTAGTAGAAAGTATAAGGTTAATAAAAATGGAGCACTACACGAATGAACAACGCATTCTCATTGTGAACAGGAAAATGATAGTTTTGCCGATAAAATTATCTTTAGTGACGAGGCCGATTTCAATCTTGATACCTTCGTCAATATGCAATAGGCAGAATTGGCGCATTTGGGCGAGGAAAATCCTCGAGTGATTCACGAGAAGCAAATGCATCCTCAATGTGTCACTGTGTGGTGTGGATTTTGGGATGGAGGAATCATTGGAAATAAGTCAGGTCAAGCGCGATAACCAATTTTTTCGTGCCTAGAGTTGAAGAAATGAATGTGGACGGGATCTGGTTTCAACAAGAGGGCGCCACATCTCATACAGCCAAAGAAACATTTCAATTGCTGCATCAGTCACTTAAATCTTGCGTACCTGTTGGGACACCTTTTATAATAACAATTGTTGGCGCGACAGTTCACAGAGGAACCAGGGCCTAGCTTGCTCATCTACTATTCGTGTTGTGCGTGCAACTGTTCTCTCACCAATAGAAGGGACCTACAGTTTTTTTCGACTCCGAATGGCGAAGTTTGAGAAGTTTCTTAGACAGGTATTACTCTTTGAGTGTTGTCAGCAGCTCGAATTTTATTTTTATTTATTTATGGTATTTACACTAGACCCTGTTTCTTGATGGGGAAAAATACAGTACAATCTCAGCAGTGGCTTGAAAAGTTTTACTGGGACTCTGCCTACTGTACAGATACAAACGATACTGAACGTTTTGGAAAGGCAATTGAGATGGAAACGTCAAAAAAGTACACACAATCATTTTTGAAGATCGCAAAGCGATATTGCGTGAGATAATGGACAACTTAAAGATATCAGGAGGCAGTGTGTACACAACTTTCAATGAAAATGTGTTCCTGAGAATAGACCAAAAACAACGTATCGATGATTCTGAGAGCTGTTTGGGGATTTTTCGCCAGAATAAACAGGACTTTTTGCATCGGCAAGTCACAATGAATGAAACCCGGATACACCACTACTCTCCGAAGTTAAATCGGCAGTCGGTGAAGTGGACAGCAGCCGGTGAACCACGCTCAAAGTTTCAAAAAAAACAAACAAACAAAGGTCGGCTGGTAAGTTTACTGCAACCGTATTTTTGGGTGCGTGCTGCTTTTGATTCACCGACTATTGAGAAAGTAAAAAGGATCAAACGCGAATACTACATGGTGCATTTGAAGAAATTGCAAGAAAACGTTAAGCAAACAATCTCTTCTACTAGGACAATGCACCGTGTCACAAGTCGTTGGCTACTATGGCCAAATTAGACGAATTGAGTTTTGCATTGCCTTCGCACCCACGGTATTTTTCAGATCTGGCCCCTAGCGACTTGCACCTCTTTTCAGACCTCAAATACATGCTCACCGGAAAATAACAAGGTTTGAATGAAGAGGTGATCGATGAAGCTCAAGCCTTTTTTGCAGCCAAATCGAACATAACATCCTTAAAGAATTTCAAGCTAGATTTAGAAAAATTTATTCTACAATCGACCAGATATTCTGCTTGACAAACATTGCCGAAACATATAAGAGAAAGAGAAAAAAGTTGTTCGCCTTTTTCGTAAATTTTCAAGCAGCGTTTGATTCAATACCACGTGAAGCACTCTTCTTCAAGCTTTCGAAAATCGGCGTGAAGCACTCTTCTTCAAGCTTTCGAAAATCGTCGTATCAAGCAAAGTTATAAGAATTCTGAGAGCCCTGTATGAGAACAATACTGCACATGTATGGGATGGAGACTTAATTTCCGACGAGTTTGAAACTTCAATGGGTGTTAAACAAGGCTGTACTCTAAGTGCACTACTTTTTATACTATACATCAATGATATAACAGATGATGTCAAAGGTGGAATAAGATTCAACGATGTATCCATTCCCACGCTGATGTATGCTGATGATATCGTCTTTCTGTGTGACACTATCCAAGGTATGAAATCAATGATAAACAGGATTAACGATTTCTGTAAAAGTTGGAATCTCACTATAAACCTTGGTAAATCAAAAATGATGATATTCAGAAACGCAGAGGGACGCGTCTCATCTTTGGAAAAGCGGAAGTTGGACGGGGAAGAGATTGAGGTAGTATCCAGATACAAATACCTAGGTATCCTAATATCCTCTTTAAATTTGAAACCACACTTTGAGGAAAAATTACCTGTTGCTAATAGAGCTATCTGTTCGATTTGGGAACGTTGCTTCAAAAATAAATATGTATCGAAAAGTGCAAAACAAACTTTATTCCACTCAACCGCAGCTCTATAATGCTCTGCGGACCTCAGGTATGGGGTTACAAAGGCTATGATGGTGTGGAAAAATGTATTCGCTACTTTTTGAAGAAGATCTTTCGGTTACCAAAATATACCCCCAACTATATGCTACATATTGAAACGGGAACTCCTCCGTTGCTCTTGTATACCATCAAAATGCACTTCAACTATATTTTAAAAATACTTCAGATGAGCGAATGCAGATTACCAAACGTAGTTTTAAGAAGTATAATTAGAACAAACGGATACATTTGCGAAGAATGGAAAAAAACAGCTTCTGAATGCCGTCTAAGTCTGTCTATTGAGGCGGACGAGCCTCCTCATCTTTTAATAAAAAAATTTGATTCAGGTTTGGAGAATTTTGGTAGACACACATATGACAAATATGTCGAAGAAGCTGAATCTTCACCGTTTAGGAACTACTATAGCAAACTAAACCATTTTCTTAATGAAAAAACATACTTCCTTGACAGGCACTCAATCGAAAAAATAAGCACAATTTTTAAACCGAGAGGAGAACTCGTTCAGTTAAACTTTATCCCCCACAGACCAGATTTACCAATTCTTTGTAACCTATGTAACATGAGGAAGAGAGAAGACATCTTACATTTTATTGGTGTTTGTCCGATTTTAAAAGAATTTCGACTAGCAATTTTCGAAAAACTTGTTTTAGACGAATATGAAGTAACGTGCATCTTAAATGGAGAAAAGGGATGGAAGGCCTTATACGATTATTCAGTAGCAGCACTTTGTTATACAAAACGTATCATAGATGGGGATTTTTAATGTAAAAGGTATGTATGTATTTTGTCAACCTGGTGGACGGCCATAGGCCAAACCATAAATGACTTAGGTTAAACTTTACATTGTAAAACATTTATTGAAAATAAAAGTCAAACTAACTAACTCACTAACTATAAATCGTTATAAAAAAAGTTATCGAAATGTTAGAGCGATGTTCGACTGAATTTTTCTAAAAAAAAAGTGTTTGTCCCTGATGTGCACTACACTTTTCTTCAAAGGGATTTTCACTTATGATCCGGTGCATAAAACGCTTTTTTGATGTCTCTTAAGAAGCAGTTCGGAAGTGACAAATCACAACTCGACATCTTCCGTTTTCAACTCGTACAACATCCTTAATTTTTTTTTTTTGCTTTTGAATACATCCGAATTGCCTTACCCGGAATGAAATTAATCGTTGAGTCACTCCCACCGATTTAACGTTTGGCGTGGATCTTGAAAGCCTTCAATTCCTTGTCTTCAAACCTTTTGGGCTCCAAAATACTTCATCACTTCTTGAAACCACTGTCTGCAAGTGATTGGTGGCACAATTGCAATCGCAAATATGGGATGGAAGAAAGAGGAAGGAAAATCACCAAATCAATGTTGGTAAAAGAAACTATTTTTTATTGGTGCTTACCTTTCGGTAATCGAAAAAGAAAGGAGGCCGAGAGCTTGTTACAATTAGGGAGGATCTTTAAATTAAGTTAATTTAGGAAAGTGGCTGCCGTGGCGTAGTGTGCAGAGTGCGACGATCACACGCTGAAGAGTCTAGGTTTGATTCCCGGCTGCACAGCTCGAATTTTTCAAAGCACCACCTCTTTCGAGCTGCTGACAATACTCAAAGAATATTAACTGTCTAAGAAAAAGCTTCTCAAACTTCGCCGTTCGGAGTCGACAAAAAACTGTAGGTCCCTTCTACTCGTGAGAGAATAGTAGCGCGCACAACACGAGTAGTTGATGAGCAAGCTAGGCACTGGTCCCCCTGTGGACTGTCTCTCCAACAATTATTATTATTATTAATAAAGGAAAGTTGGGTTAATGGGTTACAGTTGAGGTGTGGCGACATCTTTGTGGGGGAGGGGTAGGCGAACTTTGGACAATAAGTAAACAACAAGTACTTAGTGACGTGACAGTTTATTGCAAAAGAGAGAGCGTTCACATGAGTTGTGGGCGGTATATATACCATCGCCTAACATAAAGAATATGCTAACGGGAGGATCAGCCGATCATGAGACTCGTTCTTTAAGTTAATTGTAATTATCTTTTACACGAATGATAATTATTAGACCTCGAAGGGTGTAATAGAAGTGTGATGACACTGTTTCTCAAACTTTTCGAATATTCTTCTACATCTTCTTAGGTTTTCAACTGATCGGCATGATTTATATGTTGCAGTGGATGCAGAATTTGTTGATGTTTAGCTGCACTTTTCTTCCAATCAAGACAAGTAAATTACAATTTTCAAAAATGCAATGGATTCTCATAAATTATTGCTGACAAATGTCCCACCTTTCCAATGATGTATATAATCCTTGTAAGCGATACAATCTTTTAAAGAAAAGTAAATTTTGTGCGATTTAAATTAGGCCACAACAAATATAATGCCCTACTGCATTTTTCTTCAACTCAGCTGTACCCAAGGAAGTGGGATTGTTAAATTTCCATTTCTACACAATGTCTTGAATTTATTCGCTAGTATTTACTACCGCTTTCTTCTTTGTCCGTGAAGCGATAAGAATACTTTTTCAACACTAAGAAAACATAGCTTCACGACTTCTTGACAGCACAGTCAATGGTTCATCTTCAATCTACAGTCCTCTTCAAATGCAGCTGCAGCTCATTATTAAAATATTGATTACCATTCGAAAGCTCTTCAATTGACTGGAGAAGTACAACGAAAAGAACGCTCCCCAATATCAGCGTTTTAGCTATCGAATGGCATGGCCAACCAGAAGGTAAATACAATGACGCCCTCAGTAAGTGCTTCTTGAGTGAGAGCCTTTCTCGATTGTGTGCTTCACAAATATTGACCATTTTAAGTTACTTCTCTTTGGTTGAATCATTTTTCAATAGATTCGTATTTCCTTTTCGCAGCAGCTTCCATGTCTTCGATTTTGAAGAACATACTTCCATTTGTATTTGAATGCGAGCACTTAAGGGAGGAGGTATGATATGCTTGTGTTTGTTGAAATAATGCCTATCGCTCCGGAATGAGAATGCGAAGGATTGTAAGTGCTTATACAAGTGATTCTTTTGATTGAAGAAATGACCTTGAGTGTACACATCTTTGGTTTTTGCTTCCAATTTAACAAAAGCGTGTGACGTTGGCGCCATGGCGTAGTGGGTAGGGTGCGACGCTCACACTTCGAAGGGTCTAGGTTCGATTCCCAGTTGAACACCTCGAATTTTTCACGGCACCAACTCTTTCGAGCTGCTGATAACACTCAAAGAGTAATAACTGTCTATGAAAAAGATTCTCAAACTTCGCCGTTCAGAGTCGGCATAAAAACTGTAGGTCTCTTCTACTCGTGAGAGAACGGTAGTGCGCACAACACGAGCAGTTGATGAGCAAGCTAGGCCTTGGTCCCCCTGTGAACGCGCCAACAATTATTATTGTTTTTATTTCTGTGGCGTTTTTAAGGTTGCATATTCCTAGGCCGGTTCCAGTGTATTTCGGCTAGAAGTTGAAACAGTGCAAACGTTTTTTTTTAACTGAAATGTGATAGAATTATGCCAGCTCTTTAATATCGACATTGAAGCATCAAAAGGCAGCAGCCTTCAGTATAATGTGGGAACACTTGAATTGGGAATTCAGTTAAGTGGCTTGTTGTTCTACGACATAGTTCATTTTACCTTTGAAAAGGAGATCAATTCACCAAGAGATATCCAGGCCGAGAGGGAAATTTTCTTAAAATTTCTCTACTTACGTCATTACATCTGTTTCTATCGAATGATGATCCAACAGGGCATACTCCAAGCTGCTGATAGTTTTTCGGTCTGCCGAATGAGGTAAAATGCAAACTCCCAACCCACTACCATATTCTTAGAAATTCTTCCAGTAGTCTACTTCCAGATCATTTGAAGGTGAATGCTTCACAGGGCTAAATGAGCACATTAATTATCTTCAAAAAAACTTGACCCTCGAATTATTACGTATGTTGGTCGACTTAATGAAGGAAAATGCAGTATTGCAAAAAATTTAACAAGGAAAAATCTAGAGACGGTGCAAAACTTTTGGCTAAGTCTGCAGCAAGAGCTGAATAGTTTGGGTCCTTCTTCAAAAGAATGTTATTAAGAATATTAACTTGAAGTTGAGTAAGAAAATTGTTCTTAACTTACTGAACATCGGGTAGAGAACAGATATCGCTTGCCATGCCCCTATTTTTTTGGCGGATATATCGACAATCACTTTGGTCCTCCTCCAAATCCAAAAAAATGCTATTGTGTCCATAACTTTTAATTTATTTTGTTTTCTTTTGAATTCAAAACAATTTTTCTTTCACAAAAATTCTACACTGACAGAACACAGCTGATATTTTAGAAGATCGGTAACGAGGTTCAACCGACCGGTTATGTAGTTCATAAGGCGGATTCAATAATAGGGTTTGGCTGCGGAAGTGAAGGGATGCGGATTGGACGAACTCCAGACGCTGTCGATCCGACGGAATCAATGATAGGCATGATTGTGAACAAAAGACACTAAAGAATATACTCGCTCGATCTTTTTTCTGCTTCTTACTTAGCTGCATCCAATTTCGCTTCACTCGTGTTTTTCATCGGGGTCGTGGGCGTCCTCGTGCTCTATATAGCTCCGGCACATAGTTTTATGAAACGGAAATGCACCAGTTAATTGGATTTTTGAATTCCAGCCTCAGTTCGGACGAAACTTATCTACAACTCAAAGTAAAGTAAGAACTTTGTTAAAATTATCTGAACCTCATTTAATTTTTCCTGATAGTGAAAAGGTTCACGAAAAGAGGGTGCTTCACTCCAATTGAGGATATTGAGAATTTATTGAAAAACGAGCTGAACTAGATCACAGGAAAGATCTCCACAGATCCCGTTCATGCATTTAATCGTAATTGCTATTTGTTATATTCTCCGTTAAATTATGAGCGCAGATAATGTTTGATTGTAGCCTTGGTATTTCAAGCTTTACTCTGCCTTCAAAAACATGTTTGTATTCAAACAAACATTGCATTGCTCTCAGTACAAATCGTCGTAGTAAATGTTTCAGATTTTTATGTCCATTCACCTCAATTCACCACATTAAAGGCAATGAAATTTTGACTTTGCCAAAACTCACTATTTCTTAGATTATGCATATACGAGGGTTGCCTTTTATATTTCGGGATTAGAAAAAAAAACAAATATAAATTATCGAAAATAGCTTTATTGTTTTTCAAAATATTCCCCATTCAGATCTATACACTTTTGCATGCGTTTGAACCAATTGTTGAAGCACTTTTGCCACTCTGATTGAGGTATCTCCAAAACATGCATTCTGAACGCATCAACCGCTTCTTCAGGTGTCGAAAAACGTTTACCCCTCATTTCATGTTTTACGTACGGGGAGAAAAAGAAGTCATTCGGTGCCAAGTCAGGACTATACGGCGGATGCCTCATCAAATCGATGTTTTGAGTGCTAAAACTGCAGTTGTCTGAGCCGATGTGTGAGAGCTTGCATTGTCGTGATGAAGAGTGATCCGTCTTCGGCGGTTGGCTTTCTTGATTTCTTGGAAGACAATTGGCAGACAAATGTTTGTGTACCACTCAGAATTGACTGTTCTGCGTTGTTCTAGTGGTACGGTTGCGACATGTCCAGTTTTTCCGAAGACACAGGCGACCATTTGATTGGAAGTGCTTCGTGCGCGAGCAACTTTTGTTGGATTTGGCTCAATTTGAAACCATACAGTCAGCCATACAGTCGACTGTTGATTACTTTAGGGCTCTTACGCGTAAATCCACTATTCATCACCTGTCACGTTGTGATAGACCAATCGACATGAGCCTTTTTTTGAGCCATTAACAAATTGTGTGGGATCCAATGCGAAGAAAGTTTTTTGACGGTCAAATGTTCATGCAATATTGAATGTATGCTAGTCCCACTAATGCCTAAGGTTGTCTCAATTTCACGTAAGTCACATAACGATCTTGCAATATCAGCTGGCGCACAGCATTGATGGTTTTCGGAACAACAACTGATTTTGGACGACCTTCACGAAATTCGTCTTGGAGTGAACTACGACCTCGGTTGAATTCACCGTATCATCCACAAATACTGTCCTTGATGGAGCTTTATCGCCAAAAATTGAATTAAGTTCATCGATGCACTGTTGTTGAACTAATCCACGTCGAAAGTTGTAAAAAATTATCGCAGGAAAATTTTCACGATTTAATTCCATTTTTCGAGAGAGGTGAATCGTTTAAGTTACTTTAAACAACACAAATAGCGCTCGTATGTCAACACGTTCTGAGTACGTATAACCTCAAATATGTCAAACTTTACGATAGACCTGGCAGTTACCAGATTGCAGCACTTGCTCAATCCCGAAATATAAAACGCATCCTTTGTAACTCCGTGCAGTTTTTTTTATGTTAAACCCGATTTCCCTGCTTTTAATTTTTTTGGAAAAACTGCTTCATTGTTACCAATAGATCCTACGACCTCTTCTTGTGTTTGACAAGTCTTCATAGAGTTTTGTTTAAAGTTCTTCGTCTTCAAATTTTTTGGCCACCCAGGACGTTCATAGTCTTCCAACCACTTTTAAATCTCGCAAACCCCTTCTAGCACGTTCGCGTAGCATGTTCACCATAAACTTTTTCCAATTTACTATGACTTTCGGTAGTGGTTTTCTTTATTTGAAAGTAATGAAGAATAACTTCCCGATAAAACATTTTTTCAGGCACAAAGTTCGAAATATTTGAGTGAAAAAAATGTTGTTGCCTACGCTGAAATTGAAATGACATACAAAGAGGGTAGCTTTCCAACGCATGTTTCAGTGGAATAATACAAGTTACTCCACCTCGTAGAAAACCGCCGAATTAATTTAATAATAATTGTTTGACGCGACGGTCCATGGGAGGACCAGAGCCTAACTTGCTCATCAACTACTCGTGTTGTGCGCGCTACTGTTCTGTCATGAGTAGAAGGGACCTACAATTTTTTGTCGACTGCTAACGGCGAAATTTGAGGAGCTTTTTCTTGGACAGTTATTACACTTTGAGTGTTCTCAGCAGCTCGAAGGATGTGGTGCCGTTAAAAAATCGAAAAATTGGTGTTGAGCTGGGAATCGAACTTAGACACTTCGGCGTGTGAGCGTGGCACTCTACACACTACGCCACGACAGCCACGCCGAATTAATTCATAGACGCAAAATAAAAGTTTTAAAGAAAGAAATTCGCATTAAGAAAAACATGTACTGGACGTTCATAAATATTGTTCGACAATAACTAGGTGTGCATCGTTCGAGAGACTGAAAAAAATACAAATGCTTCATTACTTCGTTACTACCGCAGAGTGGTGGAACATTTTTCAATACCTGCAAAATAACTTTCTTTCCTATGTTGCTTTTGTAGGCGGTTTCCCAATAGTCCCTTGACAACAAAGAATTTAGTTTCCAAAGACACACAAAGTGCAAAACGAACATCGTCTGCAACTTCAATTTTCGGTTGAAATTTAAGCCCTTTTACACAGGAAACTGCATGTTATATGAAAAAATTTGAGTCTACGTATTCGTTGTGTGATATTGCCGTGTCAGTGAGACATTCAATATCATTGCCATTCAGGCGTCCGGTGCAACCGATCGAATTCAGTCATTTTCGAAGCGTTGTGAATAAATTGGCATCGCTCAGATAACATAATAGCGTACTTTGCATAAATGTCTTGGAAATTATAAAAACTGATGTATTGCCTATCCTTCCTTACCTACCTTCCTACCTACCTGTCAAATCTTAGTAATAATAATTAATAATTGTTGGCGCTACAGTCCAAAGGGGGACCAGGGCCTAGCTTACTCATCAACTGCTCGTTGTGCGCGCTACTGTTCTCTCACGAGTAGAAGGCACCACCAGTTTTTTTGCCGACTCCGAACGGCGAAATTTGAGAAGCTTTCTTAGACAGTTATTACTCTTTAAGTGTTGTCAGCAGCTCGAAAGAGATGGCGCCGTGAAAAATTCGAAAAATTTTTGTTGAGCTGGGAATCGAACCTACACCCTTCGGCGTATGAGCGTCGTACTCTACCCACTACGCCACGGCGGCCACCAAATCTTAGTAGACGATTGTAAAAAAATCTCAATTATATGTTTGGAGACGTGGTTTTGTTCTGTTATTCAATGTAATTGATCAATAATTGAGGACTTACCTAGGAAGCTCAATTTCTCATTAGGATTTTTCGTTTAACTCATTGGCAATTATTAGAAAAAAAAAATCAGTCTGGTGCGCTAGTAAGGTACCATTTATAATTCTGCTAATTTTTACCTATAAGAGACTTAAGCAGCATTTTTTTAATCATTTGTATGTTTTTTTTTGTAAATGATTGTTTAGGATCCTCAATTTGGACGATGATAGATAAGAATTCCGTCCCCCCAACATAAACGAGGTGAAGATAGAAATATCGAAATATCGTTGAAGAAAGCTGCTGGAGCGGGCGGTCTGCCCGCAGAAATATTTAAAGCAGTCGGAGATGACTTAGTTGGGCGCATGCACCAGCCCCTCTGTAAGATATGGTCGGAGGAAAGCATGCCCGACGAGTGGAATCTCAGCGTCGTTTGCCCAGTTCACAAAAAAGGAGACACCTTTGACTGCGCCAACTACCGAGGGATAAGTCTCCTGAACATCGCATACAAGATCCTCTCTGCTGAATTGTGTGAGCGTCTGAAACCGTTTGTCCACAACTTGGTTGGTCCCTGTTAGTGTGGTTTCAGGCCAGAGAAGTCCACGATAGACCAGATCTTCACATTACACATCAAGTACAAATCGACACCCACTACCTATTCGTCGATTATAAGGCCTCAAAGAGATAAGCTATGCAGTTCCATGTCTAGTTTTGCCATTCTTACCAAACTTGCCAAATTTGATGGAGAATTCTCCCTGTCCCGTCAAGGTCGGTAACAAACTCACCGAGACCTTCAATGTGACAAACGGTTTTAGGCAAAGCGACGCACTGTGATGTGACTTATTTAACATCATCCTCGAGAAGATCATGCGTTACTCACAAGTCAACACCAGAGGCATAATCTACCAAAAGACAGTTCAATTGCTAGCTTACGCTGATGACATTGACGTGACTGGGCGAACACAGCGAGCCGTCAATGAGGCGTGTGCTGGCATTGAAGCGGAAGCGGCCTAAATGAGTCTGGCGATTAATGAGGGCAAAACAAAGTACAAGCTGTCATCAAGAAAGAACGCACAACATCATGAGTCGACAGATCATCACACTAGGTAGCAGAAACTTCGAGGTAGTCGAGGACTTCGTCTACCTCGGCTCCGTGGTAAACAGGGACAACAAAATCTGTACCGAAATTAAACGCTGAATCACTCTTGTCAAAGCTGTTTCTTTGGACTCAAGACGCAATTGAGTAACAGAGCCCTCTCTACGGGCCTATTTAAGAACTATTGCATCCCAGTCCTACTTTATGGAGCGAAAACCTGGACGTTACCAAAGGCGGATGAAGAAGCCCTCAGTATTTTCGGGAGAAAAGTTTTGCGTGCGATTTTTAGTTCTGTTTGCGTTGATGGCATCTGGGGGAGACGATTTAACGTCGAACTTTATGAGCTGTACAGCAACATTCATCTGGTCAAGCGCCTTCGGATAGAACGCTTAAGAAGGCAAGGCCGTGTAGACTGTATGGACACTGCTGCTCCGATCCGAAAAGTCTTCGAATCTGAGCTATTGGGACAACGCAACAGAGGACAGCCTAGTATAGGGTGGCGCGCACAAGTGGAGAAGGAACTCAACCAACTTGGAGGCAGCTGTTAAAAAATCGTACTGTTTGGAGAAGCATGTTGGGTGAGGCCCGGGCCCGCCCCGGGCTGTAGCGCCACAAGATTAAGAAGAAGAAGTTTAGGATCCTTAAATAATAAGTGTTTCATATCTTTGTTTTTTTTTTAAATATCATTTTTTTTAGATAAACATTTTTTTCTCTTCTTATAACTATAACACTAGGAAACCATTGTACAATATGTGAAATTATTCTTAAAATTGTGTCATTCTCTAAGGAAATCCGATTTTGGAAATTAAACATGATCAGGGGATACATTTTAGGAAGCCCAACGTTCATAAAATTAACTTAATACGAAAATAACCACATGGAAGAGGCTATGAGAGAAGCTAAAAGGAATGCTATCACTTAACATTATTATTGATGCCACAATACTTGTATCACTTGCTATTACCAGTAATTCCAATGTTTAATTCGTAAAATCGAATTTCAGTTCAGCCTTACAGTCAATGAATGCATTAAAGGATGAGAAGCAGTCTGCTTGACTGTAATGAATTACCTCAAATGAAAGCATTCTTAACGCTCTCAGCGTTAAAAATAATGTTTTTCTTCGATAATTTAAATTGGATTCATTAATAAATCAAACCAAAAATAAAAAATCAGAAAATGTGCTTTTCTGATTACAAACTGTGCCACTTGACCGATTTTCGGAATATCTCTGTAAGAAATAACGCACAGTTATAAATCATTGGGGCCGCTGTTTTATTGTACTCATAATCATTAAATAAAATCCCGATCTAGTGGCCTCGAAATTGAAATCCTTATTTCACCGATTTCGGCTGTGCAATGTTGCCAATGGTGCTTAAAAATATGATGTGCATATCCACTTCACAGGCCGAGCCATCACGTCATGAACTGAAACTTGAAACGCTCTTCGTCGACGTTAATTGAGTGCTGAGTCGATTTTCGCCATCGGGGTTGTCAGTTTAAAATTGAAAAAGCGACACGTCGCCAACGTTAATGGCCAACCAGTGTGACAGAGAGCTACAGAATTGGTTAATTTTAATTACGGTGCGGTTTATACCGGCGTTTTTCAATTTAAGCAAATATTTTAATGTTTCTTTCGAAGGGTAAGGGGCATGTGACATGGACATGGACATGGACAACTATGTGGACGTTAATTGAAAATGTGAGCTGTGGAAATGCCTTTAGTGAGATTTTGGTGAACGAAATGTTTCGGACGAATGCCCATGTTTGTGATCAATTTCGAACATCTAGAGCAATCAGTTTGAAAACACCTAACTAAAGGGTGAGTTTTTGGCTATTTTCTTTTTGGCAACACTGGCTTAAACAGCTGACGCACCCTTCGTGTTTTGTTTCACTGTCAAACATCTTCAGTTTGGTCCATAATTTAGCCATGAATCGTCTTACAAATAAATAACCCTTGCAAATTATTGAATTTTATTATGAAAATGCATGCTCTGTTAAGAAAGTTCATCGCGCCCCTCTTCCATTTTATGACCAAAAATGGGTGAAGCTCATTTCTGACTCAATCGCTGTCACCAGAAATCTGTATCGGCACTTTTTCATGTGTTTGTATTCTGTATTGATCATTGACATGTGTCCATTTGGGAAAAAAAATTGATATCAGTAAGATCTCGTCGACTACACTGGCTCGGCCAGTCACGATCCGGTACAAAAACCGCTATCCTTGATGTCGCTTTTAGACATTTCTCGATATTTACTCGAACGACGCCAAATTCTTGTTACCTTGCACTAAACTGTTACTGCTTACTGAGTCTTTTCCAACCATTCATCGTGTGGAACGTATATTGATCCAGTAAAGCCTCGAATCCCTTATCTTCAATCTGGCCAAAACGTTTTTCTGTCATTCACACTAAAGTCACCACTCTGGAAGAGTCAAAAAGACTCACTGCACGATTTATCTGTCCCACCAAATTCACCATAGACTTCTACAAGCATTTGCTGGGCTTAAGTTGCATTTTTCCTCCAATTAAAATAGAAAATCATATTTTCACGCATATGATTTTGTAAGCAAAAACTTAAAAAATTTTGAAGATGCCTTGACGTAGACGGTCATTTATGCACTCTAATTTTTGCTGACAAATGTCACAACTTTCCAATGAAGTGGGTAATTGCTTCTAAAAGCAGCCACAACTTGCAGCTGCCGCCATCTTTTAAGAACGAACGAATTAATACGTACCACCAAAATATAATTACAATACAAAATTAAACTTAACTAAACCAAACAATAGAAAACGAAACAAAAATAACAATTTGGCATAGCATAAAGATCTGAATGTAATTTTCATTAAGTTTAGTTTGACATTACATTATGATTAAGGTCTTGCAAAGTCAAAAGCTATGAAAGGACTTCTAAGAAAGTTTTGAAAGGACTTTTGAGACTTTGGGAGGCATGGGCCTGGCCACGCAAAGTAACAATGCGAGCTGCCAAAACTATCCACATTAGTGAACAAGTCAAGTTGACATAGAACCTCTTTGCGGCGCCCCCTGGATAGCCATCACAACATCCGTTGTGTGGTGAACCAATGTATGCAGCAAAACACTCTGCCCGAGGGTTTAAATAAAGGGCCTGGTCTACCAGCCTCTAGGTTGTGCGTGAGGGTAACTTCCTCACCACGTAAAAATAAATAGTTCAGAAACGCCGAAACGCCCGGACTTTTAAGACATGCCTAGTTTTAAATCAATCTACGCATGACAAGTTAAATCGATTTGAGAATATGTTCCATAAGCACTTAGACTGGAACTTATGACACTCGACGGTTTGAAAAAAAAATCGAGATAATCTTATCGATATTTGTTGTTGATGGTTTGAAAATCTTTTATTTCAGCACTAAGCCTGTTGTCTATTCGCAGCATCAATTCACCAGAAATACATACAGCAAGCTTCTGCTGCACGAATAGAAGTTAAAGTGAGAAAAAACATATAAAACGCAGTAATCTGTGATGGACCTAAAAAATAAATGCAGAAATAAATATGTCGGTGAGAACTAGATTTCACCAGTGACTGAAAACGATGAAACTTAAAGACAATTCATCTAAAAATATGGTGCATTAAATTCTGTTTCAACCAGTCGAAACTCGATCTGAGGCCCTACTCTTGCCCTCTTCCCGAGGCGTCCCCAAGCTTAAAACCATGTCATTATTTTCGCTGCTGAAAAATCGTTTCATATGTACATTTTGCTATTTATTATCTCCGCCGTCACGCTTGACTTCACTTACGACTATTCATTTCAATTTGATTATTTCTGCACAAGTCAGAGCGAGCGTTTTCATCACATCGGCCGACACTAGAGCCACATCTAGGTTGGAATAACACAGCCCTGCCTTATCCGTGATAGTAATTGCGTTGCACTAGAAAAGTTGTTGGATCGCAAACTCAATTGAGTAAATAAACCCAAGTCCGTGTCTGCAATTAATCAGCACAGTATCCCCCAGAACATCAGCGATGTTCTTCACAAGCACCATCGAAGCGAAGTGATTGTCTCTCACCGCTACAGGCTTCCATTCCCACACTGAATACTTTTCAATCTGCAAATGGAAAACTATTTTCTGCAGTGGGCTACATCACACACACAACACCACCGAGTACGTACGACACCCACCCGCAGAATTATATAGCAACGCATGGCTGGAGGACACCAGCAAAGGAGTTCGCTTGAACAATGATTTGAGTTTGGTTGGTGTGAAAAGAGGATTCCGCTGGGAAGATGCGGTTTTTAAGACCTCATATCAGGACATTGTAATATGTGTGCTCTTAAGTGACAGGTCAACATTCAAGATGACCCCTTTACTTCTCTGCTCAGTTCGGATGAATTTTTCCGGGACAACAGAGCCATTGTCTTCCGCGCACAAGTGTGAAAAAACCTACATGATGATTCGGACAAAAAGGTATGGCATCGTCTCGCGGTTATGAGCACATTCAGTTGATGTGTACACTCACACACTCTGCTTCTGCTCCAGCGCCTGCTTCCAACGGGTGAACTAAGCTGCTAAGCTTTTCAATGAGCAACCGCGGAATGAGAGAGTCCGCTTCCATGGAACACGGCACACTTGCCCATGGCCACGTTAAAATAATTGCACCCAACGAGTACTTACGCGTCTGCATACATACGACAACCTTTAGGTGAGTGAGCCATTCGCTGCCGAAAATGATTTCCCTCCTTTCACCAAAGGGGGATACCAAAATGATGTAAACTCCACAGAGGGGCCAGAGCAAACGACATCAACGACGACGGGAGAAAGTAAACTAAAAAATCGATTTCAATTTGCGCTTTCTTCCCTATACTATTGTGAGCTGAGCTATAAACCGAAACGATGGGCGTACGGGGAGGAAATGGAAAAGAACAATGTTGCCACTCGCTCCCACACCACTCAGCGCTCGGTTACAATCATCCTAAGGCATTCCACAAAATTCAAAGGATAAACAAAGAGTGAAAAAAAGAACACATCACTATCACAAGCCCAGATACATTATCTCTTCGGAATGTGTTTTTTTTTCTCAGCATAACGTTTGCCATCTCCCGGAATACTATTATCCTTAAACTTGAAAAATAATGGCGTCAGGAAGTCGATGTGAACTCATTCCACTTGCCCAGCAGGAATTTCTCATCGGGGATACGTGCTGCTTTTTGCTCCGTTCACTTTCTTTTTTTTTTTTTGGTTGGTTTCCTTTTTGTGTGCATTTGTGGATTTCTTTCAGCGCAGCACTCAACTATGTGCATGGGATTGTGATATGCATTATGAAGGATATCCGTTCGGTTGACCACTGGGGAGCACCGGAGGAGGACTAATGAAAACGCCATTATACTGCAGCGCACATTTGCACCACACCGCCTGCATACCCGTGCATGTACTTTACTTCCTCATAATGAATCATGCTTGTAACTGTGATTAGGAATTCTATTTATCAAACAAGTGACACCTGCCAACGCGAGAATGGCACTACGAATGAATTATGGTGCGGCAGGCACTGTCACAGAAAGGATGCAAAATCACTGACCACAAATGAGATTCCTACATAATTTGTAAACTTGCCACGAATACAAATCGACCGACAGCCAACAAGGAGACAATTTGTGCAGACGATCGTGTTTTGATTTGATAATTGCCCCTGCAATTATGCCGCCCCGCTGGGGTTGAATTTACTTTTACTCTGTATGTGTGTGTGTATCCGCACGACAGCACTTCTCTCAATCAAACACTTAAGGGAGTGAATTCGTGAAATTCCCACCCCCGCATAGTTAGTTCATGTTTTCGTCAATTTGCTTGGACGTAATCTGTCTTGTATTGATTGCGGAGGAGTTCAAAGTTTGGGGTCCTTTTGGTTGTGTCCATTCCAAATGCACACTTGGCCATTTGTTTGTTGCGATTGCTGGGATGACTTCTTAGCTTATTGCCTGGAGTTAGGGTAAGTTAGGAAACAAAGTTTTCTCGCCAAGATTGGGTGAAGAAAATGAATGGAACTAAAAGGAAGACAATGTGAAAATGCTTGTCGAAAGGACACAAAAGGAGAACATCCTTTTTCGGTATTTCTCGTTTCATATTTCAGTTGGATCGAATTGATTTTGAGTTTTCGTCATTGAATTTTCAAATTGAAGCCAAATGGAACAAGTTGAAGGACAATGAATATTAAAAGGAAACATCTTTCTGTGAAAGTGACTGTGTGCGTTTGTGTGTGTGTTGACATCTGCAGGAGATGAGCGAGCGATTGTTGAATACGAATTTAAAGGGGGAATGGGCTGCTATGTGGATCGGCGTGTGCTGATGCTTTACAAAGTTTTGTGAAAATGGAAACTTTTTAGGAACCAGCCACCCGGTGATGGGGTGAGTAATTTATTCAACAGTTACTCACTTTATCGGAATACCAAGTGGAGCCCTTATTAAATGTTAAGTGCACATCAATCCTTAAGCATGACTGGGGATGTTTTTTTTTTTTTTTCTTGAGTAAATTCTAGGTCGGTAAAAATTTGTAAAGCTTTCGTTTATTGGTCACTGATTGACTTTAAGTGACAAAAATCTGACATTGTAATACTGATTCCGGTGGAGGAAGAATGCAATTTGGGCGATGGTTTGAGAATAAGGGATGCCTTGTAGCTTTTGACTTTAAATGAACTTTTTGCAAGATGAAATGGATTTGGATTGAAGATTTCTGCAGTTATCTGAAGAAGGAAGGACAAATAGCGCGCAGTTCTGCATTGCTGATGTTATGAGTGTTCGCCATTCTATTAGATGTCAGCATGTACAGTACTGTGCAAAATAATAGCACTGTGTTCGACTTTGTCACTATTATGCTAATTGCTTATTACAATGGAGCCTCGTATTTATTGGACGATATCCTTATTATATTAGTCATAAAACCCATAAACAAGATAATAAAAAATGCATCTTGTCATTAAAAAAGGTCCCGTTACCGTTAAAGCAGGCGAATTTAAATGTGCAAAATAATGGCATCACCTCATTCTGAGGAGCGTTTTCGGTGTACACCAGCCTTTGAATTGTTTTTGGTTATAAACTAATTCTACACATATTATTGTAATTATGAAAAGATAATATTCCAAAGTGCAACGTTGTTAGCAAAGTTAAATGGGTCGTGGTTTGCATTGTACTCCCGAGAACTGTTGGCGCGACAGTTCACAGGGGGACCAGGGCCTAGCTTGCTCATCAACTACTCGTGTTGTGCGCGCTACTGTTTTCTCACGAGTAGAAGGGACCTACAGTTTTTTGCCGACTCCGAACGGCGAAGTTTGAGAAGCTTTCTTAGACAGTAATTACTCTTTGAGTGTTGTCAGCAGCTCGAAAGAGGTGGTGCCGTGAAAAATTCGAAAAAATGTGTTGAGGTGGGAGTCGAACTTAGACCCTTCGGCGTGTGAGCGTCGCACTCTACCGCGCGCCTTAATAAAAAAATTGCTTTCAGAGGGTAAAACTTACGAAATTATAAGTGAAATTGTTGGGTGTTCAAGTAAAATGATCGTAAATGCCAAAAAATACGCTAAACAGGAAGAAAAAAGAGGAAGAAAATCGAAACTAACCCCCCGCCAATGAAGGACAAATAATAAAATTAGTTAAATGTAACCCCTTTATGAACGTTTATGAACGCTAGGAAAATAAAAGGAGAGCTAAACTTACCCGTGAAGACATCAACAATAAGAAGGAAGGACGTCAACAATACGAAGGAAGAAGAAGGAAGAAGGTAAAGAAGAATTTACCTGCCAGGAGTCCCAGATAAGTACCACGAAATCAACCTACTAAAACGAAAAAAATGTGCGAACACACACCTGAACTGGGAACCTTCTAAATGGTCGCAATATATTATGAACAGACGAATCCAGAATAGTTTTATTTGGTACTCCTGGGACCAGGACATTTGTTTACAAGCGAACAAATCAAGAGTTTCAGCGGAGTGTACTATCAAGACTCTAAAGTATTTAGGAGCAAAAATTGACGTATGGGGATGCTTCTCCTATTATGGCACTGGTCCAATTTTTTGGATAAAACCGATAGTAACGGCCGGAGTTTATGTTAGCATAATGAGAGAAACTAACTTACGCAGAGTGGAATATGCCGCGTAGATGGATTCTACAGCAAGACATTGACCCCAAGCATACGAGCAAACTGGCCAAAGAATATTTCCAAAGCAATAGAGTTCAAATTATGGGGTGGCCGCCTCAGTCTCCGGACCTGAATCCCATTGGAAACCTTTGAACAGATTTTAAGAGAGCTGTCTATGAAGCAAATGCCAAAAATATAAGACAGCTATGGGATGTTGTGCAGGTTGCGTGCAAGAATATATCTGCTCAGCGATGTCAGAACTTAATCGACTTCATGCCATGTTGTTGTGACGCTTAACTTAAAACTAAAGCTTATACGACCAAGTATTGACCCAATAACGAAAAGGAATAAAAAAAAACTTCACTATTCCACTGACTTTTGTTTCACACTTATGAATTTTTGGCTATTATTTTGCACAATCCAAAAATCGGTGTCATTCCGGATAACGAGCCTTTTCTAAGTTTAGAATGCACTTTTTTCTTATCTTCCGTATGGGTTTTATTACTGATGGAAAGAGGATGTTGTGCAGTTAAAATGATGCGTGTGCATGACGGTTATAATAATAATAATAATTGTTGGCGCTACAGTCCAAAGGGGGACCAGGGCCTAGTTTGCTCATCAACTACTCGTGTTGTGCGCGCTACTGTTCTCTCACGAGTAGAAGGAACCTACAGTTTTTTTGCCGACTCCGAACGGCGAAATTTGAGAAGCCTTCTTAGACAGTTATTACTCATTGAGTGTTGTCAGGAGCTCGAAAGGGGTGGTGCCGTGAAATATTCGAAAAATTGGTGTTGAACTAGGAGTCGAACCTAGACCCTTCGGCGTGTGAGCGTGGCACTCTACCCACTACGCCACGGCGACCGGCATGACGGTAGAAAAAGTAATTAGCAGTATGGTTACAAAATAGTGACAAAGCAAAAAACAGTGATATTACTTTGCACTGTACTGTATGTTCATATATCCCATTGGATTGGTTGTATAATGAGTTCTTGCCTTAACAAGAGACCGAGCCAGAATTTTTTCAGCAACAATTCGCTTAGTGCGCTTTATTGTTTCTCACGAGTATAGGGATCTCAGTATTTATTGATATCACCGAATGATAAATTGCGGATGTTTCTTATGGATGATGGATTAAGGACTTTAAAAGAGTAGTCAGCGACTGGTAAGAGGTAAAACGTTTTAGTCAGCAGTCTAGCTCAGATTCAATTTGTGATCAAAGTTTTCACGACATTATTTGACCCTGATGGCTATAGTTAGTCCCCATACAAGCGGAAACGTTCTGCTTTCCAATAACGTCGGCTTATCGTTACCACCTTCTGCCTACTCAATTTCTGCTCAATCTAAATCAGGAATAAAATCTACAACGAAGCGAAGAGAAAACTTCAAAATACGCACACACCTGTTTCAGTTCAATTGAGCTACGCAGCTGCAAAGTAAGCACCTAAAGCACTTAGTAGCTTAGTAGCAGATTCATCCAACAAGGAGCTAAGTACCTTTCACAAAGGCAATTCGAGACGAGAAAGAGATTATTATAGCTCCTTCGCAAGCCAAATCGAATGGCTGCTAAGTAAAACTTCAACTGGTGCCTCGAAACAAATACTAGCGGACACAAAAACTAAAGTTCGACTTCAATATTGCACCCCGTCTACAGGGATCAGCCTGCCTAAATCAAGTGTTTTAGTCCTCCTTCAGAAACTGCACCTCGAGCACATACGAATCCGCCCACAAATCTTTGAAATTCTAGAGATTCCAGTCCGTCATAGCTTTATGTGTCCATCATCTGGAAAAGAACTAAAGAGGTAAACAGTTGGTCAAGTACTCTGCATTTATGCAAGTTGACATACTAAACTATAAAGTGCCACTTTTTTCAGAGGATATTCAGCCAGTCCACTAATAACCGAAAATTACCAAAGCTATGGAGCCTAGCATCCACGGGTTAAGAACAAATTCAACAGGACGGCTCGAAAACGATTAAAGAACTAATGGACTAAACGGAATGGGGGCCTATGGATATTCAAACATTCCAAAAATTTCGATGTGCGATGCTTCAGAAGGAATAGATCATTGAAGAATAACGAAAGGAGGACAACATACCTCCCTGGATTGAGGCGCTGATTTTGGACAACGCAGATTTCCAGCAAGTTGTGTAATCTGGTGTTGAGTTTAACGAAAATACTCAAACTTGCTCAAAGGGATACAGAAAGTCACGTGGGTACAGTCCGTGAGAGGGTAACAGCGTTAATGGTGTCCTCCCAGCATACACGTCACACTCTGCGCATTTTGATGCCTCCGTTGATGGACACAACATTCCTTTTTCGAATCTTACCGGATTTTGGCCATTGCATTATAACGAGTGTTTGGCTTATCATTTGAAGATTTGAAACGCTTTTGTAACATCCAAGTTTCCGCGGCATAAAGTAGGACTGGAAGCTGTTAGATAGAGCGAGCTTAGTCCTTCGAGTGAGGGTTTTATAAGTCAATTGCTTCTTGAGCCCAAAGAATCTACGATTGGCAACTGTGGTTCTGCGTTTGATTCCGGTACTGGTGTTGTTGTCCCTATTTATCGCGGAGCCGAAGTAGACGAAGTCATAAACTACCTCGAAGTTTCTGCTACCTAGTGTGATGACATACTATGATGTGTGTCCTTCCTTGATGACAGCATAAACTTCGTTTTGTCCTCATTTACCAACAGAACCACTGTAGAAGATTATGTTTCATTGCCAGCAAACGCCTCATTGACGGATCGCTGTGTTCGTCCTATCACGTCAATGTCATCAGCGTAAGCTAGCGATTGAACTGACTTCTGGAAGATCGCGCCTCTGGTGCTGACTTGTGAGCTACGCACGATCTTCTCGAGGATGATGTTCAAGAAGTCACATGACAGTGCGTCGCCTTGTCTAAAAACTTTTTTGACATTGAAGGTATCGGTGAGTTCGTTACTGACTTTACCGGAACAGCGTGAATTCTCCATCGTCATCCTACACAATCTGACGAGTTTGGTAGGAATGGCAAAACTAGACAAGGTACGGTATATCTCGTCTCTATGCACACTATCATATACGGCCTTAAAATCGAAGAAAAGGCGATGAGTGTCGATTTGCAGCTCTTGGGTCTTTTCCAGGATCTGCCGTAATGTGAAAATCTAGTCAATAGTGGACTTCACTGGTCTGAAACCATATCGAATCTATCAGGTTGTGCACAAAAGGTTTCAGGCGCTCACACAATACGATAGAGAGGATCTTGAATACCATGTTAAGAAGGCTGATCCATCGTTAATTGGTGCATTCAACGGGGTCTCTTTCTTGTGGAACGGGCAAATGACGCTGAGATTCTACTCACCGGGCATTTCTCCGACCATATCTTACAGATGAGCTGGTGCATACGCCCAAGTCATTTCCACTTGCTTTAATTAGTTCTGCTTACAGTCCGTCCGCTCCAGCCTCTCCAGCAGTCGGAAAATATTCTTTTGAGTGTAGATAATATTAACTTAAGGCAAGCGTGACTCATGTTCACAAATTTTAGTTCCGAAGTGTCTTTGTACAATGAATGAATGAATCTGTTGGAGGTGGGACGTCCCACGCTATACTGAGTTGCTTGAATACACGCCAAAGTAAACATGTTTATTACATAAATGTGCCACTTCACAGCTCTGCCACTTGTTTTTTTTTTTTCAATAAAATATTTTCTTCTGTTTTTGGTTCCTAAGGTCAGCTATGACTTTTCAGCTTATAATATGTTTCACAACTTAAGCAGTGCTAATCAAAGGTAAGGTAATTTATGTTATCCCAAATTCTACGACGTATGTAATTCAGTTTGGCTTTAAATGTCTTACACTTACTAAAGTTAAGAACGTCTGCACTCCACATGCTATCGACAATACCCTCCTCATTTTGGTGTCATTCATAATCACCTCCTAAATGCCAGTAACCACCATGCTTCCATTAGACAAGAGAAAACCGATAAACTGAACGACTTCCACAGACACTTGAATTTGCTGAGGTCAAAATTCGCAAGGGAGCTTAAACACAAGAAACCGCCTTTGCTGTATAAGCGTACACACATTTCAAAGCCAACTGTAGTGACAATAGAATTGACACTCTTCCAGTACCACTCTCCAGAGGCTGACAAGGGTGCGTCGAAAATAAACAGTGTGTCGGCTCAACTCGATATAATGCTCAATTGAATACCCAATCGTTTCACATTAAATTGAGCTCCTAAGATGAAGGACCTCCAGCTGAAAATAATAAGTGGATTGATTCTCTATCTACAGAGGCAGCCACCCACAGAGCAGTGTTTAACCGCCTCACTCCTTTTATTGTCGAAGGGCGAATGCCCAGCATGTTTTCAGTTCCGCGCCTCTGCTATCCTGTGGCGGTACACATTTTTTCAATTATCAAGTTCTGAGTTGACTGCAAAGAAGTGGTCGGATGTGTGTGTGTGTTTTTGTGAGTACGTGATGTTTCGTGAGTACACACGTGTAACTTTTAACAAGAAGTTCATTTATTATACAAGCCACAAAGGGAGGCACCGCACCACACTAAGTTTTCGTACAGAAGTTGACATGTCCTTCGGGGCAACTGCTGACAGCGCCCTTAGACCACAGCCCACATTGCAGATTGCAGATTGCAGAAAATTTGATATGGAAGGGAAAAACTTGCTTCCCGTCATACACACTCATTTATAACGTTCACATGAGTCGCAGTGGGTTGGCGCTCTGAAAGACAGAGAAAGTTTAATGTTATAGCCGCCGGAGAACCATAACAGTTCCCGAGGCAGAAAAAAAAGAGAATTAATACTCTTGTGTGCAATGTAACTCAGACTGGTAATCTTTATGAACAGTACAATTAATAGCTTCGGTACGACGCAAGCGGGACGTCTTGTAGGAGCCAGAATTGATTCTTGGCATTAGCTGTTCCCAACAGAAGAGATTTATGTCCTCTTTTGTTCGGAGAACACTGTTGGATTACTGCGACATCGATAAAATCGAAAAACAGTTCCTTGCTCAGACTCAATGTTTGGGATTACAACATGCCAACAAGGATACTGTACTTCACTAGTGCAATTCTAAGACCGCTCACATACGCTCCGCTCCGGACGAAGTGATGATGTGCAATGAACTGTATTTGATGGTTCATATGAAGAAACTTGTCTTGACACTCTATGAAGGCACAAGTACATACATATGGTGCGAATGGATATAAAGAAAAGTAGGTATGTGGAGCTTAAGATAACAACTTTGTCCAGTGTATGACTTTTTGGACTCCACTTCCTCTTTCTTTATTCACGAAAGCTTCAGTTCAGGAACATTGCTAAAGAACGCGCAGTAAGTAAGTGTCTCAAGAATTCTAATGTTTTCTTCTTCTCGAGCCTCAACCTCTCTGGCCAGGACGATCTCTCGCCAACTGCCTTCAATTCTGCAGTTCAAGTTGGTTGAGGTCCTTTTGCACTTGTGTGCGCCATGCAGCCTAGGCTGTTCTCTCTTGCATTGGCGTATAGCCCAGAATCAACAACTCTTCGGGCCGGAGCAGTGGTGTCCATACGCTCTACATGGCCTAGCCATCTTAAGCGTTGTATCCGTAGACGCTTAACCAGGCGCATGTCGCTGTACAGCCTATAGAGTTCGTCATTAAATCTTCTCCTCCAGATGCCATCAACGCAAATAGGACCAAATATCGCAGGCAAAACTTTTCTCTCGAAAAGACTAAGGGCTTCCTCATCCGCCTTTGCTTACGTCTAAGATTCTGCGCCATATAGTAGGACGGGGATGATCAAGCTGTTATATAAAGCCAGCTTAGTCCTTCGAGAGAGGGCTTTATTACTCAATTGCCTCTTGAGCCCAAAGAAACAGCGGTTGGCAAGAGTGATTCTGCGTTTGATTTCGGTACTGATGTTGTTGTCCCTGTTTACCGCGGAGCCGAGGTAGACGAAGTCCTTAACTACCTCGAAGTTTCTGCTGCCTAGTGTGACGCTCCGTCCGAGACGTCGATGTTGTGTGTCCTTCCTTGATGACAGCATGTACTTCGTTTTGCCCTCATTTACCGCAAGACCCATTTTAGCCGCTTCCGCTTCAATGCCAGCAAACGCCTCATTAACGGCTCGCTCTGTTCGTCCAATCACGTCAATGTCATCAGCGTAAGCTAGCGATTGAACTGACTTCTGGAAGATCGCGCCTCTGGTGTTGACTTGTGAGTTTCGCACGATCTTCTCGAGGATGATGTTAAAGAAGTCACATGACAGTGCGTCGCCTTGTCTAAAACCTTTTTTGACATTAAAGGTCTCGGTGAATTCGGTACCGACCTTGACGGAGCAGCGAGAGTTCTCCATCGTCATCCTACACAATCTGACGAGTTTGGTAGGAATGCCAAAACTAGACATGGCACTGTATAGCTCGTCTCTATGCACACTGTCATATGCAGCCTTGAAATCGACGAATAGGTGGTGAGTGTCAATTTGCATTTCTTGGGTCTTTTCCAGGATCTGCCGTAATGTGAAGATCTGGTCTATTGTGGACTTCCCTGGTCTGAACCCACACTGATAGGGACCTATCAGGTCATGGACAAATGGTTTCAGACGCTCACACAATACGGCAGAGAGGATCTTGTATGCGATGTTCAGGAGACTAATCCCTCTGTAGTTGGCGCAGTCAAAGGGGTCTCCTTTTTTGTGGACCGGGCAAACGACGCTGAGATTCCACTCATCGGGCATGCTTTCCTCCGACCATATCTTACAGATGAACTGGTGCATGCGCCCAACCAGGAACATTCTGCCTAACAGCGGGATTTGGGTCGTCATCGCCGTTTAGGAGTCTGCAGAAATGATCCTTCCAGATTCTCAGCACAGACTGCGACTCTACTACTAGTTGTCCATTTTGGTCCCGGTAGGCCTTGGTCCGAACCTTGTATCCTCCGGATAGCTGTTTTACCTTTCGGTAAAACTTTCGGACTTCATTCCTGCCAAAGCACCTTTCCATTTCCTCGACAGCGCTCTTCTCATGCTCCTTCTTCTTCCTTCTGAGAAGCCGGTGCTCTTCCCTTCTTCTCTGTTCGTAGAGTTCACGAACAGCTCGCGTTGTTCGATGCAGCGTCGCCTTATAGGCGTCTTGTTTAGCTGCGTGCGCTTGCCTGCACTCGTCGCCAAACTATGGGTTCCTTCTGGGTGGTGACGTGAAACCCAGCACATCAGTGGCAGCATCTTTGATGGCTTCTTGACAACGTTTCCATTCTTCTTCTATGCTTAGTGCAGGAAGCGTCGAACTCTGGGCGAGTTTCCGGGAGACTCGGTCGGCAAAGTTCCCAGCAATCAGCTGCGATTGTAGCTTTTCGACGTCAAACCGTTTTGGCCTTTCTTGACTCCGTTGCTCTCTCGATATCCGGGTTCTTACCTTGGCTACAACAAGGTGATGATCCGAGTCAATGTTTTCACCTCGGAAGGTTCGGACATCGAGAATACTGGAGGAGTGTCTGACGTCGATCGCAACGTGATCAATCTGGTTGACGGTTGATTGATCAGGAGATCGCCAGGCCCCTTTGTGAATGTCCAGGTGTGGGAACCGCGTACTAGCCACAGAGAGGTTTCGCCCCGAGGCGAAGTCCAACAGCCTGATTCCGTTTCCGGATGTGTTGTCGTGCAGGCTGTATTTACCGATGACTCCAGCAAAGATGTCCTCCTTTCCCAGCTGAGCGTTGAAATCTCCTAGAACGATCTTGGTGTCATAGCTGGGGCATCGATCGTATGTTCTTTCTAGGAGATCATAGAAGTCATCCTTGATGTTGTCATCCTTCTCCTCTGTGGGGGCGTGAGCGCATATTAGGCTGATGTTCCCGAATTTAGCCTTGATGCGGATTGTCATGAGGCGCTCTCTGACTGGGTCGTAGCTCAAGACTTTTTGCCTAAGTCTGCCTCGAACAACAAATCCGCATCCGAATAAGCGCTGCCTTCTCTCTCTATAGCAATTGCTGTAGTAGATATCGCAGTTCTTCATCGCTTTTATGCCGGGCCCATCCCATCGCACTTCCTAGATGGCGGTTATGTCAGCTTTGTAGCTGTCAAGGGCCTCCGCAAGTTGTTCGGCTGCACGTGGCGTGTTAAGGGATCTCACATTCCACGTGCAAAACCGAAAATCTTTGTCCTTTAAACGTTTGCTGGGGTCGTCAACAGTTAACCCGTCCTTATCCGAGGCATATCGGGTTTTCTGAACTGTATTATTTTTACGTGGTGAGGAAGTTACCCTCACGCACAACCCACAGACTGGTAGGCCAGGCCCATTATTTAAATCCTCGGGCAGAGGAGGTCGCTGCATACATTAGTTCACCATACAACGGGTGTCGTGATGGCTATCCAGGGGGCGCCACGTGGAGGCTGTATGTCAACTTGACCTGTGCACTAACGAGGATTGCCTTGGCAGCTCGCCATGTTGAGCGCAATCAACGACGTTACCTCGTGTGCATAGGCCCATGCCCCCCTGAATTCACCATACCATCCACAAATACTGGTCCTTGATGGAGCTTCATCGCCAAAAATTGAATTAAGTTCATCGATGCACTGTTGTTGAGTTAATCCACGTCGAAAGTTGTAAAAATAATGGCACGAACATTTTCACGATTTAATTCCATTTATTGGGCGAGATGAATCTTTAAAGTTACTATAAACAACACAAATAGCGCTCATATGTCAAAAGGTTCTGAGTACGTATACTCTCAAAAATGTCAAACTTTACGATAGAGCTGGCATTTGCCAG
Organism: Eristalinus aeneus; assembly: GCA_955652365.1. Lineage (NCBI taxonomy): Eukaryota > Metazoa > Arthropoda > Insecta > Diptera > Syrphidae > Eristalinus > Eristalinus aeneus. Next base: position 42,729,371 of record OY019134.1, on the reverse strand, counting down.
ATTAAGACTAGGGCTGCCCAATCCAGAAATATAAAAGGCAACCTTCGTATTAAGTGAGCATAGAAAATGAGTTTTTTTGCGCTGTTCGCTGTGAACTGCAAGTTTTGTCCAAAAACAGAGGAGGTGGCATATTCCGTTTCCGGAAGAAGCTAATCGGCAACTTTCTCATTATGTAAGCAAAAATAAAGAAATTTATCTGACCACGCTATTAACAAGTTCAATACTGAAGTAAGAAAGAAGTCAGTTAACGTCAACACAATTCATTAAAGAATTTGTTAGAGTCTCAAAATGCTAAAAAAAAATTCTAGTGCGAATGTTAGTCAGTTGATGATACCAGGGGTACCCGTATGAAGTAAGCGTCAAGATACAAATGTCTCGATAGGGAACATTTGTTGTGAACGAGCCCTAATTTTTTTTTTTGTTTGTTTGCTATGACATCTGTGATCGCCGTGGCGTAGAGGGTAGTGTGCGACGCTCACACGCCGAAGGGTCTAGGTTCGACTCCCAGTTCAACACCAATTTCTCGAGTATTTCATGGCACCACCTCTTTCGAGCTGCTGACAACACTCACTGAGTAATAACTGTCTAAGAAAGCTTCTCAAATTTCGCCGTCCGGAGTCGGCAAAAAACTGTAGGTCCCTTCTACTCGTGAGAGAACAGTAGCGCTCACAACACGAGTAGTTGATGAGCAAGCTAGGCCCTGGTCCGCCTTTGGACTGTAGCGCGAACAATTATTATTATGACATCTGTGAAAAATATTTCGTATACATCAAGTCATTGAACAGACAACATCATATTTTTTCATGGTGTTAAAAATGACGAATTTTGTACCAGAAAGTGATGATTTGCGGAAAGCATTAATTTTTTGTTTTCATTTGAAGAAAAGTGCTGCAGAGCCGCATCAAATGCTTGTCGAGGCATATGGTGATCATGCTCTATCAGAAGCAACATGCAAAAGGTGGTTTCAACGGTTCAGAAATAATAATTTTGATGTGTGAAATGAAAAACGTGGAAGACCACCAAAAAAGTTTGTCGACGACGAATTGCGAACTATATTGGATGGAGATGACACTTTGAGTCAAAAGCAAATGGCAGCAATGTTAAATGTTGCACAACAAACAATTTCTGGCCGTTAAAAAGATATGGGAAAGATCCAAAAGTGTGGAAAATGGGTGCCACATGAATTGAATGAAAGACAGATGGAAAACCGAAAAACCCTTTTCACACATACAAATTTTGCTTCAAAGACACGAAAGAAACTCGGTTTTGCATCGGATTGTTACTGGCGATGAATAATGGATTTATTTTAAGAATCCTAAACGGAAAAAATTCTGGATTTATCTGGGACAACCATCAACATCGACTGCAAAACCAGATCGATTCGGCAAGAAGACAATGCTGTGTGTTTGGTGGGACCAGAAAGGTGTGCTGTACCACGAGCTCCTAAGACCTAGTGAAACTGTTAATACTGATCGCTACCGACTACAAATGATCAATTTGAACCATGCATTGATCGTGAAACGACCAGAATGGGCTAGAAGACACGGCAAGGTAATTTTGCTCCATGACAATGCACCCGCACACAAAGCAAAACCGGTTCAGGATACAATCAAAACACTTGGCTGGGAGCAGCTTGCCCACCCGCCGTATTCACCAGATTCGGGTCCTTCCGACTACCATTTGTTTTCATCGATAGGACACGCATTAGCTGAGCAGCACTTTGATTCCTACGAGGAGGTCAAAAGTTGGGTGTCTTGTTTGTTTGTTTTAAAAGACGAACAATTTTATTAACGTGGTATTCACAAGTTGCCAGGAAGGTGGTCAAAATGTGTAGAAAACAATGGCCAATACTTTGTATGAAATGTTTTACTTTCTCATTAATAATTAGTGTTTTATTTTCAGAAAAACCTGGTAGAATCACGAGAATGATGATTCTTGCACTGCAGACGAAATCTGTATAACCACAAATCATGAAACACTTTCCACAAACACACACAGGGAACCTCGCCTTAATTACTCTGAAAGGAACCCTTGACAAGACCTCCAGAGAGTAGCTGACAGTCTCTTGATTTCTAAACATCTATATACATTTGTATGTAAGTTTGCTAATAGGAAAAGTCATGTATATTCAACAGCTGTAGTTACATGGCTAATTTCCATTTGAATTCTGGCATTTGTTCCACACCAGTACCCTATACACGTGCACATGAACTTTTCCTGAAACTTTCTTTCAACTTTCCGGTTTCATGGCATGATTCTTTCATTTAATATAAAACATGAAACTATGACGGAAGACGAGAGCGAAATGATTACATCTGCAGGAGATGGCAGATGCCTTTAATTAAGCATTAAGTGGTCCCACCACCTTCATCAACAACGCTCCGTCCAATTCCCCATTCAATTTGAAGACGAAGATTTCCTTGGAGTCCCAGCATCACAGGGACGATGCTCCCGGCTCCAGTAATAATCAGGAGGCAACCACTTTAATTAGCACGTAAAATCGATTGACAATGAAAAGTCTACCGCACTCGACGGCGAATAGCGTGGCATGATGAAAAAAGCCATTTGACCATCTTCACTCCTCCGCAGTCACGATAAACTAAGTATCAAAGATGTAAGAGGTGGGTGGAGTCCTTCCTCTAGCCCAGCACAAATTTAATGTTCATCCGTTCGCCTCTTTCTCCCGTCTAGTTAGGAACGCTCTAGTTGTGACCGAGGACGGATGAAGGTGGTTTTCGATAAATTTAAGTCATTTTCGTTTAAAACGTTCACTCTGCCTCGCCCAGTTCATTTGAGTAGCTTGTTAATTAAATTCTTTGCAATGAAGCGAAATTCTCCTGGAAACATTCATTTAATTAAACCAAAAATTGTTTGCGTTCCTTCTGGGAATTGATTTTGATGTTTTGTCATTTAGATCATGTCGCGGGATTGTGACGGCTGCCATCACTCAACCACGTTATTGAATTTCAGAATCGCTGCGCATCATCAAAATGTGTATTGCCGTCGCTTGAAACCATTAAGTGTCCTGTTAGCACAATTTTAAAGACACAGTGATGGTCCGTAAATTGAATTTCATAGTGAAACCAAAGAACACAAGCAACGACCAACGTTATTCTTATTAATGTGTCTTCGTTCTGCGATAAAAGTTTATTGCTTCCTGTAGTCAGTACATACGGAATATGGGCAAGTAAAAGCTAAGTAGACAAAACACATGTTCTCGAATTCATTCATCCATTTGTTGTTTCAATGCTGATGAGACAATAGGTCGAGCGCGAGAATGTGGATCCATGATGTGTCTTATCATAGGTGGAATTTAAATCTGAATCTGAACTTTGATCTTCGACACATTGACATCAAAACAACTTGTCATTTGCAAGTGCAATCAACCCCAATCCACTACGTAAGAGCTTGTGTAGCCATAAGCAGTTTTTATAAAAAGTTACTCATGCGACTAAGTGTGTGGGTGTCGGGGAAAGCTGTGTATATAAATTGACTTATTTATCGAGTAAAACTATTATTTTAGTGCATTCATGTAAAATTTTATATAAATGTGATTATTAATTCGTGTTTTATCTCTAGTTAAACAGAATCATAATGGCAACTGAGGCGATGATGGTCAAAATTGAGCATGGCGCTGTAATTAAATTTCTCACTAAGCAAGGAAAAAGTCAAAAAATTATTCATGAAGAGACGGTGGCTGTTTACCAGGATTCCGCACCTCCATTATAAACTTTGCAAAAGTGGTCAAGTGAGTCCAAGAGAGGCAGACGGAACATTGTAGACGACCTGCGCTCCGGCGCCCCTGCTACTGCTTGTACGGAAGAAAGCATCAAAAATGTCGAAAAAACTTATTCTTGAGGATGCCCGTATAAAGGCGAAAATGATGGCAGAGATCATCAATCTTTCAACTGGTACCATTCACACCATTTCTCATGAACATCTTAACCTTTCAAAGGTCAGTGCAAGCTGGGTGCCACGAGTACTCACAGCGCCTCCGAAAAAAGTGAGAATCGCATACTGTAGAGAGCTTTTGGAGATGTGTAGTGAGAACGCGGACGGTATTATGGATCTAATTGTTACTGGGGACGAAACATTGTGTTCACCACTATGACCCTTTTTTATAATTGGAGCGCACTAAAGGGATTGTTTATATCCTTAAATGACTGGAATTAAGTCACAGCACGGGCCGAAGTTAAAGGACGAGAGGGCAAGGAGGTACCGATGCACATTGGTTTAAAATGCCTCTGGATTGTAATGGGGGGGGGGGGGATACTAGGCTGGGAAGATCAGTCCATATTCGTGTGGTGCGGCTGAAGAACGAGTCTCTTAACTTAACTGTACGTCTGAAGGTGGGCTTAAGGGTGAACGGGTGAGTACTCCTAGCGAGGCGGGTATTGTGGGTGAATTCTTGAAGTGGAGGAATGCAGCTGGCTAACTCGTTAGAGCATTTTTTGTTAAAATAGCGATAAAATAGTGATAGAGACGCAACATTTCTTCGATGTTCAAGCGAGTCGATTGACCTTGCAGCATTATTATCACCAATAAGTTGTATCGCAACGGAGCAACGGAGTCGAGAAAGGCCAAAACGGTTTGACGTCGAAAAGCTACAATCGCAGCTGATTGCTGGGAACTTTGCCGACCGAGTCTCCCGGAAACTCGCCCAGAGTTCGACGCTTCCTGCACTAAGCATAGAAGAAGAATGGAAACGTTGTCAAGAAGCCATCAAAGATGCTGCCACTGATGTGCTGGGTTTCACGTCACCACCCAGAAGGAACCCATGGTTTGACGACGAGTGCAGGCAAGCGCACGCAGCTAAACAAGACGCCTATAAAGCGACGCTGCATCGAACAACGCGAGCTTTTCGTGAACTCTACGAACAAAGAAGAAGGGAAGAGCACCGGCTTCTCAGAAGGAAGAAGAAGGAACATGAGAAGCGCGCGGTCGAGGAAATGGGGAGGTGTTTTGGCAGGAATGAAGTCCGAAAGTTTTACCGAAAGGTAAAACAACTATCCGGAGGATACAAGGTTCGGACCAAGGCCTGCCGGGACCAAAATGGACAACTAGTAGTAGAGTCGCAGTCTGTGCTGAGAATCTGGAAGGATCATTTCTGCAGACTCCTAAACGGCGATGACGACCCAAATCCCGCTGTTAGGCAGAATGTTCCACTCAATTTGGACGATGATAGACAAGCATTCCGTCCCCCCGACTTAGACGAGGTGAGGATAGCAATATCCAAGCTAAAGTCGAACAAAGCTGCTGGAGCGGACGGACTGTCCGCAGAACTATTTAAAGCAGCTGGAGATGACCTGGCTGGGCGCATGCACCAGCTCATCTGTAAGATATGGTCGGAGGAAAGCATGCCCGATAAGTGGAATCTCAGCGTCGTTTGCCCGGTCCACAAGAAAGGAGACCCCTTTGACTGCGCCAACTACAGAGGGATTAGTCTCCTGAACATCGCATACAAGATCCTCTCTGCCGTATTGTGTGAGCGTCTGAAACCATTTGTCCATGACCTGATAGGTCCCTATCAGTGTGGTTTCAGACCAGGGAAGTCCACAATAGACCAGATCTTCACATTACGGCAGATCCTGGAAAAGACCCAAGAAATGCAAATTGACACTCACCACCTATTCGTCGATTTCAAGGCTGCATATGACAGTGTGCATAGAGACGAGCTATACAGTGCCATGTCTAGTCTTGGCATTCCTACCAAACTCGTCAGATTGTGTAGGATGACGATGGAGAACTCTCGCTGCTCCGTCAAGGTCGGTAACGAACTCACCGAGACCTTCAATGTCAAAAAAGGTTTTAGACAAGGCGACGCACTGTCATGTGACTTCTTTAACATCATTCTTGAGAAGATCGTGCGTAACTCACAAGTCAACACCAGAGGCACGATCTTCCAAAAGTCAGTTCAACTGTTAGCTTACGCTGATGACATTGACGTGATTGGACGAACACAGCGAGCCGTCAATGAGGCGTTTGCTGGCATTGAAGCGGAAGCGGTTAAAATGGGTCTTGCGGTAAATGAGGGCAAAACGAAGTACATGCTGTCATCAAGGAAGGACACACAACATCGACGTCTCGGACGGAGCGTCACACTAGGCAGCAGAAACTTCGAGGTAGTTAAGGACTTCGTCTACCTCGGCTCCGCGGTAAACAGGGACAACAACATCAGTACCGAAATCAAACGCAGAATCACTCTTGCCAACCGCTGTTTCTTTGGGCTCAAGAGGCAATTGAGTAATAAAGCCCTCTCTAGAAGGACTAAACTAGCTTTATATAACAGCTTGATCATCCCCGTCCTACTATATGGCGCAGAATCTTGGACGTTAGCAAAGGCGGATGAGGAAGCCCTTAGTCTTTTCGAGAGAAAAGTTTTGCGTGCGATTTTTGGTCCTGTTTGCGTTGATGGCATCTGGAGGAGAAGATTTAATGACGAACTCTATAGGCTGTACAGCGACATGCGCCTGGTTAAGCGTCTACGGATACAACGCTTAAGATGGCTAGGCCATGTAGAGCGTATGGACACCACTGCTCCGGCCCGAAAAGTCTTTGAATCCGAGCCATTGGGACAACGCAACAGAGGACGACCTAGACTGAAGTGGCGTACACAAGTGGAGAAGGACCTCAACCAACTTGGAGTGCGCAACTGGAGACAGCTGGCGAAAGATCGTGCTGGCTGGAGAGGCATGTTGGTTGAGGCCCAGGTCCACCCCGGACTGTAGCGCCACAAGAAGAAGAAGAAGAAGAAGTTGTATCGCTCGCTGTTGGATTCTATCTAATATGTGCAGAGAGGTCTTAGGAACAGCGGACCAGATAGGAGCGTTGTACTCAAGCCTAGGGCGGATGTACGCCTTATATATTGTTGCCAGTTCAGAAGGGGTCAAGTATTTCTTGCATCGCTTTAAGAAACCTAGACATTTCGCTGCATTTTTGGCGATATCGAATATATGATCGTTCCAACTTAGTATTGAGTTCATACACGTACCGAGGATGGAAAGTCGTTCAGTTTCAACAATGCAAGAGCCATTCTAGGTAATGGCAGGTAGTTTTGAGAACGCTTGAGTGACAGTAGACAGCAATGAGTTTTGGAAGCATTATATTCCACTCTATTCTTTTTACCCCAATCAATTATGCTGTCAAGATCGGAATTTAATGAGCTTAATATACGCTGCCGTTCCAGATCAATGGTCAAAGAATAGGGACGAGAACCGAGGAACGAATATGAAAAGCTGAGGGTACTGTCATCAGCGAAGGAGTGAATTGGATTAGGTGTAACAGGCAGGAGATCATTTATAAAAATGCCCAGGGGAACACCAGCATTAATATGGTGAATATCAGACTTGAACCCATCCAATTCAACTTGTATTGAACGGTTCGGTGCGAAAATGGACTTGTCCCATGGAAAAACCTACGATCTCGGGTACAGGCACGGACAGAGTGCAATCTGGAAGCGTTGAGCTGGCTGCCAAATGTGCAGCTAACAGATTTGCTTTGTCCAAAGAGCTGACAGCTTGAATGTCATTGCAAATGAGCGTTGGAATTGAAGACGAGGCAGAAGTTTTTTACGAATGACCAAAAGTTTTTGCTGCCCTTGGGACACTGCAGCACTTTTTGCCTCAAATTTTGATCATACAAGAATTCAACACGTCTTATTAAAGTATTGCAATCATTTCGGGCCGTTTTGAATTGCTTCCGGTTTTTCTCAGAAGGATTGGCTTTGAAAAACCGGAAGCTTATTTCTCTCAACCTGATACCCTCTTTGCAGCTCGAGTGGTACCGCGCGTTTGTCTTCGGTGAATGCAAACAAAAGTTCATGCAATGGCATAAAAAAGGAACAGACCCCCGAAGAAGTTCAAAGTCACTCCGTCTGCCGGAGAGCTCATGGCCACAGTTTTTTGGGACTCAAGGGGAATTTTGCTAATTGATTCCAAAAAAAGAGGTGAAACCATTAACGCCACATCCTATGCTTCCACTTTGCATATTTTTCGGAAGGAAATTACAAAGAAAAGACGGGGTAAACTCGCAGCGGGTGTGTTGCTTCTTCATGACAACGCTCCTGTTCACACGCCGTGGGTTTCCAACACCCATCTTATAGTCCAGACCGTGCCCCTAGTGATTATTTCCTGTTTCCCCGGATTTTAAAAAAATGTCTTTGTGGAAAAAGATTTTCGGATGATCAAGAACTCAAGTAAGCTATAAATGGGTATTTTGCAGAGAAAGAGGAAATTTATTTTTTTGGGGGTTTAAAACCAACCCTCAAGCAAATGCATTGATGTTAGGGGAGATTATATTGAAAAATGAAAACAGTTTAAATTGAATTCGCATTTTATTTCATATCGATACCGAGAATATATGGAACGCCCCTCGAATATGGAGCGACTGAAGTCTCATGGCATAGCAATTGACATCATCTACTAAGGAAGAGGGTTGAATTTACGCCGCCAACAACAGACAACAGACGTTGCATGGGATAACTTTTTAGAAAGGCCCAAATAATAATGAAGTGCCCAGTCTCTTGGATATTGTTTTTGTTTCTGATCTCAAGCGAGTTCGACTATTTGACTAACTTTCTGTTAAGGGAACATGATCTACTGTTCTGTACTCTTGCTATTGTCTCTTCTCATGTTGCAATGCTAGCTACTTTCACGTTTCCTGATATTAATAATCTGAATTTGAAATCCCTGTTAGAAACTTTGAACTGGGATTTTTGTAGATGTGCAACTAATTTTAATGATAAACAGAAGAAAATTGTTTCTATTCGCAATATTCCTTGCCCATGGTGTACTGAGTATATCATCCACTCTATTAAAAAGGAAAAAAAATCGGCTCTTTCAATAATTGGTTAGCTTTTACTAAAGCTCGTAATGGTAGTAATGCGTAATAATGCGAAGATTTTGTGTAAATAGTTCTTAACTCTCCTCCCAAATCTCTCTGAAGAAATCTTCGTCAGACGGTTATGAATGACAAAAGTTGTATTATACTCAAGATCGACCCTGAAGTATTAAATCACTGTTTTCTAGGGAATAATTCAGTTGATACTCCAGGATTTGATTTTAACGGCCCCAATACTAGTTTTTACAATCAGGTTGATTTTCAGGCGGTGAATGAAGTTGAAGTGATCATCGTGATGAAGTGATCTCATCATCGTTTGTCCGGTCCACAAGAAAGGAGGCCCCTTCGACTGAGCCAACTAACGAGATATCAGTCTCCTTAACATCGCATATAAGATTTTCTCTGCCGTATTGTGTGAGCATCTGAAACCGTTCGTCAACAATCTGATAGGTCCTTATCAGTCTGCTTTTAGGCGAGGGAAGTTCACAATTGACCAGATCTTCACATTGCGGCGAATCCTAGAAAAAACACAAGAAGTGGAAATCGACACTCACCACCTATTCGTCGATTTTAAGGCCGCATATGACAATGTGCATAGAGACGAGCTATACAGTGCCATGTCTAATTTTGGCATACCTACCAAACTCGTCAGATTTTGTAGGATTACAATGGAGAACTCTCGCTGCTCTGTCAAGGTCAGCAGCGATCTCACCGAGACCTTCGCTGTCAAAAAAGGATTAAGACAAGGTGGCGCACTGTCATGTGACTTCTTTAACATCATTCTTGAGAGGATCGTGCGAAACTCACACGTCAACATAAGAGGCACGATCTTCCATAAGTCCGTTCAATGGCTAGCTTATGCGGATGACATTGAAGTGATCGGCCGAACTCAGCGAGCCGTCAACGAGGCGTTTGCTATCATCGAAGCGGAAGCGGCTAAAGTGGGACTGGTGGTAAACGAGGGCAAAACGAAGTATATGCTGTCATTGAAGAAGGACGCAGAACATCGACGTCTCGGAGAGAGCGTCACTATGGGCAGCAGACACTTCCAGGTAGTCAAGGGCTTCATCTACCTCGACTCCGCGGTAAACAGGGACAACAACATCAGTACCGAAATCAAACGCAGAATCACTCTTGCCAATCGCTGTTTCTTTGGGCTCAAGAGGCAATTGAGTAATAAAGCCCTCTCTCGAAGGACTAACCTCGCTTCATATAACAGCTTGATCATCCCCGTCCTACTATATGGCGCAGAATCTTGGACGGTAGCAAAGGCGGATGAGGAAGCCCTTAGTCTTTTCGAGAGAAAAGTTTTGCGTGCGATTTTTGGTCCTGTTTGCGTTGATGGCATCTGGAGGAGAAGATTCAACCACGAACTGTATGGACTGTACAGCGGCATGAGCCTAGTCAAGCGTCGACGGATACAACGCTTAAGATGGCTAGGCCATATAGAGCGTATGGACACCACTGCTCCGGCCCGAAGAGTCTTCGAATCCGAACCAAAGTGACAACGCAACAGAGGACGTCCTACACTGATTCTCGCACACAAGTGGAAAAGGACCTCAACCAACTTGGAGTGCGCAACTGGAGACAGTTGGCAAGAGATCGTGCAAGCTGGAGAGGCATGTTGTTTTAGGCCCAGGTCCACCCCGGACTGTAGCGCCATCCGAAGAAGAAGAAGAATGAAGTTGAAGTGGCTGGTTACGTAATTAGCATAAAATTAAATGCAATTGCTGATGATGGTATTCGACTTTCGTTAATTAAACTTATTTTACCTAGCATGCTGATACACCTCACTCATTTTATAAACCACTGCATCGTTACATCAACTTTTCCAGACGCTTTGAAATTTGCCAAGGTAATTCCTATTGCCAAGAAAAAAACTTTTGCAACGTCGCCAATCCGATCAGTTTACTAACATCTTTCAAATGTTTTCGGGAGAGATTGGGCTGGGGAAATCGAAGGACATTTTAATAGAAATTGGTTGTGGAATGCCTTCCAATCGAATCTCAGGCAAAAATATAGCTGTGCTTCATTCATGGTAAAAGTCTTAGACGATATACGACATGAATTTGATGGTGGTATGCTAACTGTTCTTTGTCTTCTTGACTTCTTCAAGGCATTTGACAAAGTCAACCATGTAATTTTATGTTGAAAGCTTGGACACACACAGAAAGTTACCATTGGAACCATCAACTCCAGTCCTAGGTATTTTATTCGCGGTGTTCCGCAGGGTTCCGTTTTGGGTCCAATACTTTCTTACATGTAAGTTTCCACCTCTACGCGGATGATGTTCAACTCTATTTATCGCTTTCATTTGCTAAAGTCAATGTACTCACTAATTATACTAAATAGGATCTATCAGCGATATGTAAATGGGTCTCCAGAAATTGACTTTAACTAAATCCGTCTAAGTTTCAGGACATATCTATCGCTAATATATCGCTTGAGTTTTAACATATTCTTATATCTGCGTTTCAGGGACTCGTTGAGTCATAAACCAGCCTTGGATTTGCCATCAGTCGAAACTGATCGTGTCACAATCATATAAAAGCTACGATTAGCCCTATTTATGGCTGCCTGCGTAAGATATGAATATCTGCAAGTTTTACTCGTCTGCTAGAACGGACGTACTGTTTGCCTAGCTAATTAAAGAAGTTGGAGATGAGCTAGTCAGGCGCGTTCACCAGCTCCTTTCTAAGGTATTGTCGGAAGAAAGCAAGCCCGATGTGTGGAATCTCAGTGTCGTCTTCCCGCTTCTTAAAAAAGGAGACAATCCTCATATTGTCTATAAGATCCTTTCTGCCGTACAAGATCCTGATATATTTTTAACACTGTGGTTTCAGGACAGAGAAACCCATGATAGACCAGATCTTCACTTTACTGCAGATCCTGGAAGAAACACAAGAAGTGCAAATCGACACTCACCACCTATTCGTCGATTTTAAGGCCGCATATGACAGTGTGCATAGAGACGAGATATACAGTGCGTTGTTTAGCTTTGGTGTTCCTACCAAACTCGTCAGATTTTGTATTATGACGATGGAGAACCCTTACTGCTCCGTTAAGGTCGGTAGCGAACTCACTGAGACTTTCAATGTCAAGAAAGGTTTTAGACAAAGCGACGCAATGTCATGTGACTTCTTCAACATCATCCTCGAGAAGATCAAGCGCAACTCACAAGTCAGCACCAGAGACACGATATTCCGAAAGTCGGTTCAATTGCTAGCATACGCTGACGACATCGACGTGATTGGACGAACACAGCGAGCCGTCAATAAGGCGTTTGCTGGCAATGAAGCGGAAGCGGCTAAAATAGTAATAATTGTTGGCGCTACAGTCCAAAGGGGGACCAGGGCCTAGCTTGCTCATCAACTACTCGTTGTGCGCGCTACTGTTCTCCCACGAGTAGAAGGGACCTACAGTTTTTTGCCGACTCCGAACGGCGAAATTTGAGAAGCTTTCTTAGACAGTTATTACTCAGTGAGTGTTGTCAGCAGCTCGAAAGAGGTGGTGCCGTGAAATATTAGAAAAATTGGTGTTGAACTGGGAGTCGAACCTAGACCCTTCGGCGTGTGAGCGTCGCACTCTACCCACTACGCCACGGCGACCACAAGCGGCTAAAATGGTTCTGGTGATTAATGAGGGCAAAATAAAGTACATGCTGTCATCAAAAAAGGACACAAAACAGGCAGCAGAAAATTCTAGGTAGTGGTAGGCAACAACACCAGTACCGAAATCAAACGCAGAATCGCGCTTTCCAATCACTGTTTCTTTGGCCTCAAGAGGCAATTGAGTAATAAAGCCCTCTTTGCGGGCTCATATAACAAGTTGTGCATCCCAGTTCTACATTATGGCGCGGAAACGTGGACGTTACTAAAATTGGACGAGGTTGCCCTTAGTCTTTTCGAGAGAAAAGTTTTGCGTGGGATTTTCGGTCCTGTCTGCGTTGATGACTCTATGATGTTGATGACTTTATGATGTTGATGACTCTATGGGCTGCACAGCGACAAGCGCCTGTCAAGCGTTTTCGAATACAACGCGTTAAATGGCCAGGTCATGTAGAGCGTATGGACACCACTGCTCCGGTCCCAAAAGTCTTAGAATTAGTGCAATTGGGACAACGCAACAGAGGACGAAGGACGGGCTACGATGCGGCACACAAGTGGAGAAGGACCTCAATCAACTTCGAGCATGCAGCTGGAGGCAGCTGGCGAAAGATTGTGCGTGAGATTGAACACGTATAAATTCTGTGGAATTTTCTTTTTTGCACAACGCAGTTAAAAGTGCAAAATCATGAATGGCTCGGAGAATCCAGACGCCTGACAGACTATTATTACGCCCTCAATGATTCATGAACATGCACTTCTCTCCCTTCTTCGTCTATACACTTGGCAATTGTATCCGTCTCCGTCCTCGTATCCGCCCAGAATAACATCCACGAATGATTTAATTTTTGGCACCATTAATTGGAAGCGATTCGATTGCAAATGTGCCTCGCTCTCGTAAAATCTCAATTACGACCTCCGACCTGGCAGCATGTGTACACACAGTTCTGCCGAGACATCATCAATTTCCATCGGCGACAGACTTCGCTTAACCGAAATGCACAGGACCGCGCCATATGGGCACGTACATGAATGTATCTGAAATTGGCGCTTCAGTCTCATCTGCATCCCTCCCGATTTCAAATTCACCAAGGACATGTGCAGCAGCGAACAATTTAACTCATACACGGACACCCTTCGTGATTTTCCGTCTCAAGAATATTGCAATGGGTTGTAGTCCCATTATCTGATGATATCACCATGTCCCATCCGCCCGGCCAAACGGTTCCCGCTGTTATTCCACTTACGGTGTAATTGTGCAACCAGACACAGAATTACAAATTCCAACATTCAACGTCTGAATGTTTTATAAACGGCGAATGGGTTTGGAGACGAGTCAAGTTCGTTTCCACTGCTGTGAGCTCGTGGCACATGAGTTGCGCGTGAGGTGGAGAACTCCTACGTACATCTAGGTAGGTATGCATGTTGTGTAGGTATTTGAGTATACCTCAAACCCGATCTAACGAAGAGATTTGCAGACTGGGATGTGAGAGCTTCAACTGTGTCCTGGTGAATGTCGATTTGATTGCTGGAATTTCTGCCAACATTGTCACGATGCCTGCAGCTGCAATGTCAAATTTGATTTCCAGCGTTTACAGAGTGGGAACATATAGAGTGCCACAAGGTTGTTTGTTGGTTTCTTGTGACTCCTAATACAGCAGCGAGACTGGAATGATATTTGCCAAGGGACAATGAATATCTTTGCGGGTGAAGTTAATGTGATTAAGTGTCACATTATAATTCTCTGTGTAACAGAAGGTGGTGCGTTGCTGACGAAGAACTTTCATTGAAGTTTGTTTGCTTTCTAAACTGTTTAACGTGTGAAATGTGAGTTATTCTGCTTGTGAGCGGAATGCTTTACGGGTTAATGCTTGATTTAATAATGATTTCTTTGCAAGACTGGCGCTCAATCAGATGCGCTTTGCCGATTCTTTAGATTCTGTGAACGAGGATACGCAATTTTTTTTAAACGCAATAAAGTCTCCTCAACAAATGTTTTGTTTCATCATTTCTTTTTCAAAAATGTATTTTTATGCCTCAACTCGGGTGGAAGTGCTACAATTCAAGCACAAGCTGTGGAGATATATTGCTTACTGTCTCCTCCGATCGGTCAGAGCTTCGTTGCGAACTCCAGTCTAGAAAATTTGAACATTAACGTTATTCAAGGTAGTTTTCTGGGTGGAAGCATGTGGTTACTGTAGTGTTTAAAATCTGTAGATTCTCAAATATTGTAAATAATTCTCCAATAATAAGAATAGAGCTGCTCAAATGGCCACCATATGGTAATGAAATAGAAAAAAAAAGTCTTAAAGGAAAATGTGCAAAAAAATTTCGAAAATAAAGAGCACCTCCCAAAATATAAAGCGATACGGAGCTCGTATCGGTAGTAAATGATGTATACATCATTCGAAAGGTCTTGACACAACCTACAAAATGACGCTATGCATGATTTAGATATTGCGTTCAACAGTTGTAGACGTGTAAACATGGATTTTACTAACGCCAAGAATTCGGGTTATTTTAAGGTTTTCCTTCGTTAAAGGCAAATCCGGCAGAGAAACATTTCGTGAGATAAATTGTGGTTTGGGGGATGATACTCTACCACTTCGCGGAGGAATGGTTTCAATGATTCAGAGCCGGTGAACACGAAACCATGGATAAGCCAACCGGCGGAAAACCTGTGACGACGAATACCGACGACGAATCATGGAAATCATCGAGTTAGACCGGAATGTGGCATCTCGTGACATTGCCCAGAAAATGGGCGTTCTTCACGAAATTCTTTTGAACCATCTGCAGAAGGCTGGATACGAATAAAGCTTGATGTTTGTGTGCCGCATGATTTGACGCAAAAAAACCTTCTGGACCAAATTAATAACTGGATCAACGACGAAAATGGATCACATACGACAATATCAAGCGAAAACGGTCGTGATTGAAGGCCGGTAAATCGTCCCAAACAGTCACCAAGCCAGGATTAACGGCCAGGAAGGTTTTTCTTGGTGTTTGGTGGGATTGGAAGGGAATCATCCACTATGAGCTGCTCCCATATGGCCAGACGCTTAATTCTACCATCTACTGCGAACAACTGGACTGCTTAAATCAGGCGATCGACCAGAGGCGTTTAGAATTGGACAACAGGAAAGGTGTAGTGTTCCACCAAAAAACGCCAGGCCACAAACTTCGTTGATGACTCGTCAAAAGCTATGGGAGCTCGGATGGGAGATTTTATCGCATCCACCATATAGCCCGGACATAGCGCCAAGTGATTACCACCTGTTCCTGTCCATGGCGAACTCCCTTGGTGGTGTGAAGTTGAACTCAAAAAAAGCTTGTGAAAAGTGGCTGTCCGAGTTCTTCGTAAATAAGGATGGGGGCTTCTACGAGGGGGTATGAAGTTGCAGTCTAGTTGGAAACAGATTGTCGAACAAAACGGCGCATATTTGAACTAAATTCGATCACTATAACACTTTTTATGAAGCATTGAATGAAGAGCAAAAAAGCGGAAGGGAACTATTGTGATATGACAACCTCATTGTTTCCTATCTAACATATAAATTTGTGAGGAGTTCTAATACAAGAAAAAACTAGTTACACAAATGTGTGACAAGTTTGTAATATCGGGGTTCAACAGGGACTGCCCCAAGGCGGCGTCCTGTCTCCTCTCCTATGGTGCATGCTGGTCGATTAATTGCTTTCTGCTTTGAATAGTTCCATCATCTACGCCCAGTCTTATGCAGATTATGTTGACATACTTGTTACCCGAGCATGCCTTTCGACCGTATGTACAAGTGGACAACCGGCTCTTTACATGATCCATAATTTGTGTACTAGGAATAGGCTTTTAGTCAACCCTCTTAAAGCTGAGATTGTTCTCTTTACGAGAAGGAGGAATATGACTGGTTTGACTCAACTGGTACTTAAAGGCGTCAACATCCCTCTTTCCAATAAAGCCAAATAGCTAAGTGTTATCCTGGAAAAGACACATTGAGACAAAAACCTCCAAGGCGCTGTCAGTCTTCTGACAATAGAAGGGAGTTTTTGGCAAAACCTGGGGTCTGTCACCCAAAAGATCCGTTTGGATCTACACATCAATGAGAAGACCACCTCTCTCTTATGCAACAGTCGTTTGGTAGAATAAGCTTTCACGCAAATACGTGAATACTGCTTTCACCAAGTTCAAAGAACAGTTTGTCTCGGCTGCACAGGGGCTTTCCCCAGCACCCCTGGCTCTGCTCTTGATGCTCTGATTAATCTCCCCTTTCTTGATCACCACCATTTAGGATGTACATTTAAGGCTATCTCTCGATTAAAAAAGGAATGGTCTTTGGCTCCACTCGCACTGGAGCTTTGATAACCTCCCACACCCCTTCTCCAATGATATTACCCTCATGGACATGACGTCTGATGCGAGGTCGCCAATAACACACTTGCGAGGCTTATACAAAGTCGACTTTTCCCATGTCCTGGAGTGGATCTGGGCAGAAACTCAACCGGGAAGGGAATGTAGTCGGATTTGTACGGACGGCTCAAAGACGACAGAGGATTCTGAAGCTGGGTACATCGTGGTAGACGACAACACAAGACTTCACGCTTCCTTAGATAACTTCGCGTCGGTCTTCCAGGCGGAAGAATAAGTAATCCTAATGGTCACCAACTACATTGAGAAGAACAGTTGGAAGGGGCGAAGTATCTGTGTCTGGGTCGATACCCAAGCTGTGTTTAAGGCCTTAATCAACTCTTTAACCACTCCCAAGATAGCAAAAGTCCTTCCTCAACTTGTTCGGCAAGCTGAGCTCACTACTACTTGTCTGGGTCCCGGGCCATCACGGTATGCTGGATAACCAGACTACCGATGAACTAGCTAGGCTAGGTTCGGTAGAAGGATTCGTAGGGCCAGAACTCTCCTTGGGACTACCTGTATCCTTCGTTAGGACCTCCGCCGACGGTTGGGTCTCCCAACAGCACAACCAGAGATGGCGTTACTCTCCAGGGTGCAGGTTGACCAAGCGCATTCTCCTGAAGGTTAGCAAGAAATTCGCGGCTTTCCTGCTATCTCTAGACAGAAATGAGTGCAGACAACTTGCCGGCGTTCAAACGCGACACTTTACACTCACTACGCACCTAAGTCGGCTTGGTGCGACGCCTGTGGAGAAAGAAGACACTTCAGACCACTTACTCTATCAATGCCCCACCATTGCTTGTATCAGGTGGCGGCTGTTTGAAAACCTAAGATCCTTCTTACAGAAGCGCCTTCTGGTCTTTCTTTGAAATACCAAGAAAATACATTTAATGAAGGGTACTGCTTGGTAGGTTGTCTGATATTATATGTCTGGTATTTAAATCTGAGAGCTCCAGTGCAGTGTACCCCAACCTAAAAAAAAAAGATATTTTTGATTTGCATCTTAACTAGGCGTAGAATCGGGTTTTAGCATGTTTTGTCAACTGATATCGCCAACAATTAAATCACGAAACCATTAAACTCCAGAGTGAGTTAGGTCTTTACTGGACATGCTATATTCCTTGAAGCCCCGACTTTCCATTAAGTCGGTGGATCTGGGTGATCCAAGTAACAAACTTTAACAGTCAGCAAAGGGCATATGATACGACAATATCGCACACAATTTTCCGTTGCCCACCGCAGCTTAGTAAGCTCTTAGAACTACGAACTTAAAACCCCTTTCTTACATAAACCATACAAACCAATTAAATTTGATGTGTTTTTGATGTCGGCTGTCCCCAACAAAATGATGAACCAGCTTCAACTGATTTGTAAGCGCGACAGGGACTAGGGCCTAGCATGCTCATCAATTACTCGTTTTGTGCACGCTACTGTTCTCTCACGAGTATAAGGGACCCACAGGTTTTTTCCGGCTCCGGGCGTTGAAGTTTACAAAGCTGACAGTATTAATCTTTGAGTGTTGTCAGCAGCTCGAAAGAGTTGGTACCGTGGGAAATTTGAGGTGTTCAGCTGGGAATCGAACCTGGACTTTCGGCGTGTGAGCGTCGCACGCTACCCACTACGCCACAGCGGCCACATGGACAGTATTGACACCCTTTAAATAATAACTTTGGCAGCAGTACCATCTTCTAACCATGAAATGAATAGTTTTTTGTAACGCAATATACTGCGCAAGCACAGTCGCACTTTTTATGTCGATGCATCTCTTAATCAAGATACACTTAAGGCAAAACACTCTTATTCACAATCAATTTTACCCAGTGGCTATTCCTAATCACACAAGGGACACGTTGCGTTATTCTAATTGAGAGTTCCGCAAGGATTGACGTTCTATTCCTTATTCACTTGATGGGCGATTGCTCCCCAGTAAGCCGGCTATAAATTATTAAATTTTTTTATGTATATCACTTATACAATAATTGACGTTCAGAGTTTATTACGCTCTGTTACTTCTATTTATTTCATTGCTTTGCTTTCCTTTTTGGAGCCGTCTTGGCTAAACGGAGGAGAGGACTCTTGGGATAGTTTTCGTCTCTGACTGTGTGTTTGGTCTGTGCTGTTGCGTTGTACAATGGCGAACGATTTGTGCAAGCTATACACAGAGGGGGAAGAAAATGTGAACATACATATCTTAATACATAATTAAATTTAATGAACTTCACCGCAGGTTTGTTCCCTAAAAGGTATAACAATTTTGATGCTAGTGCTAAACTACACTCACAACATGCACAAGCCAGAATTGTCTACATAAATTAAAAAAACTCATGAAAATTATTCTGTTGAGAAATTCTTCCTGCTTCAAGTTAACAGAAATGCTTGTTAAAACGTAAAATAGGGAAAACCGCTTTCAGATTGGCTGGTTTTGTTTTAATTAAGCATTGTTAAGACGTTCATTAAACTCTGCTGTAAGCAATTTTTGTTTGTTTTTTCTTTTTTTTTGTTGGATGTTGGGATGAACTGCACTGGAGCGCTCAGACTCAAATACTGGTACATTGTAGTTTCAGGTAGTAACTTCCATTTAATGCAATTTCTTAGTTTTCCGAAGAAAAACCAAGAGGCGCTTCTGTGATATAGAATTCAAATTTTCGGTTGCCACCACATCAGCATCAAATAGCCGCCACCTGATACGAGCGAAAGCGAGGCACAGACAGAGAAAGTACTCTGAAAAGTCTTTACCTTCTACACAGGCGTCATAGTGTGACATCACTAAGCGCAATCCGACTTAGGTGCGAAGCGAAAGTAAAGTGTCCCGTTAGTACGCCGATAAGTCGTCTGCACTCATTTATGTCTAGAGATAGCAGAAAAGACGCGGATTTCTTGCTGACCTTTGGAAGCATACTCTTGGTCATCCTGGAGAGCCACGCCATCTTTGCTTGTGCTGTAGGGAGACCCAACTATCGACGAAGGCCCTAACCAAGGATGCAGGTAGTCCCAAGGTGTGTTCGGGCCCTTCGAATGCCTCTTTTGAAACTTGCCAAGCAATGAGCTGAAGCATACTTGCAAAGTATACGAAACCATTTCCTATTTTATGTAAGAAATTAAATCTTCTTCAGCAAATTCTTTATTTGGTCTTTGAAAACTTTTTACCACTTAAAACGTTCATCGGATATCTCGTTTCCCGTAATGTCCCGGGACCTAGACAAGTCGTAGTGAACTCAGCCTGCCTACCAAGTTGAGGGAAGACTTGCATTCTTGAACTATCATGAAAGTGGTTAAAGGGTTGGGTTAGGTCTTAACCACAGCTTGGCTATCGCTACAGACACAGATACTTCGCCCCTTCCAACTATTCCTCTCAATGTAGTTGGTGGCCATTAGGGTCGCGAAGGCCTCCGCATGGAAGACCGACGAGAAGCTATCTAGGAAAGCGTGAAGTCTGACGTTGTCGTATTACACGATGTACCCAGCTCCAGAATCCTCCGTCGTCTTGGAGCCGTCCGTGAAAATCTGGGTTGAGTGTCTGGCCACAGCCAGTCCAGGAAACGGGAAAAGTCGACTTTGTATAAGCCTCGCAACTGTATTATTGGTGACCTCGCATCAGACGGCATATCCATGAAGCTAGTGTCATAGGAATAGCTTAAAGGAAGAATCACATGCGAAGAACCTTTCAGAGGCAAACTTCAACGTCATATTTTGGACTTTTTAAGCATTTCTCGAAACATCTTACAAATGATGCTGAATTTCGTTTAAAACCAACTTTTCAGTGAGCTGAAGCATACTTGCTAGGAATACGAAATCGTTCCTTGTTTTATGTTAGAAATTAAATCTTCTTCAGCAAATTCGTTGTTTGGTTTTTCAGAAATTTTTACCACTTAGCCTGTTCGAAAAATGACTACTTGCTAACAAGAATTTTTTCCTCCGTGACGAGAGTCCATTACAGTTACTTATTCCCTATTTTTTGCTATTGTAGTAAAAGAACTACTATTGCAGTAAATGCCAAGAATTCGGAAAAACACTATGATAACTAAAACAGATAATGATGCGAATTTATTGTTCTTGACAAACGTCAACTTTGGTCGTTTCGCGATTCCGTCCGTCTCCTTGGCGGACCCTTGATAAGCAGCATCGCAAAGGCTTCACCGCCTTGGTGCAGCCAGAAGAAAACTAGTGAATTCTTCTAATCACATTTTAAGTTATGCTGATCCCTGTGCTAATGTAATATGCCTCCTTCGCAAGTGGGACCACAACATTGATTATAATATATTGTTAACCACGCAATAGAGCATAACTCCATTCAGCGTATAAAACGTACGATGTTCTACTTCGCTAAACCATTCTCCGCAGAGTAATTTATGATTTGTGGAAACCACTTCTGTTGTGCGAACAACAAACAAAAACAAGGACTGTGACTGTGACTGTATCCTTGTCATTAGATATGCGGTTTATGGAAATAAATCCCCAAAAAGAACCCATAAAGTTTGGTTTCTTTGCAAATTGTGCGCCTTCTTGCGCGCATCAAATGTAATCCCGCATGGAAGGCTAAGCTATACCTTCTGCTTTCTGAGAACCCCCCCCCCCCCCCCCCCCCCCCCCCGCCATCATTCTCAGCATGCTACAAGTGACTTTTCCACAGCACTTGTCTGGAAATTTGTCAAAGGTATAAACCACCAACACCTCCACCTGCAGACTACTATTGCAACCGCTTTAACCAGCAGTTTAATTAAAATGTCACACCTACTCGTATTGGGGAACGTGTTTGTCCGCAGTGAACCTGTTCCCCTATTTCTCCGGTCTACAAGCTTCTTTTGCTCGTTCTGAAGTCATGCATGCGACGTGTTCATGTGGTTGTGTGGGTGTCAAATCCCCTTGTTGGACTGGGTTTTGTTGCTCCCAAATGATACATAAATTGGTTATGACGGATGCACCCGTTCCTAGGAGCGCTTGAAATTCTAAACGAAATTCCGCGACGGTACAGAAGAAGTAGGGGGTAAGCACTCCATTTAATTTTCAAGGACATCTGCTTCACGCAAATTGCTTTTTTCGCAAAGACAAACAAAATCTTATTAAGAATCCAGATTCAGGGTGTAGCGAGGACGGGGTGAATTAGAAAGTAATACTTCTTCGTACTTCGTGCGGCGCTTAAGACCATCACATAACACTTTGAGGCGGGATCGTAAAAATCCAACGGTTTTGTGGAAACTTTTTGATGGGAGTTTGAAATTTGTTTTCACCATTAATTCCCCTAAGGAGGGTTCCTTTCATGTGCATTCTATTTTTAACACCCTGACATTACTTTTTACTTACCGGTCCGTGGGGATCCCCCACCAATAAAGCGGGCAAGCATTGAAATTGCACAAATTAAAAAGCGATCAGTAAACATTAGAGGGAGACTTTCTGATATTTCAAGGGTGCACTGCTGTGTTCGGCCATAACTGTGAGCTTTCCGCAAAAGGGGTGATTTCTTATCGGTGAAGTGCTTTTGAGAAAAGTTAAGTCATTAAGAGGCATACTCCTCAATCTTTGAGCTAAGTACTATCGTAATGCGGCGAGCTATTTGATGGGATACAGGCTTGTTGTATATCCCCAGGGACATATTCCCCAAATCCTTTGAAGCCCGTGGCATACTGAGTACATCAGCAGGAGGTCTTTTAGCATATATTCAATTTACTTGCTGTTGTCTGATGACACGTTTGACATGACTTGTTGTGTCTTCATTTGCTGTTAGACCATCTCCCTTGGCCCCGATTTCCAACACATTCAAATACATTGTAGACCTACGACGATGCCGAAGTGATCTGCAGTAGGAATTGAACTGACTTGTAGACGATATAACCTCTGGTTTTTATATGTGTCTCCTGTACTATTTCTTCAGTAAGCATTAAGTGAATTCACGAAACAGCTCATTTCCTTCCTAAAGTCCCGTGCAGGTGTCAGACAGTTAGGTTATCGCTGAGGTCTCAACAGCAGGCTCATTTCCTTCCTAAATACCCGTGCAGATGTTGGACAGTTAGATTAACGCGGAGGTCTTAACTTCAGTTTTTCCCCCGATATGCTCGTTGTGCGGATTCTGTTTACAGAGACTTTAAAACTCCAAGTAGTACTTGGTGAATGTGGGATTACAATGTGATGGCTCATACCTTGAGTTTGCCATAGTGCTAAGGTTTCACATAAAATCTCACTGTCACCTGCCGATGAGTGAGGTAAAATATTCCACCGTTCACAAAATATACAAGACAGGATCTTCTGGTCGACGATGACCAGACATATGTATATCTACCCCAATATTATTAATATTAATAATTATATTCCCCCGGACAGGAATTCTAAGCCATAGATTTTGTTCGAGTGTGTCACGGGCAGGTTTAAAGGGAGCAACTATTGTATGTCATAAGGGGCATCTCAAGGTGAAAGGCCAACTCACCTTTTCATGGTGTAGACAGTTATGCCAGACTGCCATGCTCTTCTACGGGTCAAGTAAGTAACTGCGGATTTTTCCTTAGAATGTAATAGACGATATTTTCATGAAAGGAAATAACTTAATTCTGCAACGTATTAACCATTTTAAGCAATGCCCTTTTGCCAGCATTCAAAGAGCATCATAATTCCACATTCATAAAACTTCTAGTATCCCAAAGGGGGACCAGGGCCTAGCTTGCTCATCAACTACTCGTGTTGTGCGCGCTACTGTTCTCTCACGAGTAGAAGGGACCTACAGTTTTTTGCCGACTCCGAACGGCGAAATTTGAGAAGCTTATTAAAAATTATTTTCACAACAGTCCAAAGGAGGACCAGGGCCTAGCTTGCTCATCAACTACTCGTGTTGTGCGCGCTACTGTTCTCTCACGAGTAGAAGGGACCTACATTTTTTTGCCGACTCCGACCGGCGAAATTTGAGAAGCTTTCTTAGACAGTTATTACTCTTTGAGTGTTGTCAGCAGCTCGAAAGAGACGTTGCCGTGAAAAACTCGAAAAATTAGTATTGAGCTGGGAGTTGAACCTAGACTCTTCGGCGTGTGAGCGTTGCACTCTACCCATTACGCCACGGCGACCACAAGGTTGTATATCTCCCGCTTTTTTTCTCTTCATTCAATGCTACATAGAAATTGTTACAATGATCGGATTTACTTCAAACATGCGCCGTTTTGTTCGATAATTTGCTTTCATCTAGACGGCAACTTCATAATACCCCCCTCGTAAAAGCCCCCCTCCTTATTTGCGAAGAACTCGGACAGCCACTTTTCACAAGCCTCTTTTGAGTTCAACTTCACACCACCAAGGGCGTTCGCCATGGACAGAAATAGGTGTTAATCACTTGGCGTTATGTCTGGGCTATATGGTGGATGCGATAAAACCTCCCACCCGAGCTCCTGTAGCTTCTGACGCATCATCAACGAAGTGTGTGGTCTGGCGTTGTCCTAGTGGAAGACTACACCCTTCCTGTTGGCCAATTCTGGACGCTTCTGGTCGATCGCCTGCTTCAAGCAGTCCAGTTTTTCGCAGTAGATGGTAGAATTAAGTGTCTAGACATATGGGAGCAGCTCATAGTGGATGATTCCCTTCTAATCCCACCAAACAGACAGCAAAACCTACCTGTCCGCCAATCCCGGCTGGGCCACTGCTTGGGACGATTCACCGGCCTTCAATCACGACCGTTTTCGCTTGGTATTGTCGTATCCATTTTTCGTCGCCAGTCACCATCAGCTTCAAAAATGGGTCGAGTTCGTTCCGTTTCAGCAGCATATTGCGACGTTGATTCGATCCAGAATGTTTTTTTGCGTCAAATCATGCGGCACCCAAACATAAAGCTTTGTTTTGTAACCAGCCTTCTGCAGATGGTTTAAAATGGTTTGGTGACTAACTCCCATCTCCTGGGCGATGTCACGAGACGCTAAATGGCGGTATAACTCTATGATTCCCATGATTCGACCGGTATTCGTCGTCACAGGTCTTTCGCCAGCTGGCTTATCCATGGTGTTGTTTTCACCGGCTCTGAATCGTCGAAACCATTCCTCCGCGGTTCGAAGTGATAGAAACCATACCCCCAAACACCATTAGTCTCACGGAAAGTTTCTCTAGCGGATTTGTCTTTAACGAAGGAAAACTTTAAAATAGTGCGGAATTCCTGGTATAATTGTTGAACGCAACATCCAAACTAATCATGCACAGCGTCGTATGTAGGCTATGTCAAGACCTTTCAAATGATGTATAGTAACGCCAATACGAGCTCTCTAGCGCTTTGTACATAACCGGAAAATTCAAAAGACAAAAAGGCGCAAGGGATATATTTGACAATCTTATATTTATAAGCTAAAAATTTAACCAGGTACGGTTTGACATCATCATCATTATTGAAATTTTTGCCATTCAAGGAACTTTGCATAAATCGAAATAAAAAGTAATGAGATGGTGCTAGGTCAGGACCATAAGGTGGATGTGGCAACACATCTCAGCCAAACACCAATGAGAGATTTGTGTGGCCTTGCATTGTCATGAAAACAAAACCTTTTCGATTTTTAAATTTTTCTCGCTTTTCTTGAACTGCATTGTTCAATTTTGTTAGTTGTTCAATGTAGACATTTGAATTGGTCGTTCGATTGGGGTTTAAGAGTTCAATTTGTACAATTCCTTTGTAACCCTACCAAACTGATAATATAACTTCCTTTTGATGAATAGCAGCTGTTGATGTTGTTTGAGCTGGTTCACCTGGCTTGCACCACGCTCTATTCCGATTGACCTTATTGTAAACAAACTTATAACACCAGTTCTTCTCTTTCTTCTTGTGGCGCTACAGTCGGGGCTGGACCTGGGCCTCAACCAACATGCCTCCCCAGCCAGAACGGTTTTTCGCTAGCTGCCTCTAATTGCGCAGTCCAAATTGGATGAGGTCCTTATACAGTTGTATGCGCCACTTTAGTCTACGACGTCCTCTGTAGCGTTGTCCCAATGGCTCAGATTCAAAAACTTTTTGGGCCGAAGCGGTGGTGTCCATACGCTCTACATGGCCTAGCCAACTTAAGCGTTGAATTCGAAAACGCTTGACCAGGCGCATGTCGCTGTACGTTTAATATTCTCCATCCGATGCCTTCAACGCAAACAGGACCAAAAATCACACGGCAAACTTTTTTTTTATCACCAGCTATAATTTGTTGTTTTGTGGCCGCCGTGGCGTAGTGGGAAGAGTGGGATACTCACACGCAGAAAGTCTTGGTTCGAACAAATCACAGATGTTAATTTGCTGTGTTAGGTTATTTTTTTCCAATTCATGAGGAACACATGTCTCGATTTTTCGAGGATAGCAAATTTTTTTTATGCGATTTTCAATGCATGTATGTGATACATGAAGCTTCTCTGCAATTTCAAATGTTGTACTGTGACGATCCGACTCGATTGTTACTTTGATTTGGTTGTCATCAACTTCAGCTGGACGACCAAAGCTTTTTTTCTTTGAGTAAAAAATCACCAGAACGAAACTTCCTCACCATAAACAGTTCATAACTTTTTGTGAACTAGCAATGTGTGTTTCTCTTTCCGGAGGTTAGAAAGCAAAATACGACGAAAATGTTCATTTTGATTTTACATTTTTCAACAGAGACAAAAAAAAATCACACAAGAGATAAAAAGAAAATTGTTATCTGATTGATAATGGAAGTACCAACTATCAAATAACAAAATGTGCTTGACATTCGGCCTCTACACTCGGCTTCTGTAGAGACAAAAAGTGGATGGATTCAATCTCCTCCTTATCTAAAACAACACTCAATAAGTTCCGGGACTGACATACTGGGGGCGCCACTGATGAAAAATCGATAACGTCAGCAAACCTAAAATGTTATCATTCTATTTTTTTTTTTTCTAAATTTAATTAACGTCATCTATGAGCGAGATCTACAATAACTTAATTGCAAATAAAGTAATTGTGTGCGATTAAGTCCTGATAAACTCGCTTTGGATGTATCCCTTGTATTGTACCCAGCACGTCGCTCAAGAAGGATCGGGACATTGAGGGAGCGCCACTAACAAAAAATCTATAGTCGACTGTGTCACATAGTGGGCATAAAGTGTCGCCCCCTATATGTCCCGGAACTTATTGAGTTACCTGTTGCATGTTTACTTTCATTGTGGATCGATAGAGACTCTAAACTTTTTAAAAGGTTTTTATTATTTATCTACAAAATTCCACAAAAATATTTAAATTGCACAAAACTTCTTCAATTCCCGCAAATGTTGTTTATTTTCATAACGTGCTCATGGTACTTTGGAAATGATGCTATTCGATCGAAACTATCTCGTGTAAAATACCGATGTGGTGGGCTTATGCATATATTTTCAACCTAAAAGCAAATTTCATCAACAAAATGTTTTAATGGTGATTTCATTTCATTTTAAGTCCTACGACTGGTGACAAAACCAAATCTGTTTCTCTCTCTCACACATCCAAAGTGTACTACATTTGTTTTCGTTGCTCGGAAATAGTCACAGAATTACAAGCTTAGGCGGTTAATTTTCATTTGGTGTGTGACAAATGCACTTTGATACTCACAATTAAAAATTAATTTCCAAATAATATACCGTCGGCTTCGGAGGTAAACCTCACTATTATAGACCCTACAATGCATTAAATTACATTGAACTCGAATCAATGTAAGTCCTCTTCTTCTTGTGGCGCTACAGTCCGGGGTGGACCTGGGCCTCAACCAACATGCCTCTCCAGCCAGCACGATCTTTCGCCAGCTGTCTCCAGTTGCGCACTCCAAGTTGGTTGAGGTCCTTCTCCACTTGTGTGCGCCACTTCAGTCTAGGCCGTCCTCTGTTGCGTTGTCCCAATGGCTCGGATTCAAAGACTTTTCGGGCCGGAGCAGTGGTGTCCATACGCTCTACATGGCCTAGCCATCTTAAGCGTTGTATCCGTAGACGCTTAACCAGGCGCATGTCGCTGTACAGCCTATAGAGTTCGTCATTAAATCTTCTCCTCCAGATGCCATCAACGCAAACAGGACCAAAAATCGCACGCAAAACTTTTCTCTCAAAAAGACTAAGGGCTTCCTCATCCGCCTTTGCTAACGTCCAAGATTCTGCGCCATATAGTAGGACGGGGATGATCAAGCTGTTATATAAAGCCAGCTTAGTCCTTCGAGAGAGGGCTTTATTACTCAATTGCCTCTTGAGCCCAAAGAAACAGCGGTTGGCAAGAGTGATTCTGCGTTTGATTTCGGTACTGATGTTGTTGTCCCTGTTTACCGCGGAGCCGAGGTAGACGAAGTCCTTATGTTGTGTGTCCTTCCTTGATGACAGCATGTACTTCGTTTTGCCCTCATTTACCGCAAGACCCATTTTGGCCGCTTCCGCTTCAATGCCAGCAAACGCCTCATTGACGGCTCGCTGTGTTCGTCCAATCACGTCAATGTCATCAGCGTAAGCTAACAATTGAACTGACTTCTGGAAGATCGTGCCTCTGGTGTTGACTTGTGAGTTACGCACGATCTTCTCGAGGATGATGTTAAAGAAGTCACATGACAGTGCGTCGCCTTGTCTAAAACCTTTTTTGACATTGAAGGTCTCGGTGAGTTCGGTACCGACCTTGACGGAGCAGCGAGAGTTCTCCATCGTCATCCTACACAATCTGACGAGTTTGGTAGGAATGCCAAAACTAGACATGGCACTGTATAGCTCGTCTCTATGCACACTGTCATATGCAGCCTTGAAATCGACGAATAGGTGGTGGGTGTCAATTTGCATTTCTTGGGTCTTTTCCAGGATCTGCCGTAATGTGAAGATCTGGTCTATTGTGGACTTCCCTGGTCTGAAACCACACTGATAGGGACCTATCAGGTCATGGACAAATGGTTTCAGACGCTCACACAATACGGCAGAGAGGATCTTGTATGCGATGTTCAGGAGACTAATCCCTCTGTAGTCAATGTAAGTGCATTTGATTAAATTTGGTTCACTTGCAGCTTGCACTACAGTTTCATTTTTGTCAATTGTTTTTAGGGAGATGCCCTGATGTTGCGAGAGTGGTTAATAATTGTTGGCGCGACAGTCCACAGGGGACCAAGGCCTAGCTTGCTCATCGACTACTCGTGTTGTGCGCGCTACTGTTCTCTCACGAGTAGAAGGGACCTACAGTTTTTTGCCGACTCTGAACGGCGAAGTTTGGGAAGCTTTTCCTTAGACAGTTATTACTCTTTGAGTGTTATCAGTAACTCGAAAGAGGTGGTGAAGTGAAAAATTCGAGGTGTTCAGGCAGGAATCGAACCTAGACCCTTCGGCGTCTGAGCGTTGCACTCTACCCACTACGCCACGGCTGCCAGCGTAAGCGTTGTAAGCGAGAGCGGTTTCAACTAAAATTACCATTGCCTTCTACTGTTTTTGGTGTAAGCTTTTCTGTTTTAATGGGAGTTTCTTTGTAACCTTTTGCATGGTCAAATTATAGAAAAAATTGACAGAAGATTGTCAATATGCATAGATTTTCGGCAACTTTTCTAAAAAAGTTATTGCGGACTACTCGTAGAAGTTGTTTCACTTCATCAAAGTTTTCGTGTCATTCAACGCCCTCACGTTATTTGCCGCTTGCGTTTCCTTGGACTCTTTAGAATATATTTTACTATCTACAGACATTATTCCAGTCCAATATAGGTTCAGTGCCCCACAGCCAAAATTCAGTCAATGTACTGATCTCGCTCGTATGTAGCTTATTCTCGAAGCCCTTCGTTTCAGTAAAACAGTTTCACAAAATTTTTGTAAAAATTTAATAGGAGTCAGAGAGCGCCACTTATGTCACAAGCATGGCTGTTTGGCCAAAATACAGTAGTAATTTTTCTCCATGCCTTGTGAGGTAAAACAAACGACGTCAATATGCCATAATTGGCGTCAGAAAAAACAATTGTGAAACTGAAATACACACCTCTAGATTCGGCTTCTGTAGAGACCAAAAGGAATGGATTCAATCTCCTCCTTATCTAGAACAACACTCAATAAGTTCCGGGACTGACATACAGGGGCGCCACTAACGAAAAATACATATATATTTTTTTCGAAATTATAAACATTCATATGATACCCGTCAAATTTTAATGACAATCTAACATTTCGATTCCTTTTATATGGAACGATCTTGGCCTCAAAACCGGCTTCCGTTTCGGCGATCACGTCCTCATTCGAGCCATATTCTTTTCCGGCCAGCATCTTTATAGGTCTGGAATGGGATAGAAGTCGCTGGGGGCCAGATCTGGAGAATACGGTGGGGGCGGAAGCAATTCAAAGCCCAGTTCATGAATATGGCCATGGTAGTCAACGACTTATCGCTGGGGCCAAATCTGCAGAATGCGGTGGGTGCGGAAGCAATTCAAAGCTCAGTTCATGAATATGGCCATGGTAGCCAACAACTTGTGACACGGTGCCCTGTCTTGGTGGGAGAGAATTTTTTCCTTCTTCATATGGGACTGTTTATTTGAAAGTTCTCCCTTCAAACGCTCCAATAATGCCATGTAGTATCCGCTGTTGATCCTTTTGCCTTTCTCTAGATAGTTGATGAATAAAATTCCGTGCGCATTCCAAAATACAAATGCCATAACCTTCCCACCCGACATTTGTGTGTGGACGGTTTGGGCGTGGTTCACCGGCTTTTTTTCACTCCGCTGACTGCCTATTTGACTCTGGAGTGTAATGATGGATCCATGTTTCATCCATTGTGACATACTTCGTCTCCATTTTTCCTGCGAAACAGCTCCAAACAGCTCTCCGAATCATCGATACATTGTTTTTTCTGGTCAATTGTGGGCAAACGCGGCACCCATTTCGAAAACAACTTTCTCATGGACAAATGTTCATGTAAAATAGTGTACATACTGCCTTCTGATATCTTTAAGGTGTCAGCTATCTCACGCAATTTCACTTTGCGGTTTTTCAAAACGATTTTTTATGGACAAATAGTGTACAAACTGCCTTCTGGTATCTCTGAGGTGTCAGCTATCTCAAGTTTTCCAAAACGATTTTGTGTGCTTTCTTGACGTTTTTAGGTGCAACAATCTCAACTGGCCTTTCAGAGCGTTCAGCATCTTCGGTATATGTGCGGCCACGTTTAAAGTTACCATGACACCGACAAGTAGTTGTTTTTGAAGGACCAGAGTCTGCTGAGCTTGCACGATGTTTTTGCCCATCAGAACTGAGCCCAGGTCCCTCCGGGACTGTAGCCTCACAAGAAGAAGAAGAAGAACTGTACGCGTGGTGTCACCACGCTTTTCCACAAAGCGCCCGAAGTTCGACGCTTTTGAGTTTTTCTATTTTTCATCAAACAACCCTTTGCTTGTTTATGTTGATACATTTCTTAATCACGGAGCACTTAAGGCAAAACACCCTAATCGACAATCAATTCCACCAAGCAGCTATTCCTAACCACACAAGGGACTCGTTGTTGTATTCAAATTGAGAATTCCATTAGGACCGAAGTTTTATTGCGCCTAAGTAATATTTTCATTATTACCTTCTCCTGTTGGACGATTGCCCTGCATAAATTATGAAATTTTTTTTATATTTGTATGAAGTCCTGAGCCTTGCACTGTACAAAAATTAACGTTCAAATTTATTACGTCCTTGTTTTTATTATTTCTATTTATTGCATCGCTTTGCTTTTCTTATTGGCTCAACGAAGAAAAGGACTCTTAGGATAGTTTTATTCACTGATTGTTCTTTTGTGTCCAGACTGTGAACGATTTGTTCATAGTGGGGGATGGACATACACGTATGTACATTCCTTAATTTATGATTGAAATGAATGAAACTCTAATCATTTTCACTCCCTAAAAGATTTTACAATTTTGCTGCTGTTGCTGAACTACAGACACAACATCCATAAACTTAAATCTGTTGAGCCGATTTATTAAACAACTCATCAAAAAATTATTTATATTGATAAACTGCCTCTGCTCCGGATTAACAGAAAGCTGTAAGTGCCTCGCGATTATATATAGATTAAAGAATTAAATATTTATGTCCTTAGCTCTTGTCAACAACGTAAAAAATACATCATTCAGAGCGCATACGCGCTAAGTGCTCTCTGGCATCGATTCATCATTAAGCTATGCTTTGATTTTACCCATCAAAGTGTCTGCATCTGTCGAAAATGCCAGTTGTCGGAAAGTAGAACAATAAGTCCCATTTCATAGTTTTCAAATAGATTTTTTTACCAGCTACAGCCACATGGAGTCGAGTAGAATTATGATGCAGTATTATCTTGTCATGCATTTCTATAGTTTTTGGCCGTGTCTCACAAAATGCACGACCCAAACGCATCAGTTGTAGTCAACGTCACTTTTCTTCAATTGT
Organism: Eristalinus aeneus; assembly: GCA_955652365.1. Taxonomy (NCBI): domain Eukaryota; kingdom Metazoa; phylum Arthropoda; class Insecta; order Diptera; family Syrphidae; genus Eristalinus; species Eristalinus aeneus. Next base: position 42,697,205 of record OY019134.1, on the reverse strand, counting down.
CTCGCCTGGACTTAGCAGCTCGTAGTACACCACTCCGATCTGGCCCCAAAATATGCGTTATTACAGCAGAATTTCCCGATGGCAAAGACAAATCTCATGATTTTCGAAGAGGCCCAAAACATGTTCAAAACAATAATAATAATTGTTGGTGCGACAGTCCACAGGGGGATCAAGGCCTAACTTGCTCATCAACTTCTCGTATTGCGCCGACTACTGTTCTCTCACGAGTAGAAGGGACCTACAGTTTTTTGTCGACTTCAAACGGCGAAATTTGAGAAGCTCTTTTATAGACTGTTATAACTCCTTGAGTTTGGTCAGCAGATCGAAAGAGGTGGTGCCGCGGAAAATTCGAAAAATTTGTGTTGAGCTGGGAATCGAACCTAGAACTTCGGGGTATGAGCGTCGCACTCCATCCACTACGCCACGTCGGTTCAAAATAATAATACACACTAATTGTTGCTGACATATGTCACACCTTTCCAGTGAAGTATTTAATCGCTTCCAAGATCAACTAAAACTTGCAGGTGGCTCCATCTTCTGAAAACTGACCAAATTAGTTTGTATCCACTTAAAGTGGCACCATCTTCTGAAAACTGACCAAATTAGTTTGTATCTAGTTAAAATTTGTTTTGTGTTAAAATTTTAAACTTCTTAAAGTCCTCATTTGCTATTTTCAACTACCCAATGCAAGAGGATACGTCGATAATGAAACATTCGTAACAATTCTTGCTACTTGTTTCTTTGGTTTTAAACGCATTTTTATTTACTTTTCTTTGTACTTACATATGTTAGTCAAAAATACTTTAAATTATTTCAATACTTAATCTTAATTCTAACTTACCGACTCTTAATAAGTGATCTTAGTTAACCTAGTGTTAATTTTATTCACCTTTGGGCTTCTTTATAATATGGTCGTTTTTTCTACAATAAATCGTTCTATAGAAAACTTGAAAAACTTGGGTAATTGAAGTGCTTAACCTTCCTTAATCTCATAAAATTAAAACTTAATTGGACTAGATTAAACCTACACTTATCTCTACTTGGCTACATTAAACTTAATCAATATCCGTAATATTTTACGAACCCATGCACCGGGGCGTGTGTGTTATATATATGCTTCATATATATCTAATACCTGCACCTTTCTTAAAATTTTATGTTTTTTTGGTTTTGTTTATTTAGTCGTTTTTATATATTTTTTTATTTTTTGTTTAATTTTTATATTTATTTTATATATTTTTAACCTTAAATCTATCATAACCGATGTGAGTTGGCCCTAGTGACTCAACTACCCTGTCCATGCTTTAAGAAGTTAACGGCATGGAAAGCTGATTCCTGTGCAACTTCCATTAAAAATACCATTCCATGTCAGAAACTGCTCTTTTGCGGGTAGACATCGCTCTACTGAACTGCACTAAGGAGATCCTCGTGGCCGCGAACGACGTCCGGCTCGTATTGGAGTTGCCTTTCTACTGTTCGGCGTGCGACGTGGAAGATTATAGGGCAGCCTTCCCTTTCTTAAATCAGGCCTTTAATGTCCAAGTAGAAGAAAGCTTAAGGCGGAATAAAACCCATTAAGTCGCACTCTTTCGTGGTACATTTCACGTGGGTAGTAGGCCCCAAAGATCAGACTGTTGGTTGAAGCCATGGCTCGAGTAGTGTGTCTCCGAATCAAGATAAAAATAAAAGTATCTATCCTTATAAGGGCTGCCTCGTTGTACAGAATTTCGTTGGGATAATTTCTGGTGTTCGATATAATCAACGACAGGCCCGAAGGCACCGCCTCTTGAACACCCTCATCATTTCCATTTGAAAAGGACTCAAATTGAACCACACAAGACAACAATATACCATGATTAGCCGGATGAGGCTCGCCGTGGCGTAGTGGGTAGAGTGCGATGCTCACACGCCGAAGGGTCTAGGTTCGACTCCCAGCTCAACACCAATTTTTCGAATTTTTCACGGCACCACCTCTTTCGAGCTGCTGACAACACTTAAAGGGTAATAATTGTCTAAGAAAGCTTCTCAAATTTCGCCGTTCGGAGTCGGCAGGTCTCTTCTACTCATGAGAGAAGAGTAGCGCGCACAACACGAGTAGTTGATGAGCAAGCTAGGCCCTGGTCCCCCTTTGGACTGTAGCGCCAACAATTATTATTATTAGCCGGATGAGGGCCATGTAGCAGATTACCTTCACTCTGGTATCAAGTTGATTGTTGTAAAACAGCCCTCTTGCCATACCCCTGGTCAGAGCTGTGTCTACATGAATACCACCATATTAAAACTGGACCAACCAGATGCCTAGATATCTTACTACATTTTTCACGGGCAATGGCCATCCTGCCAAACTTGCGCCAGTTCATTTCTGTGTCCCTTGAGGCTCTGGACAGCGGGGTTTTGAAAAAGGATAGCTTCACACTCCTGGTAGTTGATATTTAACTTCCAGTTGTCGTAAAATCGTTGAAATGCATTTGAGTCACTCTGCAACAAACCGTTTATTTCTTCTACGTTCAGACCTGATCTGTATGCGATTAGACAAACGCTTTTATTTTCTTCATAGAACCTTTTATAATGAACAAGAGCAGCGAACCCACCGCCCCCTGTTGCAACCTATTTTTTATATGCAGGAAGGTTCCGTCCGTTTTTCCGAGGCTGCTTGCCCTTCCGTGGTCTTTCTGTGGGCGGGATGTTAGCCCTCCGCATAACCGCATGGGAAGCGTTGTATGTTTTAGTTCACTCCACAACGGGTGTTGAAAGATTTATCAAGGGGGCGCCGCTTGGAGGCTTCATGTCAACTTGATCTATGCATCTACAAGGATCGTTGTTGGCATCCCGCCAGGTTGAGAGCGATCAGCCACTTTGCCCTGTGAGCATAGACCCTGCCCCTGCTAATTGACGGAAGACACGCGTCGTATATGTATGTACAAACATTCAGGGGGGCAAACGTCGACTCGACTGGAATATCAGATGACTTACCATCGGAGCTTTTCAAAGCTGGAGGCAATATAATGATAGGGAGCATGCACTAGATCATTTGCCGAATTTGGGAAGACGAAAGCATGCCCAACGACTGGAATACCAGATCCATAAGCCACATCTATATAAATGGCTACCCTACCTCCTGCAAGAATTATAGAGGTATATCCCTGCTCAACGTGGCTTACAAGATCCTATTCAGCGTACTCTGTGAACGTCTAAAGCCCTTCTGTACCGCACAAATCGGCACGTACCAGTGGGGCTTCCGGCCTGGCACTCGACTATAGACCAAATCTTCACACTGAGGCAGATCCAGCGTGTTTCAAATCGATACTCACCATCTTTTTAACGATTTTAAAGGTGCATACGACAGCATTCATCGCAAGGAGCTATTCGAAGCGATGGCCGAATCCGGGATTCCGGGAAAATTGATCCAGTTGTGTCGCACCATGCTAACACATACTCCATGCAGCGTGCAGTTCGGTTCAAAAACCTCTGAACCGTTCGAGACCTGCACCGGATTTCGGCAAGGAGATGCGCTGTCGTGTGATTTCTTCAATTTGGTACTGGGGAAGATAGTGCGGCTGGCCAAAGTCAACACGGAAGGCACTATCTTCTACAAGTCAGTCCCTCTGTTGGGAAACACTGATGATACCGACATTATGGCTTGGTCCCAACGCGTCGTAGTAAAACCTTTCACGGCAATTAAAGAACAGGCGAAACAATCTAGTCTAAAGGTCAAAGAGGAAAAAACCAAATATATGCTGTCGAGCAAAACACGATCCGCCGTACACCACCTAGGCCAAAGCGTTACAATCGACAGCTACAATTTCGAGGTAGTAAGGGAGTTTGTTTCATATACCTCGGTGAAAACGTAAACTCCACGAATGACATCGTAGTGGAGATCCGACGTAGAATCGCCCTTGGCAACCGATGCTACTTCGGTCTGTCAAAACAACTGGGCTCGAAACTCCTAACTCGATTAACCAAAGTCATTCTCTACAAAACCTTTATTCAGCCAGTCCTGTTTATGGAGCAGAAAGCTGGACATTGGGTAAGGCTGCAGGGCTGATTTTTGATGCCTTCGAAAGACAAACTCTACGCCGGATAAATGGTCCCGTCTGCGAGGAAGGTCAATGGAGGAGAAGACGCAACCGCGAACTCTATGACCTGTACAAGGATGTAAATGTAGTCCGGAAGGCAAAAATCCGTCGATTACACTGGCTCGGCCACATCGGGGAAACGGACAACAACGCTCCAGCAAAGAGGGTCTTTGAATCCGATCTTCTTGGTTCGAGAAGGAGAGGAAGACCGAAACTCCGTTACGGAGATCAAGTCATCGCGGATGTAAGACTATTTGGTCTTGATGACTGGAAGCAGCGTGCCCAGGACCATCACCGATGGAAGACAGCAATTGCTCTGGCTCAGACACTTTATGGTTCGTCTGTTTGTTTTTTGGCATATTTTATTAAATATCTAATGTTATCTTAATTTGATTCTAGAAAAATACTTAAAACTAGCTTACATTTATCTTAACAGTAGTTCTTAAATCTAACTTACTGACCATTAGCAGGTGCTCTAAGCTATTCTTGATATATTTTAAAAATTGCCTTTGGGCATAGTTTGTTAATAAAATTTTGTTTATAATAATTTATTTTTTTTCCCCAAAAAAAATTATAAAACTTGGGTCTGAGAGTAAGCTCAACCTAACCTATCTTAAATTTAAACTTAAAAAAAAACCTAATTTGACTATGTCCATATCAAAATACGGACGCGTGTACGTATGCCGAATTGGCGTATGTAGAATTTATATGCTTGACATATATAGCTAATACTCCATAGTGCCCCTTTTTTGTATTTATTTAATTTTTTTATTTTTTTTTATATTTTTTTTTATACTAATTTATTACCTTACGCACTAAGTCAAAAACAATGTCAGTTGGCCACAAGGGGAACTGTAAATTTAATATAGTCTACTTTCGCGCGTTGGCTGGAGCTGGTTTTGGTGCAACCACCAGTAGAAGTGTCGTTCTCTGGCGGACTGAGCCCTGTCTCGGGCGGAGATCGCCCTACTGAACCGAAGAAGTTCCTCGTGGCTACGAGCGACGTCCGGTTCGAATTAGAGCCGCCTATCCACTGTTCGGCGTACGACATGGAAGATGATAGGACATCCTTCCGTGTTCTGAATCAGTCCTTTCGGGTCTAAGTAGAGAAACGCTTCAGGAGGTATGAATCCGTTCAGGCGCACCTTTTCATGGTACATGAAGTTGGGGTAATACGCTCCAAAGATCAGACTGTTGGAAGAAGTCATCGCTCGTGTAATGTGACCTCGAGTCAGCTTAATAATGAAATTATCTATCCTAATTAGATTCGCCTCGTTATACAAAACCTCGTTGGGATAAAATTTCTTGTAATCGGATTCAGGTGTTCGATACAACCGAAGGCAGGCCCGGAGATATTGCCTCTCAAACACCCTCATCTTTTCCATCTGGGAAGGACTCAGATTGAACCACACTGGGCAACCGTACACCATGGTTGGCCGTATGAGAGCCATGTAGCAGATTACCTTTACTCTGGTATCAACTTGGCTGCTGTAAAACAACCAACATGCCGCAGCAAAGGCTTTCTTAGCTTTCGTCAGAGCTGTATCTGCGTGCTTACCGCAGTACAAGTACTGGTCCAACCAAATGCCAAGATATCTAACTACATTTTGCACAGTTAACTGCTGGCCCCGCGGGTCAAATATGCCGAACTTGCGCCAGTTTTTCTTCGTGTACCTTGAGGCCCTGGATAGCGGGGTTCTAAAAAGGATAGCTTCGCACTTCCGGAAGTTGATTTTCAACTTCCAGTCGTTGCAAAATCACAGAATGTCGTCAAAGTCATGTTGCAACAAGTTATTTATAACTTCAATTTTCGGGCCTGATCTGTACGCTATGAGATCATCGGCGTACGCGATTAAATGCGGCATGCAACCAATAAGATCGCTAGTGAATATAGCGAAAAGGATCAGTGAGCCAACGCGGCCCCTTGTTGCAACCCATTTTTTATGTGAAATACTGTGGTGGATGTTAGGTTGTCATTTTTCACAACAAACTTCCGACCTGTAACCGTATCATAGATCATATACAGCAGTGTTTTATATATGCCTACTCTGACTAACTTGAGGAAGAGGCCTTCTAATCAAACGGTGTCGAACGCTTTTTCCATGTCTATAAGGCAATAACCTGTGCATTGGTTCTTGTTCTTGTTCCACTGAGTGTCGGATACCAATTTGGACGCGGCATGTATGGTATCATGCCCCGCCCTAAAGCCGAACTGGTTGTCCGGTATAATTTGACGTCCTTCGACCCATTATTTTAGGGCTCTAATGACAATCTTTTCAAAAACCTTGCTTATGCACGGAAGAAGACTTATAGACCGGAGGTTTGTCGGGATGGAAGTATCTTTGTCCCTTTTGGGAATGGGCTGTACCACAGCTGTTTTCCAATGCGCCGGGTAATATGCCTTACTCTGCGCATTGTTAAACAGTGTTGTATATACATCTACTGCCTCAGAGGGTAGATGGCGCAGAACAATATTCGGTATCCCATCGATTCCTACTGACTTCTTCTTCTTCAGTGAATTAAAAATGCCCTGGAGTTCATCTTTCGAAATAAGGATGGGATTGTTTCCATCATCGGCGACGGCATCTATGGTTCGTCTGCCTGATAAGTAAGTGGTATAGTTGAGGAAATTTCCTTGCCATTTTTCACATGAACTTCCGACCTGTAACCATGTTATAGATCACATATAGCAATGTTTTATGAATGCCAAGCCTGACCAACTTAAGGAAGATACCTTTTAACCATACGGTGTCGAACGTTTTTTTCATGTCGATCGCCACTGAATGTCAGAAACCAATTTTGACGCTGCATGAATGGTGTCGCGCCCGGCTCTGACGCCAAATTGGTTTTTCGGTATTAATTGTTTTTCCTCAAACCTGTCTTTCAGAGCTCAAATGACTATATTTTTGAACACTTTTCTAATGTACGGAAGGAAACTTATAGACCACAAAAAAACAAAAAACAACAATTCTTGCTACTATTCAGATAAAAGAGAATTGGTGCAACACCAGCAAGTTCCATGATAACCCAGAATTGGTTAAACCACTCAGAATAATAGAACGATTGAATGAGAGCCAACCCGTCTCTGTTAACAAACAGCACGTTGTCAATGTGAAACACATGTCAAAATAGAAATTGTTTGTCTTGGAAAATTAATAAAGGCATAAATTGAGGAGAAAAACAATCAGAATATGCTGCAGAACATGCTCATATTGTGAGCACGACAAATTTGATGTATCAACTCAAATTCACAGAACCAACTCTGTTTCCACTGAAACTCTACAATCGGTTTATTATTCTAGACCGCCTCTGACACCAAACACATATAAAAGACATTCGGGAAGACCATGAAATTTGCAAACAGCTGAAGATATTCTATTGGAAGACAAATAAAATGTGCTGTCCTTTCATTCTGCCCGGTGCGTCTCTCCTCTGTGGAGTTATCTTTTTGTTGAATTTCCGATATTGCCATTGGCACCCGAGCGAATGCTTGTCTTTCGTTTGTGCCCAGAGTCTGAGAATATTTCCCGTTCCGTCGCAGCCAACCACACTTAAAGACAATGCCAGGTCGTTAAGGAAGTCCTACCACGATTGATAATTAGAGAGCGATGTTCTATGAATAAATTAAAATGTATCCAACGAGCGCCTTCGTTCTGGGGTCCTTGTTGGCAGTTGGCATCCGACAACCGCTGGCACCCTGAATTGAAATGGAATGAATTAAGGCATTCATCCTGAGGATGGGATAAAGGATGGGAATAGAATTGATTATTTGTTTGACGGCAAAACATGACTCTGGTTACGGTGGAACTAATTCGTTGGTTAAACTATGAACTCGTGTTCGCCGAGAGACGCCATTGCAAATGTTCTCTGCGCTCAACTTAATTAGAAGTGCAAGACAGCATGATAGAGTTGTCTACACTGTGTAAGGATGGTAGGTTGGTCTTTTACCTTCAAGGTGTTTCCCGGACGGATTTTATGGCTTTTCTTGCTTCCTTTTCTTCAGTCCTTCGCTTTGGACAACTTTAATGGGCCGCAGAATGGAGGGGAGTTGAAGAAAAATTCACTCTCATACGGATGTTAGTACACATATGCCCTTACATCTGCTCGTGCTTAGACTTTTTATAGATTCCGCCAAATGATTAAAAGAGAAACTGTTGCCAACAGCAATTGGAGGGGCTGCCTTTTGTAGGCGGCCGGGGCAACTAAAGTAATTGAATTTCACTCACCCTCCGGTGCTATATCTATGGGAGTTCTTCCATAATTGCTATATTCATTTGAATTTTAAGCAGATAAGTTTCAAGTGGTAGATGTTTCATTTGCAAAGTGCAGCCTCGGGGAATTTGAGTTTGTTAAATCGCACGATTGTTCTGCACGCTACGGAAGAAAATTCAACCAACTGCAGCATTGACAGAGAGCAATTTTAGGTGAAAATTGAGTTGGGCCTTGGGTAATTCACACTTTCGACACTACATGTCACTTCTCATTTGTAGCTTATTTGCACATCGTTGTGAAGTACGATTTACGATCTGACTGTAATAATAGATGACAAGAGGGAAGTATCTTTCGCTTTGTGGTTTTTGTTTTTTCTTCTCTCGACTTTCGAACGACCGAATTTAACAGAGTCAACAATTCGGATCTTTAAATTGAAGTCAAATGGATGTACGAGGGGCGTACAATATATATTCGGTGTCGATATGAAGGTCGCCGTGGCGTAGTGGGTAGAGTGCGACGCTCACACGCCGAAGGGTCTAGGTTCGACTCCCAGTTCAACACCAATTTTTCTAATATTTCACGGCACCACCTCTTTCGAGCTGCTGACAACACTCAAAGAGTAATAACTGTCTAAGAAAGCTTCTCAAATCTCGCCGTTCGGAGTCGGTAAAAAACTGTAGGTCCCTTCTACTCGTGAGAGAACAGTAGCGCGCACAACACGAGTAGTTGATAAGCAAGCTAGGCCCTGGTCCCCCTTTGGACTGCAGCGCCAACAATTATTATTATTATTAGCGAAATGAAGGAAAATGCGAATTCAATTTAAATTGTTTTTATTTTTCAATATAATCTCCCCTAACATCAATGCATTTGTTACATCTTGAGATAAGCTTTTTTAAACCCTCAAAAAAATAATTTTGCAAAATACCCATTAATTGCCGACTTGAGTTCTTCATCACCAGAAAATCTTTTTCCACGAAGACATTTCTTCAAATCCGGAAGCAGGAAATAATCACTAGGGGCAAGATCTGGACTAGAGGGTGGGTGTTGGAATTCTTTGAAACCAAAATCTCGCGCAGCAGCTTTGGAAACTCGCGCCGTGTGAACAGGAGCAATGTCCGCTGCTTGTGTGATAAATTGACTTACTTATCAAGTAATACTATTATATTAGTGCATTCATGTATAATTTCATATAAATGTGACTATTCATTCGCGTTTTATCTCTAGTTAAACAGAATCATAATGGCAACTGAGACGCTGATGGTAAAAATTGAGCATCGCGCTGTAATTAAATTTGTCGCTAAACAAGGAAAAAGTAAAAAAATTATACATGAAGAGATGGTGGCTGTTTACCAGGCTTCCGCACCTTCATTATTAACTGTGCAAAAGTGGTCAAGTGAGTTCAAGAGAGGCTACTGCTTGTACGGAAGAAAGCATGAAAGAAGTGGAAAAACTTGTTCTTGAGGATGCCCGAATAAAGGTAAAAATGATGGCAGAGATCACCAAGCTTTCAACTGGTACCATTTACGCCATTCTTCATGACCATCTTAACCTTTCAAAGGTCAGCGCAAGGTGGGTGTAAAAAATCCTCACAGCGCCTTAGAAAAAAGTGAGAATCGTATGCTGTAGGGAGCTTTTGGAGATGTGTAGTGAAAACGTGGACGGTGTTATGAATCGAATTGTTACTGGGGACGAAACATGAGTTCACCACTATGACCATAAAGGTAAGAAAAAGTCCATGCAGTGGCATAAAGAAGGTACGGACCCCCTAAGAGGTTCAAAGCTACTCCATCTGCCGGGAAGCTCATGGGCACTGTTTTTTGGGACACAAAAGGAATTTTGCCCACTGAATACAAAAAAAAAAAAAAAAAAAACAGGTGAAACCATCAACTCCACATCCTACGCTTCCACTTTGCATAATTTGCTGGGGGAAATAAAAAAGAAAAGAGAGGGAAAACTCGCAGCGGGTATGTTGCTTCTTTATGACAACGCTCCTGTTCACAAGGCTCGAGTTTCCACGGTTGCTGCTCGATATTGCGGTTTCGAAGAAATCCAACACCCACCCTCTAGTCCAGACCTTGCCCATAGTGATTACTTTCTGATTCCGGATTTGAAAAAATGTGTTCTGGTAATAGATTTTCGGATGATGAAGATCTCAAGTCGGCAATAAATGGGTATTTTGCAAAATTTATTTTTTTCAGGGTTTAAGAAAACTTATCTCAAGATGTAACAAATTCATTGATGTTAGGGGAGATTAAACTGAAAAATAAAAACAATTTAAATTGAATTCGCGTTTTCCTTTATATCGATACCGAGAATATATTGAACGCCACTCGCACTACATCATTATCAGACGCTTCTCCATCGAAATCATCCTCACTCTCTAAAAAATGTGCCAATCAAGATCAGTCAAGCTTTTACTCTCCCTGAAATTTGTTATGCTATCTGCAATCTGTTTTTAATTAGTTCTTTGCTTTTAACACTCTCATTCTAAAAAACGTTTTATGCTCGCTTATATCTGCACTAGTTGGAGTTAGCTACCACAATGACCAGTAATCGAAATGTCATACTCTACCGTTAGTCTACGTAATCAGATACACTTATTCCCTTCAAAAAGAAGAAGAGTTTATATGAATTTGGATTCCATAGTGTAATAGAACACTATTACAGATGTCATAGCAAACAAACTAAAAAAAATAAGGGCTCGTTCACAACAAATTTTCCCTATCGAAACATTTGTATCTTGACGCTCACTTTATGCCGGTATACCTGGTATATTGAACGCCCCTAGGAGCAACAATCAACATCGAATATGTTGTCAATACGATCGGTCGTCGCCTCGGTTGTAAGTGTCCTCGCCTATTTTGCTTATAAATAGTTTCAAAAATAAAACTCATTAGTTTTCTTTAACTTGCGCGACAGATCCTCTCAAATTTGCGCCACCACGGCGAGACAAATAAAAGCCACACCCACAGTCGTGCTACCGGACACTCATTTGAAACATTTTAGCACGCCTTTCAATTCAATTCAATAATTGAAGCTAAGGCGATTTGCTAAAAGCGGATTTGTGTGCTGGATACCGCCCACAATATACCCACCACTGGACCGTCAGCTTTGACTCGCCAAGATCGCAGAACTATGCAAGCTCAAAGTCAATGCGCCTAAATGTATGTCCGAAATAATTGTAAGGCTTAAGGAAGGAACAGTTCTCGCTTGCAATCTTGCTTAAAATTGCGTAGTTGTTACACATGGGTCTCAGAATGGGCTAGCTGTCTGAATGGGCATAAAGCAGGATAGAGTAAGGTCGCAAGAGGCAGCATTCGGTTATCATCGCCACGCATTCAAAGATCTGACCATGTTTGCGCCTAAACCTTCACAAAATCTCTGGTGCCACGAAAACTTTGCCAATTTTGTTATTTTTAAGTTTGCTGCAGACATCAGTTGGTTAAACGTGCGTAACTGGGAATACCAAACCATGCTTGACGAATGAGTTTGTTGCCTTAAGTCCATTTAAGATGTCTGAATTTTTGATTTACACATAAAATGATGACTATTTCAAATTTCAATTTATATTTAGTTTTATCATGTCCTGCATTCTTAAAACACTTGACAAAGTTTCTTATTTCCAAGATCATCTGGCCACCTTGCCAAAAATTCAGATTAATTACACATCGAAACTTTAAGTTCAGGTTTGGTGGTTTGAATGTGAGCTCAAGTGAGTTGTAGACTGACCCAGACTTAGACTTGGTGGAGGTTGATTTAAAGATGTTTACGAGCAGCATTACATTGTATGATCAGTTAACGATGATTTTAATATTTTGTCGATTTCGAATGCACTGAAAGAGCAGCGGGATATAGACGTCGCAACTGAAGCATTTTTATTTGGACTAAAAGTGGGGAAGCCGGTAAGGAAGATCGAAGAATGTTGTAAGTAAGAAGGCATAAGCGGTGCTAACAGTTCAATTTGTGAAAGAAGTATACCGCTTTTCCTCCATGAAATTTATTAATTCTTTTTGTGAGTGGCGCCCCCTATACAGCATACGAGAGTTGCCTTTTATATTTCGGGATTAGAGAACAAAAACAAATGTTTATCCTCGAAAAGAGCTTTATAATTTTTCCAAATATTCCCCATTAAGACCTATACACTTTTGCATGCGTTTGAACCGAATTTTGATGCACTTTTGCCACACTGATTTTGAATTGAGTGCTATCAAATCGTCTGCACTGCGCAGTGTAGGGTTAGTAAGATTCTGAAATTTAATCTGTGTAGAAGGCACCAGGATAGTGCTGCAAACTATTGGACCAGAGGGTAAACAAAATTGTGAACATTGGTGCATAGACTATTTTCCCTTTTGTTTTTTAAATTTACCCTATACGACCTAATCAGTTCCTGCCCACATCATTATGATCAGTTGATGCTGCAATGAATATGCCATCTATCTACGCAACCATAACTTTCAAAGTATATTGTAGTTCAATTACTTTTAAATTATTGAGTTGCTAGAAAAAATCAGACAACCGTTTACGCAACGAACACACATGCAAATGTTGAGTGTGAACGCAGTCCGTTCAGAGAGTATCCCAGAATTTACAAAAATTAGGAAATATGGCATAAGCTCTAAGAAATTCTTTGTTATCATCATGCCTTCATAAACTATAAACTTATCTTAAGGGTATTTTAAGGGATTACGTTTTTCGGCAGAAGAAAGGAATACCTGTAACTACCTGTCCCCAGTTACGGTCCGCACTCAAAAATATTTAAAGGTACAAGTATATACAAACCTTTACTCAACGGTGTATATTGATACCCAAATTCCACCTCAGAGAGAATATGCTTTAAATTAAGTCCGAAATAGAAGATTCGTACACATTCGTAAACGATTTCAATCGTTTTTCGCATTAAGCACCACAAATGGTGTTTTGATGATATATGGTCATTTAGAGTCCTTAAAACAACACAACAAATTTTTCTTGAGAATGCCCAAGGCTTTGTGTTGCTCCTCCCGTTGAACCATGAATCGTGATTTCGCTGAAACATAAAAAGCAAATTAATGACAAAAAGTAAGTAAAGTGCCTAGAGGAGAGACCCAAATGAAAAGTACGGGCGCAATCAGTAGCCCGAAATGGCCAAAGTCATCTTGTACTATTCCGTTTTACAGACCTAAGGAAGACAAAGATTATTGTAGCTTTGGTTTGAATAAATTTGTCAATCTCTGACCTTCATCCAGTTTGTCATTGTTTCCTCCTCCGTTCCCTGACCGCGCTGAACGCCTCATCAAAACTGACTCAATTAAAAAAAAAATCCATGATAAATTTTCATATAAATTTATTTATGTTCCCGCTCAATGCCTTGCCATTACCATCAAACCACTGCTTCTTAGAGCGGCCCTTTTTTGTTGAGAATGGCTGACATGAGAAGCGAACCAAATTGTCCAAATAGAAAAGATGTTAGCGGCGAGTCCTTGTGAAGTGGAAGGACCGAAAGAGACAAGACAAAAAGTATTAAATCTCATTTGCATTTTTAATTAACGCCTAAGTGCCTTCATAATTAAAGGCGAAGACGAACTCAATGCGATGGACGTTGCTGTCGATGATATCGTCCTGAAGGCAACAACAATGCTGAGAGTGATGCTGGAAGACCCCTAATGAAATAACGAACGGAAGTAGGGGATATTTACGAAAAAGGGGCGAAATTTATTTACACCCATCTCCTTCATCCCATTAGATGCAACAGGTCGCCGTGGTCACATTGACAGTCACACCCCCGGAAAGGTTCCGTTTGAAGGAAAGTTCCACAATTAAACAGGTCTTACGAATTCAAATTAGCCCACAACCGTCACTTGGAAGGAACGAGTCGGCAACTTTAAACGATGATAATACGGATATCCGTCCTGCCACCCGTTCGGTAGACATTTTTCATCAAAGCTAATGATTCTCCCCTTCATCAGCTTACTTAAAACAAGGCTCCATACGAATGATTGCGGCCTTAAAAATTAAATTAAACTGTCTTTATCAAGGAGCAGCTATGAGGTACTCTTACAGAAAGAATCAATTACTGGTGAAGGCAAACATTCTCAAAGGATACTCCTCCATATATGAGTGCACGTACTCGTCCATGGGTTATCCTCTCATATTCGTTTCCATACAAGCTCTGGGGCTGCCCACGTTGTGGGGTGAATAAAGGTTGAAAGTGACTTGGGAAGGAATTCTGGTAAACATAACTTTACCCGCAAGCAAGAAACTATCGACGTGCCGTCCGGCTCTCTTAGTGCAATTTTAACCAGGTGGTTATTTAACTCTGGAAATATGTTTTCACTCTTGAATCGCTTTAAAGCATTTTTAAAGACCATGGACCGTAGAACATTTGCATTCGGAAAGTGTAAAAACGTATAAATGTTGTCCTAGTTAAGTAGATGAACTAACAAATTGTATTTGAATCATGGTAGAAAAACGCTGCTGTTTCTGTAATCAAACATAATTACAGACTAGCTGTAAGCTTGCATTGGGGCAATAAGATTCGGGCTGTAAGATCTAACAACCCGAGCATGTTCCCGCAAGTAAATAAAATCTTTCGGAGGAAAGACCATAATGACATTCAGAGCGTTCGACTTGACAGAACAACAGACAACGCGAACCTACTTTCTTCAATTGGCATCGATCCTGATAGGGCTGTGCTTGACAACGACTATTTCGTAGTTGAGGATCCCCAAGAGAAGGTGAAAGCAATTGGTGCTGTTTTCCAGAGAGTGTATACGGTCAACGAGACTCGATGTCCAAATTACGATCTGGAGAACAGAGCCTTGCTTAACCATGTCTCTCTTCGGAATGAAATAAGTCAATGGCGATCCGAGAACCCTGGTTTCACCAGGTTCAGTGACGATTTTCCGGCAAATAATGTCGTCGCCGATGATGGAAACAACTCCATCCTTATTTCAAAAGACGAACTCCAAGGTATCCTCAACTCACTGAAAAAGAAGAAGTCAGTGGGAATAGATGGGATACCAAATATTGTTCTGCGCCATCTACCCTCTGAGGCGGTGGACGTATACACAACTCTGTTCAACAATGCGCTGAGTAATGCATATTACCCGGCGCATTGGAAAACAGCTGTGGTACAGCCAATTCCGAAACGGGGCAAAGATACCTCTATCCCGACGAATCTCCGTTCTATAAGTCTTCTTCCGTGCATAAGCAAGGTATTCGAGAAGATAGTCATTAGAGCTCTGAAAGAATGGATTGAGGAAAAACAATTAATACCGGAAAACCAATTTGGCTTCAGGGCGGGGCACGACACCATTCATGCCGCGTCTAAATTGGTTTCCGACATTCAGTGGAATAGAAATAAATCGCAGTGCACAGGGGCCTGCTTGATTGACATGGAAAAGGCTTTCGACACCGTATGGTTAGAAGGGCTCTTCCTCAAGTTGGTCAGGCTTGGCATCCATAAAACATTGCTATATATGATCTACGACATGGTAACAGGTAGGAAGTTCGTTGTAAAAAACGGCAACGAAATTTCTACCACTGTGTTCCATATAAAAAATGGGTTGCAACAAGGGGCTGTGTGTTCGTCGATCTTGCTCACTATGTTCACTAGCGATCTTATAGGTTCTATGCCTAACATAATAGCGTTTGCCGATGATCTTATCGCGTACAGATCAGGTCCGAAGGTAGAAGAAATAAACGGTTTGTTGCAGAGTGACTTCGATGCAATTCAACGATTTTGCGACGACTGGAAGTTGAAAATCAATTACCAGAAGTGTGAGACTATCCTTTTCAGAACCCCGTTGTCCAGAGCCTCAAGGGACACGAAAATGAACTGGCGCAAGTTCGGCATAGTTGATCCACTGGGACGGCCGTTGACCGTTAAGAATGTAGTAAGATATCTAGGCATCTGGTTGGACCAGTATCTATATGGTGATATCCATGTAGATACTGCTCTGACCAGGGCTAAGAATGCCGCTATGCCGCTCGCTATGGCAAGAGGACTGTTTTACAGCCGTCAACTTGACACCAGAGTGAAGGTAATCTGCTACATGGCTCTCATCCGGCCAATTATGGTATATGGTTGTCCTGTGTGGTTCAACGTGAGTCCTTCCCAGATGGAAAAGATGAGGGTGTTCGAGAGGCGGTGCCTTCGAGCCTGTCTTCGTTTATATCGAACACCAGAATCTCAGTACAAGAAATTCTACCCCAACGAGGTTCTGTACAACGAGGCAAACCTTATAAGAATAGATAATTTTATTATTAAGTTGATTCGGAGTCACACTGCTCGTGCCATGGCTTCAACCAACAGTCTGATCTTTGGGGCTTACTACCCAAATGAAATGTACCATGAGAGAGTACGTCTTAACGGCTTCATTCCACCTGAAGCTTTCCTTTATTTGGATTCGAAAGGCTTGATACAAGATAGGGACGGCTGCCCTATCATCTTCCACGTCGCACGCCGAACAGTAGAAAGGCAACTCCAATACGAACCGGACGTCGCTCGCAGCCATGAGGATCTCCTACGGTTCAGTAGAGCGATTTCTACCCGCGACAGAGCAGTTTCTGACAAGGAACGACATTTCTACTGGTGGTTACACCATAATCAACTTTCGATGCCGCTAACTTAAAGCAAAAGATAGGATAGCTGATTCAATAGGGCCAGCTCACATAGGTTAAGGTAGTTTTTAAGACATTACAAAAACCAAAAAAGTGAAAAAATAAAAAAAAAAACAAAAAAAAAAAAACAAAACAAAAAAAAAAAACAAAAAAATAAACAACAAAAAATAAAAAAAGGTGCACCACGGGGTATCAGATATATATGTAAGGCATATAAATGACACATACGTCCGGGTGCACGCGTCCGTATAATGGTACGGGTATAGTTAAGTGTAATGTAAATAGATAAGTACATATAAGTTTAGACGTAAGTTAGAGTTAGATAGTTCTATTATAGGTTTTAGACTTAGTATTAAGTAAACTGAAGAACTTTAATGTCCAAGTTTTTAAAGTTTTCTTGGAACAAATTGAAGCTGGCATTAAGACAGTTATAAAATACTTAGAATTTGAGAACTAAAATAGGCCGAAAGGCAGAAGGAAAAATAATCCTAGGTTAGCTTAGAGTACTTATGAAAAGACAGTAAGTTAGAATTAAGATCAAAAATTAGATACGTAAGCTAGTTTAAGTATTTTTGTCTAGCATTTAAGAAAACTATGACGAAGTAATAAAAAAATGCATTTAAAAATAAAAAAAAAAAAACGCTGCTGTTTGAATAAAATAGCAATTTCCAAGACCATTGTTCTTCTAATCCATCGCGTCTGCCTTTGGTCCGCAAGGTCCACCCCATTCACTGTGCTTGAGATAAAGTTGTGCCTCGTGTCCTCTCTATGGAAGCGGAATTCCTTGGCAGATAAGAATCCGCATCAATGAACTAAGTCGGGAACACAGTCGATCTCGAAACCGAATGTACACTTCAAAAATTAATGCATCTTACCATTTTTCCAATTTTCCACAATATCCGGTGCGTTCCAGTACTTTCTGTACGAAATTCTAAAATTTATCATTTGTTAAGGAGAGCGGGTAAAACTCTCTCAGAAATACGTAAGGAACTGGAACGCATCTAAACAAAATTTGTCCCATAAAGTATCTCAATTGAGTTTTGAGTTTGAAATGCATTTTTATTTTTTTTCAACTAATGATAACTTAACGCTTGGAACAAAATGCCTGACCTAGGTACATCTGGCCCTATGCGGGAGCTCTTAGCTAAACTAATTATTTATTTATTTAATTGCCTTTCGGCGTCATTATTTTTTTTTATTTTATTTATCTATTAAAACTAATGTTTATTTATTTAAAACTAAGAAAATATTTAAAAACAAACTTTATTGTTTTAAACTTTTTTTTATAGAAACTTAATATAATTTAATATAACCTATTCTAACTTTTACGACTGACATTTTTATTAATTTTTTGATTTTATTGTTTTTCTTTTTTTTTTTTTTTTGTGTTTTTTTTTTTGCTGTTTTTTTTTTGTTTTTATTTTATACATCTTTTCAGTTTACTCTTAATAACTTACTTAATCTAACTTATACTAGATGCGAGTTTGCCGTGGGGAGCCACTCTTAACCTAATTAGGCTGACGACAGCTGGGGCTCTTGGTGTGGCTCTAACCACCAATAGAACCCTCGGTCCTTATCCGTTTCCATCCTATCGCGGATGGAGACGGATGTGCTGCACCGGAGAGCATCCCGACTAACACTTGCGTCGTTGGGGTCGTACATCAGTCGCCTGTCCACTGTCTTTCTCACCACGTGGTAAATGAGTGGACATGCCTCCGCATCCTCAATCTGTCCAATACGGTGAAGATATAAGAACGCTTCCGGCGGAATGAAACCCCTTCGGCGAGCGCTCTCGTGGTACTCGTCATTTGGGTAGTAGGCCCCCAATATGAGGTCGTTTTCAGGGGTCATGGCTCGTGCAACATGCCTCCGAGTAAGCTTAGTAATAAAATTATCAACCCTGTTTACGTTCGCTTCCTTATACAAGACCTCATTTGGATAGAACTTCTTGTAGTCAGATTCCGGGGTTCTGTACTTCTTGAGACATGCGCGAAGACATTGTCTCTCGAAGACCCTAATCTTTTCCATTTGGGAAGTACCCTCATTGAACCACACCGTGCAGCGATACACCATGATTGGCCGGATGAGGGCCGTGTAGCAGATTCGCTTCACTTTGGCGTCAAGTTGGCTGCTGTAAAACAACCCTTTTGAAAGTATCTCAGTAAAAAATGTCGAATTCACTTTATCGCTACAGAAAAAAAAGCGAACTCAAAATTTGAAACACACACACACAGAGATAATGGGTCATACTCACATATCCCTGTACGCACACCAATTAATGTGACGGAAAACCAGCAACCTACCCACAAGAATTTCTTGTGTTGAAAGGGAAGGCAGGAAGGGGAATAATTTACTCTCTCGAGAGAGCGCTCACTTGAAGTAAGTAATTTTTTTCAGTTTTGCAATGTCTTGTGTTCTTTATATCGAACACGCCTTTTTTCGGCAAATAGTTATACATACGACAGTCACCAAGAGGACAAGGGCCTAGCTTGATAAACAACTACTCGTATTGTGCACGCTACTGATCCCTCACGAGTAGAAGAGACCTACACTTATTTGCCGACTTCGAGACGCCTTTTCTTTTTATAACCTCCACAAGTCAATTTTTCATTAAAAATGCTAACTTTTTGGAAATATCTTTTCTGATTTTTAGCTATTCTGAAGTTGCGTCTAACTGGTTATAACTTCTCTTTTGATTTGTTTCTCCCACTCTTCCCAAAGGTGCTCGGGGGGATTCAGGTCGGGTGACTGATGGGTGGAGGTAGATTTAGAAGGTGGGTAACGTTGAGTATGGGCCACTGACGAACGATAAAAAGAGTATACTTAGTGTAGTTATCTTGCTGAAAATAGTAATCTCTTCGAAGTTGCTCTTAAAAATATTCAAATATTTTATTTTGTCCCTCTATAAATATTAATTCGCCAACCACTCCAGCCGTCATACAGCCCCATAACATGAGCTCTCCGCCGCCGTGTTTTGCAGTCCTCTGTAAGTTTTGTAAAGCAAGAACTGCACCAGGCTTTCTCCAAACCAAAATTTGTCTGTCAGACTTATAAATATTGAATTTGCTTTCATCTGAAAACAAATTTACTCCAGAAATTATTATCTTTTGAAACAAATTCTTTTGCGAACTCCATTCGCTTATTTCTGTTTCGTTTACAAATAAAAGGTATGTTTCTTGCCACTCGAGCATTGTATCCAGCCCTGGGTAGTGCTGTACATAGTGTTATTGGATGTATTTATATATTAAGATTTTCTCTTAAGTGAGCTGTTATTTCTATTGAAGACGTTTTTAGTTTCTTTTTTACAGTTCGTATTCATCTCTGGTAATAATTTTACGAAAACGGCCTTCTTTAGCTCCTACATCCTTGAAGCCTTCGAAAAACCCTGCGAACTACATAGAAACTTCGTTTTACAATTCCCGCAATTTCCCGACAACTTTTGTTCTGTTTCCGTTTCACTTCGTGTAGTTTCTTTCCTTTTTCGTCCCATTTTAACAAGTAAACCAAAACTTTAACCCACGTGGCAAAAAAACTCGTTTTTATCAATTAAAAATAACGGAATTTTTCCAGCAAAACATTATGAATTCAATGACAGAACAGTTGTAAGTGTTCCTTATGAAGTGTGTCAATACATTTGCTTATGCAAAAACGGAGGTGCTATATTACTGCAGCTTATTTTTGGTATTAACTGCAGGTGTTTTACAAAGCTGTTACGCAATATGGTAGAGTACATTGCTTCGAATAAATTTAACCAACAGCAATGATCTTTATAATGTTTGTTTGTCAGGTTTCATCAAATTTGTTTAGGTAAAAGAACTGTGCCAATGAGAAGGTTGCCTTTTATATTTCGGGATTGGGCAACCCTATAGTTTTAATCTGGCAACTGCCAGCTCTATCGCAAAGTTTGAGGTTATACGTACTCAGAACGTTTTCACATACGAGCGCTATATGTGTTGTTTACAGTAACTTAAAAGATTCATCTCGACCAAAAAATGGAATTTAATCGTAAAAATTTTCGTGCGATTATTTTTTACAACTTTCGACGTGGATTAACTCAACAGCAGTGCATCGATGAACTTAATTCAATTTTTGGCAATGAGGCTCCTTCAAGGACCAGTGTTTATCGATGGTATGGTGAATTCAACCGAGGTCGTAGTTCACTCCAATACGAATTTCGTGAAGGTCGTCCAAAATCAGTTGTTGTTCCGGAAACCATTGATGCTGTGCGCCAACTGGTATTGCAAGATCGTCATGCATCTATCGTGAGATTGAGTCAACCTTAAGCATTAATGGGATACATACATACAATATTGCATGAATATTTGACCGTCAAAAAAATTTGTTCGGGTTGGATGCCACACAATTTGTCAATCGTTCAAAAAAGGCTCGTGTCGCGGTGCTTCGAAACACGTCTATGAAATTGTGACAGGGTGTAAATCGTGGATATACGGGTATGAGTCCGAAAGTAACCAGCAGTCGACTGTACGGGTGTTTCAAATTGAGCCAAATCCAACAAAAGTTGCTCGCGCACGAAACACTTCCAAGTAAATGGTAGCTTGTTTTTTCGGAAAAACTGGACATGTCGCAATCGTACCTCTAGAACAACGCAGAACAATCCTGAGTAGTACACAATCATTTGTTTGCCAGCTGTCTTCCAAGAAAACTTAAAGGCGAAGGCGGATCACTCTTCACGACTACAATAGGAGCTCTCACACATCGGCTCAAACAACATTAAAACATCAATTTGATGAGTCATCCGCACTTAAACATCAATTTGATGAGTCATCCGCTGTATAGTCCTGACTTGGCACCGAATGACTTCTTTTTATTCCCGTACGTAAAAAATAAAATGAGAGGTCAACGTTTTTCGACACCTGAAGAAGCGGTTGATTCGTTCAGGATGCATGTTTTGGAGATACCTCAATCAGAGTGGCGAAAGTGCTTCGACAATTGGTTCAAACGCATGCAAAAGTGTACAGATGTAAATGAGGAATTTTTTGGAAAACAATAAAGCTATTTTCGATGATTAATATTTGTTTTTGTTCTCTAATCCCGAAATATAAAAGGCAACCTTGGTAGTAATTCTCATCACACTAGGTAAAGAACTTTAAAATAAATTAAAACAAAAATTGTCTTCGTATATTTTCATGAATTTTTCTTCTTTCAAGTGACTATCTTTTTGCATTCAAACTATCTTTTGGACGTAGTCTATTCTTGACATCAAATTTTCGATGAATTTTTTTCAACATTTGTGAGCGTTTATTAACAACGAGGCAGCGAATTTTGCCCTACGACTTGTCTATCGTTTTGGGCTTACCGGCATAGACTAGCGAATGTACAAATTCCTACAGAATACAGTGCAGCACCTATTCGATCATGGACCCTAAAATAATCATCTGTCGACATCTCTCGGCTTCAACTCGTTAGGGTCGGAAGTTTATAATCGATTCGAGATTTGCTGGACCACTCTCAACTCGCACATTCAACTTATTTTAAGCTGACCAGGACGCTCTTTGTGTTCGTCGCTAAATAACTACTTTTGTAGAGACGAAACCACCTTCTGCAGGTTAGGCGGCTGAAACAGATTCATCATAAACTTCTACAAGCAATAGATGGGCCTTAGCTGCACTTTCTTTCAATACACAAAGAAAATCAAAACTTCCCTCCAATGCTGCTTAGTTAAGACGAATGCGGACATATTCGGAGAGGCAAAAAAAAATCAATGGTTTTATCTTAAACAGACGCTAATGAGTGGCTCCAAGAACAGCCATATTTCGATGGTGATACCATCTTTTAAAAATGAGAAGATTCCTTTTGATTCCACTAACTGTCCACTAGTTGAGTGTGGAAATTAAGAAAGATCGGGTAGCAGTTCAAGACCTTATGCGATTTAGCCATATTAGCTCTGATGCCTTTTTGGCCAAATAAACCTGCACATACGCTAGCAGAAACATATCATGGCTCATATATTTTAATTTTACGAAAAGAGAGTTTTTTATGAAGACGACAGGGCAGTATTCAACTTTTTCAGATGGGATCATCGAGTCAAGTCCACTGGATCGATAACTGGTCAGTAAGGTCATGGTGCCAAAACTCATGGGGATTGCGCTTAAGAAGTGTGAAATTCTATGCCGAAGCGGTTTTACTGTTGAACTTGCTGTCCCAACTCATCACACTCCCAAACCAAGATGTGACGCCGCTTAGATGTGTCTCGTGGACAAGCAAATTCGTAATCCTAATCGGTTGCAAAAAAGAGTTCGTACAGGTACGAGTACCTTCGCGTGACTAAACTTTTGTGCATGTTGTTATTACTGCCCCATTTTCCGTTGCGCGATTAATTTTTTCAAGAATCAAAGTACTTGCCAAGAGAAACCCAGGAGTACGTTTTGTGGCGTTATAAATGACTGACAGCCTGCTTGTGTTTACATTGAAATATCAGTTAACGTATCGTTTTATCCTTTTAGTTTTTTGCTCTACCACGCATTGGGTTGCTTGCAAATCTTGTTGAAAAAATGAAACATGAAACCATAGCAGGTATACCGGTATGAAATACATTTTATTCAAAGTATTGACCATTGTTTTTTACACATTTTGACCACCTTTCTGGCAATTTGTGAATACCACGCCAATAAAATTGTTCGTCTTTTAAAGCAAACCAATCAGACACCCAATTTTCAACCTCCTCGTAGGAATCAAAGTGCTGCTCAGCAAATGCGTGTTCCATCGATGAAAACAAACGGTTGTCGGAAGGACCCGAATCTGTTGAATACGGCGGGTGGGGAAGCTGCTCCCAGCCAAGTGTTTTGATTGTATCCTGAACCGGTTTTGCTTGGTGTGCAGGTGCATTGTCATGGAGCAAAATTACCTTGGCGTGTCTTCAGGCCCATTTTGGTCGTTTATCGATCAATGCTTGGTTCAAATTGGTCATTTGATGTCGGTAGCGCTCAGTATTGACGGTGTCACCAGGTTTTAGGAGCTCGTGGTACAGCACACCTTTCTGGTCCCACCAAACACACAGCATTGTCTTCTTGCCGAATCGATCTAGTTTTGCAGTCGATGTTGATGGTTGTCCGAGATTCCGTTTAGGATTCTTAAAATAAATCCTTTCTAGCCGTGCACATCGCCAGTAACAATCCGATGCAAAACCGATTTTCTTCCGTGTCTTTGAAGCAAAATTTCACAAGTATATTTTCGGTTTTCCATCTGTCCTTCATTCAATTCACGTGGCACCCATTTTCCACACTTTTGGATCTTTCCCATAGCTTTTAAACGGTCAGAAATTGTTTGTTGTGCAACATCTTACATTGTTGCCATTTGCTTTTGACTCGAAGTGTCATCTTCATCCAATATCGTTTGCAATTCGGCGTCTTCAAACTTTTTTGATGGTCTTCCACGTTCTTCATTTCTCACATCAAAATCATTATTTCTGAATTGTTTGCATGTTGCTCCCGATAGAGCATGATCACCATATGCCTCGATAAGCATTCGCTGCGACTCTGCAGCACTTTTCTTCAAATGAAAACAAAAAATTAATGGTTTCCGCAAATCATCACTTTCTGGTACAAAATTCGACATTCTAACACGATGAAGAAATATGATGTTGTCTGTTCAATGACTTGATGTACACTAAATATTTTTCGCAGATGTCATAGCAAACAAAAAAAAAAAAAAACTAAGGGCTTGTTCACAACAAATGTTCCCTATCGAGACATTTGAATCTTGACGCTCACTCATACCGGTATACCTGGTATTTGTGTTGATGCAAAATACATCAGTGGGAGTAAACTTGATTTATCCACGAGTGCAAGGACAACAGAAATTGGGTATAATCCGTAACAATAGACTTCAAGGAATGCAGCCAACTATAAGCTGTACATTCGTTCAATATTAATTTCGCAATCACGCCGACGACATTGGCAACGAAAAACAGGGGCATATGCGGACAGAAATGTGATTTCAAAGAGAAAGTAAATAATATTAATCAATGGATTTGCATTCATCTGTATTAACCGTGTTTACCTTGCCATCCCGGTGAGATTTTCTGCTGGGTATCCGCTCACTGTCCTTTGGCAGTGGTAGATTAAAAAAAATGAAAATGTGAAACAATAACAATTTAATTAAAAACGAAATATTGGCCTTTTTCCTTGGTGAAAATAATATTTATTTTCGAAAGGATGTCATTGCGGATTGAATAAGAGTGCCCACGCGGTGGCGCCATTGGCTTCGTTTATTTAAATGAATTGAGATCCGTTTGTGTACGTTGGAGTGCGCCATTCTGTAAATTTATTTGTCAATATTTTGAGATGAAAATCTGCTCATTTGGTCAACCAATGTTCATTCTGTATGTAAAATGCTTTGCGAAGGCATATTTACGTTCTTGCGTAAGGGGGAAATGTTCTTAAAGTTATATTTGCCATACTTAATGTAAACATGCACACGTAATCTATTGTGCTTGCTCATCCTTACCCTGCCGTACCTTCGTTCAGGAAATGGCAACATAATATCCACAATGAAGTACTTTTAATTGCCGCTGTGAAGAGGACATCCTAAGGTTCAGTCGACGGTCTTAAGTGCCACTTCAACGAATTTCTGTCTTGTGTAAATTGAGCATAGGGGAATAGAAATCGGGAGGAAACCAATTAACCGCATCTTCTGTGGCCTCTCAAGTATCATTTGAAGATATATCCTGTTTGATTGTGAAACCACAGGATGTATTAATCCAGAAGTCAAGTTCAATGAGATGGGTGCTAGAATAGAGCCGGCTTTCACTGCACTACACCGTTGCTCATCACACGCCAGAGAAATTCTGGGAATATCATATCTGCGGTGGAAGAGATACAAAATATGTATAGCACAATGCGGTTTTGAAATAAGTACACTTAATACTTTCATAGCTAATGCCAAACGCGTGATATCTCAGCAGAATTGAATTTTTTCTAAAAGCATGTACACAAAGATAATCCTGAAATTACCTGCTGAATATTCTGTGTAGCTTCTCCCCCGGTGGGAGAGGAATTTATGATCAAAAGGCTGAAACTATAATTTTATGCGGAATTCTCCTCCATCGGCTTTCATCAAATTAATCCGAAGGATACTCATAAGTTAGGCTGAGATTAACGAAAATTAAGTATCCTTCGTGTATCCACGAAACGTATAAATGAGTATAAATGAATAGTGCTTAGCACCGGGAATCTGAATGTTCGTTCTTCTCGAAATTCTGAGATGTGAAAGGAAGAGAAAAAAATCGCTTGACAGACACTTGCAGACGGGAGAAACCTAAGTGGATGGATAATTAATTGGTTAATTGCGTATTATCTTTATCGTTGAAAAGGTTAAATACATTTCTTTCTTGTCTGTAGCCCAAGAACGTTAGGGGATGTGGGAATTGTTTCTGAATTTGGACTAATTAAAACGACTCAGCGTTGGCGAGATTGTTTTCGGCAAGTGGAAGGAAGTTGATACTTGCTAGGATTGGTAAAAAACTACGGGGAAGTGTCAGCGTTCACATACCGCTTTATCGGATATTGATTCAACATTAGGCAGTTTAGTTTTGATGCTAAACTTCTTGACGATATCGTATGTGCTAGTTTGAAGAACACTCATAAACTGGTCATTACTGCAGTCTTTAAGAAACTATAGGTTAGAGCTTCTTTATCAACCTTTCTAGCCGTGCACAGTTAATTCAATTTCAATTTAATTTTATTGGGGGTTCAAATGATTCGGTTCGTTTTCAACAGGTGGCGCCACCTCCAACTGCAGCTTCATTGGAAGCAATTACCTATTTCATTGGAAAAGTGCAACAGTTGTCACCAATAATTTGTGCGCATAAGCGTCTGTTTTATGGCTCTCCAAAAATGTCCGGATTTTTCCGACTACTGGCCTTTTTGACGGATGCAAGACGATTTAAAGGGTCACCGGTTCGGAGCATTTGAAGAAAACGAGAAATGGTTCAATAATTGGATCGATGTTGAAGAGCACTTATTTTATAGACAAATCTAAACAAGTTTGGAAATTTGCAGAAATGTTATAAAATGTTGTGCTCTTTCCACACGTGGTACTTGCAACCGTTATTAAAATAATAACAATAATAATAATTGTTGGCGCGACAGTCCACAGGGGGACCAGCGCCTAACTTGCTCATCATCTACTCGCGTTGTGTGCGCTACTGTTCTATCAGGAGTGGAAGGGACATACAGTTTTTTGCCGACCCTGAACGGCGAAGTTTGAGAAGCTTTTTCTTAGACAGTTATTACTCTTTGAGTGTTGTCAGTAACTCGAAAGAGGGAGTGCCGTGAAAAGCTTGAGGTATTCAGCCAGGAATCGAACCTAGACCCTTCGGCGTGTGAGCGTCGCACACTACCCACTACGCCACGGCGTATGTGCATACATTTTTTTACTAATGTGATGACTTTAAAATTATATTATAGAACGATAAAGGAACACGCATTATACAGGCAGAACTTATGAGAGTACGGTTTCAGTTCCCGCAAACCACTTCATATGAGTATATAACAACGATCCGTCGAAACGTAAAACAGTGCCAGATTTAATTTTGTCCTTCCTACGTCGAAAACCTGTCGCAACTCTTTCATTATCGGTAGCAAAGTGACTTTGACGTTCAATGCCGAAAAACTTTTAAGTCAGATTAAAGTCAAAGGGATATTTTGCCTTCATTATCTTTGCGTAAAGAGAGTTATAAGAATTGCGAGTTTCTTAAACATATTTCAGTGGCGGATCCTGTTCAATAATCTGTTGATAGGAAACCCATAACTATCTGTTACATAGGCCAACAGCATCAGCAAGGAGTCTGCCTTTTGCTAGCGTAGCAAGAAGCACAAGGGAAAGAAAGTCATAGGAGAGATTTCTTATAGTTGAGTTAAGTTAAAAAAGTCCAAGAACGTAAAGAAGACAAAAGAGGAAAGTGCAGATTCCAAACCAAACTAGCAAACAGGTGGAGCGCCCTCAATTTTTTCTTATATGTACGCGTCCTAATGTAGATATTTTTCAAGAGATGGTTTTAGTGAGCTGAAATCTTTTTGCTTCTCTTACTCTTGCATGTGATAATATT